>OX595851.1:5115255-6338718 GCA_951392215.1 Epirrita christyi
TTTTCTAAAAATTAATTCTCTAATTATCAGCTGGAATAATAATTTCTTAATAGCTTGTACTTATTGAAATACTAGCGGCTTCGCCCGCCTGGGGAACCTCTATTGGCTCCGCCCGTATAACATTATAAATTATAACCTATATGTTATTCTGATGTTAAGCTATAATACTAATAATTTGCGTGAAAGAGTAACAAAACATCCATCCATTCATCCTCACAAACTTTAAGGATATATTTTTAACAAAAAACTTATTCAGTCAAACTTGAACTACAGTTTTAAAAGGAAGCATCAAAAAAAAGGCTTTAAGAGCGGTTTCGCACTACGTCCGATCCGAGTCCGATCCGTATCCGTGAAAATTCGGAACTAATAATAATAATAATAATAAATGATGGACATTTCACACAACATTATCTAGCCCCAAGCTAAGCAGAGCTTGTGTTATGGGCACTAGATAACTGATATATACTTAATACATTACATTACATTACATAGATAGATATTTTTTTATTATACATAGAAAAATACCCAGAATACCCTGAACAATTATCTGCAGAACGTACAAATATTTGTTCAGAGGCGGGAATCGAACCCGCAACCTCCTGCGTCGCAGGCAAACCGTCCCCCGCCGCGCCACTGAGGTGACGGACAAATCGGATGACGGAAGCCGGATCTACTGCGTAAGCTACCATAGTAATAGTTTTACGACTACTCCGGACCGTATTTTGACGGATTCGGATCGGACGTAGTGCGAAACCGCTCTAAGTCACTGGATTGGATACTTGTAAAAATAGCCTTAATGTCGTACTTCATAGTATTCTATATTCATCACGGTGCTATTGTACGTGTGTCTGTCACTGTCGTGAAAGGTCGCAGCGAGGCTATGTTGGGTAAATTTTTGTGTATTTCACAAATGTTTAAATTGTAATTGCTATCATGAATACAGATTGAATATTTTGCTATGTAGATTCATTGTTGAGTCTGGGAAAGTAAAGTCTGGCATGAGTTTATCGAAATCACCCAATGAAGAATGATTCCTAGCGAGCTTTGTCATATGGGTTAATATGACTGTACCTATTTCTGCCACCAAGCAGAAGTGCTCGCATTGCTGCGTTTCGGTTTAAAGGGTACGGGTGCCGGTGAAATTACAGGCACATGTGACTTTTTATTTTTATGTCACAGGATCGGCAGCGCGCGTATGATGCCTCTGGTGTGGTAGGCGTCCATAAGCTACCATTCATCCATGGGCCGAATACCTGTTTGCTTGACAAGTAGTATAAAAAAATAAAAATTATAGGCAGGTGGATTGATGATCTAAGTATTCCATCCCCTGGCGTAATCTCTCCATGGGAGGAGTTGGAGGAGTCATAGTCTAAGGCCAAGGTCACCACGGCCAATAATGGTGAAATAATAAGCTAAAATACTAAATATCACAAAAACTAAGCAGGTATAAGATTTTACGTTTGTAATTTTCCACGAACACCATTTTAATCACCGGCTATCTTAATTTTCTCATTTGTGGTATTCTGTCTCTGTGTCGACAAAATTACCATAAAGTCAAAGTTGACAAAGAGTTTCAACAGTAATGATTACGCAAAAGCTGGGAGCAAGCTGAACTTTTTAATATCTGACTTCCAAAACCTTTTTCAGGCCGAGCGCCCTGATTTCTAATAAAAGGGTGGAAACATAAAGGTCATTGCTCTCAATAATTTTCGCCACAACACCCCTTGGAGTATTTACTAATAGCTTAGAAACGTGGGTGGTCAATATGAACGAATTTATATTTTTATACCGCTAAAATATTTTCTTTGCAACACGGGTCCCGGACTCTCTTATTTTTCAAGATTATTTTTAAGCTTGTTCTCCAATTGCGACAGATAGGGTCAATTAAGAACGCTATTTTAGCTATCCCAAAATTATTCCCAATTATGGGGATAGATTGCAGACAATCGAAGGAAGCGTTTCCGGACTTAAATCCGAAATACTCCCGAAAACTGCTCAATCTGAGACGTGAAAAGCTACGGCTCAAAGTCGGGATTGTCACGGTTCACTGCTCCCTTAACAAACATTTATTTACAATGGGTATCACGGACAGTCTCCTATGCAGGGGCTGCCTAGAGGCAGATGAGACGCCAGCGCATGTGCTCCTGGAGTGTAGCAGCGTGGCGTCTCAAAGAAGAACTTTCCTCGGAACACCGAGGACTCCCGAGCAGGCCTGCGCCGGCATAAGTGAGCTGCTGGCCTTCCTGGAGGACATCGGGTGGCTGGATTAGCAGCCGCCACTCGCCACGCAAAAAGGGCCTATTGGAAGCCTAGTTGCCGAAAAGAGTCTGCGCTACAAGTGCAAGTAAGTATGGAGATAGTTTTGGTAGTCTTCAATCAATTCAGTCAATCATTGTATTCAATGGGAGAGGCCTCGTCCAGCAGTGGACATCTGGACGAACAGGTTGGTGATGGTTATGATGATGGTGAGAGACCAGCTCTAGATATTTATAAATAGAGAGGTGCAGTTCATTGAAACGGGCTTGGTCACACGATAACCGCTCAATTATAGGTACGGTCTATATAAATAAAATAAGAAGACCTTTACAAGTAACAGTAACAAACAGAGATAGCAAGTCTACTGCATATTAAACTTATATTCCGATAAACATGAATGGAATGACGAATTCAATAATCCCTTAATGGCAACTACATTTTCGTACCGAAGCACAATCCCGTAATTATCTGATAAATTACTGACGTCAAGCTTATTCGTATGCAGTCGATAATTGTACTTATAATGTATAGGTACACTGTTGACCTAGATAGCGTGAAGTCAATTATCTTACGGAGCCACAGTACAGTCATGTAGTTAAAGAAGCGTAGACGCGCAAGGGCTTTACACACCACGTTCGATTTTATACAGTAACACATACTTCTATATCTAAGATAATAGCAAAGAAAGAAAGAAAGGAGATATTAATTCATACAACCTATACACAATAACATAATTATATGATAACACATACCCTACACGAATAGGTATAAAAAAAATTAAACAAAAGGAAACATTAATACTAAACAGTGAGGGGAAGGTAGAGGTCAAAGTCAGAGACCGACGGTACTAAAGCCGAAGAAAAATCTATAACAGAACTACACACAAAATCAGTTAGATGGATCTTGGCCGAGCTGAAGGTGAAAGGCCTGAAGGCAAAAATAATGAATCACCGTGGTGCGCGAAAGATACCGTCACCCAAAATATACCTCGTACTGTGAAGAACTGTCTCTCTGAGGTCATTCAGCTGATAGTATTTAGATTCGGGGAAGAAAATTAAAGTATTTTATTGGATGTGCTATCTTTATAGTATTTTATGCAGAGTGTCTACCACGTATTCCTATCATGCCACGATAGCTCGCGTCACATGGATTGTATAGAACAAAGGTTGGATTCATCTCACAGACTGTTGTAGTAGAAGTAGACAGTACGTATCTAAGTACTTTGTGATACTGATATAGGTGTGTAAGATATGTAAAAAATGGCACTATAATATGTCAGTGGTATATATACTACGTTCTGTTATAATCCTAAGATTCTATACTTCTATAGAACTATGGAAATATAGCATACGTAAAACACTGGCTTTGGACAGTAGCAGTAGATGAATGCGTAACTCAATCTAGATCCAACATCTACCCCGAACACTTGATCTTTAAAATATTCAATTAAATTCTGTATAAAATTCAAGGTTTCTCAAACAAATATAAAACAAATGAGGCACTGTCATGATACATTTTTTAACCGACTTCCCAAAAAAGGAGGAGGTTCTCAATTCGGTTGTATTTTTTTATTTTTTTTTTATTTTTGTTACCGCATATCTCCGGCGTTTATGAACCGATTTGGAAAATTCTTTTTTTATTTGAATAGATATACTTCCAGATTGGTCCCATTTTTTTCAGAATCCAGTTCTGATAATGGAATCCATGAGGAATTGAGGGAACTCCTCAAATATTGTAGGCATACATATAGTGATTTTGATATTTTCAGCAACAAACCAAGCATTTGCATTCAAAAAGTATAATAATCCTTTCACCACTATGGTTCTTTCATCATTTTTTTTCATCCAAATATTTTTCGAATACAATGGCGGAAGTCGGTTTTTTAAATGAAAAGTTATTTTAAGTTGATTTAACGGAACTCTAATAACATTTCGATGTAGGTAATCCAGCTCCTAATAATACAGTTACCTGTACCTAGTAATTATACAAGTTTTTTGTTAAAAATGTTTTTTTCAAAACAAGATGTAGATAAATAAAAAATTCTTTATCGCACATAAAAGAAGTACAAAGGCGAACTTAATCCTAAACAGCATAAAAACAAACTAAAAAAAAGTTTTTTTAAAATTAATGATTGGATCCTTAAGCTAATGAACCCAAACACTGGTAGGTTACTATTACATAATCATCGAGGAGTTAAGTTGTCCACCTTCATCAGATCAGCTCACCGTCACCATAATAAATATATTGACATCTGAACTTGACAGGTATGAAAAATTTCAACTCAATATCGTTGAGTGGCTGTTTGAAATTCAGTTTCAAGATTTGTCTCCCACTAATATAATATAATATAACTAACAGGTCAAGTAAAATAAAAGCTTGTTAAATAGATCTATCGAAGCATTGACAATTAATGCTCTGCTCTTTCTCTGGGGTCGTCCTAGAGCAAATTATCCTTAGTAAAACATGCTTTAGAGTCAGGGGTTCCTAAAATAGTGGCGTCCTTCATTTGACGAGGCGTGATATAAACCCTGGCTTAGCAGCGAAACTTCTGCGAACGATAAACTTGCACAAAGCGCTCACGTCTAATTAAAAGCTCCCATCAAAACTTTTAGCTATCTCAAAACGGGAAATCCAAACAAACATTATTACGTTTGTGAAGCAACAGACTTTTATCAAACGCGACAACGGACGCGACTTTTAGCTGTGACTCTGGGAAAAAGAATCATGGAGTGTTGGGAATGGTTTGGATGGAATTTTCAGATAATTATTATGCCTGAGGCCGTCTGAGTTTTAACAAGCAATTGATACGGACGTATAGATATTAAGGTTTGCAAAGTGACGCGGCTAGGAGTGCTCATGTGTGTCTCCGTGTTACAGTACACGAGGTGTCCATGTCAATAGTTATTAAAAACTTACACTAATGGCTCTGGGCTCATTCCACAAAATCACAGACAGTCGAGTTATGATGTCTGATAAAATCTATATAGAGTTATGTAAAATTGTAGAGTCTTTCTACGAATAGACCCTGCAATAACTACTGATGTATCGTCTTCAATTGTGCTGTGCTTACAGCAGGGTATACCATGGTTAGTTCTTCTCGGGACCTTTGACAGAATGATCAGCGGCCTATCTAAACCTACAGATGTTCATTGCAGTTGTGATATAGAACACGACTAAAAGTAGGGTCCCACAAAACCTGGCCACCACGACACGTTTTTTAATAACGCCTTTATTAGTGTTTAATATTTGTCTGGTTAGATTTACGGTAGTGACATTAATCTCTTGGTGGCGCCGAGCGTACGTGCACAAAATTGGTTGTTTAAACAAATCCTCGGCGTGTTTGTGGAATAAGGCCTTGTCACTCTAAATTGGGTTTCAAAGCAAAATTAGCTTTATCACGCTGAATTTAGATTCAAAATAGTCTATTTCAAAAGTACTGAGGCCTTACCATGAGACCATCAAAAACTATTCAGTACAAAATATCGGTTCCGTGATGCCCGCAGCTATATTTAAAGGCACATTAGTATAATAGACTTCTGTGATTAAAGTTATTCAATGATGTTGATGACGGCTGGCAACGATGAACCGATATTTTGTACTGAATAGTTTTTTAACTGAATCGCTGTAAGAGCTCATGGTAAGGCCTTTGGTAAAGTAAGCCAGCTGAATTGAGCTATCCCGAATCGGGGGACCGATTGTCTAGCTTTTTCAAATGGAATATGGGCTATTCATTGAGCACTGCTGAAGCGCTGACTTAGCTTCAATGATGCTCGCCTGCATAAAGATTTCAAAGAGCGTCTGACTTCTGAAAGAGCCCTCTGTGTGTGAGTGAAACTTCTATAAGTAACTACATACCTTTGTATTACGCCATCTGTGTGTTCGTTTCTAAATTAAAATTTATTTGCCAATAGATTGCTCGGTTTCGTTTAACGTACGGTACCGTGACGTCCAGCCTCGATTAGTGATTTATTTTGCAATAAATTAGGTAAAGGCTACGAAACAACCCAACTGGCGACTACGTAAGGCCTCGGCTACAGTAAACTATGGTGGCCTCATTGATTATAAGCCACCTATGTAGGCTGCTCACGTCTCGTGATTTTTAACAGTGGCATATTTATTTATACATTAAGGGACAATAAACAGCTACAATATAAAATCTTAGGTTATAGAAGGATTATAAAATTAAGCTTCACAATATTGTAGCCCACTGCATTATCCACAAATTAGCTAACAGTATTAGACAAAACAAAACCCCACTAAAGGCTTTTAAGTGTTTTAAATTTTAAACAGTAATATATTGTATCATACAAAAGAAGCTAGTTATAAATGCGTTAATTCAACTTTTAAATTAAGTATATAAATTAACAACAACATTGGACAAGATTAAATTATTATAAATAAACTTTCTAAACTTCCATTTTGCGCATGCAAATAATATGTCGATGTCCAAGAAGTTAGAATTATATTATATAATTCTAACTTAATTATATTAATTATATTATCCTGTTATTCCTTCAAAATAGAAGGAGGAAGGATCTTTGGTGAGCGCAGTATTAGTGTTGAGTGGATGCTGCTGCCCATCTTCGGGTGTAATCCCCATCCCCTATTTGCAAGATAGATGTTCAAGAAAAAGACTAGGTTTTTTATTTTAATTGTATTCATAAACATAAATAGATCTGAACCCCTTATCTTATCCTTAAACAGTGTCTACTAAGCGATATCGTAATCAATCATGATTAAACGAATTGGTACTTTATAGTCCTAGTTCAAGGACTTCAAGGGCATACCTCCGTCAAATTGACTGCCAGTTATTGACAAATTGAATTATAAGGGCGAGTGGACCGCCGGCACCCTTTATTTTTGGTTCATAAAGGGTTGTTTACAACAAAAATCTGTGAGTTTGATGAGAGGCGATGTAATGGAATTGACAGGATCATGAATGAAGGTCACTTTTATCATTATTGAGTTTTCGAAGTTTTTAAACTTACCCTAAGCTTTGTAGATAAGTAATTTATTTTAGAGTACCTGTATATGAGCTCTCTCATCTTATTTTAGTTTAGATTTGTGATTTTGAGATAAGATTTTTAAACGAAAAATGTGAGAGGTACTCAGGTGGATTTGAGGGTTATCTGTCTACCTGAATGACGATCCTGAAAAGTTGATTGTGATTGTTGGTGAAAGAAACAGGATAAAGTGGCTTGTGGCTTTTTGTCAGATGTTTTCATGTGTCGGGGTAGGCTAGCAACCATTTATCTGCTGGTGGAAGAGGCCCTTTATGTAGAAACTAATTTGTATGAGTACGTTCACGGAACAAAGTTGTTGACCTGGAAAAACCATTTCCATTCCAGCGATAGCCAAATGAAATACACTACAATCTTCGGTAAAGTTTTTCATTTCCCTCGAAATGTGGAACTCAATCTGGCTGATTGGTTCCGAAGGCTTTTGAGGTCCATTCTGCGTGACCTCGTAAATGTGAATTGACATTTCTTCATTACCCTTATACCCTACAAACTGTTAACTCTGTGCATAGTTGTAGGTATAGGTACTATATTTAAAATTCTAACCTTGTAGAGGTAACTGCTTGAACGAATATATCTCAAATACGCTGTAAGTAGTCGTAAAATAATACACAGCCTACTTCAAATCATACATAAAGCAATATTGTGAGTCGATAGAGCCACTAGAGACAAGATTGGATATCTTGAAGACAACATAGCTTATACTATTGATCTAGAGTTCCATACTTTATTAGCAGTAGAGCTCTTTGTGAAAGAGCTCTACTGCTAATAAAGTAATATCTGTTTTTGCTCTAAGTTTAAAAACAATATATTTTCCAATGAACATAAATTTTCCGATTTGGGATTCTGTGAATAGGCCTAAAAGAGCGGCTACCGTCACACCACGGTCGTATTATAAGCGTCAGATTTCCTACCAATCAATAAAAAAACCATCCATAAAATATGTATTAGGAAACTCTGGCTATAATCAACTCGTATTTCTTATGTGTTCACAACATTTTATTTTTCATTGTACGCACGCATATTTACCTAAGAGCATAAACAATCAAGCGTATGAATTCAAGTATTTGAGCCCAGTCGTGCCTCACTGATAGTGGACGATAACTAACAATAGCTCCATAGTCCTCAATAGCCTCCATACGCATAAAAGCTTGCTCTATTCTCGACACAATACCTGTCATTGGGCAGTTAGATTTTATGCAATGGAGCTATTAGAGGTTTGATAGAGTGTGCATAAACGTACATAATGCTTTGTACTTTGTAAAGAATATACAAGCAGGTAAGTAATGCTAATGTACTTATAAGCACAATTTAATGTACAAGTAGGTACATTAGTAATGTAAAAAAGAGATGAAACCAAGCTAGATTAATTTCCCAAAAATCCCCATATAGCAACGGAGC
Organism: Epirrita christyi; assembly: GCA_951392215.1. Taxonomy (NCBI): domain Eukaryota; kingdom Metazoa; phylum Arthropoda; class Insecta; order Lepidoptera; family Geometridae; genus Epirrita; species Epirrita christyi. The sequence continues at coordinate 5,123,931 of OX595851.1, forward strand.
GAGCCGTGAAAATTTTGTGAACAGCCAAATTTTTTGACTCAAACATAACTTTTATCGATTTAAATTAATGTAATCATTTCAACTCCTCGCCTCTCCTTATTTCAATATGATAATAATGTAACATTTTAAATATTTCGGGGGTTGGGGTTGAACTCCTAAACCTACTCCTGCCTACGCCCATGGCGTAAACATTGCCAGTATCCGCCACTATTAGATTAGCTCGCTGTCACCTTAATATTGTATTATTATCGGAACTTGACACGTTCATCTTAATCCGATAACGAAAACTGTGTCAAATTCATCTCACAAGATTTGAACAATATAAACAAATACGTCATAATTTAAAGCTTGTAAAAATATATGTGAGTAATTTTTGGGTTAAATGAATGACAGGCAGTCATCAAGACTGTATTCATTTCAAGGGCAGCATGAGTTGGCAATGGTTAATACAATAATACAAAGGGTCTGATCTGATTGAAGGATGTGATTGGCAGACATCAAAAAGTGATTTATTTTTGAGGGCACCAAAAATCTGATTGTAACTGTTAATAAAATGAAATTATAACTGTATTTTTAGTGCCCATATATTATGCTTTTTTATACGTCCCATATTAAGTCAAGGAGCATAATTAATATCGACTAGCTTTTGCCCGCGGCTCCACGTGGAATCTAAGCAAACATACAACAAAAGCAAGCACATCAATTCAGTATTTTTTGATGACGACACGACTAGGTACTTATCCGTTTTTTTTGCCTTTTATAATAGCGCCATCTAGTTATTAAATTGAAACTTATTGAAGAACAAACGGAATAATCACTATCTTTGCCTTGAATATCGCCTCACTTCAAATATTATTATGTTTCTAAGTAAGTCAATTAAATGGTGTAAGTACCTTCACTGTAAACTCCTTCGATAATAGCGAAAATTGTGAACTCATTTTCAAGTAGGTAGGTATATTATATATCAATTAAAGTACAGATGGACAGATAGAAGTAGAAAATAAAGAGATAAAAGAGACATAAACTAAGCAACTCGGTCAAGTCTTATCTTCTCTCGAGATTAAGAGGTGACGTTATTACTTTCATAAAAGTGGCAATGAACTCAAAACGTTTTCCTATTATACTACGAAATTTTGTAGAAACCTTGTAAAGACAAAAGGAAATGGTACAGATTTAGGCTCAGTCAATTATCTCGACAAAGATAATGTTGAGAAATTACATATTATTATTAGCTTATTTTGATGAAATTTTCAGGTGCCGGTGAAATTACAGGCACATGAGACTTTTCATCTTTATGTCTCAGGGTCGGCAGCGCGCGCGAGATGCCTCTAGAGTTGCAGGTGTCCATAGGCTACTGTAGCTGCTTTCCATCAGGTGGGCCGTATACTTGTTCAATTAACAAGTTGAATAAAAAAATAAAAAAACTCAACAATACCGGTAAAGGTATACCAGGTGTACCAGTGTAGCTCATAACCTTTACTACAAATTGAACCTACCTGCTTACTTACTGAATTTCATGAAGATCAGATAAAGGGTTCAAAAGATATCCTCAGACTAACATACATATATACAAATGCCAATTCGCCCAAGTTGACTCAGATATTTAAATACAATAAAATAAATAACTTTATATAAAGAAAGAACAATGCAACTAATACAAGTATATACAAAATTTTCAAAAAATAAATAAAACAATTGAGCTATCAAAAACCGTTGCATATGATCTAACTAGTTGCGCCCCGCGGTTTCACCCGCGTGAATAATGATGAAAATTGATGATGATGATGAAAGTAGCCTATGTGTTAATCCAGGGCGTAAAGTATCTCCATTCCAAATTTCACTCAAATCCATTCAGTAGTTTTTACGTGAAAGAGTAACAAACATCACACAAGTCCATACTCACAAGCTTTCGCGTTTGATGATGATGAAAAGTAGCCTATTTGTTAATCCAGGGTGTAAAGTATCTCCATTCCAAATTTCACTCAAATCCATTCAGTACTTTTTACGTGAAAGAGTAACAAACATCCATCCATACTCACAAACTTTCGCGTTTATAATATTAGTAGGAAGTAGGATAGGATAGGATGATAGCTAAAGTGATCCAAAACACTACCAGACGGAAGCGTTATTAAGAATTAACTTACAATTACATGATTTTGCCGTACCGTGGTGGTTCTGGCCTGAGAATAGAACCCTCCGTTTCCTCCCGTGGATGTAATGAAAGCCGACTAAGGGATTACACCCATGGAGATGGGCAGCAGCATCCACCTAAGTACATACTCAACACCAATACTGCAAACACAAATTCGCCTGCCAAGCGTAGTGATTATATGGCAAATCCCCCTATTGCAACCTATGGGGGAGGCCTCGTCCAACATTTTCCACTGGGACCGGCTGATGATGATGATGCCAGGATCTTACACCTCAGAGTTCCATACAGATTTAATAAACAGGTTAGCATATATCTGCAGGAAACGAGTCGTTAACCTTGAAGATTGATGAAGCTTCCTGTATTCAGAATATTCTGTTTCATCTTAAATTCATCTAATTGTGCCATGAATTGGCTTTAGGGAATCCATATACGAAATATTTGAAGCTGTCTTCAAACATTTTCCTCGAAAATGTTATTTCTCCAGGGCCTTTGTCTATAAGTAGTTGTGTTTGCGTTGTCATTATGTATCCTACCCAAAGGGCTTAGACTAAAATATCCAATATTGGCAGTCCCAATATCCCTTTCCAATGTAATTCCATAATGCATTGAAGCGTTTTTGACTCGTTCTGTCTGTACAAACAAAACAAGTCTTGACCGAAATTTTTGCCATTTCATGTTTCAAAAGATATGGACAGCACCAAGACTCTCAATCACTTGTGTAGTAAATGATGAAACTGTCCCACCTGATGTTAAGTGGTAGACCCAGCCTATAACAAATCCATACCTCTTAAGTCACGTCCCTATACGTGACATTACCCTGCACCGGGCACCATGAGACATAAAGAGGAAAAGTCTCATGTGCTTGAAATTTCACCGGCAACCATACCCTTCAAACCAGACAACAGCAATGCGAACCATTGATTCATCATTATCAGCCTGCATTATTACGCTGCACGTTGTTTGCTGGACGTTTGGCCCCCATAGAGTGCCACGCCCAAGGGTCTTGAGCCTCCTATATCCACCGACTTCCTGCGACCTTTTTTTCCATCGTCCTTCCTTTACTGCGTCGTCCGGTTTCACCGTTGATTAGTCCGATTCAAAATATTCTTTCGATGCTTGCTTACAGAATGAACTATGGTCATATATATATAATATCAGGTGGTCCCGTAAAAATAATGTATAAATGTTTTTTTAAGTTAGTTTAAGTAGAAAGGTAAAGATAGTAGGTTTCCTACATCGCGTGTCTCGCATCATTGCGTGCCGCGAGGTCTCAGTTCGGGCCGAACCACTAGTTATCATGGAATAAAACCCACCTACTTATAAGGGGTTTGTCCTATATCATCACGCGAAACAGTCCCGTCTGATCGTTTGATCAGACAGAGCTGACAAACGATCAAATTTCTTTCCTTTCTGATAACGCGCGACACTGATTTCATGTTATGCTTTGCATTTACGTGTATAATCATAATATAATCTCGAATGTCGAACGAAAACACTCGAACGAAAAACTTCGTATGAAAAATCTCGAATAAAAACCTCGAATAAGAAATGTAAAGTATAAACATTATGTGTGCGTTTGCACTCTGCATTTCTAAGCATATTGCTTCAATCCAATTAGTGTGAGTCTCACATCTCGGATCGTCAGATATTCATCTATACTCGGAAGATTAATTTGTTGAGTATTCATTGAAACAATCAGGGTATGTCAGCTTAATGTATTAGACGCAGGGTGATTGACCTGTCATCGTGATGAATGATTTATGATTAGAAACTCGGAACCAGTTTAGTTGTTTGAGAACGTAGTGATTATAATATGCTCAGTGGTTTGAGCCTGGTATTCATTAGGCGATACACATTGTGCAATATCTTTCGTAATCTGTTACAAGTTCTACTTCGTGTCATTGGTTCATTCCTGGTCACCCTGCGTTTGGTGACCAGGTTGAGGTATGGTGGCCTTGACAAGGGCCAAGTGAGCAATGATGAAATTGTGGTGTAAAGGTGCAGAAACTCTCTGATGAGAAAATGATGTATCCAAACAAAATCGCTCCACATTACAATAGACGAGATACGTTAAATAGCTGATACTTTAAAAAAAACAGTATAGCGTATATTCTATGAACGCCATTGCAAGCGACCCGTGTTGCAAGTAATAAAAGCTTAAAAACTAAAACCCGCCTACGCAAAAGCTGAAAACTAGTTATCCAAATGTTGTATAGGAATTTCAAATACACGATTCTATAGTATTCTGGGATTCTGTAGCCTTTAACTAAATAATAGTTGTAGTTGGAGGCCAAATCCACGATTTTTATTTAGAAAAGCCTCTGCATGACTATGACTTTTACACACTCGTGACACACATTTCTCTCCACATTTTGATATTTATTTTCATTACTTACAACATTTTAGTGAAGTAAATAATAATAGCGTAATATGAATAGAATAAAGGTTCTCATCAAGCCCTTTTATTTGATATCAATCTCATTACATTTATAATAATATGTTTTTTTCAAGGTTAGAACAATGCGTTTTATTTCTGCTTTATTGAATTCAGTTTGACGTCATAATAGCCTATAGGACGTGAAAAGTCTAGAAGCTTTCTTCATTTGCCAAAATTATTCGAGTAGTTTCGGAGCTACAACGGAACAGATGAAAAAACTTACAAACAAACATAGACTAACGGCCTCTGTGGCGCAGCGGGCGAGTAGCCGGCTGAGATGCAAGAGGTTGCGGGTTCGATTCCCGCTACGGGACAAATGTATGTATGATCTGCAAATATTTGTTTCGGGTCTGGGTGTTATGGTACCATGGTACTAGATGGTACTCGTAGCTGATACCCATCACAAAGGGAATTCCTAGTGTGGGATCATAACAAAGTAAGACTGAATAAAAAAAGAAAAAAAAAACATAACCGACCTCTTGCTTTTACGGCCAAAGTCAACAAACACAAATGAAACACTTTGGGTAATTCATAGTCGAGTTGGTATTTAATACCAATTCAAAGTTTTTGAAAAGTAAGTCAAAGTAAAATTGGTGAGAGTAATCTCTATCTTCGAAACCATGATGAGCAAAAGTTTCTCAATTATCTCAAAACAGTTCCAAAAGCTTATTTGTAAATCTCAACTCTGCGATATTGCAATGTTGCTATTGGTAGAAGTCATGGTTCACGTACTTTGGTCTCATTACAAAAGATAGTCTAAACCTGAGTTTAGACCAGGCCTATCAGTCCAGGGTTAAATATAGACCTTTGGTATATACGACTGTAATACAAAAGCAGATGGTTTGTTTTCTGAAATCAATTTAATGATACTTTTTTTTGTCAAAAATTACAAAATCTCGGATATCTCTGGTTTTTCTCAACCCAGCCCCCTAGTTTAGCAATGGTCTACAAAATAACAGTTGATTACTTATTGGAGGATAGAATTTCAACATCTCGATTGTGTTGTGACACTTTGTTTCAAGATCCGTCAGTTTGGCAAGTTGGAAATTTATGAAGTAGCGCGAAAATTGATTTCGGAAAACAAACCATCTGCTTTTGTGTTAAAGTCCATATTTAAGCCTAGACTGGTAGGACTGGTCTAAACTCAGGTTTCAACCATCTTTCATAATGAGACCGATAGGTTTAAATTAGTTCGTCCGTTATATCAGTTGTTCTTTCTTGGTTACACTGCGCTAGGCCAAAGAAGAGCATAATTATGATGATGGTATAAACAACCAGCTATCGCGTATTTTGTATCCACGCCTACATTTTAAGTTAGAGGATATTACACCTTATAGCGATCACTATCGACGCATTAGTTTAATGCTTAAATTACCGGATAATGGTTATTTAAAATTTAAAAGTTAATAGCTCCTATGTTAGAAAGTATTATACTTACAGATATTATGTTTAGATAAACTCAATTAAAGAACTCAAGCAACTTTACAGTCTTCACTCAGCAGCTTTTGTTTCATTAAGAGCGCTCCCGAAGTGATCGTCAAAAATGTTGGTAGAGTCACGCTTCATCTCAGTCTTATCATTTTTTGGTTCATTGTTTCAAACCAACCATTCATGCCTTAGTTACTGTTATCCGATTATATCTACAAATATTGTGATTTTTGTATTTTTAACCGACTTCCCAAAAAAGGAGGAGGTTCTCAATTCGGTTGTATTTTTTTTTTTTTTTTTTTTGTATGTTTGTTACCGCATATCTCCGGCGTTTATGAAACGATTTGAAAAATTCTTTTTTTATTTGAATAGATACACATCCAGATTGGTCCCATTTTTTTCAGAATGCAGTTCTGATGATGGGATCCATGAGGAATTGAGGGAACTCCTCAAATATTGTAGGCATACATATGGCGATTTTGATATTTTCAGCAACAAACCAAGCATTTGCATTCAAAAAGTACCATGATCCTTTCACCACTATGGTTCTTTCATCATTTTTTTTTCATCCAAATATTTAGTCGAATACAATGGCGGAAGTCGGTTTTTTAAATGAAAAGTTATTATGGTGGTGATTGGGTCTTTTATTATTATTGGTATATGTTTTGTTTAAATTTTGTATAAATACTTGTTTTAGTTTTGTTCTTCTTTCTGTTAATGAACATTAATTTAAAATTCTACATAGTTGACCGTAACTGATGATTTTTTTATTTTTTTAAATTTTCAAGCAACAAGACAGTTCTTACTTTGTAGATATCATACAAAATAATAAATAAATGCTGGACATTTCACACAACATTATCTAGCCCCAAGCTTAGCAGAGCTTGTGTTATGGGTACTAGATAACTGATATACTTAATATAATACATTACATAGATAGATATTTTTTATTATACATAGAAAATACCCAGAACACCCGAACAAATATCTGCGGATCGTACAAATATTTGTTCCGAGGCGGGAATCGAACCCGCAACCTCCTGCGTTGCAGGCGAAACTTGCCCGCTGCGCCACAGAGGTCGTCAAAATAAAACACTTATAAATATAATAATAATAAACACGTATAAATTAAACTTTTGTTTTAAAATAATGAACCATATAGTAAGAAACATTATGAATAATCCAAAAACATGTAAATTATCCAAAAACACAACAGAGAGTTGAAGCGTGATCGTCAGTGGAATTTCAAGTTCATCCTGGGAGCCTTTTAATTAATTCGTAAGGCATGATGTGTAAGTAAATGAAACATTGGCAGCAGACTGTATAATTGTATACTGATGAGTGAGATTCTGTGGTTAAAGATATTTTACACTGTAAGAACAGAGTTCAGACTTCCTACTAATGAGTCTCTGATTTATAGTTTAACTTTTGTGAAAAACTGTTGTGTGAGCAAACAGGCTAAAAAAAGTTGAATCTTCTTTTATTCCCCTGTACATACGTGGCCTTAAAAATCAAAATCGTGCACATGAGCAATGACAATCTTTTCCAAGATTTATACAATTTAGATAGATAAAATTGATTTTCGATTCGCAAACAATTTCCACTTACCACTTCTATTTCATCTCCTTCCCCTAAGCTTGTCTCTTCAGCAATATTCGTCAGAAACATACTAGGCCTCATCGACACACGGTTTTTGAACGTAGAATTTTTTCGCCACAGATCATCAGTCTTATCATCATCGCCTAAGGTCGCAAATTGCTCATAAAAATTAATCACACCGGATAGTTCACCATCCATTACCGTGGTACTGGTGACAGCTGATGAGTTTCTTTTCTCTGTCAGTTTTCTATCTTCTATTCTTCTGTATCCCTCTTCAGTTTGGTTTTCTCCTAGGACTGGAACTGTTCTTGGTTGGTGGGATGTGTATTCGTATTCTAAATCGAAGCCTCTGTCTTCAAATAGGCTTTTGAAACGCATCCAGCATCCAGGCTTCTTATCTGGTTGGTTACTCCTCGTCTCCATGACTGGCATGGTATTTTTATTCATTGGTTATGACTTCACACACGTATTCAAATTACGCTTATTAAGCAGGAAGTTGTAAATGTTAATCCAATTAGAATAGATTTAGCGTAGCGATAAATTTGATTTTTGTATCAGTAAAACCTACGAAACTCTGCAAGCCAATATGACCACTAGTGTTACTGATTACATATTATGATAGTGTAATGATTCCTGTAGATAATAAAATATAATTAACTCGAAAAATCTTTTCCTGTTTACTAGTTCTTATTACATTATGCTCGCATCTATTTTTCTCTAATCATAGTAATCTCTTGATTAGAAAATATTTATTAGATTATGTGGACCTGTGATTTATATTCATTCAGATTGGAAGTTTGTTACAATATTTACATAGAAACTTTTGATGAGCTTAACTTTGAGTTGAATTCTGAAATAATCACTTAAACGACAGAGATGATCACATCAGTCACATTATTAGTAAGCTTGTAGTTATCACAGAAGTCACTTTCACTCGTCACAGATCGGAAATAATATGCGTTTGAGGTAAAGGTTGTTGTTTGTTGCGGCTTAACGGTTTGAATGGTTTTTGAATTCACTCTAACAAACAAACGTTCTAAGATAAGTTTAATCGCCACATATCACAAGAGGTGCTCCAGTAGATGAAGAAATGTTTAAGGTCACGTTTAATTTTTTTTCGTTTATTCTTCACTTAACATTTATAAATACACGCCGCGCGACGACCATACTGTCTACTCAAAGCCAAACTGAAATTTTCATATATCATTCATTATAATGATAATATCGATAACGTATCAATATACCTTTGCACTGATTGTGGATAATTACAAGGAGTAATTCAAGCGTGAGTTGTTCAGCAGCCATTTAGGTATCAATATAATTTATAAGTTTTGTCGCTTCAAGGCTTCTGCAAAGTGAAATAGAATAATTTGTTGATATAGATTCTGACTCTGGGGACTAGGCAATTGTTTAAGTGGCTCAAGTTGTGTTTCTACCATCACGAAGAGATTTAATTTAATTTAAGATTATTTAAAGAAACTGTGGGATGATTTCTCAGACTTTACGATGTGTCATTTATGTAATAATATTTCATGGATTGAAATCAATTGGATTTTCGTTTTTTTTTCTCTTCAGCATCGTACAGATATTTCTGTTAATGCATGTCTTATATCGTTCTGTGGTTTAAATGGTTCTGTAAAAATTGTAGATCACCCACCGTTTGAAAACAGCCAAAAATATCGGAAGCTTTCTGATTTATGTGGTTATAGAGCGCGATTTCCGAAAATAAGTCTTAACGATTCAAAGCATCCAATCTGCTTTTTTTTAATGTATTTTGTGTGGTGATCAATAAAGAGATCCATGTTTTTCCATGATCCGAACGAGTACGAGCAAATTCTGGGTTATATGTATTATTAAATGAGGTATTCGATATCTGGCATTCAAGATTTTTTATTCAATATTATTTAAATGTCCGTGTACATATTATAATAAACTCAAACTAGAAATAAAAATAACAAAATGCTAATTCAATAATGTTCTTAACTCTATGGCACTTACTCGTAGAACGCACCAATCGCGATCGTTGTTTACTCCAAAGTGTTGACGCATGAATCGCGCCTGAACCGTTATGTGCCAAGAATGTATACTTCCATTGAAATTAAACTCAATTATGATCAATATAAATACGAAGTGAAGAAACAATTGACTCGGCCAAAGGAGCTACTTACCGGAGATTGTACAAAAGACATGTGGGTACAGTAGGGTGTAATCAGTGATCATCCATTATCGGTTGTGACGAAGTTGCTTACGTCAAAAAGATTGTATCGGCATGGTATTAGGAGTTTATGAGTAACTAAGCGATTCGGTTACAGGCATTTTCTGAGCAGCTGGTTTGTGGCACAATGTTTTATTTCTTGTGAATAAATTTCTAGGAATAAAAGATATACTAATTACAATTTTCAGGTAATCTAACTAATTTAACTAGAGGTTTGCTGGAAGAAGACTCTTTTTAGGGTTAAGCTCGCCTTTGTACATGTCCTTTAATTCTGTATTGTGTTCTTTTTATGCATTATGTGTGTACAATAAAGAATAAAGAATTTAATCTATAGAGTAACATAAAAGAAAGACCATTTTTTTCAATATTTGGACTAATATCTAGTATGGTCAGAGTCGCGACTCTAAATACGGAAGTAAAGTGCGTCTACACGAACTCTGTGGCGCGGTAGGCGAGTAGCCGGCTGAGATGCGAGAGGCTGTGGGTTCGATTCCGCTGCGGGACAAATGTTTGTATTATGTTTTGTTTGACAAGTAAAATGATCATCAATTGTCAATTTTTAATGATAATTTTGAGCAATTGATGGTAATTTTACTTGTTTAACGTTAGTCATTTCAATTAGAAAATAGGGGGGAGCAGTAATTTTAGTTTATAAGACAATTCAAAATGATCCATGTGATTCCAATGAATAAAATACTTTTTGATTTTGAATAGATTTGTGTCAAATGCAAAATAAAAGCGGGGCAGGGGCGTTCAGTTTTAGACTAATGCATCAGACTTTTTTTTACAATCCTGTGAATAATGTGGTCTTGAATTATCATTACCTAGATACTTATGTCAGTAGCTAGTAAATGATTATAAGTTGTATTATTCACACCGGAAAGATTTATTCATGTTTCGTATTACGATAACAAAATTACAGTTGATATCAGATTACAATAAATAAAAATAAATTTACATAATCTTGATTATGATAATATCATACCTACTTTATTAATGTTGAAACGGACTTCGAATCTGGAAGAACGGAAAATAAACAGTAAGATCATTTTTATGTATCCTATCTAATCCCACATGTATCTTCTTCATCAGCCCTGGTATCCTATAGGGGGAAGCTCATGTCCAGAATCCTCCCTTGTACTAACTCCGTAGCTATCCCGCTCCTGAGATAACTTCCACCATATTCCTTCCAGGGCGTCAAAACATTATTTCGAAAAACAAACTGTTGAGTTTGATTAGGTATTTCATTATCAGTGAATCAAGAAAGATATGTTTTACGTCAATGATGATGATGGTGTTTTCCTACAGATATCGAAAAGAACGTCATTTATACATTGTAGAGATAATATCATGTTGTCAAGACGCAGGGCGACTATTCGAAGAAAAATTATAATGTTCTAAATGCTCTGCGTCTTTTGTTTCTTTAACTCGTCCGCGCCCCACTGTAGAGTTGCCCCTCTTCATAATTTGTTTCGTTTACTTGTATATAACGCACGGAAGAGTAAGAGAAACAACAGATGCAGAGTGTACCGTAGAGAGAAGACTATAGAGTTGTTCAGTTTTCACTCTGTTTCTTTACTCGTCCGTAAGCTGGTACAGACGAGTAAATTGATAAAAGCCACAGAGCGAGGAGAGTTTTCATCATGCGTCTTTTGTTTATGTAAAGCACGGACGAGTAAAATAGTCAAAAGTCACAGAGCGAAACAGTTTTCACCATGCGTCTTTTGTTTATGTAAAGCACGGACGAGTAAAATAGTCAAAAGTCACAGAGCGAAACAGTTTTCACCATGCGTCTTTTGTTTATGTAAGGCACGGACGAGTAAAGTAGTCAAAAGTCACAGAGCGAAAGAGTTTTCACCATGCGTCTTTTGTTTCAGTAAGACACGGACGAGTAAATAATTACGACGCAGACTGTAGTGTAGAGTTTGCTACGCAGGGTAACTTTCTTATTCATTTTGACGTTTAATAAAATGCCAATCCATCTAGTAAGCATGAGTAGGTAACTGATTAAAACTTCTAGTAATCTCCCGCTAACTGTCAGTTGGTAATTTATCCAGTACCGTTGTAATTGATCTGACCTGCTATTGTAATCCGTGAATGACGGCTTATGAATATTCAATGTTGGGTCTCAGCCTCTTTATTAATATTGACAAAGTGCCGCCGCCGGGGACAAAAAGTTAAGCTTAAAGATGTTTACTTTATTGAGTTTTTCGGATATGGGCCCTCGAATGAAAATCTGGAAAGGCAGCTACTATAACTTAACTTCGTGTGACTGCTTGATTAACAAGGTGGCTTATAGTTAGATGTTGGATTCTACCATCTGGACATGATGTATAGCACAGACTACCTAACGTTAGAACTACAAAAAATATAGGAACAGAAGGCCAGCTCAGTACAACAAGCAGTAACAGGCGCATGCACACATAGACGCATATAGACATAGACGTAGAACTCGTTCGACTCGCAACTGGTGCTCGACCGAGTTCTACCGAGATCGTTGTGGGAACTATAGCGAGACGATAGTATGTCAAATACTAACTAATCAAATTAAAAAGATTTCAAGCTGCCCCGATGCCATTGGCCAATATTAACATTTGCGGTCGTCTCGCAAGCGTCTTGGTAACATTATAGTCCGCATGATCGTTATTGAGTGTTTAGAAAATATTATACCGATTACAAGCTAGTAGCAATAGGTAGTACTCGTAGTAGTTGGACAGACTAGATACAATAATAACTTTTCATTTAAAAAAACCGACTTCCGCCATTGTATTCGACTAAATAATTTTGGATGAAAAAAAAATTATGTTAGAACCATAGTGGTGAAAGGATTATGATACTTTCTGAATGCAAATGCTTGGTGTCTTGCTGAAAATATCAAAATCGCCATATGTATGCCTACAATATTTGAGGAGTTCCCTCAATTCCTCATGGATCCCATCATCAGAACTGGATTCTGAAAAAAATGGGACCAATCTGGAAGTATATCTAATCAAATAAAAAAAGAATTTTCCAAATCGGTTCATAAATGCCGGAGATATGCGGTAACAAACATTAAAAAAAAAAAAAAAAAAAAAAAAAATACAACCGAATTGAGAACCTCCTCCTTTTTGGGAAGTTGGTTAAAAAGTAAATTATGACATCAAACCACTGACTTACATCACACACACGTTAACCTCCGGCCAGGGCCTGCAGTCTCGACATTGATAGCGATTGCGTAGCGACCGAAATCGGTCGCTAAGTCTTACCGATGACATTTTAACGATTTTTGCTAGTCTCTACCATCGGAACTATCGATTTTTATCGGAATCGTATCGAAAACTTCCGTCAACTTTACGATTTCTGTCAATGTGATTGCGAGCAATTTTGATAGCCCGCTAAGTGTGGTAGCGATCGCTACATTAAAATAATATTGTAAAAATGGCTGTGGTTTGTTAGTGCAGTGTACGCAGTAATGGTGGAAGCATATTTAGCGTTAGATTTGTTCATCGTCGAACATCGCTACGAAATGGTAAGGCGACGGCAAATCGCGAGAAACCGTCGCAATAGCCAAAATCCGCTTTTTTTGGAGAAGATGAGTTTCTTTGACCACAGAATCACAAAAGAGATGTTAACCCAGCTCGTAGATGAACTACGGCCATCTTTCAAAGACGAGGGCTTATGGGCTTTCCATCGAATTTTAAGTGTGCCTTGTTTATTTTATTAAATTACCTACCGCTGATGATGTAAGCAGGAGCTTACCTATCAGTAGGGAATCATTGTGGCACATTTGCGAGTTGTTTTAACTTCACCGTTTTCTTCTTGTAGATACTAACGGTACTCCGATTTTACGCCTCTGGATGCTATCAGCTACCTGTCAGGTTGGTCTTCTGTGGGGTAGTATGAGTCAAAAATCCGTGAGTCATGTAATTTGTCAAGTAACCCTGTTAAGGAAGTACTTAAGTACATCAAATTTCCAATGACTCAAATAGAGCGGCAAACTGCTAAACAGAAATTTAGAAATGTACCTCAACCATTCCCAGATGCGATCAGAGCCATAGACTGCACACATGTAAAGATTTTGGCACCAAGGGTGCATGAAGAAGCGTATGTGAGTGGACACCATGAGGGTTATTCATTTAATGTTTCTCATAAGTCCATTTAAAATAATAAAGATAAAATTAATTCTCATAACTTCAAAATATTTTGTACGTACATCAAATGATAAGAAAATTACTTACATAACGTAGAAGAAAGTTTCCATACAAATACTGTCAAATACTGAACTATGAATACGGTTTTTCGTTAACTTTGCGACGTCTCAATTTACGATCTTGCACGGTTTCTTGGTAGTAGAGACTTGCGTTTTGCGAAAACGTCGGTACAGCAAGCGAATAGTTTCGCTAATAATGATCGATCGGTAGTTTACGATCGGATCGCTATCAATGTCGAGACTGCAGGCCCTGGGGCCATTTACTAAGCGAAGAAAAATATGTGTCAATAGTTAATTTTTTCAATCAGTGCCCATCAACGAAAAATAATACGCTATTGCAAGACATTACACTTTGCCGAAGGCATGCGCGAGAAAAGTAGTAACTGTTAGATTCGGTGGCTATTATCCTGTGAACTTTGATGTAGGTAACTAATAGATCCTTAAATTTTTAAGGCAGTTTTTATTTTACTAATCCGGTGACAATCTTGCTAAAGGAGTAAAATACGATTAAACAGAGGACATTGCACCATCAAAACTCAACTTAAAGAAAACTGATGGTTACAGTTCTGTCATACATGACTAAAGTACAATGGACTATTATTTACTCTGTGGTATGAATACTTTCCGCAATATGTCTGCACCGAATAATCGAAGCCATCTACTAAGAGCACCGATTTGAAGAGCACCGATCCTATTCCATTTTGAGCACCGATTAAAATTTTCGATCGTTGCTCTAAGTGGAATAGAGAACATATTAAAAATCATTCCAAGAAGAGCATCTATATACGGTAGAGTTGCTGTCAGTGATTGTTCGCAGAAGCTCTGACAAACTTAATGTAAGGCCAGGAGGACGAAGCCTTAAACGATAGTCGGTTCAGATGTCTGAGCCCCTGAAGCCAGTCAGAGCGGCTCTTCATCAGGCAAATGGATGAAACCGATGGAACCAGTGAACAGACAAAAAGAGCCACAACCCTCAGCAAAGGAACGACAAAGGAGGAGGTATTGTTAGTAGTAGAACTTCTTGTGAAAGAGTTTGTCCGGGGAAGTACCTACTACCACTGTACCTATTTCTGCTGCCAAGCAGACAATGTGCTCAGTGTGCTCAGGCAGTGTGCTCGCATTGCTGTGTTTCGGGTTGAAGGGTACGGGTGCCGGTGAAATTACAGGCACATGAGACTTTTCATCTTTATGTCTCAGAGTCGGCAGCGCGCGTTTGTTGCCTCTGGTGTTGCAGGGGTCCATAGGCTACGGTAACTACTTTCCATCAGGTAGGCCGTATGATTGTTAGCTTGCCAAGTACTAGTATAAAAAAAGGTATGACTGTTTTGATTGTACACCGCCGTCTTTTTTATTTTATTCTCATCATCCTGGCCATTCAATGGTCATCGATTTAAGCAATAAGATCGTTCATTGTACGTTATTTTATTTTTAATGTTTTCTTTGCTTTTGTATTTTTATTTGGTGTGCAATAAAGAGTTTATCTATCTATCTATTTATGAATGTAGTGGGCCGACAACGTGGTCGCAGGATGTCGACGAGTGGGCTTGAACCTGTTCATTATGGCATTCTATTTGTGCGGGAATTTCTATCGAAGTCCAGCAGTCTCCAACAGTCGACGCCTACTAGTTGAAATGATGATGAGGAATGTAATGGATAGATTATGGTGATAACATGGTGAAGGGGTACTTACAGCGATGTCAACGAGCGGTTCGTCCTCGGGAGTAAGAGCGAGTGAGGAGCGTCGACCGGCGCGCGCGCCAGGCGACCCACTCGAACTGCCTATGAACAAAACAGACAACAAATCAATAAACATACCCAACAGTTATTGAGGGAGATACAGATCTGAAACAACGAGATCTCAAAAATAAACCGACAAGTGCGAGCGAGTCTCGCGCCCTGAGAGTTCCGATCCGTAAATTATTTCGAAATTGTCAGAGCCCTTTTCGAGTTTAAGCTTTTCCTTCAAACTTCAACATCCCATTAAAGGGGTAAAAAGTCAAAATTCCTCAATTTTAGACTTTACTCTTTATTTGTATTGTCTAAAGGTTGTTAATTTTAGCGATTTCCATACAAAAATAACATTTATTGCCATATATTTTTAATACATCGAGTATAGAAGCTTGATTTTTGTACAGCACTATAAGATTAGACTTTAATATTTGGTATAAATTTAAAGTGGATATACCTTTAGCTGTTTTTGAGAAAAACAAACAGACAGACAAATGGACAACAAATTGATCCTATAAAGGTCCCGTTTTTCCTGCTAAGGCACGGAACCCTAACAATAGGCATTGAACACAGAACATAGAAAATATCAAATAATTCAAGAATTTTACGAAAGTAACTTTCGTGATTTTTTTAAATTCAAGAATGTTATTCTCTAAGCAAACCTCACTGCTTTCGTCGTAAAACCAAAAACAGTGCGTCCTTGAACTAAAATTTGACGTTTATTGATGAAAGTAATGAGACTTAATTTCATCAATAAACGTCTGAGATGATTACATCCTTTTCCTTACGAATATATGAAAGTGAAATATCTGTTTATTTATACTAAAGGAACTAGTGGGAATGAATCTAAAAATTTACTTTCATAAGTAAAGTAAGTAGTTTGATTTTGTACTGAAATGTAACATAAAGTTTAGGTGTACTTTTTTCAAATAAATCATAGTAAAAACGTTTTTCTCAGATCAAAATCTTCCTCACTTCATGGACTACCTACTCTGCAAGTTTCGTTGTGCTAATCCAACCACTTCATTATAAAAACATGATACAAAATATGATCCGTGAACCCGTTTCCATAGAAATTGATAAAAATTTGAGGACAATAATACAATGGAAGAGGCCTCCCCCATGGAATGCTATGGGGAGATTTGCCATAATCACTACGCTTTTCAGGCGGATTGGTTATCGTAGTATTATGGTGTTGAGTACTCAGTTAGATGCTGCTGCCCATCCCCTGGTGTAAAGTCGTAGAATAGGATTCGGATGTGCTATGAGGTCTCTTGCCACCGGCCATCTACTATGTACCAGACACCCGATATAGATAGATAGATACCTAACACTTTATAACACAACACATTCAAAATAACCACATTAAAATTATCATAATATTGTAAGTATGAAAGTACAATGGGCGGTCTTATTGCTGAGTGCATTGGGATGGACTGGAATTATGGATATAACGGTGTGTTTATAACGTAATTTCTATCTATCTATGTATCTACATTGTTATGTAAAGAGGTCTCTAACTCACAATCAACAAAAATTATCGAAAAAAGCGGAACAGTGGAGTCTTCATAATAAAACCAAAATCCATTGACAAATATCATGAATAGGAAATCAATTTCAAAAACCTAAAAAAGGACACAACTTTTTCAAATTCGTTTAATGAAGTGATTTGTATTCGCTGGTATTGAGCGCGTATAAATCATGCTGGTTTGAATCATAAATTCGATTGAGTAACAATGCGATTGTAGACAGAAATAGAATTATCCTTTCTGTTGACTGGATTTCTGATAGTACCAAATAGTATAAAGTCAAATCTTAAATCGAATGCCAGATGAAACAGTTGGGTTTACCAGTTAGTATTCCAGTAAGCAGGTGATAGGCTTGCAACCTGTTACGTATGGTATGCTAACTACGAAACAAAAAGTGCACGTGAGCCAAATAAATATTCTGATAACCCCCATAGAGCAGTATCCTCATGGATCTGCAGATATACTCCATGGAGATAAAAACCTATGTATGTTTGTATGCCTAACAAGACGAAAGAGTTTTCTCTTTTGAGTCTCTGTAGATATTTATTCACAATAAACAGAAAAATAATACTTGAGAGTTTCCTCTCTTTTGCTTGTCTGTAAATATTTATTCCATAAACAGTAAACAGAAGATACATTTCTGAGAGTTTTCTCTCCTTTGAGTCTCTGTAGATATGTATTCTACAGAAGAAGAATTTCTAATGTGCCTATGTTCTAAGGTTATATTCACCTGTCTCAACAGCACTGTCACTGCTGCGTCTCTGGAGCCATCGTTGCACTAATTCGATGCTGGCTTCTTGACCAGCTAACATTTTTCATTCACATATTTATCCGGCTCACTCCATCACAAAAAGCACTATATTAACATAAACACATGCTATCGAACAGTCATGTGTGTTTGGGCACTTTCACTAATTAGAAGCTTATACAGCACAATATGGTTAAAACATTTTTATTTAAAGACAAAACACTGGCTGGATACAATTATCTAATGCAATACAATGATCAAAATTAAAAAATATGTATAATAACACTGGCCGGAATGATAAAGAAATCATTTTCTAAATTAAAAATAAAGCCATCGAAGTAATGACAGCTCCTTGTAGCGTTCAAATATCGAATTAATAAATAGCGATCGTGCGTGGACAGACGAGTGAAAACAGCCATAGTAGATGCAGCATAAAATACATTTTGCTGTTAGATAACGGCTAGTCGTTCGAATTTGACCTTTATAGTTGTGGAACTAACGTTAAGCGAAATTTTCAAATGTGGAAGAGCTTTTTGGTGCGATGTGTGGAGTGGTTTGTTAGGTAATGGCCGTCAAGTCAAAGTTGATCGAAGAAGGGGGGTGAATTTAGGACGAAGTGTAACCAAAGCGGTAGGTACTACAAACTGGAAGGGGAATCAGAATTAGTACATTAGAACCGATATCTAAGTAAAACTCAGTTTAAAATCATCATCATCAGCGTACGTGTTTACTTCTGGACATGGCCTTCCCATAGAATTCAATGCGGGGTTTTGCCCTAATCACCAAGCTTGCCAGGCGGATTGGTGATCGCAGTATTGGTGTTAAGTACTCAAACGGATGCTGCTAGTTTAATATCTTAGTTGGCTTTTACGACATCCACAGGAAGAGACTGAGAGGTATTTACTTAGGCCGGACACACCACGGCATTATTAAATAATATAAGTATTGAAGATACATAACTTTTCATTTAAAAAACCGACTTCCGCCATTTTATTCGACAAAATATTTGGATGAAAAAAAAATGATGAAAGAACCATAGTGGTGAAAGGATTATTATACTTTTTGAATGCAAATGCTTGGTTTGTTGCTGAAAATATCCAAATCGCCATATATATGCCTACAATATTTGAGGAGTTCCCTCAATTCCTCATAGATTTCATCATCAGAACTGGATTCTGAAAAAAATGGGACCAATCTGGAAGTATATCTATTCAAATAAAAAAAGAATTTTCGAAATCGGTTCATAAACGCCGGAGATATATGCGGTAACAAACATAAAAAAAAAAAAAAAAAAAATACAACCGAATTGAGAACCTCCTCCTTTTTTGGGAAGTCGGTTAAAAATTGATATTGACTCCTCAGCATTTATTTGACTCACGAGTGGTAGAGTTTTTTTGTAGAGTTTAAATCAAAATTAATCCACTCAATAGGTTACTTTATATCTTTTAACATCACGTCAAAGTTCAAGATTGCAAAAAATATGATTTACTATTATTGTTAATGATTGCAATAAAAAATACAAACCAACCTACTTATGTGATCATCACACTGTTAAAATATAAACTAAACATTCTTGGGTTTTCAAGTAGCTTTTTTATTAGGTTATTCCAACACGTTTCCACGCCTATAGCATCTGAGCTATTTAGTTAAACTTCTACATGCTACGAGTTAATTTTGCTAGTTAATATCAGTTGGTTTGCTATCGAGTTTTATAAGAAAACAAATGTAAATT
Source organism: Epirrita christyi (assembly GCA_951392215.1). NCBI lineage: Eukaryota > Metazoa > Arthropoda > Insecta > Lepidoptera > Geometridae > Epirrita > Epirrita christyi. The sequence continues at coordinate 5,143,688 of OX595851.1, forward strand.
GTTCAGCTAACAAGAGTTAGCTAACAAAAGTTAGCTGATGTCTCAGGATAACGGGTGCAGCGCAATGCCAAGGGACGTGACTTAAGAGGTAGTATTTGTTACGGGATCACCGTTTAACATCAGCCCCCTATACCCTAACTGAAAGTCACTCGGTGACTACCGTTTGACAAGTACAATGACTGTCAATTGCTCAATTATCATTAAGAATTGTCAATTTGATGGTAACTTTACTTGTCAAACGTTAGTCACTGAGTGACTTTCAAGATAGGGAATAAGGGGCAGGTCAGTCAAGTGCCAGTTCCGACATTAAATCAAATAAAAAAAAGTGTTCCCGCTTTGTCTTGTTGAAGTTACAAGGATGCAACCTTTAAATATGGTCTGGATAGAGTTTTTTGGAACAAAAAACAAATTTTCAAAAAAATATCGTAATAATAACATTTTTAACACTTACGATATTTTTTTGAAAATTTGTTTTAATTTGTATTTTTTTGTATTTTAAAATTCAAAGACAGATCTTTTCTATAATGGCGTTGTTACTTAACAAAATGACAATACAGGTTAATAAATATTTTACTGCAACCATTTGTATTTTGTGCTACGTCAGTACTATTTAGTACGTATTATTATTTTTGTAAATAAATTTTAATTTCAAAGTAACAACGTTAGTACAATATAGTATAATGTAAGCAATAAAAGAGATCCAACACCGAATTTTTGTATGTTCTGCAATTTTATTTATAACAGGTGGAATGCCCGCAACTTCGTCCACGTCGTTTCTATATACTTTTTAAAATACCGCTGTACCCCTTAGGGGGTAAATTTTGAAAATTCCTTTCTTTGTTCTTCCCTAGAACACAAAAGGAAAGTACCCTCTAAGTTTCAGGAACTTACGTCAATCAATGAGTCGATCCTGCAACGATTTTATACAAAAAAATTAAGTAGAAAAAATTATATTGTTACAGAATTAAATAGAATACAAATATCGGGTATCTCAAAACCTACTTGAATTTTGAATTTCGAATAACTTTCGGTGTTTCAAACATGGAACAAGGATATTTTGCAGCTGTCATCAACAAAGTTTGAGGTGTGTTTTTATTCGAGCATCGCATAGAAATTGTAAAAATTCACTACCGAAATACCGAAATGGTACAAATTGTCGCACATTTTTCGGTCATCATTATGTACCATCTCGAGCCGCTGTGGAGAATGTAATTAATTAATTTGAAACTCACATAGGTAGTCTGTATTTAAGTATTGTCATGTATTGTTTTAATGAAAATGTTGCTCGCATTCCGAAAAACTAAACACACACCCGTGATTCTCAACTCGTGAACGTAATAGGTAATAATGTAAAATTAGGACAAGGTTGCTACTTATCACGCCACAATGTGACTTGATACAGCAGACGATTAGGCTAGGTATACACTGACTACCAAGACAGACTCAAAACCATCAAACGTCAATCCGTGGTCGTGCCATTGCCATTGGAGGGTTCCCTACGAGTAATACCCAAACGAGTAACACTGTTACTCGTTGGGAATTTTTGTCCCAACGAGTAACACCCAGGCCATGGTGCAATATTTCTCGCAGGAGTTGACAACATTTACAAGCCTGCATCGCATCAAGACACTGAACGTTATTTTTATATTACTTATCCACATTGTCGCCATGGTGTGTCTGGCCCCTGCGAGTGGGGCCCCTTGGGGTTTGCGCCCCTGACATCCAGGGGCGCAAACCCCAAGGGGTCGCACCCGCTCCCGTGGCCAGCCCCTAGCTACGACGCTGTGTTTAAGTGTGAAGCTGAACTTTTGTGCTGTGAATGCATTTATAGACCCCTTTTTCCAACAAGAGACGAAAATAGGTTGGATAAAAATGTGTGATCTCTATGATGAGAAAGCAAGCCACCTATACTTGTCTAGAAACAGTGTGCACAGAGCCTTATTTTGACTTACACATTCTTATTCCAGTCACACACGTTAGTGTAATGCTTATGTCACGAGAATCTATAAACAATAATCGTTTAACAAGAGCCTTTTGACATAATCAATTATGTATTATGCAAGAAAATCGTAATTAAATTTAAATTTACTAGCATACGCCCGCGGCTTCAGTCACTTGGTATTGGGATAAAAGCTTTCTTCTACTAAATTTCATGGAAATCGGCATTGGCAAAGAGGGGGGTCGGCGCAAAATTTCGCATTTTTTTATAGTAGTAGTACGTACCTTTGTTCCTAGCTTTTGGCTGGTACCAGTAAATATAACAAGTAGCTTTAAGTTAGTAGTAGAACTTCTTGTGTAAGAATTCGTCCGGGAAAGTACTACCACCGTATCTATTTCTGCTGCCAAGCATAGTGCTCGCATTGCTGTGTTTTGTTTTGAAGGGTACGGATGCCGGTGAAATTACAGGCACATGAGACTTTTCATCTTTATATCTCTGGGTTGGCAGCGCGCGTGTGATGCCTTTGGTGTTGCAGGCGTCCATAAGCTACGGTAACTACTTTCCATCAGGTGGGCCGTATGATTGTTTGCTTGACAAATAGAATTAAAAAAAAAACCTGTGTCACACCAGGTCATAATAATCTGTAGCTACTAAATTTGGATTTATAATATTATTAGTATGATTTATATACAATTGATCACGAAATTTACAAAATAAGTTGGTGTATATGTAGTAAATAAAAGTAAAGTAAATAAGGCTCCGTTTAACAATCAATATGTCAGAGACAGGTTAGTAGTAAGAAGGATCATCAAAAAATAAACCAGTAAAGTGGACTCACATTGAGAGGGTTCCGTAGGAATGTAAAGACTAAGGTCCAGATAAATAGAACGTACTTCACGGTGACTAAGTCTAAGCCTTAATTTGAAATCGTCCCTATCACTGTCACACAAACGTTAAAACACGCGTATTAGAGAGAGTGAGAGACAGGGACGATTTCAAAGTAAGGCTTAGACTTAGTCACCGTGAAGTACGTTCTTTTTATCTGGACATTAGAATTTTCGTTTAACTTCTCCAGTAAACACTAATGACCGGTTTATTTTTTGACGATCCTTTTTATTGTCATTAAACTTTATTATTTGGTCTATACATTACACATGTTCATTGCTTGTAAAATAAGACATCGTAGCTCGTCTCTGACTAAAGAGACAAATAAAAAATAAAAAAACTGTACTTCCATCTGTTGCTTCTAGTCAGTCATTCAACTATTAATATTATATACGCAAGCCAAGCCACATTTACTCGCTAGTACACGCAATTACGACCCGTCCTTGTGTTCGATACGAGAGATAAGAATCTACGATGGTAACGTCACAATGTGACACTCAGACAGCTGACAGAGTGACATTAAGTAATATCTTTGTACGTCACAAGGTGGAATCGTACTGTGTTGGTACTGTGTGTGATTTGTATGTGAAACATCAGACAATGTTGACAAAACACTACTTTGCGCACGCTTTGTTGCTATAATATATCATACTTATGTAGATGTATGACCACAGAGACCTTAGTCCGAGTTTTAACAAGAAATTGGCACGGACGTATGGTGTAGTGTAACACGGATTTATGTATGGAAATTGAGGCTTACAAAGGGACACTAGGACGCTTGGGTTATTGTTCGCTTATCAGTGTCTCACTTACACGTGGTGGTTATTGCAAATCCCCAAAATGCTTTCGATTAGGGAGGCTTCATCGAGCAATGGACTTCAATCGGCTGATGATGATGATGATGTCACCTATCAGCTCAGAGGCCGTAGACAAAGTAACATTCTAATAGCGATGACGCCAGTAGAAAAGTCCAAAATGTATACGATTGACGTAAGCTATCGATATGTCACGTGGTCTATTGTATTGTATTACGACTGTAGAAATAGAATCGCTTCGAAGCGAATATGTACATCATCTTGGATACAAGCAAGAAGCTTCTTGGATGCAAGGTTCGACAGTGACGTCACAACTTATCACTCAGACGAGTGATATATAAGTATGCTCTGTGTAGGATCTACGTCATAGTGTGGAATCGCGCACGTCGTCTTCAGAATGACGTCACTAGGACGTTGACTTGGCGGAGGTAGACTCAGATTAGATGAAAGTTTAGTCAGAAGTCACCAGTGGTTGTTGAACTGGGCAATCCGAAGGTTGTGGGTTCAAATCCCGGGCGTTCAATGGACTTTTTACCCGACAACGGCAAAGAAGAGTAATGATTTTAGCAGTCTATGTATGTATGTAAGTTTGTTTATCTGTACCAATATTGTAATATTATTGTTTATCATCATCATCAGCCTGTAGAAGTCCACTGCTGGACATAGGCCTCCCCCTTAAAATGCCACGACGAACGGTCTTGAGCCGCCTCCATCCACCGACTTCCTGCGACGATTATAATGTCTTTAGTTCATCGTGTGGAGGGCTTTCCTCTACCGCGTCGTCCGGTTTATTGTTTACAATTAATATAAATATAATAAGTTTGGTATCAAATGAAAGGGCTTGATTAGTACACATTCAAAAATACATCACATTATATCTAATATCTAAAAAACTCTAAACGCACAACAAAAAGCTTTTGCGGTCTCTTGTAAATTTAGACAGACAGAGCTTTAAGTACTGAATAACTATACTCCTCTAAAACTTTTAAATAAAGTAAATGTTGAATAAACTAAAACTCGTCTGCAAAAGCTGAAAACTTTTATCAAAATGTTGTAGAGGAAGGCCAAATCCACGATTCTATAGTAAAGGCCTTAATAGAAGTTTAAAGAATTTAATTGAAAGTTGTCTGAGGTTTTTCTAAACAAAAATCGTGGATTTTGGCTTCAATTTCACCAACTACAACATTTATTTTATCTACTCAAAAATAATGAAGACATCGGTCTTTTGATTTATCGCACGTCTATTTGTAGAATAGCTGTGGATATCATTTTCAAGTTTTATTCTAAAACCTCTCGAAAAGAAAACACGACTACATCGTATTTCATCGATATAATTATTTTCCAAAGTAGGCTCTTTATATTCAAAATTTTGAGAGCGAATTTTGCGAGGTATCTCGGTGTTGTAGCAAATTGATCTATGACATTTTGTACGTTCTAAAGTTCTTTATAAATAAATTAATATAATTAATATGTCGTGTTATTATTTTTAAAGCATATTTTGTGAATTTTATGTCAAACTAGTTGCGCCCCGCGGTTTCACCCACGTGAATAATGATGAAAATTGATGATGATGATGATGATGAAAAGTAGTAAAGTATCTCCATTCCAAATTTCACTCAAATCCATTCAGTAGTTTTTACGTGAAAGAGTAACAAACATCCATCCATACTCACAAACTTTCGCGTTTATAATATTAGTACGATTATTACGAATATTGCCTTTACACGGACGAATTTTGGAAATGAGGTTCACAGAGTGTACGCTAGGGGCTCTCATCGGTGTCGCCATACAAAATCCGTTTTACATACACCACATAATAAGTCAGCGTCCGTGTCAATTATATGCAAAAAACTTAGGACTCAGCCGATAAAAAGCAAAAATGAACTGTTTTGCTGTAACAGTTATTTTCTGGTTTTCATCGGTTTATCTATCGAAAAAACATGGTAATAATTACAATAAGCTAATTACCTATCGGTTTTACTATAATTTACATGTGAATTGTGAATTTGAATGCAAAATTAAACGAAAACTAAATGACAACTAAAAAGTCACATGATGGACTTTTTTATTTTTTAACCGACTTCCCAAAAATGGAGGAGGTTCTCAATTCGGTTGTATTTTTTTAAAATGTTTTTTACCGCATATCTCCGGCGTTTATGAACCGATTTGGAAAATTCTTTTTTTATTTGAATAGATATACTTCCAGATTGGTCCCATTTTATTCAGAATCCAGTTCTGATGATGGAATCCATGAGGAATTGAGGGAACTCCTCAAATATTGTAGGCATACATATGGCGATTTTGATATTTTCAGCAACAAACCAAGCATTTGCATTCAAAAAGTATCATAATCCTTTCACCACTATGGTTCTTTCATCATTTTTTTTTCACCCAAATATTTAGTCGAATACAATGGCGGAAGTCGGTTTTTTAAATGAAAAGTTATAGTTCGTCAATATCGACAATTCGAATTAGATACATGTATTAGAACGCATGATTATTATAGAAAATGAGATTCTTATGATAGTATTAGTTTTTTGATCGTTTTTGTAATTAAAACATAGTTAACATTTTATTAATTAGTCACGGCAGTTGGCCATTTTTATTGTGTACCCACGCTAGTCAAGGATATTTTAGTAACGTAAAGCTCGCTAGCCTAGAGGTAGTTATCTAGTGTTATTATAGCTATGACAAAGACGTCAATATGTGACACCTAGCCGAGTGATATCAATATATGTAACGGGTCTACGTCATGTGGAATCGTACAGTGATTTCGTCTTGGGGAATGTCGTCATAAACACGTTGACATGAGTGTAGACTCTGGTATGTGTTTTGTTGCAGACAGTCATCATTTAGAGTCATTCATAGTTAATTTCTTGAAAGGACTTTTTCTGCTCTTTCGAACGGAGACGTCGTCCTTTTTTATTTTATTTCAATTTCTAGTGTTTTTTTGAGTTATATCGTGTAATTTTGGTGGCATTTTAATCGGTGTAGCTCATAAAGAGCACATGGTAGTGAATTTAAATAAAATAAGTGTATTGCGTGTCTTTTCGAAGGGGTGGAAATTGTCCAGGAACATTCTAGTAAACTGCCATCGATTTACTAGAACATGACTTGACAGAAGACTTTGACGACTGGACATTGTTTGATTATATCAATAACTTGACATTGGCAAAATTGAGTAAATCCTCAGACGCCATAAAAAAAAAAACTTGAAAGGTAGGCTCAATATCTCACTGTACACGTGTTTCAAACGGTAGTGCAGCTTAACTCTGCAAGAGTTTGTCAAGGGAAATAGGTACCACCTTTTTATTTCTGCCATAAGAGGATTAATGCTGTGCTCCAGTTTGAAGGTTGTGGGTGCCGGTGAAATTACAGTCATGTGAGACTTTTTAACTTTATGTATCAGGTTGGTCATGGTAGGGTCACTTACGTCCTAGGTGGACGTGACTTACGAGATCTTACAGCTGTTATGGGCCTTGGCCATTCTCAGTGTAGACAGATAGACGAACAATAAGGTGACAAGGGTCCCTTTTTTCCGGTTGAAGCACGGAACCCTAAAAAAGTGGAAGTATTTCGAGACTATTACGGCAGCAAATGAAAACGCTTCTGGCTGATCACACCTCGTGTGTTCTTTATTTGGGTAATCTGGGTGCGGCCTTAAGCTTCCCAAAATTTTATTATAAATATGAAACAGTAAGATTGGTAAACAGAATGTACTTATTTTTTTTATTCACTAGCAGAACTTGAAGCAAAAGCTGCTAAATTATATTGATATTTACGTAGCACTCAGAACTTTTACCTTTCCACTAAATGTTAAACAAAAATACCTAAATGGGTATTATATAATGAAAACTTTGAAGCTGCGAAGCGAAGCATTGTTTTGTTCGGACGGATTTTGGTGAGGAAAAGTTTTACTGGTATTTTTAACCGACTTCCCAAAAAAGGAGGAAGTTCTCAATTCGGTTATATTTTTTTTATTTTATTTTTTTATTTTTTATGTTTGTTACCGCATATCTCCGGCGTTTATGAACCGATTTGGAAAACTCTTTTTTTATTTGAATACTTCCAGATTGGTCCCATTTTTTTCAGAATCCAGTTCTGATGATGGGATCCATGATGAATTGAGGGAACTCCTCAAATATTGTAGGCATACATATGGCGATTTTGATATTTTCAGCAAGACACCAAGCATTTGCATTCAGAAAGTATCATAATCCTTTCACCACTATGGTTCTTTCATATTTTTTTTTTCCAAAATTATTTAATCGAATACAATGGCGGAAGTCGGTTTTTTAAATGAAAAGTTATTGTTAAATAAACATCTTATACATATAGTGCCCATTGTACAAAACATTGCAATTTTTACTATAATCATTATTATCATCAGGATGTTTACGTCCACTACTAGACGGGGCCTCCCCCATTGAATACAATGGCGGGATTTGCTATATAGCCACTACGATTGGCTGGCGGATTGGTGATCGCAGTACTGGTGTTAAGTACTCAGGTGGATGCAGGTGGTGGTTTAGTCACCTTTTACGACATCTAAAGGAGGAGTTGGAGGACTCCTATTCTTAGGCCGAGACCACCACGGCAAGAATTTAGTTACAGTAAAATAAATCAATCAATTAGCCAACATATTATTATTAAACATTTGCGTGACCAAGAAGTTGAATGAAATGAGCATAACATAACATACATAACACCCAACAGTCACATACGTAGTCCTGATCCCACACTAGGATTCCCTGTGTCGTGGGTATATCAGGAACTACGAGTACAATGGTACCATAACATGTTATATAATAATTACATAATGTTACATAATATGTTTTATTACCCTATAGCACTACTATTAGCTGGAAGAAAATGCTAATTAGCATTTAGTTCGCCTATGTACTTGTTTTTTTTGTTTTGTGCAATAAAGAATTTCTATATAGATATCTATCTATAACACCCAGACCGCAATAAATATTTGCAGATCATACAAACATTTGTCCCGCAGCGGGAATCGAACCCGCAACCTCTCGCATCTCAGCCGGCTACTTGCCCACCGCGCCACAAATGTCATCACACAAGCATCATATCGAACCGAAGAACGTAGCAAAAAAAATAAAATAAATATAATTTCATAATTTCTCTACAAGAGTCAAAGTTACCGGTTTAATTGCAAAAGTCCTGAACAAGGAATCTAAAGTTTAATAGCCAATAAGGCCCGATTAATCACGCTATCTCCACACTGCCTCATACAAAATGATTTATTCTAACCGATGTCTATCAACATTGTATTAAATATCCTATTAAATATCTATCTATGTAATATATTGTATTATGTATTATCTAGTACCCATATAACACAAGCTCTGCTTAGTTTGGGGCTAGATAATGTTGTGTGAAATGTCCAGCATTTATTTATTTATTTATCCCACTGATATAAAGTTTGTGAGGATGGATGGATGGATGTTTGTTACTCTTTCACGCAAAAACTACTTAAGTAACAGATTTTGATGAAACTTTACAGTATTATAGCTTATAAATCATAATATTAATCTTATATAAAGGCTATAATTTATAATAGAGGTTCAACGCGGGTGGAGCCGCGAGCAAATGCTAGTTGATTATAATATGAATGGCGCATAAAAGTTAACGATTCGATAGACCTTTGTGTGCATACGTGTTGCATGCGTGCACTCCCTTAATAGATAGGTAATCTATTTGCACACCTAAGAAAACATAAACTTCATAAGTCGGTAGATATCCACTGCTGGATGAGGCCTTCCCCATGCATGCATAGCGTTTGACGCTATGGGTGGATTTGACATAATTAACCTTAGTTGGATGTTGCTGCCCATCCCTGGCGTAATCCCTTAGTTGCCTTTTACGACATCGATATTTTGCTGATGTTTATTTACTTTTAACTACTGACTACTTATTACTTTTGACTACCTTCCTAAGGTTTTTAAGTTCTCATTTACTATGTATCAGCAACTCCATGCTCCGAGGCACCACACAGGCGCTTCTCACCTAGTGGTAAGACGGACCATTTATGTCTATGTTATGTTTATGTAAGCCAAGCCGTGTTTGTTGCCTGATTCCTCTAGGTTTGGTCGCGTTGGAACAGGAGTAATTTTAGTTTATAAGACGATTCAAAATGATCTTTGTGATTTCAATGAATAAAGTTCTTTTGACTTTGACTTGACTATGACTTTGATAGGAGGAGTTGGAGGAGGGTTCTTAGGCTGAGCGATACTATCAACAAATTAATATTGTACAAAAGGTGGTCTTATCGCTATAAGCAACTCGTTCTGACAACCAACACGGACCCAACAGTGTGTGTATGGATTTTTGTATAGAAAATGAGGTTCACGAAGTGGACGCTAGTGGCGCTCATCGGCGTTTCCATACAAAAATCCGTGTTACGCTACACGAACGTCCATGTAAATTGCTTGGTAAAACTCAGACTTTGATCTCAGAACCGATTACTGACATTGAAACTAAATTATTTCACATATTTATATCATTTTATATTAACAACGCAAGTTAAGCCACGGGTGGCTGCTTGTCAAAAATCAATTATAAGGAGTTAATTGATTTTTCATTATTTATTTATTGAAGTGAATATCTCTTACGGAATATCTCAATATCTGTAACAGTTTTTGTACCATAAAAATGTTAATAATGTACTTGAAATCAAGGTGTTCAAGTGATGTAAGCAAAAGGTGCAATTAAGACAAAATCTTTTTACAGAACACGACTTTATGTCGCGAAATAAGGCATGATTCACTTCCAGCAAGTGAAAAATGCTCCACTATCTTTTATTGAAACAAAACTATATTGCGACTTCTTTTTCTGCGATAAACATTACCTTCTATAGATCTGAATTATGCTTATTATAGCCATACATATCGATGAAAAATAATCTGCCTTTAAAGTATTATACTGAACTGCATTACCTTATGCCCTACCTCCCTTCCACTAATGGACAACCGTGACAACTTTAAAAAAGTGACAACTTTACTTAAATAGATATCCCACAATTGAGCATGAAGGTATTTGAGTCCACCTTCATAATGCCTACTGCTAAGGAGGAATTTATTGCTTGCCTACTTTTCACCGGAATAATGTAATTTAGGTTATTTTAAACCTGGAGTTAATAGTAATAGAGTAATAGTTGTAGTAATAGGCTGGGTTGTTCTAGGCAAGCGTGCTTCATATTAGACCCCGTTGACGTTTTCCATCAGGCGAGATGCTGGTCTTTAATCGTTGGACTATTCAACAACAAAAATAATACTTAGTTGCAGGTTACGTACTCGTGACAAAAAGTCACGTCTCAATATTTCTACTATAAACCGGCAGGTATTTTCAAGAATGCCACGAGCAAGATTTAGCTAATGATTATTATTGATACTTTGATTAATATAAATAGTATCACATTTTCAAACATAACTCGCGACCAAAAGTCGTGTCACATAAAGTTTTAACTGAACTGTAGACTGGCAGGTATTTGCTAGAATGCCGCAAGCTAGACAGAGCTAGTGATTAATATTGATATATCGAGTAATGGTGTAAATAGTACCTACCTATCGCAATTAGAAACATAACGACTTTATTAAGTTTGCCAACTTATTGATTTAGCTTATCAAGGATTTAGAAATCACGTTTTTTTACCCCCCCTACTAAAAAGAGGGGTGCCATGTTATAAGTTTGAGGCCATAGTGAGTTTGTTTGTGGCTTCACAGCTCCTGCTGAACTCCTCGGAACTGCTGGTTTCTTTTTGTTGTGGTTTTTAGCTGTTTAGGTAGTAGACATTGGTCTAGCTGTTTTAAGCCGTTTTCAGTACTTTGTTTTAAAAGAAACTGTGGCTGATTGGCTACTACCTTTATTTTGATCTCAAAATGTTAATTTTCGATGGTATCAAGTTAGTTTTCAGGCTCCAGGGTCTGATGATGACCAGCATAAGATGAACAGTGATAGCACAACATAACAACCAAAATTAAATTTCAAACTTGAACAGTAGTACTCTGGATCCTGTTGATCCTGTTGATAAGGACCTCTATGGCGTGGTGGGTGTATAGCCAGCTGAGACGCAAGAGGTGCAGGTTCGATTACCGCTACGGATCACATGTTTGCATTTTCTGCAAATATTTTGTTCTGGGTCTGGATCTTGCGGTACTCGTAGTTTCTGATACCACAACACAGGGAATCCTAGTGTGGGATCAGGACTATGTATTATGTGACTGTTGGGTGTTATGTTATATTAAAGATTTGTATTTTTCAAACTATACAATATACGTTTTTTGGAGCCGTTTTCACTTTTCTGCCCACAACATTTTCTGATCCAAGGACCGGTAAATATTGATTTATTTATTATATCATACTTACTAATAAGTGCGTACACGACAATCGTGACTTTTAACAATAGCCAGAGGAATTAGAACTAATTTTGGGCTCACGTGACTAAAGTACGATACTGGTTTGGTTTCTCAAATAAGGAAGAGTGGAGGAAATTGACAATACCAACTATAAGTACAACACAATACAAAGACATATACCCTAACAACTACAACTAGTACTACTATTACTACCACCCACTCTACATTACACAAAGGTTAGCTGGAAGAAAATGCTAATTAGCATTAAGTTCGCCTATGTACTTTTTTTTGTCTTGTACAATAAAGTATTTTCTATCTATCTATCTAACAACCGAACAGTCACACACTAGGAGTCCCTGTGTCGTGGGTATCAAGAAGCTGTTAACGAGTACCATGGTATCACAACATCTAGATGCCCAATTCTCTTAATTATTTTAAAACTACACTGAAAGTTGACCGAATCGAGACTGAATTGTAAATTGACAGAAAGTTGGTATTCTGCTCCCTCGTAATAACAATTTAGTCTATTTTCGATTCACGACTACCATTAGAGTTAGATTGTACTTATCATTGGAAAGAGTAAAGAGAGACTTCATTAAGCTAAAATTATCGAATAAACTTTGAATCGTTCAAATTTCGGTCACATTTCGATATAATCACATTACAGTGTTACATTTTAAGTTAGGAGAATACCATTTCTGACATTTAAGACTTCGACACTAGATCGGAACGTGATTCGAACTTTATTTTGACTGAGAATTGGGCCTCTGACCCGGAACAAATATTTGCTGATCATGTTAACATTTGTCCCGCAGCGGGAATCGAACCCGCACCACAGGTATCATCATAAGAAAATAGTTATTCCTAAAGTATCGTGTACTATGCTATTAGTACCTACTATATTCTATATGTCATGGGCTATTACCTAACGCTACTCTAATAGCTTCATTTGCATGAAAGTGCCAAGCGAACCCACAATCCATTCACCGTTTCTAAAAAAGCAAGAAGGAACCAGTGAGCAGAGAGAAGCATAATAACTTTATTATAACCCCCTTATTCATAATCATTTTTTAAACCTATTTCAGTTAAAACAGGTTTTGTCTTGTGTTGACGTATGATATTTTACATCAGAGAGAACTAAAACAAAAGCTATTTTAATAGGTTTAAAAAAATTAAACTATATATAATTATATGTCACTGTTTGTCTTTATTTAATTAAGAGATGTCAATTACAAGGCCAAGACAAGCATTTTTAAAATTTTGATAGATTATTCATACAAAGAAATATTTGGATAGATTTTTGGTTAATTCGTAAGAAAAGATTTAGGGCCTTGTTCATAATCATAAAAATGATCATAATCTATAAAAATTTAAAAAATGCTTGTCTTGGCCTTGTAATTGACATATCTTAATTAAATAAAGACAAACAGTGACATACAATTGTATGTAGAGTTTAATTTTAAATAGCTTTTATTCGGAGGCAAGCCATTACGTGCCCATATAAACCTTGTTATAGCCTTTAAAATTCAATTAAAATATTTCATTCTCAAAAGGAAATATCGACTCCTTATCTCGATCCGATCGGCAGTTACACAATTGAAGTACCATAAACCGAAGACACTAAAAATTTTGTAGGTGGATAACTTGAACCAATGATGTTTAATTTTGTTACAGATGCATTACAAGCGTCCAAAATGTCTTAAGAATGTCCGCATGGTCTACTTTTATATCATAAACTTCCACTAGACTAAGAGCTGACTGTATGAAAGAAATCGATGAAGAGTTTACCTTATATTTTTTCGATGACGAAATTACCCTATAACCTAAGACCCCTAAACCGATGAATAGGTATACGTTGCTTGTGCTTTGCGCTTGTTCAAAAATTCGAATGCTTGAATTGAAAAAAAGCTTATTACGGACAAATGCCCCGGACATTTTACTACGAAGGACGAAACGTCGAAAAAAAATTAAATGGTTATATATTGTAATGATTAATGGAGACAAATAATTTACGGACTAACAAACGGGATGATCCAATTCGAGTCTTATTAATTCAATCCGAGCGCCATGCATGTTGATATTTCTGGTTTTGCATTAATAATTTATTTCAATATCAGGCCCACTGAGCCTTTTCACCCTACTGGTTTTTTTATCATTGGTCCTCTAGGCCACTACAGCGTGAGCACAGGCTGAACAAGAAATAAACAGTCACACGAAACAGTAGCAGTTATAGTAAATTATAACCAAGATTAAATTTATCGGTATTAAAACCAACTTGAAAACAAGAATTACCACATCCATCACATTCCAAAAAAATCACAAGCACAAATTTGCATGAAATTAAATATTTTAGTTCACTTGCACCGTCTTGTTGATTGCTGTTTACTCCGAATACCTCAAACAATACTTAAAACAACTCATAAATATTTGAACAAATTCACGAAAGTACTTAGACTTTATTACGTTTGCACAGAGTTTATTATTGCCGGCGCGGAAAGAGGCGTGTATGTCGCTCAAGGAACCGTTGTTGACTGAAAGATACTTGTGATACAAGATCCCAATTAGAGTGATCGTGCTTACTGGCCTGCCTTCAACATTGGCGTCTTGACTTTAGCAGGCTTGTGTCACTGTTAATCGACTGAGCTAACTAAAATGAGCTCTTTATTAATGACTTTAGATTCCATATGTCTCAGATGCGAGCAAACCTTCCAAAAGTTTGACTGTCGGTGCTTATTCAGGGGGCTTAGAACGGGTTTTGATAGTTTTCGAAACTATATGAGGTTTCGTTTCCTTCCATACATTTACTTGCAGCGCCTCTAGCGAAATCGAGAAGAAAACGAAGGACGCTGTCAGTAAATGTATGGAAGGAAACGAAACTTCATAATAGTTTTCGAAATCTATCAAAACCCATACTGGACTTACAGACCAACCCCATAATTGCCTAGAGAATTGATAATCGCTTTTGATTAGCGCAGCGCAATGAACTGTAAAATCGTCATCGAAACCGATTAACAGTTCGTTAGACAATAAGGGAGCAGCTCAATGGTAAACAAATTGAGAAAAGAGTACACACTTCAGCTGTCTTACTTGTCCCGAATTACCTACTCTGCAAGTTGTGTCAAATATGAGCTTTTGAATGATTAAGTTAACAGTCAATATCGCTCGCTTATAAATACGCTTATTCACTGAAATTTAAGTGAAACATCTATGCTTTAGATACTATAATATCTTCTGTGTTTTCTAGACACGTGCACAACTGTCAACACCTTAAAAATTCAGCCTTATTGCGTTGCAATGGAGTCGTAATAGCAATGTAAAGGCAGTATCTTGACCAGTGAGATATGATATATCAATGATATTATTGACATAAATGGTTTTATAACTACTTTACATCATTTTTAATCTTATACGATTCTAGTGGAACGCGCCCGCGACTTCGTTCACATGGAGTTTTGACGTGAATACGTCATTTTTGCTTCCATAGTGGGAGGCAATTTAAGAAAACGGATGATAACAAAATCGGGGGTACAGTTTGGTGATACAGCTATATATTTTATCTATCATCTACATACAAAATTTAATTACACCACTTGATAGCTAAAGGGTCAAAGAACGTTGGTTACGTTGAGTGAGGACTGTGACTGTGACGCATCGCTCGCGGCGGTAGATGGGGAAGCGCGCGCCCCGCTGCGTTAATTTGAGGTCGTTTCGCTGCGTCACATAATTTCGTAGTCACGTAAAACACACGGCCGTGTACTCCAAATACCTAATGTACCTCCAAATTTTAGGTCTCAAGTCTTAGGTCGCTATGCATGCTATGAGTGAGGCCTCGCCCAGCAGTGGATGACTACCGGCTGATGAAAAAGAAGAATGGGTAATTGGGTTTACTACTGTGTTCTGCTTAATTAAATTCTACTTTATTTATGAATTAATGGGCATTCATTTTAATTTTTTTCAACACACTTGCCCATAAAGTGGCTCTAATTTCACCGCAATTAGGCCCATAATGACACCTATAATCAAACTGTGACTTTTTCATTGCTATTATTCACAAGTGAGTTATAGAGTTTTTTTTTATTTATTGGTTGAGTTTCTTTCCTCAGACACCAGTTGTCCCGTTTGTTCTTAAAAAAGTTTCGACACAAAAAAGATCGTGATCAATACAACAAATAAATTAATGTACCTATTGCTTGCTCATTTCATGCAACTTCGTATTTAAATAGATAATTTAAACGTGTACGTGTTTAATAAATAAAGATTTCACTCAAATATAACTTTTGTTTTCTCTGTAATAAAGAAAACTTAAATTCCCCATTTTGTACGTGGCTAAAACGCTAGCCGCGGAAAGCCAAAAAATATAAACCTCATTCCTTTAGTCTATGGCCGATCGCCATTGTTGGATGCACGCACATAGGAAAACTGATGAATTTTTCCCGCCATGCGCCATAGCGAAAAACTTTTCACAACTCGTTTTCACTGTTAAAATTGTAGTTATTTTCTTCACAACTATGTTGAAAAACGTCGTATGATACACGTGTGTATTAATGATTACCGTCCTCGGCTCTTTTAAGACCCTCGCCTAACAGCTCGGGTCTCAATGGCGCCTCTGCCGTAATCACTAACATTACACACTTGTACCATAATGTACTATTGATGGACTGTTTTGTAGAGTATCGTTTCTTAAAAATACCAGACAAAATTATGCTCTACAAACATACTCAAACACAATTATTGTACTGTGTAAAGTACAATTGATCGGATGGTACCAAGAAAATAAATATTAAAACCTACAGAAATCTACATCGGTCCGGAATACCCACAAATGACCGTTATTACGGGGGTTAAATTATGACACATTGTCATGAAGGAGCATTAGGGGGTATTACGACGTCTAACAGACGTCTGTGGGGAATTAATTAACCGGAAACGAGTCAAAGGAAAGGGTTGAAAATTCAACATTTACATTTTCGTGTTACTTATGCTTGGTTTCTTTACTGCACGCTTTGAGACAGGTAATTAGAGTTTTTATACTTTGTAACGCTCTTTTGATTTAATTATTTATTTACTCAAAAAAATGTAAGTGAGTACATATTTTTTGAGGAGAAAATATAATTTATTTATAAAATACGATTATTCTACTAGAGTATTTACGAATATAATAGAAAACACTTACGTAATTGTACACCTTAAGATAATAAAAACAAACAAAACTTAGCATGTTAATAAAAAGTACAATGAGGTAAAGACTCCGTAGAAGTGATTTCTTCCAGACAACCTTTGGATGGAGAGTGATCTGTAAGATTAGAAGAATGACATGAAAATGGAATAGAATGCTAACTTAATTTAAACTTAAACAATACTAGCTCTGTTTTTCTGTCAGAGTCTGTTGTAATTTAAACATTATGAATAAAAAATATTGAGTTGATATAATTACGCACAAAAGATAAGAAAATCTTTGCTTTCTATATTTTCTCAACTATATATATACTTTAGTGCAGAAAGGTAATGATTTCGACGCCTGTTTGTATGAATGAGTTCTTCCAACTTGAGTTATACATATATTGTGTATACCGACAGATAATGCCTGCTTGGCATCTATATGAATAACTTAAGTAGGTATACTCATACGGATGTTTTAAAACCTAAAACCATTCTCGATAACTCAACGCAACAATTAAAACTGCAATGAGATCCATCCAGAAGAACACGAGTTAGAAAAGTACCTACAGACAGACAGACAACCAACAAACAAACAACGATAAGACCGCCCATTGTACTGCTAATATTAATAAATCCTATTATGTATTCCTGGTGAACAATAAACTGTTAATCTATCTATCTAAAATTCTAAACAGATAGCCAGACGTTGTCATTTATTTATTTAAAGAAGAAGCAGCATACTAATTTACTATTAAAATCAGCGTGTTGTAACAAATTTAACTTGACATCTCAATTATATCAGCTTGAGTTGCTATCGTCTTCAGTAATTTGAAACGCTGTTCCTTTACATCTTCTAAAAGTATTGAAAATTATACGTTTCAATGACGTACAACACCGAACAACGAGACAGCTACCTTGGTACGTTAGATGCGCTATGCGGTATCGTAGACACATTGAGGATTTCAGAATGTATTTTGATGTTGTTTTTTTACAAACAGGAAAACCTCGTATATACCATCATCATCATCATCATCAGCAGTCTTTAGACGTCCACTGCTAGATGAAGACGATGCTTCATGAAATCCAATGGAAAGGAATTACCATAGTGCCTACGCTTGGCAGATTGATTGGTGATCGCAGTATTCATGTTGAGTACTCATGTGGATGATGTTGACCATCCCCTGGTGTAATCCCTCAGTTGGATTTTACTATATTCACAGGAGGAGATGGAGGGGTCTATTGGTGGGTGCAATAGAACTTATGCGGACACAGCAAGGCTCAAATATATAAATACATGGAAAGGTTAACAGTTTAGCTCATCGAAGTGTGGTTTGCAGCTATCAGTGTACTTTAGCTTGCAGATAGCTCTCACGCATTTCTTTTGTGCCTTACATACCACTTCTTTATCAGAAGAGTTGCCCCAGAACAAAACACCATACCTAAGATGGGATGCTACATATCTTGCATCGAATTAAATTCAGCATGCACAGCTAATACACTGTTAAGCAAGTAATAGAAATAAACCTACATTCTTATCAATGTTTGACCTTGAAATAGCCAATCATGGAGGAGTCTCATATAGGCCTGCTTCAATGCCAATATTATAATCTACACATGTAAGTGGGTACATTGAGAAGAGAGGAAGGCAGCTCGGGCTAGTTGGGAAGTTTTCGTTGGTATATGATTTGTTCCTGACAGCTAGCTTGTTTAGGAGTATTTTGTTACTGAAAGAAAGCGATGAGCTTACCACTGCTTACGTAACTAACTAACTAGGTATTGCTCATTATAGGCTCTGCCTACACCTTCAGTGCAAAAACGTGTGTATGTGTGTAAGTCAAAAGTGTAAACAAGGTCATCGAAGGCCGCTGATCTCGCTACCATCTTCGGAGTAATGTCGAAAAACTATTTTGAAATGTTTCCAATTCACGCGGTCAAGCCTGCGCTTGCGCCGACCTCACTCATTTTCCCAAAATGGACAAGACATGCCCGTTAACATAATCGGCGCGATTGGCCCAAATAAGTATCTATTATAAACCGGCGTGCAATGAAATAGGATCACTTAGGAAAACAACAACAAACATTTACTTTTTTTTTTTTTACAAAATGTGATGTGTTTTTATGCAAAAGTTTGAATGCCGATTGATATGATTTTTATTTCAATTCGATATCTTGCATAGTTGCATAGTATCTTTTCAGATATTGTGGTTTTTCTAAGTGACCCTATTAAATTGCACGCCAGTTTAGTTAAGATGAATTTCGTATATAGATACTTTGACCCCACAAAGTACATATACATTTATTTATAAGCTCTCGACTTTAACCTCCAAAGAGGACAATACCCAGGTCCATGAGGAGAAAAAAAAATTACAACCGAATTGAGAACCTCCTCCGTTTTTGTGAAGTCGGTTAAAAATAGAAAGTATAGTATGTTGTCTTTGTGGCCCACCAAGTTGAGACCCAAATTTTTAGTAGCCCTTAGGGTTTACAAACTTGCCTAGGCGCACAGCTTTTGATGTATAGTGTAAGGGGCTTGATAACAATTCTCTGATGTGTTAATAGTGCCCTACTACACACAGGACAGGTTACGTTACGTTAAAAGTCATAGATCATAAAACTCACGTTTGATAAGATACCGAGTAACCTGCTAATTTATGTGCCTGCTTAGTGGATAAGATAAGTGAGAGCATCTTGCCACCCGTATTTAACAGTGAATTTTTTTCTGTAACAGAATTTTCAAGTATAGCGTATTCTTTCACTTGAGGCTCAGAGAGCCGATCATCACTCAGTACTGAAAACACAACGTCTGTGTTTTTAGAGTTCCGTACCCAAAGGGTAAAACGGACCCTATTACTAAGGCTCCGTTGTCCGTCCGTCCATCCGTCTGTCATCAGGCATGAACCGTGATAGTTAGACCGTTAAAATTTTCACAGATGATGTATTTCTGTTGCCACTATAACAATAAATACTAAAAAAAAAAATTTTAGGGGCTCCACAACAAAAACGTGATTTTTTTGCCGTTTTTATAGTTAATGGTACGGGACCCTTCATGCGCCAGTCCGACTCGGACCTGGCCGGTTTTTTATTTTTACTATACTATATATATATATATAGTACTTATATTGTATTTTATACTGGTGCTTGCATTTATTTATGTTATCTGTTTTCAGTTTGTTATAAGTTTGAAGCAATTCAGGAAATGCACAAAACGACACAAAGTTTAAGGTATCTGCAATAATCCATCCTAGTTTCCTATAAGTAGGTACTTAAGAGCTTTAGTGCAATGATGAATTTGAAGTACGTGTAAGCATTTTCCTAAATCTGTGTTAGTCTCAGACAGGCTTAGGAAGATGTTTGCTCCTCCTCCTTGCCTATCAAGGCCTAGTTTTTTTTGGGTCTGCATTAGGTCAAAGACAGCTTAAGGTTTGCATAATGACAAAATTGTTACACCTAAGAAATGTAGACCTCCTATTTTGCGAAACACTGTCCCCCTGTTTCATAATCATTCTCTAAACCTATTTTAGTTAAAATAGCTTTGGTCTTATTTTGACGTATGACATTTTACATCAGAGAGCGAAAAAAAGCTATTTTAACTAAAATAGGTTTCAAAAATGATTATGAATTAGGCCATTAGATTTGAAAAAAAGGAAAAAAAGGTCTACAATATTTCCGACGCATAAAATGTAGAGGTATTTAAAAAAAATCTTCAATCATTAAAAATCAAATTGATTTACCGATCAAGCCTCATCAATACAATTAATTCATCTAATTTTCCTAAACTACAAAAGAGATATACAAAAAAGTGCAAAAAAAAAACAAAAAAAAAAAAACACTTACATCTCCGCACTTTACAACGATGGTGCATCATCTGGACGTCATTTCCCACGATGCACAATTAAAACGTACTATTGTCTCGGCACACAGTAAAAACTAAATCGTACAATTCTCCTTGGGTCGTCTTATCTGCACGCGATCTGACGTAGAACGATAACAAGTCTCCGTGCGATGTCATTGAATGTTGATATGTATTTATTTCAGTGCAAACTATAGATAATGTGAAATTGAGTATGTGGGTGCAGGGGTTCGATTTTTGAAAGTTAATGGAATGATTAAATATCAGCATAATGGCCGTAAGTCACCGATTTCCAGAAGATCAACTGAAGGACGCACTATTAGTAATGATAATGTAAAATCAAGTACGTGGGTTCAATTTTTGAAAGTCGATGAATTACTAAATAACAGCATAATGGCCGTAAATCACCAATTTCCAGAAGATCAACTGGATAACAAACACACTATTATTATTGATATCATAGGTATATGAGAATAATAATAATAAAACTTTATTGAGGACAAAATGTAAGATATACACTTAATAAAACCTACAGTTTAAGCCCTACAATCGGCTGTCTTATCGCAGAAAGCGATTTTGTCCAGACAACCGATTAAAGCAATAAACAAAAAAAAATAGAATAGCCTCCATCAGCTGCCTTTAGAGGTCCATTGCTGGACGAGGTCTCCCCCGAAACTACAATGGGGGAATTGCCGTATCCGTAATTATACGGATTTATATTTTTAAACCGACTTCAAAAAAAGGAGGTGTTTCTCAATTCGGTTGTATCTTTTTTTTTAATTTTGCTATACGACTGTCACTAGATGACTAAAATTTGCATTATAATGGCGCAGACTTCAAAAAATTTAAAGGTAAAAATTTTCGGGTAGGAACCTTCAGGGCGAGAGCCTCAATAGCTCTTACCCGTTTTTTTAACAAGGGTAGCGTGACCGTCTAAGAGCGTGACTAAAGTGATGAATATAAAGTCAATAGACAGCATAATAAACGAAGGTATAGTTGTAATTGACAAGTTACAATTGATGGTAAATAGGTTAAGGTATTAGATTGTCTCTCAATTCATCATCTTAACCCCTTGACAGTCCATTGTTAAAAAATTATGACAGACTTTTTTACTGATTATTTCTTTGAGTAGGTACCTAAGTACATAATATTCTGTCGCAAAATTGCATTGCAGTTCTGTCATTCATGACAGGTTAGAAATGTATACTTAATAGCGATTTTTATTTATGATATGATACACCATCTGTCAAATTCCGTCAAGTAGTTTCGGAGCTACAAGAGAACAGATGAATTATACATACATAGACTGCTAAAATCATACCCATCTTTTTACTTTGCTGTAGTTGGTAAAAATTTGCTGATTAGTTCGCTGAGTTGATACCTGTAATACTATATAATATTCTGTCGCAAAATTCCATTGCAGTCCTGTCATTCATGTCAGGTGTACGCGACTCGTAGCGCCTAAGTAGGGAATTTGTTATTGTTTAGAATCGTAAAATGTAGTTAGAAATAACGTAGGAATAAAGAACGGTACTTTAGGTAACTAATGGGTTAAAATACCCATAGTGCTTAGTTACTTGAACTTAGGGATTAAATAATGTATGAAACAAAACGGTAGGGATACTAGGCAGGGTTGTATTTATTTATCCCCACCTTAGTAGAATCGTAAAAAACCCTAAAACAAAGGTTAGGTAGGTATATAGGTAGGTACTCACTGGTAATGGTCTGGTACTAGGTATGGAGTACCATGGTAATTAAAGGTAATCGGTAAGGGCTCATCACGGAGCCTGGGTACGCTCGCCCAACCAGCTGGGACAGTTGGCTGGTCTAGCGTGAACAGGCCTCTCAATACGTGTGGTCGGTGTGAGCGTCGCGCGCAGAATGGCTGTGCAGCTGCGTGCGCGCTGCTAATATTTATAAACTCGGCCGACGGGGCGACACTGCGACACACTCGCTTTAGGAAAGTGTCTGCCGTAGCGAAACGAGAGGCAGGATTATATTGCCGCCTATTCTAACACGTAGGGAGAAGGTGTCTGCATCTTCGCTGGACCAGAGGATTAAGAGTAGTCTCCGGCCAGTAAAGATGCAAGACAATTTCTATGTACTAGTTTCATAATAGTAAGGATTCAGTTTGGTAAATTAAGGCTACGAGCCAGGATACCTATTTGATAGGCAGGACATAGGTAAAGCTAGGTAGCTACACATAAGGGCTAAGTAAAACGCAAAGTTGTATGTACCTAGATTTATTCTGAATAAAGTTATTAGGTGAAAGGCTGCTTATCCATAAAGAAAACTGTGACCTGGATCGATCAATTTTAACCCGGTCTCCCGACGGTAATGCTCGGAAGTACCTTAGGGAGCCAGGGTTTGTGAGAAAACGATATGTGTGTGTACGTGCGAATGAGACGAAGAAACAAGCCATCCTACAAGAGGAAAGAAGAGAGAAGAAGTCAGCAAGAAAGAAGTAGTTTGAGGTGGCGCTGTATAGGGCATCTCGCTCTAACGAGGAGGTCTCCCTCACTCTCACGATCGTCTACGAGGTCGCAATTTATGGTTAGGCAGCCTCGCACCGCACCATCCAAAAGGAATCGTTGTTTCTCTGTCGAGGGACCCCCCACTACCCCTTCACATGCGTGGATAGGCTGTTGCCCACGGCTCGGGATCTTACAAATCCCCTTGAGGTCATCTACCTCGCGTCTTCCACATCCAGCTCCGGACGGCGGTGCAGAACCTGAAACCAGGCGGGCGCAACAACATCTACGCCTCGAGCGACCGCGGTACCTTGAGGACCAGCACCGTACCGCGCTACCGCTCGGCGACACCCCGCCGCCCCGCAACAGCTGGTCCTTCGAGCCGGATCGGCGCTGCTGGAAACCAGAGCTGGAGCAGGAAGCTGCTGTGGCTACCCACGTCGAGGGGGGAACGGATTCCCTCCACTGCCAGCAGTCTCCGGTAGCAAGCCGCGACCGTTGAGATTGCTGGAACTACGCCGAAGGGGAACGGATTCCCCTTCCAACCGGTAACCTCCGGCAGCAGGCCGCGACCGTTGAGGTTACTGGGCTTACGCCTATTGGATTTCAGTGAATTGGATTTCAGTGTTATTGGATTACAGTGTTATTGGATCGGCGGTACTGTAAGTTTTTTCAACTTTTTTCTCACTTCGTCTCAAGATGCCGATGACAAGAAGCCAGAAGGGAGGAGAGTCTCGTCGGCTGCCGGCAGAGGTGTTGACGGCACGTCAATCGCCTGTCGAAGGAGAGTCATCGGGGACCGCCGACACTGCTAGTTCCTCAGGAACAAAAGGTACAATGACCACTGCTACAGGTACCACTGATAGCACTACGTTGGAGGCGCAGCCAGGCAGTAGTAAGGAGAGAACAACCACAAGGGAAGCAGGTAAGTCCGATGCCCGTCCTACCTCAAGAAGTGCATCGCTGGCAGCAGAGAAGGCAAGAAGAAGGCGCGAGGTGGAGCTTCGCGTTGAAATCAACCGTCAAGCGTTGAAGGAAGCACAGGCCGCTGCTGACCTAGCAAGAGCAGAAATGGAACTGCTGAAGTTGAACGAGGAGGACGCGGCAGAATCGGACTCTGCTGAAGAAGAACCTGAAGGTCGAACGGAAGGTGTCAAGAAGTGGGTGGAGACCACAGTGAGCAGGATGTCTGGTGGAAGACATCAAGGTGAAGAGGGGACGTCCGCGGAGGGGCGACCAGGTGAAGTGCTCGGGAAGGAGTGCATCATAAAACCTCAAGATCCAACTGCCACCGTCGTGAAGCCAGAAGACACATCACCTACAGGCATGGAGGCTAGTGGCGCCGGAGCGCTAGCCGAAGCTATCATGAAGGCCATCACGTCTGCTCCGAGACCGGGAACTACGCAACAGTCGGCGTACATGTATGAACTCCCCGTCTTTGACGGCAGCTGTGGGGAATGGTTGGCCTTCAGAACGGTGTACGAAGACACCGCGTCGCTGTTCAGTTCCGTGCAGAATATGGCACGGCTGAGGAAGGCGATCAGAGGAACGGCCAGAGAGGCGGTGAGAAGCCTTTTGTATTCTGAGTGCACACCTGGAGAGGTACTAGAATCGCTTCGCCGCAGATTTGGAAGGCCGGATGCCCTGGTTCTGGCAGAACTAGAAAAGGTGAAGAGCCTGCCAAGAACAACTGAGAACGCACGGGATGTGTGTGTGTTTGCTAGCACAATCAACAACACCGTCGCGACGATCAATGGGCTGAAGAAACCGCACTATTTGAAATCACCAGAGATGATCAAAGTGATAATAGAGAAGTTACCCATGGTGCTGAAGTACAGGTGGTACGACTTTGCAGCTCAACATGAAGACCCAGACTTGTCGTTGATAGCTCAGTTCCTGAACAGAGAAGCTGAGCGCTGCGGACCTTACGCATCACAGGAAGTCGTGTCGAAGAGGGTAATGCACCCACAGCGTCAGAGCACGCATACGACGACGGAGCGAGAGACACAGCTGCCTAGATGTCCGCACTGCGAAAACGATCACTCATTGGAAGAGTGTAAGAAGTTTCGACAAGCTAACGTGACCGACAGATGGTCCATAGTGAAGAAAGCGGGTCTATGCTTTAAATGCCTGAGAAGCAGGCATAGGAAAGAGAACTGCAAGAGACCACCGTGTAAGTTATGCCGGAGGTGGCATCATGGCCTACTACACGAAGAGGGTAGGCAGAGAGACCATGGACCGAGAGATCAGAGTGATTCAGATACTTGCAACGAAGGGGCCAAGGAAGTGGCCAATAACGTTTACCTAAGCCGGGTAAACGCGATGAAAGGCGCAAGAGCGTACTTGAAGATGGTGCCTGTCGAAGTTTACGGGCCTAAAGGGAAGGCCAAAGTGATGGCTCTTTTAGATGAGGGTTCAACAGTAACTCTACTCGACTCGGCGGTGGCAGAAGAGATTGGACTTCGAGGACCCAAAGAAGCTCTCTCACTAGAGACAGTGGGCGGACGAGTCATCAAGAAGGATGACTCTATGCGGGTGAACGTGAAGTTAAGAGGCCTCCACCAGAGTCAACGACGGAAGATCAACGGGGCGCGCACAATAGATGGGCTGCGGCTTACGCCTCAACGGATCGACAAGTCAAGATTGGAAGAGTGTACGCATCTACAGAAACTGGTAGACCGACTACACTACGGGGAAGAGTCGCCGAGACTGCTCATCGGGCAGGACAATTGGGAACTTATAGTTTCAAGAGCGACGCGCAAGGGAAAACGGAACCAACCGGCTGCCTCATTGACATACCTCGGATGGGTACTTCATGGGATGGACGGGGGAGCGGCTCAGCGGACGGGCCACCTTACTTGCGCGCGCGTCTCGGCGCATGATAGAGAGTCTGATGAGCTGATCAGACAACACTTCGCGATGGAAGCATTGGGAGTACAACCGCGTCGACCGAGCACGGACTCAGAGGAACGCGCTCTACGGATACTAGAGAAAACAACAAAGAAGTTGGAAAATGGGCACTATGAGACCGGCTTACTCTGGAAGAGCGATGAAGAAACGATGCCAGACAACTATGAGTCTGCACTCAGTAGACTTCGAAACATAGAGCGGAAACTTGACAAAGATGTAGAGCTGAAGCTAGAGTATCAACGACAAGCAGAGAACCTCTTCAGCAGTGGTTATGCCGAGGAAGTGGCCCATGAGTCGGCGTCTACAAGGAAGTGGTACCTACCTCACTTCGCCGTCACGCATCCAACAAAACAAAAGAAACGGTTGGTATTCGATGCAGCGGCCAAGTGTAAAGGCAAGAGCCTTAATGACGCGCTCTTACCGGGGCCGGACTTACTTCAATCACTGTTTGGAGTACTTCTTCGCTTCAGACAAAGATCTGTCGCTGTGGTCTCCGATGTCAAAGAAATGTTTCTTCAAGTGAAGATTAGAAAAGAAGACAGAGACAGCTTGCGTTTTCTGTGGAGGGGAGCGAAGCGAACGGGAGCACCGAAAGAGTACAGAATGACGTCTGTCATCTTCGGCGCTGCTTGCTCTCCGAGCCTGGCGATCTATGTAAAAGATCTGAACGCCCAGAAGTTCCAGAAGAAGTATCCAGAAGCAGCACGAGCGGTGATAAAAAGCCATTATATGGATGACTATTTGCACTCTTTTGAAACAGAAGAGGAAGCGCTTCAAATTTCGCGAGAGGTGGACGCCATCCATCAAGAGGCCGGTTTCCAGCTGAGAGGATGGGCGTCAAACAAGAAAGGAGTTCTGAAAGAACTCACTACCGAAGTAACCACGCAGGTAGAGCTCGGGTCGAAGGAAGAAAAAACCCTCGGGCTGCGTTGGTTCACAGAAAAGGATGAGATGGGCTTCAGGACCCATCTAAGAAACGTGGTAGAGGTCGTCGAACAAGAAAGGACTCCAACGAAACGTCAAGTCACGAGCGCCGTTATGTCAACTTTCGATCCCCTTGGTTTAGCGTCACCTGTGCTGATCCAAGGGAAGAAGCTTCTTCAGAACATTTGGAGGAGCGGCGTCGGATGGGACGAGAAGGTGACATCGACCGATGAGTCTTCATGGCAAGCGTACCTACGCAACCTACACCTACTTGATGACTTAAGAATCCCTAGATGCGTCTCACGCTACAACACAGAGGGAGAGCTGCACGTGTTCACTGATGCCAGTGAAGAGGCATACGCGTGTGCGGTCTACTGGAGACAGAAAAGCCAGGAAGATCGGTACTCTGTGACTCTACTAGCAGGGAAGGCGAGGGTCACTCCATTGAAACCAGTCTCTATACCGCGGCTAGAGCTACAAGCCGCGCTATTGGGAGCGAGAATGGCGCATTCAGTCGAGGAAGAAATGGACTTGAAAGCGACGAGTAAAACTTATTGGTCGGACTCTAGCACGGTACTCTCTTGGATCAAAGCCGATCCGAGGACCTTTAAGTCTTTTGTAGCGCATCGACTGGCGGAGATTGAAGATACAACGAGACCTCAAGAATGGCGCTGGGTACCTACAAAGCAAAACCCGGCAGACGACTCTACCAGAGAAATTCCCAAGGACTTCAACGGGGGGCATCGCTGGTTTACAGGCCCGAAGTTCCTAGAGGGGGGAGAAGAAGAATGGCCGGCAGTACGCTCGTTCAAACGCGCGACAACAGGAGAAGAGAGGGAGCTGCAAGTCACTGCAGCAGCCCAGGTTTGTGAGTACCTTACTCCCGATCCTTTCAGATTCTCGAGGTGGACGAGACTCCTGAGAGCGACTGCCCGGATGTACCAGTTCATAGACTTGTGCCGCAGCAAGAGAGAGCTCGTGCAAGCGGCAAAAGAAAAGGACCCTACTTGGAGAAGAACCTCTAAGAAAAAGAAGGGACAAGTCTATAAGAAGCCTACAGATATGAAAACCGGTAAGAAGTTTCTATCTCTAGACGTGACTTATGTAGAGAAAGCAGAACGGTTACTACTACAGAGAAGTCAACGCGAGAGCTGCCTTGAGAACTCAGGCAAATTGAAAAAATTGGATGTCATAGAAGAAGATGGCCTCCTACGAATACGAGGAAGAATCGATGCAGCCGCGGGTCTCGATCGTGCCTACAAGCGACCTATCATCTTAGACAGCAAGAGCTACTTGGTGCGTCTTCTCATAGCTCATTTTCATGAAAAGTTCAACCATGGGAACCACGCTACAGTACTAAACGAGGTACGTCAAAGATTTTATGTAATGGGGCTTCGGTCGGCGGTACGAGCGACGAGACACGGCTGTCAGTGGTGCAGGGTTTACCGGGGGGGGTCTCAACGGCTACCAACGGGGGACCTACCAAAAGAACGGCTACAGGTGGGGGAGCCGCCCTTTACCAACGCGGCGGTGGACTACTTCGGTCCAATGACAGTGACGATTGGACGTCGTCACGAGAAGAGATGGGGGGCCCTATTTACCTGCTTAGCTACAAGGGCAGTGCACTTGGAGCTGGCTGCTTCTCTGTCCACAGATTCAATGATATTGGCCTTGCGGAGGATGGCCGCAAGGAGGGGGATGCCACGCACCATCTTCAGTGACAACGGGACCAACTTTGTCGGTGCTGACAAAGAACTGCGGGAGGCTGTCGAGAGCCTCCACTCCGACGGCGGCTTCATGGGTGAAGCCAAAACCCTGGGCTTGAGGTGGAAGTACATTCCACCAGGTGCCCCAAGCATGGGGGGGACCTGGGAGCGTCTTGTCCGCTCAGTCAAGACGGCGCTGGCGGTGACACTCAAGGAACGTCACCCCAAAGAAGAGGTACTACATACGCTGCTGCTGGAGGCCGAACATGTGGTCAACTCACGGCCACTCATCACCACCGATGACACAGAAGAGGAGGGGCTCACACCAAACCACTTCCTCATGGGGAAGTCCTGCGGCGCCCTCAGGATGGGGGCGTACACCGAAGAGGACCTCAGCGGGCGGCGGTCATGGCGAGTGGCGCAGCGACTAGCCGACCACTTCTGGGCTAGATGGGTGCGAGAGTACCTACCCACTCTCGTACCAAGAAGAACAAACAATAACAACACCACCGAACGAGATCTTCAGTGTGGGGACACTATCCTCATTGTGGACCCCACACTTCCACGCAACACCTGGCCTCGTGGCGTCGTGGTCCGCACCTATCAAGGACCCGACGGCCGGACGAGGGTCATCGACGCACGCACGTCACATGGGACGTTCAAGCGCCCCTGCTCCAAGGCGGTACTCCTGGTCCCTGGTGACAACCCTAATGTCTCGCAGGGAGCCAGTGAGCCAATCACCGGTCTTCGTGTACTCCGAGCAAGGACTTCACTTCACTCCGGGGGGCAGAGCGACGGTCATCCCACGACGACTCCACTTCACTTCGAGGGGCCCGACTCCACCACACTGCGAGTCGACGAGCCAGTGAAAGATGCCGTGCATCGTGGGGGAGGATGTACGCGACTCGTAGCGCCTAAGTAGGGAATTTGTTATTGTTTAGAATCGTAAAATGTAGTTAGAAATAACGTAGGAATAAAGAACGGTACTTTAGGTAACTAATGGGTTAAAATACCCATAGTGCTTAGTTACTTGAACTTAGGGATTAAATAATGTATGAAACAAAACGGTAGGGATACTAGGCAGGGTTGTATTTATTTATCCCCACCTTAGTAGAATCGTAAAAAACCCTAAAACAAAGGTTAGGTAGGTATATAGGTAGGTACTCACTGGTAATGGTCTGGTACTAGGTATGGAGTACCATGGTAATTAAAGGTAATCGGTAAGGGCTCATCACGGAGCCTGGGTACGCTCGCCCAACCAGCTGGGACAGTTGGCTGGTCTAGCGTGAACAGGCCTCTCAATACGTGTGGTCGGTGTGAGCGTCGCGCGCAGAATGGCTGTGCAGCTGCGTGCGCGCTGCTAATATTTATAAACTCGGCCGACGGGGCGACACTGCGACACACTCGCTTTAGGAAAGTGTCTGCCGTAGCGAAACGAGAGGCAGGATTATATTGCCGCCTATTCTAACACGTAGGGAGAAGGTGTCTGCATCTTCGCTGGACCAGAGGATTAAGAGTAGTCTCCGGCCAGTAAAGATGCAAGACAATTTCTATGTACTAGTTTCATAATAGTAAGGATTCAGTTTGGTAAATTAAGGCTACGAGCCAGGATACCTATTTGATAGGCAGGACATAGGTAAAGCTAGGTAGCTACACATAAGGGCTAAGTAAAACGCAAAGTTGTATGTACCTAGATTTATTCTGAATAAAGTTATTAGGTGAAAGGCTGCTTATCCATAAAGAAAACTGTGACCTGGATCGATCAATTTTAACCCGGTCTCCCGACGGTAATGCTCGGAAGTACCTTAGGGAGCCAGGGTTTGTGAGAAAACGATATGTGTGTGTACGTGCGAATGAGACGAAGAAACAAGCCATCCTACAAGAGGAAAGAAGAGAGAAGAAGTCAGCAAGAAAGAAGTAGTTTGAGGTGGCGCTGTATAGGGCATCTCGCTCTAACGAGGAGGTCTCCCTCACTCTCACGATCGTCTACGAGGTCGCAATTTATGGTTAGGCAGCCTCGCACCGCACCATCCAAAAGGAATCGTTGTTTCTCTGTCGAGGGACCCCCCACTACCCCTTCACATGCGTGGATAGGCTGTTGCCCACGGCTCGGGATCTTACAAATCCCCTTGAGGTCATCTACCTCGCGTCTTCCACATCCAGCTCCGGACGGCGGTGCAGAACCTGAAACCAGGCGGGCGCAACAACATCTACGCCTCGAGCGACCGCGGTACCTTGAGGACCAGCACCGTACCGCGCTACCGCTCGGCGACACCCCGCCGCCCCGCAACATCAGGTAAGAAATGTATTCAGACTTATGAGAGATTTTTAATCTAGATAGTAGCAAATATCAATTTGTAGCATTCCATTTGAAAAACAAAATGCCATACGTAATTGTTGCGGCCCAACAAAGATAGATGTTCTTTTGAAAAAAAATCGTATTAAGCGCATTCCACTCGGTAAGTCAATATACCTACTTATTAGACCTCAATGACAGACTTGCCGGGATATGTCAGACCTAAGAATAGACCCCTCCGTCTCCTACCGTAGATCTCGCAAAAGCTGACTAAAGGATTACACCAGGAGATGGACAGCAGCATCCACCTGAGTACTCAGCACCAATTACTGCAATGACCAATCCGCCTGGCAATCGTGGTGATTATGGCAAATCTCACCATAGCGTTCTATATGGAAGACGCTTCGTCCAACCCTCCCGTGGATATCGCAAAAGCTGACTACACCAGGGATTAATTACACCAGGGGATGGGCAGCAGCATCCACCTGAGTAATCAACACCAATACTGCGTTGACCAATCTCGCAGTCGTGGTGGATTATGGCAAACCTCCCCATCGCGTTCTATAGGGGAGTGGACGTCTTAACTGATGACAAATGACAATTCCAAGTTGAATTATTCTACGAATCTTCTGAAATGTTTGTTTATATTAAATTCAGTGTTTACCTTGTAATTGGAAATGGCTTTCTTCTGTTTTGACTGTAAAACATTTTATTACAATAATAATGTAGCTGAGTTCAGACGGGATCAATGTTAATGTGTTTTTATTTTGATATCGTGAGTCACTCACATTGGTGGTAAGTGCAATGTCTGCTGGCCGTTGGTCTATTTGGAATAGGGGCTTTACACACGATCGGATTGAGATGTCTCTGTCTGATGTGACCTACAAATCTAAGCTAACCAAACTTCGTAAATAACCAACGTTCTAATCCTTTCACCATTGGCATCACAAGGCCTTTTTCATGGACATAACGCCTCAAATTTGCATTACAAGGCACAGACTTCAAAAAATTTATAGATTTATGTTTTTGTCTTTTATGTATGCAAATTATTTACTAGTTTTTGAAGTTAAAAACACAGATTTTTCTAAAATTTTTAATGTAATTTATGATTGCTTGTCTCATATCCAACAACAATAGCCTGCATCTCTTTTCCAAATCCATCTTTTGATATAGTACATAATATACAGTATTTCCCACGGCCATGGTACATGAAGGACAAGTACTTATTATTGAAATAAGGAAGTTTTACATAAGTAATGGAGACTTTCCTTTTTTTTTAAAGTCATTAATACGGAATTTTTGTTAGTAGTAGAACTTCTTGTGAAAGAGTTCGTCCGGGGAAGTACTACCACCGTACTTATTTCTGCCGCCAAGCAGTAGTGTTCGCATTGCTGTGTTTCGGTTTGAAGGGTACGGGTGCCGGTGAAATTACAGGCACATGAGACTTTTCATCTTTATGTCTCAGGATCGGCAGCGCGCGTGTTATGCCTCTGGTGTTACAGGTGTTCATAGGCTACGGTAACTGCTTTCCATCTGGTGGGCCGTAAGCTTGTCTGCTTGCCAAATAGCATTAAAAAAATAATAATAAGTATATTAAAAAAGTCACTAACTAAGCCTGGACTCGAACAAAACTGTATTTTATGATACCGATCGAAAGTGTAAATTACAAGGATCATTTTCGCCTCAACAACATAGTATCTCAAATTAAAGGAACACCATATGTATATTTTTTTAATATTTCTTGGAAGTTATTCGGTCGTGTATCTCCAGCTTTAGTTTTAATCCAGTTCATGTGAACATGGCACGAGGCCAACGAAGTCAAATCAAGAAGACAAACAAACACGTATTTTGTATTGCAGCTCCACTCCATCACATACAAGGCAAAACGTTTTCATTTGACTTTGAAAATTGTTTTGTTTTAATGATAATTTATTGGCTATTATTTGTCACGCATAATTAGAAAAAGCAACGAACGGGCAGGATGACTGGCTTTTGGATTTTTCCTCTAAAATAGTCTTGAAAACAATGTAATTAAGTTTTTTTTTCATTGTTCTGCTAATTATAAAATATACTATTATGTATTTCTGGTGAAAAATAAAGGGTTTATCTATTCTCATACTGAAATATACAGATTAAAAAACTAAAAACAGAACTAAAATGACAGTCTTTATGCACATGCCAACGAAATAAATTTAAAAAATTACATTACGATACAGCTCTTCTATGGACAACTGTATTATAATATAACTTTTTTTCTACAACGATACAACTTCACTTGGACCCAGGAGGTTGCAATGCAGTTTTTCTATACATAATCTGTGGACGCGGCGCAACACACTGCGTATGGGTTTTGAAGCTGAACGTTTACAAATGAATGCAAATATAAGCAGTACATTTACGCAAACTCCATTGTCAAATTAGTTTTTGTTTTAAAAAATGTCTGAACACTGCAGCACTGTGTAGCGATACTGAAGAAAATTTTACATCACCGGACATTCTCGAAGCTGCAACGAACAAATGAACCTCTTACCGGCGAAATCTAGAAGGTATTGTTACCGAGACTTTAAAATATAATATTACCTATTTCATGAGATTAGATAAAGTAGTGTATGAAACTGCACATAATTTGGTCTTAAAACACTCGTGTGATGCTATAAAAAAACTCGCCTCCGGCTCGTTTTTTTAACTCACATTCGTGTTTTAAGAACCCTTATTATGCAACAGTTTCATAAACAACTATAATGTATCTATCTATCTGCCACGCCAACACATAAACGCATGAAGTTTATAAGAGCGTTCAAACCTACCCTCAAATCTAGTTAAACTCAATACAAAGGATCACCCTGGCTTTGGTATATAAATAGGTACATTGTTCTGTAACAAGAACCATTATTTCTACACTGTATTCACTATTCAGCCCTCATGTTTACATTTCAATACACTTTACTCCGTCAGCAGTTTTCACTTGGAATGTCATATTGAAACATAAGGAGAGGCTCAGCTATCACGATTTCACCTGAATTGAGTTTATTTGCTATTCAAAATCAAATACATTTCCGAGTATGCAACTGGCTGGAAAAATACGGGTTTTAAACTTTTTCCTTATAGCTTATCCGCCTAAGGTTCAGTTTACGTTTGGCAAAGATTTTTGTTTGTATTTGCGGAGATGTCACGCAATATTGAATATTGAATGTTGCCGACTTTGCAGTAGGACCAATCTTCCGGGATGTATGATATTTGATTCTCTCCCAACAACATGGATTAACAGGAAATTGTGAAGTTTATTGAGTGTTTATTGTGTTTGCGAAAGGAATGTATTATTGAACAATAGTTTCAGGACCCTGTTTATTCTGATAACAGGATAAGAATAACCAGGGTCCTGAAACTATTGTAAAGGTTTATCGATTTCAAAGAAATTTAAGAGTACTTACTTAAAATGGAAATTTGCAATATCTGTACTTTCCTATTTACATGTTTGTATTAGATTATTATTTATAAGTATAAGAAGCGTAGCGTGTGCTGTCTTGCATATTTTTGCTGATGTTTATTTACTTTTGACTACCTTCCTAAGGTTTTTAAGTTCTCATTTACTATGTATCAGCAACTTCTTGCTCCGAGGCACCACACAGGCGCTTGTCACCTAGTGGTAAGACGGACCATTTATGTAAGCCAAGCCGAGTTTGTTGCCTGATTCTTCTAGGCTTGGTCGCGTTGGAACAGGAGTAATTTCATTTTATATAAGACGATTCAAAATGATCCTTGTGATTTCAATGAATAAAGTTATTTTTGACTTTGACTTTGACTTTGAGCCTGGAATACCTACTTATTGTAAAGGAGGTAATTTTAAATTCTCTTATCATCTTTAGACGTTAAAACGCCTGTAAATTCAGTTTGGTAGCCAGGTCCACATTTTTGATGAAAAATAACTCTAACTAGGTAACTACTTTCCATCAGGTGGGGGCCGTATGCTTGTTTGCTTGCCAAGAAGCATAAAAAAAACAACAATAAAAAAATTTAGTAGGTACTACTATATATACGAAAGAAGAAGTTAGTAAGAAAATACATAAATAAGCGGTTGTGTGGAAGAAATCGCTCTCTGCGATAAGACTGATTGTAGGGCTATATAAAGATTACTGTTAACTGTAGATTTATATGAAGTGTATATCTTACAATGTGTCCTCAATAAAGATATTATTATTATTTATTTATTATTATTATGTTTACTTAGCTGTATGATTTGCCTGAGGTAAACATACTCCTGTTATAATACACAAATCATAATAATGTAAGTCACCAAAGTCGCCAGTGGCTAATTATTGTTGTCATAATTTGGCTCGCGACCATCCCGGTGTCATAGCAAATTGGGCGAGTCCACTGATGACAGTGGCGTCGAAAAGTGTCAGGTGCCAAATGATGACAGCCTGACGTACCTACTGTGTAGAATTTCTTGATACCACCTAGGACGTAGTAATATACAGGGTAAAGATCTATATAGGTACGTGCCATATTTGCTGAGTTAAGTTGCTAACTCTTTCCGGTTTCCGGTTTCCAGTCTAAAATTAAGAATTTAGAAACTTGTACTCTATAAAACAATAACCAATATAACATCCATTGTTGACCTCCCATTTCTAGGAGTTTGAATGACGTTGGAGTTCCATGGTTTTCGTCAAAAGGACGTAACAGGTTAACAGGTATGTAGTATTACGCCCCGTTGCTTAGTCCTATTCAAAAGTAATTTCGATGATGTATAGGAAATTATCTCGAGGTGAAAATTTACAAAAATAATAATGGAAAATATGGAAATGACTTGTTGTAGTCGGGCTGATAAAGGTGTCATCGCGAGGTCTCAGTTCGGGGCGAACCACTAGTATATATTTATTTTTAAAGCTATATTCATGTGTCCATCTACATTTCGGCAACTAAGGGCCTCAGCACATTTGACGAAGTTTACAAAAGTTTATAAAAATACCTGGAACAGATGTAGGAAAAAACGTTGAATAATTGTACGATAACAAAATAAAATTAAAGTACCTATATTCTGTAATTAAACTACGTACATTACCTCCTCCTCATCATCATCATCATCAGCGTGTAGAAGGCCACTGCTGGACAAAGGCCTCCCCCCCAGAGTGCCTCGACGAACGCGGTTTTGAGCCGCCTCTACATTAATCTTTCTTACATAATTCGTCAACTGTATTATCCATGAGGAACAAATCTGTCATAACATATTAAAATTAGTATGCGATACTAATTCTGTAAGTTTATTTCGTCAGTGTCCTCGCTCATGGAAGCCAGAGTTCCGGTGACGTGGTTAAGAAATTATAGGGGAACTCTAAAATTTTCAAGGAAATTAGCCTATAATTGTTCGTTTGCGTCAGCACTTAGGAAGAAGATTGTTAGAATAATATTTGTGCTTAAAATTTTTAAGAAGATACTACACTGTATTGCTTTGTTTGAGCGAGGTCCTGTTCTAGCGTATCTAAGGTAATTTCGTGGTGTGTCTGGCCTATGAATAGACCCTTCCGTCTCCTCCCGTCGCCATAATAGGTGACTAAGAGAGAGCGATCACAAACCGGACGACGGCAGGAAAAACATATCTTATAGATCCCAATTTAGAGACATCAGCACGTGACACAGTAGCTACATGACATATAAGATTGGGTATTGCCCCACACATAGATATGTTATTATCTAGGTGGGCAGGTAAACATGCCTATTGATTTTCACCCATATCTCACCCGTAGATAACCGAAAACGCCTCATGTAACACGATAAATAAAGTTACTCTTTTAATACGTGTCGTAAAAAGATAGTATTATCGTCACTATTGCGTATTAGATGTGGAGAGTATAATAAATGGAATGCCAGGTGGTAGAGCTGTTACAATTTTTGAAGCGTCAGAGGTAGTACCTCTGGTAGGATAACTTTTCATTTGAAAAACCGACTTCCGCCATTGTATTCGACTTAATAATTTTGGATGGAAAAAAAATTATAAAAGAACATAGTGGTGAAAGGATTATGATAATTTCTGAATGCAAATGCTTGGTGTCTTGCTGTAAATATCAAAATCGCCATATGTATGCCTACAATATTTGAGGAGTTCCCTCAATTCCACATGGACCCATCATCAGAACTGGATTCTGAATCTATGTGTATCTATTCAAATAAAAAAAGAATTTTCCAAATCGGTTCATAAATGCCTGAGATATGCGGTAACAAACATTAAAAAAAAAAAAAAAAAAAAATACAACCGAATTGAGAACCTCCTCCTTTTTGGGAAGTCGGTTAAAAATGCGTTAATTTTTAACGTTATTACCAAAACAAAACCACAACCAAAACCGTTACGTTATTCACATTTCGTATCGCGTTATTAATTTGAACGGAAACGAAATAGCTTATTTCTGGGAGATACGTTGGTGTAACTATCGATCGAACTTTCCCTACTTTTTGTCAGTGCGTTAACTATGGAATCAGCACAATACATACAAATTCGGGGTGAAGAAACCCAGTGCCAAGCCCAAGTGCCAGCGCACCTACAAAATAATACTTTTGGAGTGATCGGCAATATTAAGAGAAGGTCACCACGTGAACGAAGTTTGCTAACTTGGCTATATTTTCTTCAAACTCCATGAAACTTTGTACACATGATCAGTACACTAATATCTAGACGTAGTGCGTTAGTTTCTTATAAAATTATATGGTTATCAAACCATAAATTAAAAAAAAAACAAATTTAAAAAAAAATTGACGAGCTACTTTTTTAAATATTAGTGTTCAGTATTACAAGTTTTGCATTGCAAAAACAGGAATGCGAAACGTGAGCATTCAACGTGACTTACGTAGTAACTATTAATCATTCTGTGCCGCGCAGTCGGTAGAAACAGTACAGATTAGTAAATACATAGTTACAATGTAAGTCACGTTGAATGCTCACGTTTCGCATTACGGTTTTTGCAATGCAAAACTCGTAATACGCCCTCTGATCATGTGTACAAAATTTCATGGAGTTTGATAAGTAATAACCAAAATAGACGTAACCTTTGTTCGCGTACAAAAGCACCCTACTGGTAACCTTCCCTTAAGCTCGAAACGCATCAGAAAGGTGGAATAGAGATAATTTCCGCCCGGTCTCTAGAGGTAATGGCACAACTCATAATGTATGTACAAAAGATCACGAAACGCTCACACCGCTACTAACAGAGTATAGATACATTTTTCGTTTCTTGGAAGAACGCGTGAAGCGCGAACATTTTCGTTGTTTCCTCCAAAGAGAACCCGAACCGCGTCTGGAGGTCTACTCTTGTTCTATACATCCGCAGTTGCGGCTCCGAACGAAGAACGACCGCAAAATGTAACTTGTAGTTATTCTTGTTTACTTTTGGATCGGCCGCTTTCGTGCGGCGGCGAACAGAGACGAGAGAGAGAGGGTGCGCGACGCTCGAGCTGTCAAACTACGAGCTTCGTGCCGAAGTTTCGGTTTTAAAGTAGCGATCGCACGAAACGAAACACGAAATTTCGTAGTTGGGTGTGTTAGACCTCCTGTACCTCTAAGATACAAATTATATTAAACTCTGGGACGATCAAACATTGCGGCGTCCGAGGGTTATGACAGCATGAAAGTTTCAGTAGGTACATACAATTCAACATAAGTATCTTGTTCAACAAAGGAATCTTACGGCAGCGCTTACATGAGGTAAACCCGTAAAGTTAGAAAGTAAAATTACTAGCGAGTAGAAGAGAAACAACTTTATCCTAGCACATATAAAACAGCACTGATAGATCCGATAGCTATGATCCGGTAAACTTTGATGTTACTAATAGGCAGTTTAAAAAAATTACTAACAGATCCGGTGACCATCTTTCTAATAGTAGTGATTTCTAACTTTTAATAATCTTTATAATTGTAGTACCTGCACATTCTAT
Organism: Epirrita christyi; assembly: GCA_951392215.1. Taxonomy (NCBI): domain Eukaryota; kingdom Metazoa; phylum Arthropoda; class Insecta; order Lepidoptera; family Geometridae; genus Epirrita; species Epirrita christyi. The sequence goes on from OX595851.1 coordinate 5,182,942, forward strand.
GAAAATTATAATAATATTGAAATAACTTCGTAGACTACCAGGAGTTTTTTGTTTTGACTTAATAATTATGGTCACTGAAAATTCTCGAATGAAAAATCTCGAAGACATATTACGAGTTTTGCATTGCAATTATCGTTTTGCGAGGCGTGAGCGTTCTTCATGACTATCATATTAAGAAAAACTTTTTACTCCTACTAGATAATTACGTAAAACTACATGATACCAATTAAAAATAATAAGCAAAACTAATTACTTATTATCTATGTATTAGGTGCATATGACATACAGGTACACCTTCATCTTTCAATATTTGTTCCGGGTCTGGGTATTATGGCACCATGGTACTTGTGGTTCCTGATACGACACAGGGAATCCTAGTGTAGGATCAAGACTACGTATGTGACTGTTGGATGTTATGTTATGTTATTTATCGTTCTGTGCTGCGCAGTCGATAGAATCAGCACATATTAATGAAGTTAATAATAAGAGTAACAGCGAATACTCATGCCTCGCAAAACGATAGTTGCAATGCAAAACTCTTAATAAGGTGTCAGTGTCGTGATAAATCAACACGCAAGCCACGACGATATAAAGTAATATTTTTGACATTATCCTTTGGTAGATTATTTCCATTAGACCGGCATGGTCGAATTGAGGATTAATAATTAGTAATAATATCAACATTCAATTTTACCTCCTGCGTGACGCGTCTTTCGCAGGAAAATTTAGAATAAAAGCGGCATGAGCCTCACTATGACGGAGTTTTACTTCTATATATGGTTTTTATTAATATGATTCTAAAACAATTTAGTTTCGGCTCTCAGGTCTTTACTACACGTTTGGATAATTTAATCTGCTACTTTGTCATGCAAATTGTGAGTAGTTTGAATAGGACAAAATAAGCGTTGAAATTTCATTGCGAAGATTTTCACCGGTCGGTGGTGCCTTGTTTGTGAGATTTTAAGGACATTTTGGTTATAGCGTGACGTGAAAAAATACGTAAAAAAATCATAGACAAATATTATGTAGGGTTTAGTTTGTTTATATGTTTTTGTTTAAACAAATCGCCATACACAAATAGTTTTTATTTTTTTATTTCTTTTCAACTATATTTTATATTTATAGCTGATACCTACCTATGTTGTTGTTACATATTATATCAAATTATAACTAAGTTGGATAAAAAATAAAAATAAGTTGGATGGGTGGATAAATATGTATAATTATGTTTTTAAATAATATTTAAAAAAATAAACAAACTGTTTTTAAGGCATAGAAATATCTCATACTGCGAAGCGCTTTACTGACTGTTAGCTAAACCATAGCTAAACCATAAATACTGATGCTAAGGCCGTATTTTTAAAAAACGGAAGTTCATAACATAATAGAATTGAAGTTATCGTGGCTTGGTATCATTTTAGAAAAATTACGACTATACACCACGTACTTTACTATAGCAGCAGCAGGAGAATAGTAAAGTACGTGGTGTATAGTCGTAATTTTTCTAAAATTCATAACATAAGTTACTAGTTAAGTTCTGTATACATATTTATAAAAAGCATACCTGTATCTTCCTCAAATTCAATCTCCATTACAGCATAGTTTCAGTGTCGCTTCATGCACTATTTCAAACACATAAACGCACATATCTATTTTCTGTCTTTCCCATTTTTATAAGTTAAATTGGCATATCTAAGTTTTAGTATGTTTACACTTTACTAACAGATAACACGAGTGGCTTTTATTGTGTCACGTTAGTTCCTATCTAAAATCGATTGTATCGAATAAATCACTGTAAAACAATCACTAGTGACGTACGCGTTTATTTTAGTTTTATCGATAAATCTCAACGATCGGTTTAATTTAAAATTGTGTAAAATCACACGTTGGAAACCTCGTCTGGTAAAATTTATCACTATTCACTTACAGGCACGTTATTGTTAGCTGAAATGCGTTAGAGCAGTAGCTAAACAAAGCAATAGCTTATCGATTAAACGCTTGCGCGAAACGTCACTGATATTTTTCCTTATTTTCATAAACAAACCGTATATGATGCGGTCACATCTTGTCAACATTTAGGAAACAGCAGATTCCGTTGTTACTTAAGCACATCTTTGCGAATTTGATACACTAGTTACGTCGCTTATCGTCTTTTGTTTCACTTGTCACGTCAAATTACTTCTACTATGCAAATTCCGCTGTGAACTGTATTCTAACCAAATAATTCTATACACGCCACAGATACCAAAATTTGCAAAATAAAGTCACATTTACTCATTCGCGTAAACGCATGGGTATTCAGGCACATTGCTCGCGTATAGTTTTCAGCTCTTACTTTATTTATTACTACCTAGTTTTTATGTATTATTTAAATAAAAATCTTTTCATAACTGTTATATTAATAACACGGTGCGTGCGTATGCACAAGACTGGAGGTCGACTGATAAGCACCCACGCATGCCGCGAACATGCGCAGACGTAAACTGTCGTGATTAAAACATTACGCACGGTTGCTCTTCTTATTATTATTTTAGCAAAATATTAGTCTATGTGGTGATAAGACAGAGGCGTATTTGCTCCAATTGTTGCATTGTTTCCAAGGGTACTCAAACAAACCCTGTTCATAAGCGGAGCGGTTAGCTGAGCGTTTTAATTTGCTCTTACCAAATCTTAATCTAAATCTTATTCCTCCAAAGGTACAATTATTAACATAACATAAAACCCAATAGTCATGATCCCACACTAGGATTCCCTGTGTTGTGGGTATTAGAAACTACGAGTACCATGCGGTATCACAACACCCAGACCCGGAACAAATATTTGCAGATCATGCAAACATTTGGCAATTGAAAATTGGAATTGTTCATAGAGGGCCTAGTCTACAAAATAAATGTAACAAGTATATAACTACACGGGCTTGTGGTGTACACCGCATACATTTTTATATGTAAATTGAGGTTCTCATGGTGTCCGCTAGGGGCGCTTTTCGGTGTTTCCATACAAAAATCCGTGTAGTGTGTGTACACCACACACCCATATGATTATAGTTGCTTGTTACATTTGTGAACTAGGCTGTTACGTACAGAGTTTATTTCACACACAAACAAACACACACACACACACACATAGTACAGTACAGAGTACATTTGTAGGTTTTTGAACGAAACAACCCTGAAACGGCAGTCCTACAAAAAGTGTGCCTTATATACATTTTGCTGCACGACACACTGGGCAACTTTGCCAACTTTAACTGCTACTTCCCGTACTTAGTGACTCACGCTCGCGCTTGAACACTCATGAGCGCTCGACAGAGCATCGAAATATCATTCAATCACTGATACAAGTTTCCATCACTGTGATTGCGATTAGCGTGGTTCACTGCTTAACGATTCCTATATTGCTCTACTTACTTATACAAGGAGAAAGTTTTCACACTGACGTAACTGATCTCAATACACTGTTAAGAAGTATCGAAGAAACTGAAGATTTTGAAAAATATTTTCACATCCCTAATCTACATATATTAGGTAGAGGTATAGAAATATTCTCAGAGTTAGATTAATAGATTCTAGGTATTATTATTATTTATATTTAGAAGTATGTTACGGAGTGTGGTAAAAGTACATTATTAAGTATTTGCTGTAAGTTCTCGTGTTAAGAGCTCTCTTTGTGAGATTAGTTGAGTATTTACACGTTTGTAAAGGACCTAGGATGTTGAAGAATGGAGTGTCATACGATTGAATAGTGTTGATAAAATTATTTATGTAAGCGCTTGCCTTCTTTCTGAATTCCTGTATTTTTGTTTTATAAAACAAATCCTATTATAGTATTTTTTAAACTCTCGCGATTAGAAAAAAAATTTTTTTTTTTTTTGGAAACGTCCGGAATAATAAATAATAAGGTAACACGCGATAAATACCCGTGACAATATAATAAATAAATCCTATTATAGTTTAAGTATTGAATTAAAAAGTACCTACCTACACCTTATCAAAATTTGCAGCTGAATTACACTTCACCTCCCAAAAAATTTTCTCACTCCTATTTTTTTAGTCTCACTTTTATATTTTCAACCCCTCTCGGACCCCAATATCTCAACGCCCAGACCGATTTAGGTCATAATCTTACCTACATTTAATTGTAACAATTATCTACCAAATTTCATGAAGATCGGATGAACGGTTTAAAAGTTATCCTGGGAACACTCATACATACATACATATGAAGGTTATCTGGAAGAGATCACTTTTTAGTGATAAACCTGCCCAATGTACATTTAGTTTTATTTTATTGCTGTGTGTAAAAAAATCCTATGGTATATATTAGGTGTACATAAAATTATTTTGTTTAATTCTAACAATTTTGTTTTGATAGAGATATCTTGCCAACTTAGTTATCATATTAGTCCAGTATTAACTAGATTAGGTGGTAGGTAGGTATGTACCTACCTATCCAGTCTATTCCTGTTGTGAGAGGTATGGAATTACAGCTTCTAGTTCGGAAAGCTACCTTACAATCTATCATACTCAGTTTCAGGGTATCAGGCGTCATTTGTTTCGATGATACGAGCTTTAGTAACGTCTCATTCGAAGAAAAACACTACATTGTACCTACACACTGCAGTTTTTGTTTCTTGCTTGTATTTAACTTTCAATGTATTTATGTTTGTCCGGGTGGAATCTTGCAAATGAATTTTAAATCAGTTATCTTTAACCGATTGAGCTGAATTTTTTTCATACCTGTCAAGTTCAGATGACAATACAATATTATGGTGACGTTGAGCTGATATGATGATGGAGACGGAAGGTGGACAACGGAACTCCTCGATAATTAATAGTAGCCTGGGAGTATGGGCTTATGTTGATCAGCTCACGGTTTCACTGGTACACCAGGGGATGGGCAGCAGCATCCACCTGAGTAATCAACACCAATACTGCGTTGACCAATCTCGCAGTCGTGGTGGATTATGGCAAACCTCCCCATCGCGTTCTATAGGGGAGTGGACGTCTTAACTGATGACAAATGACAATTCCAAGTTGAATTATTCTACGAATCTTCTGAAATGTTTGTTTATATTAAATTCAGTGTTTACCTTGTAATTGGAAATGGCTTTCTTCTGTTTTGACTGTAAAACATTTTATTACAATAATAATGTAGCTGAGTTCAGACGGGATCAATGTTAATGTGTTTTTATTTTGATATCGTGAGTCACTCACATTGGTGGTAAGTGCAATGTCTGCTGGCCGTTGGTCTATTTGGAATAGGGGCTTTACACACGATCGGATTGAGATGTCTCTGTCTGATGTGACCTACAAATCTAAGCTAACCAAACTTCATAAATAACCAACGTTCTAATCCTTTCACCATTGGCATCACAAGGCCTTTTTCATGGACATAACGCCTCAAATTTGCATTACAAGGCACAGACTTCAAAAAATTTATAGATTTATGTTTTTGTCTTTTATGTATGCAAATTATTTACTAGTTTTTGAAGTTAAAAACACAGATTTTTCTAAAATTTTTAATGTAATTTATGATTGCTTGTCTCATATCCAACAACAATAGCCTGCATCTCTTTTCCAAATCCATCTTTTGATATAGTACATAATATACAGTATTTCCCACGGCCATGGTACATGAAGGACAAGTACTTATTATTGAAATAAGGAAGTTTTACATAAGTAATGGAGACTTTCCTTTTTTTTTAAAGTCATTAATACGGAATTTTTGTTAGTAGTAGAACTTCTTGTGAAAGAGTTCGTCCGGGGAAGTACTACCACCGTACTTATTTCTGCCGCCAAGCAGTAGTGTTCGCATTGCTGTGTTTCGGTTTGAAGGGTACGGGTGCCGGTGAAATTACAGGCACATGAGACTTTTCATCTTTATGTCTCAGGATCGGCAGCGCGCGTGTTATGCCTCTGGTGTTACAGGTGTTCATAGGCTACGGTAACTGCTTTCCATCTGGTGGGCCGTAAGCTTGTCTGCTTGCCAAATAGCATTAAAAAAATAATAATAAGTATATTAAAAAAGTCACTAACTAAGCCTGGACTCGAACAAAACTGTATTTTATGATACCGATCGAAAGTGTAAATTACAAGGATCATTTTCGCCTCAACAACATAGTATCTCAAATTAAAGGAACACCATATGTATATTTTTTTAATATTTCTTGGAAGTTATTCGGTCGTGTATCTCCAGCTTTAGTTTTAATCCAGTTCATGTGAACATGGCACGAGGCCAACGAAGTCAAATCAAGAAGACAAACAAACACGTATTTTGTATTGCAGCTCCACTCCATCACATACAAGGCAAAACGTTTTCATTTGACTTTGAAAATTGTTTTGTTTTAATGATAATTTATTGGCTATTATTTGTCACGCATAATTAGAAAAAGCAACGAACGGGCAGGATGACTGGCTTTTGGATTTTTCCTCTAAAATAGTCTTGAAAACAATGTAATTAAGTTTTTTTTTCATTGTTCTGCTAATTATAAAATATACTATTATGTATTTCTGGTGAAAAATAAAGGGTTTATCTATTCTCATACTGAAATATACAGATTAAAAAACTAAAAACAGAACTAAAATGACAGTCTTTATGCACATGCCAACGAAATAAATTTAAAAAATTACATTACGATACAGCTCTTCTATGGACAACTGTATTATAATATAACTTTTTTTCTACAACGATACAACTTCACTTGGACCCAGGAGGTTGCAATGCAGTTTTTCTATACATAATCTGTGGACGCGGCGCAACACACTGCGTATGGGTTTTGAAGCTGAACGTTTACAAATGAATGCAAATATAAGCAGTACATTTACGCAAACTCCATTGTCAAATTAGTTTTTGTTTTAAAAAATGTCTGAACACTGCAGCACTGTGTAGCGATACTGAAGAAAATTTTACATCACCGGACATTCTCGAAGCTGCAACGAACAAATGAACCTCTTACCGGCGAAATCTAGAAGGTATTGTTACCGAGACTTTAAAATATAATATTACCTATTTCATGAGATTAGATAAAGTAGTGTATGAAACTGCACATAATTTGGTCTTAAAACACTCGTGTGATGCTATAAAAAAACTCGCCTCCGGCTCGTTTTTTTAACTCACATTCGTGTTTTAAGAACCCTTATTATGCAACAGTTTCATAAACAACTATAATGTATCTATCTATCTGCCACGCCAACACATAAACGCATGAAGTTTATAAGAGCGTTCAAACCTACCCTCAAATCTAGTTAAACTCAATACAAAGGATCACCCTGGCTTTGGTATATAAATAGGTACATTGTTCTGTAACAAGAACCATTATTTCTACACTGTATTCACTATTCAGCCCTCATGTTTACATTTCAATACACTTTACTCCGTCAGCAGTTTTCACTTGGAATGTCATATTGAAACATAAGGAGAGGCTCAGCTATCACGATTTCACCTGAATTGAGTTTATTTGCTATTCAAAATCAAATACATTTCCGAGTATGCAACTGGCTGGAAAAATACGGGTTTTAAACTTTTTCCTTATAGCTTATCCGCCTAAGGTTCAGTTTACGTTTGGCAAAGATTTTTGTTTGTATTTGCGGAGATGTCACGCAATATTGAATATTGAATGTTGCCGACTTTGCAGTAGGACCAATCTTCCGGGATGTATGATATTTGATTCTCTCCCAACAACATGGATTAACAGGAAATTGTGAAGTTTATTGAGTGTTTATTGTGTTTGCGAAAGGAATGTATTATTGAACAATAGTTTCAGGACCCTGTTTATTCTGATAACAGGATAAGAATAACCAGGGTCCTGAAACTATTGTAAAGGTTTATCGATTTCAAAGAAATTTAAGAGTACTTACTTAAAATGGAAATTTGCAATATCTGTACTTTCCTATTTACATGTTTGTATTAGATTATTATTTATAAGTATAAGAAGCGTAGCGTGTGCTGTCTTGCATATTTTTGCTGATGTTTATTTACTTTTGACTACCTTCCTAAGGTTTTTAAGTTCTCATTTACTATGTATCAGCAACTTCTTGCTCCGAGGCACCACACAGGCGCTTGTCACCTAGTGGTAAGACGGACCATTTATGTAAGCCAAGCCGAGTTTGTTGCCTGATTCTTCTAGGCTTGGTCGCGTTGGAACAGGAGTAATTTCATTTTATATAAGACGATTCAAAATGATCCTTGTGATTTCAATGAATAAAGTTATTTTTGACTTTGACTTTGACTTTGAGCCTGGAATACCTACTTATTGTAAAGGAGGTAATTTTAAATTCTCTTATCATCTTTAGACGTTAAAACGCCTGTAAATTCAGTTTGGTAGCCAGGTCCACATTTTTGATGAAAAATAACTCTAACTAGGTAACTACTTTCCATCAGGTGGGGGCCGTATGCTTGTTTGCTTGCCAAGAAGCATAAAAAAAACAACAATAAAAAAATTTAGTAGGTACTACTATATATACGAAAGAAGAAGTTAGTAAGAAAATACATAAATAAGCGGTTGTGTGGAAGAAATCGCTCTCTGCGATAAGACTGATTGTAGGGCTATATAAAGATTACTGTTAACTGTAGATTTATATGAAGTGTATATCTTACAATGTGTCCTCAATAAAGATATTATTATTATTTATTTATTATTATTATGTTTACTTAGCTGTATGATTTGCCTGAGGTAAACATACTCCTGTTATAATACACAAATCATAATAATGTAAGTCACCAAAGTCGCCAGTGGCTAATTATTGTTGTCATAATTTGGCTCGCGACCATCCCGGTGTCATAGCAAATTGGGCGAGTCCACTGATGACAGTGGCGTCGAAAAGTGTCAGGTGCCAAATGATGACAGCCTGACGTACCTACTGTGTAGAATTTCTTGATACAACCTAGGACGTAGTAATATACAGGGTAAAGATCTATATAGGTACGTGCCATATTTGCTGAGTTAAGTTGCTAACTCTTTCCGGTTTCCGGTTTCCAGTCTAAAATTAAGAATTTAGAAACTTGTACTCTATAAAACAATAACCAATATAACATCCATTGTTGACCTCCCATTTCTAGGAGTTTGAATGACGTTGGAGTTCCATGGTTTTCGTCAAAAGGACGTAACAGGTTAACAGGTATGTAGTATTACGCCCCGTTGCTTAGTCCTATTCAAAAGTAATTTCGATGATGTATAGGAAATTATCTCGAGGTGAAAATTTACAAAAATAATAATGGAAAATATGGAAATGACTTGTTGTAGTCGGGCTGATAAAGGTGTCATCGCGAGGTCTCAGTTCGGGGCGAACCACTAGTATATATTTATTTTTAAAGCTATATTCATGTGTCCATCTACATTTCGGCAACTAAGGGCCTCAGCACATTTGACGAAGTTTACAAAAGTTTATAAAAATACCTGGAACAGATGTAGGAAAAAACGTTGAATAATTGTACGATAACAAAATAAAATTAAAGTACCTATATTCTGTAATTAAACTACGTACATTACCTCCTCCTCATCATCATCATCATCAGCGTGTAGAAGGCCACTGCTGGACAAAGGCCTCCCCCCCAGAGTGCCTCGACGAACGCGGTTTTGAGCCGCCTCTACATTAATCTTTCTTACATAATTCGTCAACTGTATTATCCATGAGGAACAAATCTGTCATAACATATTAAAATTAGTATGCGATACTAATTCTGTAAGTTTATTTCGTCAGTGTCCTCGCTCATGGAAGCCAGAGTTCCGGTGACGTGGTTAAGAAATTATAGGGGAACTCTAAAATTTTCAAGGAAATTAGCCTATAATTGTTCGTTTGCGTCAGCACTTAGGAAGAAGATTGTTAGAATAATATTTGTGCTTAAAATTTTTAAGAAGATACTACACTGTATTGCTTTGTTTGAGCGAGGTCCTGTTCTAGCGTATCTAAGGTAATTTCGTGGTGTGTCTGGCCTATGAATAGACCCTTCCGTCTCCTCCCGTCGCCATAATAGGTGACTAAGAGAGAGCGATCACAAACCGGACGACGGCAGGAAAAACATATCTTATAGATCCCAATTTAGAGACATCAGCACGTGACACAGTAGCTACATGACATATAAGATTGGGTATTGCCCCACACATAGATATGTTATTATCTAGGTGGGCAGGTAAACATGCCTATTGATTTTCACCCATATCTCACCCGTAGATAACCGAAAACGCCTCATGTAACACGATAAATAAAGTTACTCTTTTAATACGTGTCGTAAAAAGATAGTATTATCGTCACTATTGCGTATTAGATGTGGAGAGTATAATAAATGGAATGCCAGGTGGTAGAGCTGTTACAATTTTTGAAGCGTCAGAGGTAGTACCTCTGGTAGGATAACTTTTCATTTGAAAAACCGACTTCCGCCATTGTATTCGACTTAATAATTTTGGATGGAAAAAAAATTATAAAAGAACATAGTGGTGAAAGGATTATGATAATTTCTGAATGCAAATGCTTGGTGTCTTGCTGTAAATATCAAAATCGCCATATGTATGCCTACAATATTTGAGGAGTTCCCTCAATTCCACATGGACCCATCATCAGAACTGGATTCTGAATCTATGTGTATCTATTCAAATAAAAAAAGAATTTTCCAAATCGGTTCATAAATGCCTGAGATATGCGGTAACAAACATTAAAAAAAAAAAAAAAAAAAAATACAACCGAATTGAGAACCTCCTCCTTTTTGGGAAGTCGGTTAAAAATGCGTTAATTTTTAACGTTATTACCAAAACAAAACCACAACCAAAACCGTTACGTTATTCACATTTCGTATCGCGTTATTAATTTGAACGGAAACGAAATAGCTTATTTCTGGGAGATACGTTGGTGTAACTATCGATCGAACTTTCCCTACTTTTTGTCAGTGCGTTAACTATGGAATCAGCACAATACATACAAATTCGGGGTGAAGAAACCCAGTGCCAAGCCCAAGTGCCAGCGCACCTACAAAATAATACTTTTGGAGTGATCGGCAATATTAAGAGAAGGTCACCACGTGAACGAAGTTTGCTAACTTGGCTATATTTTCTTCAAACTCCATGAAACTTTGTACACATGATCAGTACACTAATATCTAGACGTAGTGCGTTAGTTTCTTATAAAATTATATGGTTATCAAACCATAAATTAAAAAAAAAACAAATTTAAAAAAAAATTGACGAGCTACTTTTTTAAATATTAGTGTTCAGTATTACAAGTTTTGCATTGCAAAAACAGGAATGCGAAACGTGAGCATTCAACGTGACTTACGTAGTAACTATTAATCATTCTGTGCCGCGCAGTCGGTAGAAACAGTACAGATTAGTAAATACATAGTTACAATGTAAGTCACGTTGAATGCTCACGTTTCGCATTACGGTTTTTGCAATGCAAAACTCGTAATACGCCCTCTGATCATGTGTACAAAATTTCATGGAGTTTGATAAGTAATAACCAAAATAGACGTAACCTTTGTTCGCGTACAAAAGCACCCTACTGGTAACCTTCCCTTAAGCTCGAAACGCATCAGAAAGGTGGAATAGAGATAATTTCCGCCCGGTCTCTAGAGGTAATGGCACAACTCATAATGTATGTACAAAAGATCACGAAACGCTCACACCGCTACTAACAGAGTATAGATACATTTTTCGTTTCTTGGAAGAACGCGTGAAGCGCGAACATTTTCGTTGTTTCCTCCAAAGAGAACCCGAACCGCGTCTGGAGGTCTACTCTTGTTCTATACATCCGCAGTTGCGGCTCCGAACGAAGAACGACCGCAAAATGTAACTTGTAGTTATTCTTGTTTACTTTTGGATCGGCCGCTTTCGTGCGGCGGCGAACAGAGACGAGAGAGAGAGGGTGCGCGACGCTCGAGCTGTCAAACTACGAGCTTCGTGCCGAAGTTTCGGTTTTAAAGTAGCGATCGCACGAAACGAAACACGAAATTTCGTAGTTGGGTGTGTTAGACCTCCTGTACCTCTAAGATACAAATTATATTAAACTCTGGGACGATCAAACATTGCGGCGTCCGAGGGTTATGACAGCATGAAAGTTTCAGTAGGTACATACAATTCAACATAAGTATCTTGTTCAACAAAGGAATCTTACGGCAGCGCTTACATGAGGTAAACCCGTAAAGTTAGAAAGTAAAATTACTAGCGAGTAGAAGAGAAACAACTTTATCCTAGCACATATAAAACAGCACTGATAGATCCGATAGCTATGATCCGGTAAACTTTGATGTTACTAATAGGCAGTTTAAAAAAATTACTAACAGATCCGGTGACCATCTTTCTAATAGTAGTGATTTCTAACTTTTAATAATCTTTATAATTGTAGTACCTGCACATTCTATGAAAATTATAATAATATTGAAATAACTTCGTAGACTACCAGGAGTTTTTTGTTTTGACTTAATAATTATGGTCACTGAAAATTCTCGAATGAAAAATCTCGAAGACATATTACGAGTTTTGCATTGCAATTATCGTTTTGCGAGGCGTGAGCGTTCTTCATGACTATCATATTAAGAAAAACTTTTTACTCCTACTAGATAATTACGTAAAACTACATGATACCAATTAAAAATAATAAGCAAAACTAATTACTTATTATCTATGTATTAGGTGCATATGACATACAGGTACACCTTCATCTTTCAATATTTGTTCCGGGTCTGGGTATTATGGCACCATGGTACTTGTGGTTCCTGATACGACACAGGGAATCCTAGTGTAGGATCAAGACTACGTATGTGACTGTTGGATGTTATGTTATGTTATTTATCGTTCTGTGCTGCGCAGTCGATAGAATCAGCACATATTAATGAAGTTAATAATAAGAGTAACAGCGAATACTCATGCCTCGCAAAACGATAGTTGCAATGCAAAACTCTTAATAAGGTGTCAGTGTCGTGATAAATCAACACGCAAGCCACGACGATATAAAGTAATATTTTTGACATTATCCTTTGGTAGATTATTTCCATTAGACCGGCATGGTCGAATTGAGGATTAATAATTAGTAATAATATCAACATTCAATTTTACCTCCTGCGTGACGCGTCTTTCGCAGGAAAATTTAGAATAAAAGCGGCATGAGCCTCACTATGACGGAGTTTTACTTCTATATATGGTTTTTATTAATATGATTCTAAAACAATTTAGTTTCGGCTCTCAGGTCTTTACTACACGTTTGGATAATTTAATCTGCTACTTTGTCATGCAAATTGTGAGTAGTTTGAATAGGACAAAATAAGCGTTGAAATTTCATTGCGAAGATTTTCACCGGTCGGTGGTGCCTTGTTTGTGAGATTTTAAGGACATTTTGGTTATAGCGTGACGTGAAAAAATACGTAAAAAAATCATAGACAAATATTATGTAGGGTTTAGTTTGTTTATATGTTTTTGTTTAAACAAATCGCCATACACAAATAGTTTTTATTTTTTTATTTCTTTTCAACTATATTTTATATTTATAGCTGATACCTACCTATGTTGTTGTTACATATTATATCAAATTATAACTAAGTTGGATAAAAAATAAAAATAAGTTGGATGGGTGGATAAATATGTATAATTATGTTTTTAAATAATATTTAAAAAAATAAACAAACTGTTTTTAAGGCATAGAAATATCTCATACTGCGAAGCGCTTTACTGACTGTTAGCTAAACCATAGCTAAACCATAAATACTGATGCTAAGGCCGTATTTTTAAAAAACGGAAGTTCATAACATAATAGAATTGAAGTTATCGTGGCTTGGTATCATTTTAGAAAAATTACGACTATACACCACGTACTTTACTATAGCAGCAGCAGGAGAATAGTAAAGTACGTGGTGTATAGTCGTAATTTTTCTAAAATTCATAACATAAGTTACTAGTTAAGTTCTGTATACATATTTATAAAAAGCATACCTGTATCTTCCTCAAATTCAATCTCCATTACAGCATAGTTTCAGTGTCGCTTCATGCACTATTTCAAACACATAAACGCACATATCTATTTTCTGTCTTTCCCATTTTTATAAGTTAAATTGGCATATCTAAGTTTTAGTATGTTTACACTTTACTAACAGATAACACGAGTGGCTTTTATTGTGTCACGTTAGTTCCTATCTAAAATCGATTGTATCGAATAAATCACTGTAAAACAATCACTAGTGACGTACGCGTTTATTTTAGTTTTATCGATAAATCTCAACGATCGGTTTAATTTAAAATTGTGTAAAATCACACGTTGGAAACCTCGTCTGGTAAAATTTATCACTATTCACTTACAGGCACGTTATTGTTAGCTGAAATGCGTTAGAGCAGTAGCTAAACAAAGCAATAGCTTATCGATTAAACGCTTGCGCGAAACGTCACTGATATTTTTCCTTATTTTCATAAACAAACCGTATATGATGCGGTCACATCTTGTCAACATTTAGGAAACAGCAGATTCCGTTGTTACTTAAGCACATCTTTGCGAATTTGATACACTAGTTACGTCGCTTATCGTCTTTTGTTTCACTTGTCACGTCAAATTACTTCTACTATGCAAATTCCGCTGTGAACTGTATTCTAACCAAATAATTCTATACACGCCACAGATACCAAAATTTGCAAAATAAAGTCACATTTACTCATTCGCGTAAACGCATGGGTATTCAGGCACATTGCTCGCGTATAGTTTTCAGCTCTTACTTTATTTATTACTACCTAGTTTTTATGTATTATTTAAATAAAAATCTTTTCATAACTGTTATATTAATAACACGGTGCGTGCGTATGCACAAGACTGGAGGTCGACTGATAAGCACCCACGCATGCCGCGAACATGCGCAGACGTAAACTGTCGTGATTAAAACATTACGCACGGTTGCTCTTCTTATTATTATTTTAGCAAAATATTAGTCTATGTGGTGATAAGACAGAGGCGTATTTGCTCCAATTGTTGCATTGTTTCCAAGGGTACTCAAACAAACCCTGTTCATAAGCGGAGCGGTTAGCTGAGCGTTTTAATTTGCTCTTACCAAATCTTAATCTAAATCTTATTCCTCCAAAGGTACAATTATTAACATAACATAAAACCCAATAGTCATGATCCCACACTAGGATTCCCTGTGTTGTGGGTATTAGAAACTACGAGTACCATGCGGTATCACAACACCCAGACCCGGAACAAATATTTGCAGATCATGCAAACATTTGGCAATTGAAAATTGGAATTGTTCATAGAGGGCCTAGTCTACAAAATAAATGTAACAAGTATATAACTACACGGGCTTGTGGTGTACACCGCATACATTTTTATATGTAAATTGAGGTTCTCATGGTGTCCGCTAGGGGCGCTTTTCGGTGTTTCCATACAAAAATCCGTGTAGTGTGTGTACACCACACACCCATATGATTATAGTTGCTTGTTACATTTGTGAACTAGGCTGTTACGTACAGAGTTTATTTCACACACAAACAAACACACACACACACACACATAGTACAGTACAGAGTACATTTGTAGGTTTTTGAACGAAACAACCCTGAAACGGCAGTCCTACAAAAAGTGTGCCTTATATACATTTTGCTGCACGACACACTGGGCAACTTTGCCAACTTTAACTGCTACTTCCCGTACTTAGTGACTCACGCTCGCGCTTGAACACTCATGAGCGCTCGACAGAGCATCGAAATATCATTCAATCACTGATACAAGTTTCCATCACTGTGATTGCGATTAGCGTGGTTCACTGCTTAACGATTCCTATATTGCTCTACTTACTTATACAAGGAGAAAGTTTTCACACTGACGTAACTGATCTCAATACACTGTTAAGAAGTATCGAAGAAACTGAAGATTTTGAAAAATATTTTCACATCCCTAATCTACATATATTAGGTAGAGGTATAGAAATATTCTCAGAGTTAGATTAATAGATTCTAGGTATTATTATTATTTATATTTAGAAGTATGTTACGGAGTGTGGTAAAAGTACATTATTAAGTATTTGCTGTAAGTTCTCGTGTTAAGAGCTCTCTTTGTGAGATTAGTTGAGTATTTACACGTTTGTAAAGGACCTAGGATGTTGAAGAATGGAGTGTCATACGATTGAATAGTGTTGATAAAATTATTTATGTAAGCGCTTGCCTTCTTTCTGAATTCCTGTATTTTTGTTTTATAAAACAAATCCTATTATAGTATTTTTTAAACTCTCGCGATTAGAAAAAAAATTTTTTTTTTTTTTGGAAACGTCCGGAATAATAAATAATAAGGTAACACGCGATAAATACCCGTGACAATATAATAAATAAATCCTATTATAGTTTAAGTATTGAATTAAAAAGTACCTACCTACACCTTATCAAAATTTGCAGCTGAATTACACTTCACCTCCCAAAAAATTTTCTCACTCCTATTTTTTTAGTCTCACTTTTATATTTTCAACCCCTCTCGGACCCCAATATCTCAACGCCCAGACCGATTTAGGTCATAATCTTACCTACATTTAATTGTAACAATTATCTACCAAATTTCATGAAGATCGGATGAACGGTTTAAAAGTTATCCTGGGAACACTCATACATACATACATATGAAGGTTATCTGGAAGAGATCACTTTTTAGTGATAAACCTGCCCAATGTACATTTAGTTTTATTTTATTGCTGTGTGTAAAAAAATCCTATGGTATATATTAGGTGTACATAAAATTATTTTGTTTAATTCTAACAATTTTGTTTTGATAGAGATATCTTGCCAACTTAGTTATCATATTAGTCCAGTATTAACTAGATTAGGTGGTAGGTAGGTATGTACCTACCTATCCAGTCTATTCCTGTTGTGAGAGGTATGGAATTACAGCTTCTAGTTCGGAAAGCTACCTTACAATCTATCATACTCAGTTTCAGGGTATCAGGCGTCATTTGTTTCGATGATACGAGCTTTAGTAACGTCTCATTCGAAGAAAAACACTACATTGTACCTACACACTGCAGTTTTTGTTTCTTGCTTGTATTTAACTTTCAATGTATTTATGTTTGTCCGGGTGGAATCTTGCAAATGAATTTTAAATCAGTTATCTTTAACCGATTGAGCTGAATTTTTTTCATACCTGTCAAGTTCAGATGACAATACAATATTATGGTGACGTTGAGCTGATATGATGATGGAGACGGAAGGTGGACAACGGAACTCCTCGATAATTAATAGTAGCCTGGGAGTATGGGCTTATGTTGATCAGCTCACGGTTTCACTGGTACACCAGGGGATGGGCAGCAGCATCCACCTGAGTAATCAACACCAATACTGCGTTGACCAATCTCGCAGTCGTGGTGGATTATGGCAAACCTCCCCATCGCGTTCTATAGGGGAGTGGACGTCTTAACTGATGACAAATGACAATTCCAAGTTGAATTATTCTACGAATCTTCTGAAATGTTTGTTTATATTAAATTCAGTGTTTACCTTGTAATTGGAAATGGCTTTCTTCTGTTTTGACTGTAAAACATTTTATTACAATAATAATGTAGCTGAGTTCAGACGGGATCAATGTTAATGTGTTTTTATTTTGATATCGTGAGTCACTCACATTGGTGGTAAGTGCAATGTCTGCTGGCCGTTGGTCTATTTGGAATAGGGGCTTTACACACGATCGGATTGAGATGTCTCTGTCTGATGTGACCTACAAATCTAAGCTAACCAAACTTCATAAATAACCAACGTTCTAATCCTTTCACCATTGGCATCACAAGGCCTTTTTCATGGACATAACGCCTCAAATTTGCATTACAAGGCACAGACTTCAAAAAATTTATAGATTTATGTTTTTGTCTTTTATGTATGCAAATTATTTACTAGTTTTTGAAGTTAAAAACACAGATTTTTCTAAAATTTTTAATGTAATTTATGATTGCTTGTCTCATATCCAACAACAATAGCCTGCATCTCTTTTCCAAATCCATCTTTTGATATAGTACATAATATACAGTATTTCCCACGGCCATGGTACATGAAGGACAAGTACTTATTATTGAAATAAGGAAGTTTTACATAAGTAATGGAGACTTTCCTTTTTTTTTAAAGTCATTAATACGGAATTTTTGTTAGTAGTAGAACTTCTTGTGAAAGAGTTCGTCCGGGGAAGTACTACCACCGTACTTATTTCTGCCGCCAAGCAGTAGTGTTCGCATTGCTGTGTTTCGGTTTGAAGGGTACGGGTGCCGGTGAAATTACAGGCACATGAGACTTTTCATCTTTATGTCTCAGGATCGGCAGCGCGCGTGTTATGCCTCTGGTGTTACAGGTGTTCATAGGCTACGGTAACTGCTTTCCATCTGGTGGGCCGTAAGCTTGTCTGCTTGCCAAATAGCATTAAAAAAATAATAATAAGTATATTAAAAAAGTCACTAACTAAGCCTGGACTCGAACAAAACTGTATTTTATGATACCGATCGAAAGTGTAAATTACAAGGATCATTTTCGCCTCAACAACATAGTATCTCAAATTAAAGGAACACCATATGTATATTTTTTTAATATTTCTTGGAAGTTATTCGGTCGTGTATCTCCAGCTTTAGTTTTAATCCAGTTCATGTGAACATGGCACGAGGCCAACGAAGTCAAATCAAGAAGACAAACAAACACGTATTTTGTATTGCAGCTCCACTCCATCACATACAAGGCAAAACGTTTTCATTTGACTTTGAAAATTGTTTTGTTTTAATGATAATTTATTGGCTATTATTTGTCACGCATAATTAGAAAAAGCAACGAACGGGCAGGATGACTGGCTTTTGGATTTTTCCTCTAAAATAGTCTTGAAAACAATGTAATTAAGTTTTTTTTTCATTGTTCTGCTAATTATAAAATATACTATTATGTATTTCTGGTGAAAAATAAAGGGTTTATCTATTCTCATACTGAAATATACAGATTAAAAAACTAAAAACAGAACTAAAATGACAGTCTTTATGCACATGCCAACGAAATAAATTTAAAAAATTACATTACGATACAGCTCTTCTATGGACAACTGTATTATAATATAACTTTTTTTCTACAACGATACAACTTCACTTGGACCCAGGAGGTTGCAATGCAGTTTTTCTATACATAATCTGTGGACGCGGCGCAACACACTGCGTATGGGTTTTGAAGCTGAACGTTTACAAATGAATGCAAATATAAGCAGTACATTTACGCAAACTCCATTGTCAAATTAGTTTTTGTTTTAAAAAATGTCTGAACACTGCAGCACTGTGTAGCGATACTGAAGAAAATTTTACATCACCGGACATTCTCGAAGCTGCAACGAACAAATGAACCTCTTACCGGCGAAATCTAGAAGGTATTGTTACCGAGACTTTAAAATATAATATTACCTATTTCATGAGATTAGATAAAGTAGTGTATGAAACTGCACATAATTTGGTCTTAAAACACTCGTGTGATGCTATAAAAAAACTCGCCTCCGGCTCGTTTTTTTAACTCACATTCGTGTTTTAAGAACCCTTATTATGCAACAGTTTCATAAACAACTATAATGTATCTATCTATCTGCCACGCCAACACATAAACGCATGAAGTTTATAAGAGCGTTCAAACCTACCCTCAAATCTAGTTAAACTCAATACAAAGGATCACCCTGGCTTTGGTATATAAATAGGTACATTGTTCTGTAACAAGAACCATTATTTCTACACTGTATTCACTATTCAGCCCTCATGTTTACATTTCAATACACTTTACTCCGTCAGCAGTTTTCACTTGGAATGTCATATTGAAACATAAGGAGAGGCTCAGCTATCACGATTTCACCTGAATTGAGTTTATTTGCTATTCAAAATCAAATACATTTCCGAGTATGCAACTGGCTGGAAAAATACGGGTTTTAAACTTTTTCCTTATAGCTTATCCGCCTAAGGTTCAGTTTACGTTTGGCAAAGATTTTTGTTTGTATTTGCGGAGATGTCACGCAATATTGAATATTGAATGTTGCCGACTTTGCAGTAGGACCAATCTTCCGGGATGTATGATATTTGATTCTCTCCCAACAACATG
The DNA here is from genome assembly GCA_951392215.1 of Epirrita christyi. NCBI lineage: Eukaryota > Metazoa > Arthropoda > Insecta > Lepidoptera > Geometridae > Epirrita > Epirrita christyi. The sequence continues at coordinate 5,202,980 of OX595851.1, forward strand.
GATTAACAGGAAATTGTGAAGTTTATTGAGTGTTTATTGTGTTTGCGAAAGGAATGTATTATTGAACAATAGTTTCAGGACCCTGTTTATTCTGATAACAGGATAAGAATAACCAGGGTCCTGAAACTATTGTAAAGGTTTATCGATTTCAAAGAAATTTAAGAGTACTTACTTAAAATGGAAATTTGCAATATCTGTACTTTCCTATTTACATGTTTGTATTAGATTATTATTTATAAGTATAAGAAGCGTAGCGTGTGCTGTCTTGCATATTTTTGCTGATGTTTATTTACTTTTGACTACCTTCCTAAGGTTTTTAAGTTCTCATTTACTATGTATCAGCAACTTCTTGCTCCGAGGCACCACACAGGCGCTTGTCACCTAGTGGTAAGACGGACCATTTATGTAAGCCAAGCCGAGTTTGTTGCCTGATTCTTCTAGGCTTGGTCGCGTTGGAACAGGAGTAATTTCATTTTATATAAGACGATTCAAAATGATCCTTGTGATTTCAATGAATAAAGTTATTTTTGACTTTGACTTTGACTTTGAGCCTGGAATACCTACTTATTGTAAAGGAGGTAATTTTAAATTCTCTTATCATCTTTAGACGTTAAAACGCCTGTAAATTCAGTTTGGTAGCCAGGTCCACATTTTTGATGAAAAATAACTCTAACTAGGTAACTACTTTCCATCAGGTGGGGGCCGTATGCTTGTTTGCTTGCCAAGAAGCATAAAAAAAACAACAATAAAAAAATTTAGTAGGTACTACTATATATACGAAAGAAGAAGTTAGTAAGAAAATACATAAATAAGCGGTTGTGTGGAAGAAATCGCTCTCTGCGATAAGACTGATTGTAGGGCTATATAAAGATTACTGTTAACTGTAGATTTATATGAAGTGTATATCTTACAATGTGTCCTCAATAAAGATATTATTATTATTTATTTATTATTATTATGTTTACTTAGCTGTATGATTTGCCTGAGGTAAACATACTCCTGTTATAATACACAAATCATAATAATGTAAGTCACCAAAGTCGCCAGTGGCTAATTATTGTTGTCATAATTTGGCTCGCGACCATCCCGGTGTCATAGCAAATTGGGCGAGTCCACTGATGACAGTGGCGTCGAAAAGTGTCAGGTGCCAAATGATGACAGCCTGACGTACCTACTGTGTAGAATTTCTTGATACCACCTAGGACGTAGTAATATACAGGGTAAAGATCTATATAGGTACGTGCCATATTTGCTGAGTTAAGTTGCTAACTCTTTCCGGTTTCCGGTTTCCAGTCTAAAATTAAGAATTTAGAAACTTGTACTCTATAAAACAATAACCAATATAACATCCATTGTTGACCTCCCATTTCTAGGAGTTTGAATGACGTTGGAGTTCCATGGTTTTCGTCAAAAGGACGTAACAGGTTAACAGGTATGTAGTATTACGCCCCGTTGCTTAGTCCTATTCAAAAGTAATTTCGATGATGTATAGGAAATTATCTCGAGGTGAAAATTTACAAAAATAATAATGGAAAATATGGAAATGACTTGTTGTAGTCGGGCTGATAAAGGTGTCATCGCGAGGTCTCAGTTCGGGGCGAACCACTAGTATATATTTATTTTTAAAGCTATATTCATGTGTCCATCTACATTTCGGCAACTAAGGGCCTCAGCACATTTGACGAAGTTTACAAAAGTTTATAAAAATACCTGGAACAGATGTAGGAAAAAACGTTGAATAATTGTACGATAACAAAATAAAATTAAAGTACCTATATTCTGTAATTAAACTACGTACATTACCTCCTCCTCATCATCATCATCATCAGCGTGTAGAAGGCCACTGCTGGACAAAGGCCTCCCCCCCAGAGTGCCTCGACGAACGCGGTTTTGAGCCGCCTCTACATTAATCTTTCTTACATAATTCGTCAACTGTATTATCCATGAGGAACAAATCTGTCATAACATATTAAAATTAGTATGCGATACTAATTCTGTAAGTTTATTTCGTCAGTGTCCTCGCTCATGGAAGCCAGAGTTCCGGTGACGTGGTTAAGAAATTATAGGGGAACTCTAAAATTTTCAAGGAAATTAGCCTATAATTGTTCGTTTGCGTCAGCACTTAGGAAGAAGATTGTTAGAATAATATTTGTGCTTAAAATTTTTAAGAAGATACTACACTGTATTGCTTTGTTTGAGCGAGGTCCTGTTCTAGCGTATCTAAGGTAATTTCGTGGTGTGTCTGGCCTATGAATAGACCCTTCCGTCTCCTCCCGTCGCCATAATAGGTGACTAAGAGAGAGCGATCACAAACCGGACGACGGCAGGAAAAACATATCTTATAGATCCCAATTTAGAGACATCAGCACGTGACACAGTAGCTACATGACATATAAGATTGGGTATTGCCCCACACATAGATATGTTATTATCTAGGTGGGCAGGTAAACATGCCTATTGATTTTCACCCATATCTCACCCGTAGATAACCGAAAACGCCTCATGTAACACGATAAATAAAGTTACTCTTTTAATACGTGTCGTAAAAAGATAGTATTATCGTCACTATTGCGTATTAGATGTGGAGAGTATAATAAATGGAATGCCAGGTGGTAGAGCTGTTACAATTTTTGAAGCGTCAGAGGTAGTACCTCTGGTAGGATAACTTTTCATTTGAAAAACCGACTTCCGCCATTGTATTCGACTTAATAATTTTGGATGGAAAAAAAATTATAAAAGAACATAGTGGTGAAAGGATTATGATAATTTCTGAATGCAAATGCTTGGTGTCTTGCTGTAAATATCAAAATCGCCATATGTATGCCTACAATATTTGAGGAGTTCCCTCAATTCCACATGGACCCATCATCAGAACTGGATTCTGAATCTATGTGTATCTATTCAAATAAAAAAAGAATTTTCCAAATCGGTTCATAAATGCCTGAGATATGCGGTAACAAACATTAAAAAAAAAAAAAAAAAAAAATACAACCGAATTGAGAACCTCCTCCTTTTTGGGAAGTCGGTTAAAAATGCGTTAATTTTTAACGTTATTACCAAAACAAAACCACAACCAAAACCGTTACGTTATTCACATTTCGTATCGCGTTATTAATTTGAACGGAAACGAAATAGCTTATTTCTGGGAGATACGTTGGTGTAACTATCGATCGAACTTTCCCTACTTTTTGTCAGTGCGTTAACTATGGAATCAGCACAATACATACAAATTCGGGGTGAAGAAACCCAGTGCCAAGCCCAAGTGCCAGCGCACCTACAAAATAATACTTTTGGAGTGATCGGCAATATTAAGAGAAGGTCACCACGTGAACGAAGTTTGCTAACTTGGCTATATTTTCTTCAAACTCCATGAAACTTTGTACACATGATCAGTACACTAATATCTAGACGTAGTGCGTTAGTTTCTTATAAAATTATATGGTTATCAAACCATAAATTAAAAAAAAAACAAATTTAAAAAAAAATTGACGAGCTACTTTTTTAAATATTAGTGTTCAGTATTACAAGTTTTGCATTGCAAAAACAGGAATGCGAAACGTGAGCATTCAACGTGACTTACGTAGTAACTATTAATCATTCTGTGCCGCGCAGTCGGTAGAAACAGTACAGATTAGTAAATACATAGTTACAATGTAAGTCACGTTGAATGCTCACGTTTCGCATTACGGTTTTTGCAATGCAAAACTCGTAATACGCCCTCTGATCATGTGTACAAAATTTCATGGAGTTTGATAAGTAATAACCAAAATAGACGTAACCTTTGTTCGCGTACAAAAGCACCCTACTGGTAACCTTCCCTTAAGCTCGAAACGCATCAGAAAGGTGGAATAGAGATAATTTCCGCCCGGTCTCTAGAGGTAATGGCACAACTCATAATGTATGTACAAAAGATCACGAAACGCTCACACCGCTACTAACAGAGTATAGATACATTTTTCGTTTCTTGGAAGAACGCGTGAAGCGCGAACATTTTCGTTGTTTCCTCCAAAGAGAACCCGAACCGCGTCTGGAGGTCTACTCTTGTTCTATACATCCGCAGTTGCGGCTCCGAACGAAGAACGACCGCAAAATGTAACTTGTAGTTATTCTTGTTTACTTTTGGATCGGCCGCTTTCGTGCGGCGGCGAACAGAGACGAGAGAGAGAGGGTGCGCGACGCTCGAGCTGTCAAACTACGAGCTTCGTGCCGAAGTTTCGGTTTTAAAGTAGCGATCGCACGAAACGAAACACGAAATTTCGTAGTTGGGTGTGTTAGACCTCCTGTACCTCTAAGATACAAATTATATTAAACTCTGGGACGATCAAACATTGCGGCGTCCGAGGGTTATGACAGCATGAAAGTTTCAGTAGGTACATACAATTCAACATAAGTATCTTGTTCAACAAAGGAATCTTACGGCAGCGCTTACATGAGGTAAACCCGTAAAGTTAGAAAGTAAAATTACTAGCGAGTAGAAGAGAAACAACTTTATCCTAGCACATATAAAACAGCACTGATAGATCCGATAGCTATGATCCGGTAAACTTTGATGTTACTAATAGGCAGTTTAAAAAAATTACTAACAGATCCGGTGACCATCTTTCTAATAGTAGTGATTTCTAACTTTTAATAATCTTTATAATTGTAGTACCTGCACATTCTATGAAAATTATAATAATATTGAAATAACTTCGTAGACTACCAGGAGTTTTTTGTTTTGACTTAATAATTATGGTCACTGAAAATTCTCGAATGAAAAATCTCGAAGACATATTACGAGTTTTGCATTGCAATTATCGTTTTGCGAGGCGTGAGCGTTCTTCATGACTATCATATTAAGAAAAACTTTTTACTCCTACTAGATAATTACGTAAAACTACATGATACCAATTAAAAATAATAAGCAAAACTAATTACTTATTATCTATGTATTAGGTGCATATGACATACAGGTACACCTTCATCTTTCAATATTTGTTCCGGGTCTGGGTATTATGGCACCATGGTACTTGTGGTTCCTGATACGACACAGGGAATCCTAGTGTAGGATCAAGACTACGTATGTGACTGTTGGATGTTATGTTATGTTATTTATCGTTCTGTGCTGCGCAGTCGATAGAATCAGCACATATTAATGAAGTTAATAATAAGAGTAACAGCGAATACTCATGCCTCGCAAAACGATAGTTGCAATGCAAAACTCTTAATAAGGTGTCAGTGTCGTGATAAATCAACACGCAAGCCACGACGATATAAAGTAATATTTTTGACATTATCCTTTGGTAGATTATTTCCATTAGACCGGCATGGTCGAATTGAGGATTAATAATTAGTAATAATATCAACATTCAATTTTACCTCCTGCGTGACGCGTCTTTCGCAGGAAAATTTAGAATAAAAGCGGCATGAGCCTCACTATGACGGAGTTTTACTTCTATATATGGTTTTTATTAATATGATTCTAAAACAATTTAGTTTCGGCTCTCAGGTCTTTACTACACGTTTGGATAATTTAATCTGCTACTTTGTCATGCAAATTGTGAGTAGTTTGAATAGGACAAAATAAGCGTTGAAATTTCATTGCGAAGATTTTCACCGGTCGGTGGTGCCTTGTTTGTGAGATTTTAAGGACATTTTGGTTATAGCGTGACGTGAAAAAATACGTAAAAAAATCATAGACAAATATTATGTAGGGTTTAGTTTGTTTATATGTTTTTGTTTAAACAAATCGCCATACACAAATAGTTTTTATTTTTTTATTTCTTTTCAACTATATTTTATATTTATAGCTGATACCTACCTATGTTGTTGTTACATATTATATCAAATTATAACTAAGTTGGATAAAAAATAAAAATAAGTTGGATGGGTGGATAAATATGTATAATTATGTTTTTAAATAATATTTAAAAAAATAAACAAACTGTTTTTAAGGCATAGAAATATCTCATACTGCGAAGCGCTTTACTGACTGTTAGCTAAACCATAGCTAAACCATAAATACTGATGCTAAGGCCGTATTTTTAAAAAACGGAAGTTCATAACATAATAGAATTGAAGTTATCGTGGCTTGGTATCATTTTAGAAAAATTACGACTATACACCACGTACTTTACTATAGCAGCAGCAGGAGAATAGTAAAGTACGTGGTGTATAGTCGTAATTTTTCTAAAATTCATAACATAAGTTACTAGTTAAGTTCTGTATACATATTTATAAAAAGCATACCTGTATCTTCCTCAAATTCAATCTCCATTACAGCATAGTTTCAGTGTCGCTTCATGCACTATTTCAAACACATAAACGCACATATCTATTTTCTGTCTTTCCCATTTTTATAAGTTAAATTGGCATATCTAAGTTTTAGTATGTTTACACTTTACTAACAGATAACACGAGTGGCTTTTATTGTGTCACGTTAGTTCCTATCTAAAATCGATTGTATCGAATAAATCACTGTAAAACAATCACTAGTGACGTACGCGTTTATTTTAGTTTTATCGATAAATCTCAACGATCGGTTTAATTTAAAATTGTGTAAAATCACACGTTGGAAACCTCGTCTGGTAAAATTTATCACTATTCACTTACAGGCACGTTATTGTTAGCTGAAATGCGTTAGAGCAGTAGCTAAACAAAGCAATAGCTTATCGATTAAACGCTTGCGCGAAACGTCACTGATATTTTTCCTTATTTTCATAAACAAACCGTATATGATGCGGTCACATCTTGTCAACATTTAGGAAACAGCAGATTCCGTTGTTACTTAAGCACATCTTTGCGAATTTGATACACTAGTTACGTCGCTTATCGTCTTTTGTTTCACTTGTCACGTCAAATTACTTCTACTATGCAAATTCCGCTGTGAACTGTATTCTAACCAAATAATTCTATACACGCCACAGATACCAAAATTTGCAAAATAAAGTCACATTTACTCATTCGCGTAAACGCATGGGTATTCAGGCACATTGCTCGCGTATAGTTTTCAGCTCTTACTTTATTTATTACTACCTAGTTTTTATGTATTATTTAAATAAAAATCTTTTCATAACTGTTATATTAATAACACGGTGCGTGCGTATGCACAAGACTGGAGGTCGACTGATAAGCACCCACGCATGCCGCGAACATGCGCAGACGTAAACTGTCGTGATTAAAACATTACGCACGGTTGCTCTTCTTATTATTATTTTAGCAAAATATTAGTCTATGTGGTGATAAGACAGAGGCGTATTTGCTCCAATTGTTGCATTGTTTCCAAGGGTACTCAAACAAACCCTGTTCATAAGCGGAGCGGTTAGCTGAGCGTTTTAATTTGCTCTTACCAAATCTTAATCTAAATCTTATTCCTCCAAAGGTACAATTATTAACATAACATAAAACCCAATAGTCATGATCCCACACTAGGATTCCCTGTGTTGTGGGTATTAGAAACTACGAGTACCATGCGGTATCACAACACCCAGACCCGGAACAAATATTTGCAGATCATGCAAACATTTGGCAATTGAAAATTGGAATTGTTCATAGAGGGCCTAGTCTACAAAATAAATGTAACAAGTATATAACTACACGGGCTTGTGGTGTACACCGCATACATTTTTATATGTAAATTGAGGTTCTCATGGTGTCCGCTAGGGGCGCTTTTCGGTGTTTCCATACAAAAATCCGTGTAGTGTGTGTACACCACACGCCCATATGATTATAGTTGCTTGTTACATTTGTGAACTAGGCTGTTACGTACAGAGTTTATTTCACACACAAACAAACACACACACACACACACACATAGTACAGTACAGAGTACATTTGTAGGTTTTTGAACGAAACAACCCTGAAACGGCAGTCCTACAAAAAGTGTGCCTTATATACATTTTGCTGCACGACACACTGGGCAACTTTGCCAACTTTAACTGCTACTTCCCGTACTTAGTGACTCACGCTCGCGCTTGAACACTCATGAGCGCTCGACAGAGCATCGAAATATCATTCAATCACTGATACAAGTTTCCATCACTGTGATTGCGATTAGCGTGGTTCACTGCTTAACGATTCCTATATTGCTCTACTTACTTATACAAGGAGAAAGTTTTCACACTGACGTAACTGATCTCAATACACTGTTAAGAAGTATCGAAGAAACTGAAGATTTTGAAAAATATTTTCACATCCCTAATCTACATATATTAGGTAGAGGTATAGAAATATTCTCAGAGTTAGATTAATAGATTCTAGGTATTATTATTATTTATATTTAGAAGTATGTTACGGAGTGTGGTAAAAGTACATTATTAAGTATTTGCTGTAAGTTCTCGTGTTAAGAGCTCTCTTTGTGAGATTAGTTGAGTATTTACACGTTTGTAAAGGACCTAGGATGTTGAAGAATGGAGTGTCATACGATTGAATAGTGTTGATAAAATTATTTATGTAAGCGCTTGCCTTCTTTCTGAATTCCTGTATTTTTGTTTTATAAAACAAATCCTATTATAGTATTTTTTAAACTCTCGCGATTAGAAAAAAAATTTTTTTTTTTTTTGGAAACGTCCGGAATAATAAATAATAAGGTAACACGCGATAAATACCCGTGACAATATAATAAATAAATCCTATTATAGTTTAAGTATTGAATTAAAAAGTACCTACCTACACCTTATCAAAATTTGCAGCTGAATTACACTTCACCTCCCAAAAAATTTTCTCACTCCTATTTTTTTAGTCTCACTTTTATATTTTCAACCCCTCTCGGACCCCAATATCTCAACGCCCAGACCGATTTAGGTCATAATCTTACCTACATTTAATTGTAACAATTATCTACCAAATTTCATGAAGATCGGATGAACGGTTTAAAAGTTATCCTGGGAACACTCATACATACATACATATGAAGGTTATCTGGAAGAGATCACTTTTTAGTGATAAACCTGCCCAATGTACATTTAGTTTTATTTTATTGCTGTGTGTAAAAAAATCCTATGGTATATATTAGGTGTACATAAAATTATTTTGTTTAATTCTAACAATTTTGTTTTGATAGAGATATCTTGCCAACTTAGTTATCATATTAGTCCAGTATTAACTAGATTAGGTGGTAGGTAGGTATGTACCTACCTATCCAGTCTATTCCTGTTGTGAGAGGTATGGAATTACAGCTTCTAGTTCGGAAAGCTACCTTACAATCTATCATACTCAGTTTCAGGGTATCAGGCGTCATTTGTTTCGATGATACGAGCTTTAGTAACGTCTCATTCGAAGAAAAACACTACATTGTACCTACACACTGCAGTTTTTGTTTCTTGCTTGTATTTAACTTTCAATGTATTTATGTTTGTCCGGGTGGAATCTTGCAAATGAATTTTAAATCAGTTATCTTTAACCGATTGAGCTGAATTTTTTTCATACCTGTCAAGTTCAGATGACAATACAATATTATGGTGACGTTGAGCTGATATGATGATGGAGACGGAAGGTGGACAACGGAACTCCTCGATAATTAATAGTAGCCTGGGAGTATGGGCTTATGTTGATCAGCTCACGGTTCCGATCACTAATTTAATAAAAGCTTGTTGTTAGAAAAATGAATTTTTCATAAACTTATTTACGACCTCTGTGGTGCGGCGGGCGAAAGTTTGCCTGCGTCGCAGAAGGTTGCGGGTTCGATTCCCGCCTCGGAACAAATACTTGTAGTACGATGTGCAGATATTTGTTCGGGATGTTCTGGGTATTTTCTAATAAAAAAATTTTTTTTAATAAAAAATACCTATCTATGTAATGTATTGTATTAAGTATATCAGTTATCTAGTATCCATAACACAAGCTCTGCTTAGCTTGGGGCTAGATAATGTTGTGTGAAATGTCCAGCATTTATTTATTATATATTTATTTATCTCCTACTTTATGTAGCAAACAAAATGTCGCTAATGCAATGAAATGTAATGTTTAGGTAAAATTTTGCATAACCGTCAAGTTCCGATGACAATACAATATGATGGTGACAGCGAGCTGATCTGATGATGGAGACAATGGAACTCCTCGATGGTTATCAGTAGCCTGGCAGTGTTTGGGTTAATTTTAATCAGCTCACGAGAGATCCCTAATTTCATAAAAGCTGTATTGAGTTATTGCTTTGAAGAATATTATGTTTTACAACAAAAAACTTGTTGCACTTAGGGACAAAGTGGCTGGTAGATGGTGGTGGTGGCTTTGACAGATGTTTTTATAGATTATCTGACTTAATTCGATTTAAGCGGAGGACGCCTTCAAGGTTCCCAACGTACAACAACTTATCGATTTTTTCGGCTGAATAACGCTTAATTTTTTTCTGGTTAATGGATAAATAAATAAATGGTCAAAAATCAGGAACACATCCGAGTATAGCTACAAGATAAGATAAGATAAGTTTATTTGCCAGAACATTGTAAATACAACAAGGTCTTAAACTAGAAAAAGTCCAATATGTTCATATCTTATAACTAGGCATGCAAATTTTCACAAGTTTAATTTGAATGAAAATTCAATTTATGAAGTTAGGACAACTAGTTTTTATGGGCTATAAAACTACGTGTTTTTTATCCGTCTCTAAATCAAATCAAATCAAATCAAAAATTATTTAATTCCTTGAAATTACAAGGATCATTTTTAATCGTCTTTTAAACTAAAATTACTCATGTTCTAACGCGACCAAGCCCAGAAGAACCAGGGCAACAAACACGGCTTGGCTTAATTTGATAAACCTTTCTCTGTATGATCTTCTATAGTATAGTTTCCTTTTGATTTAAAAACAAGTAAGATCTTCATAAGACTTTGCAGATTTAATCGGATAAGACTTATCAAGGTACGACGTGCTCTAGATTTTTGAACCAGAAATAACTTAGAGAGTATTGTAGCATAATTCATCCATCAATTTCGAGTTGTACGTGGGAATCTTAAGTGGATTGTACGTTAATATGCCTGGAAGAATTAGTGCACAGGTGCATACTGCTCTAAACTAGGTAATCCATCATAAACATCATCACCAGCCTTTAAATGTCCAATGCTGGACGAGACCTCCCCTATAAAATACAAATGGAAGAATTGCCATAATCACCACGCTTGGCCTACAAAAGTACGCCAACAGTATTCGTGGTGAGTAATGGTGGATGCTGCTGCCCATCCCCTGGTATATAGTTGGCTATTATGACATCCATAGGAGGAGATTTTGTATTTTGTATTTATTTATTGCTCACATGTACATACAATATAGTTAGTAATAGGTCTTATTTTTACTGTTAGTCAGGTAGGTACATGAACCCCGTCAGGGCGCTGGAATTTGGAGTCAAGATCAAGAATAAAAATTACAGAACAATACTTATGTTAGTTATTAAAATACAAGTCAAATTAATTTAAAACAATTTCATAATCACATAAGAGTAGAAATAGGTAAGGTTTATCAAATTTAATCTCTCGCATGTATACAATACAATAATATGTCAAAACTAAAAGAAGGTAGGCAAATCAAATCAATTATATATGTCAATTAGTAGCTTGGGTAGACAAAAACATTAAATTAAATTAAATAGGCTAATGCGTAGGCTAGTCAAAACAGGAATTAATTAACAAATTTTTACATCTATTTTATCTATTCTTATCTATTTTTTTGAATGAAATTAAATTAAATTACAACGCAGGCAGCGTATCTTTGAAGAAGTCGTTTAAATTGTAGTAGCATTTTTTTATTAGTAAGTCCCATACCAGTACTTAGATAGAGGGGTATTCTTAGGAAACCACGGAAACTAGGTAATTATTCTAACAAAAGTATCGAACTAGCTCAAATTAGAGTTTCGTTGTTTACAAGCTAACCCGCTGCCGATAAGATAAAGTGACATCACTATATATTATGAACCATAATGGTATGTACATAAGTAGGTTAGGTACCTATTTTATCGAAGGCCATAAATTTGTAGGGACTTCACGTTTCGTGTAAATTGTTTTTGGGAAATGCAGCACATTAAGTCGTAAATTAAGTGATAAAACGAAAATCGACCATCATTCATAACATACGCTAAGCTGAGTGGGGCATTACTATCCACAGTCCTCTACGTTATCCCTTTCAGCCCCACTGGTGGACAGTGTAAATTGCACTGGAGTGCAATTTTTGATTGTTATCAAGTGAGTAAACGTCAGTAAAATCCCCTATTTCCAAATTTATATGTATTAAAACTCATTAATTACTAAAATTCTTATACCTATGATAATAAATATAAGTGCCTCCTCCAAAAAATTTCTTATAAAACGGTGATTTGCAGTTTACTCCCAGCGTCCCCCATCTGTCTGGCCCCACTGGGGGACATTGGGAAGAAATGTAATACTGTCCACCATTGGTGACAACGCCACAAATTTAATTTTTATACAATATGTGAACTTATTTGTTTTTGTTTTTAATCTGTATCTAAGATTCCATGTGATGTCTGCGATCACAAATCGTGTCAGAAATGAAAAAAAAGGCTGCCATCTTGGACATTTACCATACACTACACAGCACTACACGCCTGTGTCAATTGTTTGAAAAAACTTACACTTAGCCTGCAGGCAATCACAGACATCTAATAGGCTGCAAGTTAGATAACTTTGCATTGACAAGATGTAATAGAATAGGTTGGTGATCAAACACTACGTAAAACGCCTGGTAACTACTATGACAGCCGTGCGTCATGTCTTGATAACGATAATGGTTGATAACCAGTAGTCGATGTTGAGGTTTTCAAACTGTGTTTGAAACTCTATGGCTTACGTAATAAGGACCATTAGGTGAATACCATTTTTAACCCCCGATTTTGGCTTCCATATAAGTTGTGAAGGCGTTTGAGTGCTATTGAAATATTGTTTAGCTACTCATATGAAATGCTAGATACATTTCATATGAGTAGCTAAACAACATGACAGGTATCAATCAGTCGCAAAACTGACATCAATGGTGAAGTGAAATCTAATTCTAATACAGTAGGTTCCGTATTTTTCATAGGATGTATGGAATCATAATTTAGACATTACCATCATCTTATCTCGATATTCATTTTATAAACCTGGAAATTTTCACGTACCGATATGTTGGTGGACGCAGCAACAGGTTTCGACCCTAATCGAGGGTCTTCATCAGGGTGAGTGCGATTGGCGCTACACTCTCTCCGCGTCCCTCCTCGCACTGCGTCTTTGAGCTCGCTCCTCTCGGCTCGTCTGGCGCGGGGGCGAGGGGAGTGTTTGTGTCCGCGTCATCACACGTTAATCGGTGACGTCATTCCTGTCGGGATACGGTGCTCCTTCATCGTCGCTGTCGCTCCCGTCGCAATCACCGGGCGTGCCAGGAGCGGCTAGACAGGCCGTTTTTTCTATCTCGATACTTACGTAAATAAGGTATTGATTCCGAGCAATATTCCCTAAAGTCAAACCGTGGTAAAATTATCTTTAATACACACGAAGTGGGATTCGAGTGATACATAAGTGCTTTATATAATACCTACAGAGGCCTTACCATGAGCTCTTATAGCGATTCAGTTCAAAAACTATTCAGTACAAATTATCAGTTCCGTGATGTCCGCCACTATATTTAAAGGCACAGTAGCCTGCGATTAAAGTTATTCAATAATGACGAATGTCAACGACGAACCGATATTTTGTACTGAATAGTTTTTGGACTGAATCGCTATAAGAACTCATGGTAAGGGCCTCTGGATTTTTTTATTCTGGCGGCAGCGTCATCAAATCTTCTTTATCACAACTAGACCACAAAGTAAGTTCAGCGACGGCGTTTCTATTTTGTGACTAGACGCCATTTCGAGTAAAATATCACGACGGGTAGATAAAGTAACAAATTTAAAATTCTGTAAATAAAACAAAAGAAAGCACGTCGCGCGATTTTCACTTGTCAGTTCTTTTTTTAAATTAATCAACAGTGAAAGTAAGTGGCCAGTATCATTTTGCGGACTTGGTGATGTTTTTTTATGTATTTGGGCATTACCCAAAATTAAAAATTAAACAGCACGTTATCAATTTTCATACACTTTTCCTCTCGCATATTTTGTGCAACAGTAAAGACGTATATATTCTTCCTAATTTTTTTTAAAGTTCTTTTTGTTTTTTCTGACAGTTATAAGCAGTTTATAAGAATTGTTTGGTTTAGCTTTAGAGAATCTGTGCATGATAATCGAGTCAACCAATTCTCTGGTAGGTACAGCACAACCTTATCTATTTTATCTAAGTAGGCTATCTAAGATTTCTGCTTCTGTTATGGACGTTTGAAATAGTTTACTATGTTTGGATTGATTGAACATACCTAGATGGTTTAACGTTATTAGGTATAGACAGTCGGAATTGCTCTAATCCTACTTTCCCACGGCTTGGTGACTGGTTGAGAATATAGACAACTAGCATTTGCCAGCGGTTTCACCCACGTGGTATGGTATCTAAGTACACGAATGTTCCTGATAACAACAATGGAACCGACCTATGTATAAAAAACCGGCCAAGTGCGAGTCGGACTCGCGCACAAAGGGTTCCATACCATTATCTATAAAAACGGCAAAAATAACGTTTGTTGTATGGGAGCCCCCTTAATTATTTATTTTATTCTGTTTTTTAGTATTTGTTGTTATAGCGGCAACAGAAATACATCATCTGTGAAAATTTCAACTGTCTAACTATCAGCGTTCATGAGATACAGCCTGGTGACAGACGGACGGACGGACGGACAGACGGAGAGCCTTAGTAATAGGGTCCGTTTTACCATTTGGGTACGGAACTCTAAAAATAAAACGATCACGTGTGAGCGAGACTCGAGCCCTGAATTTTCCGATCAGTAAATTATTTCGAAATCTCAGGGTCCTTTTTTTTATTATTTAATTTTAGACTTTTTTCTTAACTTTTGGCACAAAGCCTCCTAGAATTCCTAATTTCAGAATTGTGTTACTAGAAGTACCCTACCCTATAAGTTAGTTTATTTACAGAAACAATAATACTACTACACTGAGAATTTTTTTTAATTTTTTTTTTGAGTTACGAGATACGAGAACGTATAGTTGTGGTAAAAACTTGTTGCGGCTACCATAAAATAGTACTCTTTAATATATTTTCTAGTTGCCATTACATCCGTTACGTTCACCTTACAATATTATTATCGTAAATTACAATTTACCAGAATTTCCAAAAATATAACAATACATTTAGTCACAACTACAAGAATAATGTTATCTGTACAATGCTCTCTGTAGTTGCTATATTTTAATAAGGTACCGGTAACTAAACGCCATAAATACCGCCCGCTTCACCTCTCGGCGGGGGTTGGGACGGGAGGGTAAAAATAATTTCCTAAAAATTCGACACTTTTTGCGACGGGTCGCGTCGGTCGGTCGGCGGGTGCGCGTGTGTTTGATGTGTGTAGATTGTGCTATAAAAATGGACGAACAAGTGAAAGCTTTGATGTAGGTGTAATAATAATAATAATATCGGTAACAATAATAATTGTTTATCATAATAATCAGATATATCTTCAACTAGTGAAAGACCCGAGTCTTAATTCACGTGGTGTTTATTTTCGATACAATCTTCAACACCCCGCTGCACCCCCTTTCTTAAGTCATAACGAAGAAATGGAAACCTGTGCACCCAGCCCGAATACCTAGTAATCGTGCTAACAAAGAAGCAAGGTATGTTTATTTTTCTATAACTATGTTCTGTGACCGAAGACACAGGCCAAAGTCTATTTTATTTTAATCATTATCTTATTTAGCCTCACAATGTTCTTACTGCTGGGACACAGGCCTAGTTAGTAGTTAGAGTGATTGGGGACCCACCACGCAGAATACGGATTGGTGGTTGGCATGTCTTTCGAATTTTGAGTTGTATGATTTCCTCACGATGATTTCTTCGTCGTTTTGAGCACATAGGTACATTATTCAAGTGAAAAAACACATTGGTGCATGCCCGCTACCGGGATTCGAACACACGACCTCTGGTATGGAATGCGTGGGCCACCACGGCTTTATGTTATTTGTATTCACATAGTATATTTATTTCAGGTTTCAATGAGGAGGACATTCATTTTCTGAAGATTTCTCCATGGGCCTTGAAGAGGAAAATGGCACTTAACGGTGATGTTCAGGCTCAAGCAATTAAGTGAAAATTAATGATAGTGGTTCAATACAGCGCTGAATTATAGGCAGTATAGGTAATATGATAATAAAAAGATATTTATATTCGTTAATTATTACTTGTTTTTTATTCCAGTGATGTCTTAAAGTTCTTAAACAATCAGCTGATCTTTTACTAAGTAAAGCAAAATTCAAATGAGTAATGCAACTTTGGTACACTCATTTTGGCAATCAAGTTTTGCTAAGGCTGTCAAAATGATTTAGTTGAGTGGTGTACCTATTTCCAATTTCTACCGTTATAAAGCAGCAGAGTTTGATTTCCTATAAAATTAAAATAGACTTGGATTATTGTAATTATAACTATTAAACTAGTATGTAGTTTGTACAATAAGGGCAGGATCTGTCTCGTACGCATGGAACAGCATTTTCCGTAACTATAGACACTAGTTACGGAAAATGCTGTTCCATGCGGACCAGTCAGGTCCTGCCCTTATTGTACAAACTACATACTAAGTTAATAGTAATAATAACAATAATAGATAGTACACATCACAATAAAATATAGTACACATTACAATAATAGATAGTTTTCGCTACAATTATGTATATAGACACTATCAATCAATTTTGTTCACATAACAAGACATAGTGTCACCACTACTAATTATTCTAGTAATCTCTACCAGACTTTTTTGTTGGGATAACAACTACCACTAGTTCTAACAACTAGAATTGTTATATTGTAGTCGTAACTAAATTATTCTCGCTGTCACAAAAGTACGAGAATTATTGTTAGGTTAAGCAGAATTTTAGTAAGGGTAACGAGATTTTTTTCTCAGTGTAATCAATACAAATGGAAATATAACAAATAATAAACAGTAGAGCTTCTGAAGACCGTTGAAAACGATCGAAAGATCAAAATCACGACCAAGACGGAAGCAACCTTAACACGCTTGTTGCTTTGCCACGCTGAATGACAAAGCCAATGTTGAGCCAGATAAGAGACCGATCTAGGATCACGCGTCACTTCTTGAATATCTGAAAATTACATAACTATTTTGAAACAAAATAACACGATCGACATTTATATAGACATGACTATCTAGAGCAGTGAGATTACGAAAAACTCAATAAACATGACTATCTAAAGCAGTGAGTCTACAGGGAAAAAATACCCGTGGACCCACCAGTGGGTAAAAGTAGTGGGACTATGGGTAGAACGCGATATAGGCCAATCCCGCAGATAAAAGAGATAAATAAATTTCCTTCATTCCCTCAGTAACAGTAATTAGAGGCTGGAGAAGTCCCATGGGAAAGCTAAAAGTTCGCGAGAACTCGTTGCCAATAATGTGCGTACTTCTAAAGTTATGCCCGAGACCAATTGCGAAAGAGACAGAAAGTAAGTATTAAGTATACTTCATAGATAATTTATATAGTACGCTCTTTCTCAGTGTTCCTAATCGTGGTGTGTCCGGTCTAAAAATATACCCCTCCGTCTCCTCCCGTTGTTGTCGTAATAGCTAACTAAAGGATTACAGTAAGGCATCCACCTGAGTGTATATATAACTATCCTACTCTAATGGTAGTCACCGCGCGTTAATAGAAAGCAGACTAAAGCTAAGCGTCCACTTGTCGGTATCGTACGCAACGGACGCGTCGCACCAAACAGATACAAGTTTTCACAGTGCGTCCACTGTATCGGCAGCGTACGGATTACCGACGGTGAGTACCAGAATACGGATTGACGATGCCAGTTCAATCGGATTTTCGTAGTGAGCGTACGTGCGGACTCTGTGAGGATGGAGGAAAGCGATGGAGAACAAATTGTCGTTGTAGCTTGTTTGTTAGCAGAAGAGGAAGAATTGGAAAAAAAAGTAAAAAGGAAACATAGTATCTGGATACACGACATATTCAAGAAGAGATCGGAACATGGAGAATATCACACCCTGTTTCCTGATTTGTCAAACGATGACACCAAGTTCTTCCAATATTTTCCTATGTCGCAAGCTAAATTCAATTATCTTGTTGATATCCTGAAACCACATTTACTGAGACAGAATACTAAATACAGGGAGGCTATAGGACCAGAAGAAAGGCTTGCTGTGTGTTTAAGGTATTTACGCGGGGTGCGTCCACTGATCGGCATTCCGTATGACGTCATCGACACGCATCGCAAAAGTTGCCTCTCGGAGCAACGGTGTCGGCATTGCCGATGTGCGATGCGTACGATGCGGACAGGTGGACGCACTTATATGAGTCTCTATACAAAGAATGCTACGATCCGTTGCGTCGATGCATCCGTTGCGTACGATACCGACAAGTGGACGCTTACCATAAATCGTTATTATCAGGGATCAGCAGGGCGATTCTAAAACGTCGGAAACGTTTCCGATCCAATTCGTTCGTTTTTAATTTCGATGTGGTAATTTACTCAACGAATTTTCTCTAGTAAAACACAGTAAAAAACAATAAATATTGTATATTGCTATGTTTTACTAGAGAAAGTTGTTAGAAAATTGTTTTAGTTACTTACCACATCGAAATGAAAATGTAATAAATCCGATCGGAAATGTTTCCCATGTTTTAGAATCGCCCTACAGAATACCAACTTTCTGTCAAGTCTCGATTCAGTCAACTTTCAGTGTACTTTTTTTATAATAATTAAGAGAATTGGGTCTCTGGGTGATGGGCAACAGTATCCACCTGAATACGTCACCAATCCGCCTATCATACGGCGTGATTATGGAAAACCTCCCCCCCTCCTCCGGCCGTATTCTATGGGTTATGATGACTTCGATAAGTGTCTGTGATAAATCTTTGTCGTGCGAATGACAACAAATTAATGACTCTGCTTCTTTCTGTTCGGCGTTCGAAGAGGCAACATGGCTGCGGAGTTTTTGCAGTAGTGTGTCTTTGTCGTTCTAGCACGCAGTGAGCCTACTGTTTCCTGAGGATGCTTCGTTGAGAGGCGAAACACGTGTCGAATTCTTTTAGAGTTTTCGTTGGAGAGGAGCGGAATTGTTACTATATATTTGTTCGTCTATTTTATATTGAATCTGCCTCTACAAATTGTCTGCCTAATAAACGTAACTAGTACTGAGTGACTGAGTGAGCTCACCGGATACCCTAAGTAGGCCATACACGTAGTTATAATGGATTTTACACGGCTCTAATCCACTGTATAATTAGATTTTCATAAATGCGGCTGACGTTTGCCTACTAACGTACTGCAAGAAACACTTTTTACTTTGCTGCAGGTGTTTTGTGCTATGTTATTTTGTTGCCTATTATATTTACTTTGATATTCAAATTAATTTTTCACCATAAAAACTCGGAAAGTTTTTGTTTATCATTCAGAATCTGCGTGCAAAAGTTCTATATATCCACTAGTGAGGAAACGGTCTTTAAAATTCTAACCTTTCTATTCAAAAAAGGTTTTTGAATAGAAAAACTGTGTTTCACTCGGCAGCAAAGTTATTTTGAAACTCTCGCGCTACGCTCAGGATTTAATACCTACAAGTACTCGCGCCAAATGACAACTTTGCAGCGTTGCATAACAAATAACTATATTCGTTACAATAATATTAAGTATTCGTTACACTTAAATTAAGCTTAAAATTATTTGACTTTCTTAATTTCATAAAAAACGTTATCGAAAGCTTCGCGTTCACTATCTAGAGCTAATAAAATCAAGTAAGATGATTCTTGCTCATTACAATTTACTTCCCAAAGCAAAGCCAAAAGTTCAGAAAATTATTGAAATATGTATCCAAAAAAGTGGAAAGAGGCATAGGAGGATTTGCCATAATCACCATATCCATCTGGACAGGACATCACAGTATTAATCCCTTAGTCGGCTGTTACGACATCCACGAAAGGAGACGGGTCTACTATTCTTATAGGCCGAATATATAACGGCACATCTTTATTAGTACGTGCTCTCAAACTGAGAATGAAAATCATCACGAGGAAACTAATCTCATGGTTCAATGTCGTAGAATCAGAAATTCGAAGACATAACATAACATAGCACCCAACAATCACATACGTACATGTGACATGTGCATGAAAAGAGCCTTTGCTTCACACTGGTTTTTTTAAGTATTCCCTGTGTTGTAGGTATCAGGAACTACGAGTGCTATGATACCGAAACACCCAAACCCGGAGCAAATATTTGCAGATCTAACAAAAAATTTTTGCTCATCGGGAATCGAACCAGCGACCTCTTGCTTCTGAGCCGGCTACGCACCCGCCGCGCTACGCTGGTCGTCAAACGTCTGTTGACGTGGTTCTTTTAATATTTATACTTCAAGCTGGTACATCAATGCAATGTGACCAAGAAAGAACTCCTCTACCAAATATGGGATTTTCAGGAGTAAGCTATGGCCAAAGTTTTACTTTACTTTTTGACTAAAAACTATTGTCAAAAGATCTATACTCAGATTTTTAATCTAAGACAATTTTTGTAAACAAAGAAATGTCAAAATATGCCACTGTGTGTTTAAGTTACATGTGTATCATATGTGTATATACACATATGATACACATAGATACATGACACTTATACACACAGTGACATTTCTTTGTTTACAAAATTGTCTAAGATTAAAAATCAGAGGATAGGTGGTATTCAAAAAGATTACTTGGCTATTGCTGTCAACGTTTCTCCTATTTGACATGACATGTATCGAAAAGGACCAAATTGCCACTCATAAAATTCAGGCTTTTTTATTCATTCATTCCAGATTATTTAAGATGAAAGGCCAATAATCTTTAGAGGACACGGCAGCAGAGGTGAAAGATTTTTTCTTAAGTACCTACGTAATCCGCATCTCATCAAAGAATACTTATGATTTTATCAGACATTTAATGAAGCTTTTCAAAGTAAATACCAACTGTTTTACTGCTTTACTAAAAATTTGAATAACATAGTTTTTTTGCATTATAATATCGGACTAGCATTTGCTCCGCCCGCGTGGAACCTTTATTATAAATTATTCTTTAACTGTAAAATATAATATAAATGTAATAATATGTATGTTTCTGTATAATATTGTTATTTCATTCATAGTTTTCGCAGCGCACGCAACGTAAGGAATTTTATAGGTTTTTACACCTTGGGTTACATTATTGGAGTTTTCGTAGGGATCCCTAATTTTGTTGTAAATAAAACATAATCTATGTTACTTAGTGATAATAAAGCATTCTACTGGTGAAATAATTTTTAAAATTGGTTAAATTTATTAAGTTTTTTTTTTTTTTTTTTATTAATTACAAACGAATATACAAATCTTTTCTCATTATAATTATTAGTAAGATACCTTAAAATTAAAGTTAGTTGCATTTAGATGCCCAGACGGACATGCACATTGTATGAGGAGGCCTTTAATTTTCAGGGTAATAAACTTATTACGAATTTGTACTTTGTCATTGCAAATAAAGACATAAAGACATTTCAAAGGTCGCAGCAAGTCGGTGGATGGAAAGGGCTCAAGACCGTTCGTCGATGCTTTCTAGGGGGGAGGCCTATGTCCAGCAGTGGACTTCTACAGGCTGATGATGATGATGATTACCAGAGAAAAACAATTAGTGTGGTTAGAGGGTAGGACTGGACCTCGCATGGAGGTTCTTTTCATGCCCAAAATAAAACGTAGGTAACTATTCCACTCCAAGGAATTTATAGTCCACAAAAAGAACCAATAGATCACTATATGACTTATAGGACTAATACTTATACTTACTTATACTTACTTATCCCTATAGGCTTTGCGTTGGTCGTATGTGAGTCAGCTAACAATAACAATTTCCATAACGCTGTTTGATGTTGGATAATCCCATTCTCCCTTCATAACGAACGATTATGTGCCGTAGTAACTTCTGGGCTTTATTTATAAGCTACTCTAATTATTTCGGATAATACTGTAAAGCCACATTTAAGTAAAAAGCAGGTAGTCTTAGAGAAACAGCACTATATTATATAACTTATATCCTTCAAGAATGGAGAAAAACATGATTAAAAATAGTACTTACTACTTATTGTTTATTGATTTAGAAGAAAAAACAAGAAATGTCCGGTAAATTCAAGTTTCATTTTATTTTATTTATTGACTTTAATATAACAGCAAATAATATCAGTTTTTGTGAAACGACTTTTAATCTATTAGGTGGTTGGTGTTGATGAACAAATTAATAATACTTACAAGTCCAAAAAAATAAAACACTTGCCATCAAAAAAATCAAAACGCTACAGATTTTCTTTCTGGCGTCAAATAACCAAATAAGAGGATTAATTCTTTAAGAAAAGTAGTTTGTATTAGCTGGCAGTTCGTAACCTACTTGTACTGTCAATTTTTTTTCTGTTTAAAACAATACTTTTCTAATAATCTATTAATCACATAAACATGAGTAGTGTTTCGATTTTTTTGATGAGAACTGTATATAGTACAGTCAAATTAGGTGATTTTTTGCAAAAGTGTGGAACTAATTAGATGTAGTCATGAAAACTTTTCTAATTGTTTTGTATGGCTTAAAAATCACCTCTAATAATAAGCATCAGTAATTTCACCCTCCGGAACAGGGTGAAATAGGGTGAAAACCTTATAATATCCGTAACTTTATGGGGGAAATAGAAGTAGTCGGTGCAATTTGGCATAGACTTTGAACCGTTATGATCTACATTTGCACCAAGTATTTTTTAAATCCGACATACGGAACATACAAAAAAAAAATCATTTACATAAAAAACTTTTTGTGGGTATTGCGGCTCCGGGAAAATTAATTTAGTCTGTGCAAATTGATAGACTTATCAGAAAAATGATCGAAATACATTACCAGGTTTGCACCTTGGTGCGTCGCACGGAAGGCACTTTTCCATATTTTATTGTCGCTCTACTTCGGGGAAAATTAATGTAGTTCTGGAAATTGACTTAAACTTATTCATTTAATTAGTACTACATCCGCCGGAAGTTTTATACTGGATTTTTTTACGGAAGATGCATTTGTTCAACACTGTGTTCCCTACATGCACGTGGTTTTTATTAAAATCATAATGCACTAAAACAGTCTCTCTATACGTAATTTAATTAGCATCAAGTAATTTTTTCCGATTTTAAAATTTACGGCCTTTTTAAGTTTGTACCTAATATTTAAAAGGGTTCCGTAATCGCCAGAAACGGTGCAAACCTAGGATAAGCTTCTTTTCGTGTCATCTAACGTTTACATAAGAATCCACGACTACACGACTTAGGTCCACACTTTTTGCTAATTTGCCTGTACTAATAATCATAGAAAATGGGGTATAAGGGGTTGCGTGCGGTTGCGTTACCGGATCCGGTAGGTGCCCCAAATGATACCGAATCTGCACCGGACCGCATTGCAATCCCTAACTAGATTACGACTCAGGGCCTATCAAGAAAACCGGGCTTTCTTGAAAAGGCTGTGACGGTGTACCTTTTTCAATTCTGTTCTTTGCTGTCCTAGGTAGAACAGTCCACAGAATAGAATTGGCAGGTCTGTGGCCGCGCTAATTGGTAGCTCTTCCTTTCCCGATACGAGCGTTGTTACCGGTAAGCGCAGGTACATGGCGCCGACAACATGCTTCCTTCGTAAATGCGGCGTATGAAACCGTGAGGGATTATAATTAGATGTTGCGTTTATTCTGCTGGCATAATTTTCATTATTAGATCGTGTTCGAAAAGTTGAATTGTACTGTTAACTATTCTAACGGGCGTATATACCTACATCATGAATAAGAAACATAATAGACATAATTTCTATACGACATGCCTAGAGAATAACTTAAAAACATTAACAATATTAGTTTTATGGAGGTCATCATCATTATCATCAGCCTGTAGAAGTCCACTTCTGGGCATAGGTCCATAGGACCTTAGTCCGTAGGTATATAGACCGCCCATTTTATAGCATCGTTGGTTTTAATTTTTGTTTGTAAAATTGTCTTTTTTAGGGTTCCGTACCGTAGCTCAACAGGAAAAACCGGGACCCTTATAAGGTCACTTTGTTGTCCGTCTGTCTGTCTGCCTTACAAGAATCTTCTTCTCAGGACAGGCTAATGGTATCAACTTGAAACTTATACCGTAACAAAAACATAACTTCTGACTCAATTAATTAAATAGATATGGCAATACATGTCTAAATTTTGTTTTTCCCTTTCCTTAGTGTACTTTTTCATGTACCCTAATAGCATACAATCTAGCCATAAGGCAGGCTAATAAGTAATTAAACATTGACCTAGATTTATTAAATAAATTATTGCTAAGAATGTGTCCATTGGCACTTTTCTTAATCTCTCTATTTAAGGGGATGTAATTCATTTAATGTTTTCTAAAATTAAAATTAAAAACCTTTAGGTTTCTTCCAGTGACCTCACGATTCTGAAATTTGGAATGCTGGAGACTTTGTGACACAAATAAAAGACAAAGTAAAGAAATTAAGAATTTCTATCTTTTTTTACCCCCAAAATGGAATGGTGAAATTTGTAGGAAAATTTGTGGGTGATACTCTAAAAGGGCTCTTTCCGATCCGCATATTTCGAATATAATTTATGGATTTGAACCCTTAGGTTGGGGGGTGGGGGCACTTATTGTCCGTTTTATTTCATCATATGGTGTCACTTCTCTCTTTTTACTTTATTTTAAGTGATGTACGTAGGTACCTGCCTTATTGAGTTAAATTGGATGGGAAAAATCATAAGCTTTCTTATAAATACAGTAGTATCAAAACCATCATGAAATCGTCCATGTTAATTGTATTTCGAGATTTCCACAAATGTTTTGATGCTGAAGGAAATTAGATCCACAACTAACCGACTGCGAACGAGTTACGAGCGCGATACGCGTGGGTGTTGTTATTCGTGACGTTTGTAACGAAATAACTTTTTTGTTCGTTAGTTCGTCACTGGTACTTTTTTATTGACGGATCTGGCATGTGGCTCATCTGATGTTCAGCGGTAGCCATTACTAATGCAATACCTTTTAGGGCACCTAGGACGCATTGAAAGATGTATAGGTAAATATTATATACTTGATTTGCTCGCAGCTTTGCCCGCGTGGAACCTCTATTGGCTCCGTGATACCTCTATTATAAAATTATTTTAAATTATAACACACATGTTATTTTGATGTATGGGTGAATTTCCCGGGACCAAAAATTGCGTGGCATCGATGAAATCGGTACTAAAAAACATGGTTATAATTTTCTAACATTTTTTTCTGGTTACATGAGATAGTTATCTATGTGGAGCTATAAATATTTTATTAATAGGATTAATAGGACTCTAAAAAAAATATTTAAACCTCGAAATCTTTCATTGCCGTGTTTGTCCACACGTCACCTTGATGTGTATTATACCTCATTGATAAAAATCTATTGGTTATTTATATTAAAACCTAATTTTATTTGATACGTGAATAGTTAAAGTATTGTTACGGAATACATTTATTCAAATATTTAAACAATACAACGAATGGTTACTGAAAATTCATTTGTCCCAGATCTACCTTTAATCGCCGTGTCCTAAACATTTATAAGAATATTGTCTTAACTAACGACTTGCGTCTCCCCCTCTGTGCTCAAAACGTTGCACATTTGTACCGGCCAAGCACCCGACGTGGAAGGACGCACACACGTGCCTGCGTTTTCGCGCCATAAATTTAAGTATTCCATTTTTATGACACTGGACATTTTTTCTTTAATCGCCGTGGATAAATATAACTTCTATTTGAATAAGTTGGTCCTCTTGATTAAGCATTCGATATAACACCATTTCTCTTATGTTTATTCGTGAAGTGTTTATTACTTTGAATAATTAATAGTTTTTTTGTTATTTTATATTTTTGCCTTGATTTTCATCGCCGTGCTTTCATTGCCATGGTTTCCGTGGGTTAAATTTGCTATGGCGATGAAAAAAAAAACACGGCAATGAAAAAAAAATCATTGCCAATCCTTGTAGTTTCATTGCCGTGGCCTGGTGTTTCATTTCCGTGGTTTAGGTTTTCATCGCCATAGTATGATTAGGCAAAGAAAACATCTTTACCTGTAGTACAGGTAGTACCGAATACTGACAGTACGCGGGACTCACGGGATCATGTTAACTCTCTGCAATAAAATGATAGGGGTGGAACTAAGTCATTGTTTGTGGTATGGGAGGAATTCATAGGATCTGATGGAGAGACATGGTCTGGGTATGCCTTTCCCTCTCGGAAACAGGCGTGTATCTATAGTATGTAAGTATAATACTCAGGTTAGTATACAGGGTGTTTTTTTGAAATGGGACAGTATGGGGATATCCGAATCCATAGGAGATACGGGAAAATTGTTTTTGGAACCATTTACTCATTTTGTATGAAAACGATTTTGGCATAGTTATTTTTTTGGTCAAGCGTGAGTTCTCCATAAAAATGAGTTGTTATAATGAAATCTTTTTTAATGCATATCAACTCAGTTTCATGTAAGTATTGTTTCATTGTATCGGAAGAAAAAAAATCTGAGCAGTAGAAGTTAGTCAAATTTAATAAAATGTTTTCTCATACAATTTGTAAGCAATCCAGTAATTACGTTAATAAAACTATCGCAATAAATTTTCAAAATGGCCTCCCGCTTGCTGTAGGTAGGGGCACGTTTCAGAACACCTCTAGTGGCCTTAGACAAAGATGTGTGATGAATGTTGTTCTACTGCTCTGATGGTCTCGTGAAATGAGAAAAATCAGAGCTGTAGAAGTTAGTCAAATTTTAATAAAAACATCTTTGTCTAAGGCCACTAGAGGTGTTCTGAAACGTGCCCGTACCTGGAAACAGCAAGTGGGAGACAATTTTGAAAATTTATTGGGATAATTTTATTAACGTAGGTACCAGATTGCTTACAAATTGTGTGAGAAAACATTTTATTAAATTTGACTAACTTCTACTGCTCAGATTTTTTTCTTCTCATACAATGAAACAATCTTTACATGAAATTGATTCGATACGCATTAATTTTTTTTTATCAAAACATCTAATTTCTATGGAGGACTCACGCTTGACCGAAAAAAAATAACTATGCCAATATCATTTTCATACAAAATGAGTAAATGGTTCCAAAGACAGTTTTCCCGTATCTCTTAAGGATTCAGATATAGTCCCTTTTCAAAAAATCACCCTGTATAAAATATTATGTTTAGTATGGATTATCATTTTCGTGGATTGACTCGTGCATTCCCGTGGCACAGTTCTTTCATTGCCGTGGCCGCTTGTTTCATTGCCATGCAAGCATATTTCATCGCCGTGGCACGAAATTTTTAATCTTGTATATCTCTTTAGTTTTTTAAGATATCTGCTAGATATTAAGCAGGAATACATACATTATCGAAAACTTTAAAAAACGTTAAACATTTTTTTATAACACTTTACGATAAAAAAATCCACGGAAATGAAGATTTTAATGGACCTGGTGAAATTCAACCATATATTATATAACAAAATATTACTACTGTAAGATTTCATTCAAATCCGTTCAGTAGTTTTTGCGTAAAAGAGTAACAAACGTACATCCGTCCATCCATCCGTCTTCACAAATTTTTACATTTACAATATTAATTAGTAGGATTAGGCCAGAGATTTGGTTGATAAAAATATTCCAAAACAATATTTTTGAAGTTATTAACTTTCGGTTGATTCTAAGCAACTTTACACGTAATCTGTCTGCTTGACATAAGCCTCACCTATAGAATGAATGCCATGACGAACAGTCTCGGACCGCCTCCATCCACCGTCTTCTGCCTTCATAATGTCTTTGGTCTATCGAGAGAGGGGCCTTCTTCCACTGCGTCAACGGTATCTGTGACGAGAAGATATGGCGTAGTTTCCCGAGCGCTGCTCATATATATGTGCCCATCCGAGATGGGTTAGTCTCCTAGCCTCTTTGTCGAAGTTGAAACGAAATAGTTGGTTGAAAAAAAGTTTTTATTGATAAAAATCATAATTAATTACACAAATGCTTCACCAGTAACCAATTAAAGTTATCGGGTTTCCATTATGTCCAATTTGGTTCGCAACGAACGGAACTCCGCCACTCGGTGTTTAATTTTCTTATGAGTTTAAGTACTTACCCAACAGCTATAATGAACACTTGGACTAAGGTAAATGTTCTTGTATTTATAAAACTCTATATAAGTATATTTTAATTCAATTAGTGTCCAAATCAAATCAAATGAAAAGAATTGTTCTCATTGAAATCACCAGCATCATTTTGAATTATAAATTAAAATACTCCTGTTCCAACGTGACCAAGCCTAGATGATCAGGCAACAAAAACGGCTTGGCTTGTCCTGGGTCCCATTTAAAAAAACTATAATCTTCAATCTGTAACTTACAATAAAAAAGTCAGTATTTTTTGTAATTTATTTTGAGTAACTTCCGTAAATATGGCGAGTGTACAGATTGCCTATTACGAGTTTTTCATTGCAACAATTTGCGAGTCGTGAGTAGGTATGCAACGTGACTTAAGTAGTAACTATTAATGAATCTGTGCTGTTTCTATCTACTGCGCGGCACAGAATGATGAACAGATACTATAATTTGTAAGTAAGCCAAAATATGTTTTATTTCAGATATTTCTATTTGCAATCTTGGTAACATCATGCTTGAGTCAAAAAAAGAAGAAATCAAAAAGCAAAAAAACAATGAATCCGAATCGTTACATCACCAACTGGGGTGACTACGGAATGCCGGAAGAAATAAAAGTGGAGCTACTCAAAAACATTCTAGAACAAACAGCTTCATACAAACGAATAGAACAATGCCCTTTTGGTAATAACTACGAAGAGTGTGTTAAAGAATCTATGAAGAGTGTTATTACCAAAATGATCCATGATGTTCTAGAAAAAAACATTGAAATTAATTCTGATTCTGTAGGAAGAACTGCGTATACATCAGATTTTGATGAACCAGAAGATATTTATATCGATGTTGTTGAATCAACTAAAAATATTGACACACAGTCCAAGGTAAGACCAGGTAAATTCAGCTGTCTATGTGAACGGAAGAAACTGTCCTACAACGGGAGATACGGTTACTTTAAAGTAAATAACTCGCATAAAAGAAATCCATATAACACCAATAAACCTTTTGCCAAAGTATTCATAAGATCATAGTAATCTTAGGAAGATAGTCACGACTATTTTGTATTAAATTTAATAAAATCTTACTAGTTGAAATTTAAACTTGATTTGTAATTCATAATTTAGAATACAAAAATGCGTCTCATCTCAACACAAGCATAGTATAGGATACCGAAGTCACATAGTCCCCCCAAAACTTGATAATTATCATCGCAGGATATCCCAGACCATTTTTGGTGAAAATAACATAATTTTAACAAACATAAGTCAATTATTGAACGAGCGAAGCGAGTTCTCTGAGTCAAGTTGGAAGAATCGGCATTTGTATGTATGTATGTATGTATGTATGTATGTTTGTCCGATGAAAACTTCCAAACCGTTAATCCGATCTTTATGAAATTTGGTATGGGGGTAGATAGTATTGGTACAATTTGTAGGTAAGGTTATGAGTTATATCGGTCAGGGGGTTGCTGAGATATTGGGTTCCAAAAGGGGGTAAAAAAATAAAAGTGAGACAGTCAGATCAAGTGGGGTGTCTAATGAAAGCGCTTTGGTTGGACATTTAAAAACTGTTTTTCATAATTATTTAGCCTTAGTAATTTTTGAGATATTAGGGAAAATAAAAAACGTAAAAATCCAAAATTCTAGGGTACTTCCAGCAATCCCACAATGCTGAAATTTGGTATGCTTGTGGCTTTTGTGTGGTTTTCATCAAAAGGACGTTATCAATTAATTCGTCAGGTACTTGATATAGGTACTAACAGGTATGTAGTATAATTACGCCCCGTTCCTTAGCCCTATTCAAAGGTTATTTCGATGATGTGTAGGAAATTAGAGTAGTTACTGATAGATCCTGTACTGTACTGGTAGACCACGAGGTAAAAATTTTCAAAAATAATAATAGAAAATATGGAAATTACTTAGTTAAGTAGTCGGGCTGATAAAGATGTTATCGCGAGGTCTCAGTTCGGGGCGAACCACTAGTATTATTGTTTATTAAAGTATTAACCCTCACATACGAAATAATAAGATTTTTATAGTATCCCATTCGAATTTGATTGGTGATATCATTACATTTTTTCGACCAGGTAATATTATTAAAGAAATATACCTACCTATATAATAATATAACTTATCATGATATAATGTGTTTTTTCACCTTACGTTAAATAACCTTATCCCAAACATTCAAAAACTTTGATCTATCTACTTACCTCACTATGGCAATGACTAGGTCTCACGACACAGGGAGCCCTAGTGTGAGATTTAGGGTTTACTGTTTGTATTAAATTCACTAAATGACTTCTTGTTTTCTTGGTTTATGTCGTTGTTTAGTATCTACCTACTTACCATACCTTTGCGTCTACGTAATTCCAGTTACTTAGTCCAAAGAGTCATCTAAATATGTAATACATATATTCTTATTATTCTTATCTGAACATACATACAATCTTTATTTCCTTAATTATTCCAAGAAAGGAAACGTCTTTTATTTGAATTATTCCATGTTTTAAAAATAACACAATTGGGCCCATCGGATGATCAAAGGGCTTGAGGCATCAAAGTGTGTTTACTTGTTACGCAAAATGATCCGAGAATTTTGTAAAATTTCCGGCTATTGCTCTGGCACAACGTGACAGGTACGAGATATTTACCGAGATCGTTTTAATCGAGTTTTCTAGAACGTTTCATTGTTTCATTAATCGTGTGTTTTATAACAATTGTAATTTTCTTCTGGATGAAACATTTCACATGACACATCCGCATATTTGTTGTGGTATATCCGGCCTTCCCGTGGATGTTGTAAAAGCCGACTAAGGGGTTATACCAGGGGATGGCCATCAGCATCCACCTGAAACTTCTCAACACCACTACGATCACCAATCTACCTGCCAAGCGCGATAATCATGACAAATCTCCTTATTGAAATAGAAATAGAAATAGAAAAAAGTTTATTTGCAACAACAACAACAAATTTAACAAATAAAAGAGAAAAATAAAAATAATACAGTGTAAAAAAAAAACAGAAGTTATTGCTGTTACAAAAAGGCCCTAACTCAGCATATGCAGGTCGTAAACAACCATTGCATTCTATGAGGGGGGCCTCGTTCAACTAAAGACGTCTAACGGATTATGATAATGATGATGATGATCATCCGTGACACATAGAAGACATTCTTCTAACCGCGGCTCCGCCATGAAAGACCTAAGCGTTGGCGGACGGTGACGCCCGCAGACGTTTGTGATAGGGCAGAACGACTATCCAAAATTGATGCTTGTTTGAAGGCAGTCCGTTAGAGGGCGTCCGATTTTCTGTACTATACTATGAGGAATGGGCTGTATTGTCATCACAGAAGCCATTTTGAGCCGCGTACTATCCAAGAAGCTTATATTATAAGCTTCTTGGCACTATCACACTACAGAATTCAACGAAGACACACTACAGATTCATTTATTTATTTATTTAATATCTATGGAAAACTCTTTCTCTTCTTTTGTTAGTAGTAGAACTTCTTGTGAAAGAGTGCGCCGGGGAAGTACTGCCACCGTACCTATTTCTGCCGCCAAGCATGCATTTCTGTGTTTCGGCACAGGCACATGAGACTTTTCATCTTTATGTCTCAGGGTCAGCAGCGCGCGTGTGATGCCTCTGGTGTTGCAGGCGTTCATAGGCTACGGTAACTACTTTCCATCAGATGGGCCGTATGCTTGTTTGCTTGCAAAGTAGAATAAAAAAAAAATAATTGTGTCCAACTAGGTATTTTATGTTCTGTTGTACTTACCAGAAATCCTCTTTATATGGAGCTGCGTGGCGAAGTTGTTCCCCATTTGCGAGACATAGCTGTCCTTCTTGCTGGACAGCTGGATACTAAATCCATCAGACTCCAATGAGGCTCGGGGTGCTCTGGCCGCCTGTACCGCCTTATTACAGACGGTGGTCGGTGTGACTTTGGCCAGAGCGGCCTCCTGCGAGCCTGTGCTGTCTCGCCGCCGGTTCTTATGGTCGAGAAGCATGCTCGGAGTACACCCCATGTTCACATTGGCACTACACTTTGGCACGGACACTGGCACTTGGAGGCATCATTGTTTTATCTGCAACAAGGAGAAATGGGCTAACATTAGAAATCTGCCAAAAATAAAACAATGCTTCAAATTTTACAAAAAAAAAAAACGTGAATTTATATCATTCATTTTATATTTATTATATTGTCACGGGTATTTTTACGGACTATGAATACGACCATTTCTAATTGTGAAGAGCAAGTGAGGGTAGTTTCTGCAGTTGCCACGACTTCTCGACGGTAGCTCCATGTACCTACTCCAGTCAGCCCGCGACCATGACTGCTGTAACGCATTCGAAACGTCGGGAATAATAAATAATAAAGTAACACGCGAAAAATACCCGATAATATAATAAATATGTGTTCTAATCGCGAGAGTTTAAAAAATACTATCATTATAATTTTGTAAAACGGGAATTAAATTCGTAATAGGGGCGTAAATTAATTATATTTGTAATATTAGTTTTTTTCCCGGGGTGTGGGGGGGTGCGACGAGAGAGTGGAGCGCGGATCACACTCACCCTGATGACCCTCGATTTGGGTTGACACCTGTTAAAGACCAACATAGGTACGTGAAAATTTCCCGTTTTACAAAATGAATGCTTCAAATATTGCCATCTCTTCCCATTGACTAATGCCAGCCAGCGACCTTAGGGACTAATAAGCAAAGCAAAGATTAAAATTGTCCTCTGCGGCGCTGGCGTGGCGGTCTAGTTTGTATTTATTGGTGAAAATAGAAGCAAGCAATATATTCCATTCTTTTGCTGTTTTAATGAGGGCTTTTCAATTTCAAGTAGTTCCAACTGGCTCGATAGATGGCTCTGACTTAATTTCAACTGCCAAAAATTCTTCAGGTTCATTTTTGTTGTTTGTCAATGTCACATTGCCACTAAGTCAAACTTTCTTTTGACAGTTTATCCACAGTGAAGCGCCATCTATTTTCAACGCTGTAAGCATGATTTGAGTAGGACGTGAAAACCCGTCATTATGAACGTCAACTGGAACCGTTTGGTACGCATAGGTGGGATTTTTACCATAAAAGGACACAGCCGATCTTCTGATTGTCCGATAATAAGATAGCCCGGGTTCAAGAAATGGGAATTAGTACGAGTTTTGATAGTTTTCGAAACTAATGAAGTTTCGTTTCCATCCCTACATTTAACTGACAGTGTGAGTAGTTTTCTTCCCGTTTTCGCTAGAGGCGCTGCAATTAAATTAATGGAAGGAAATGAAACTTCACATAGTTTCAAACACTATCAAAACCCGTAGGTACTAAGCCCCCTGCCCCTGCCCCCAAAAAGTCTAACATAAAATTACTCCCAGAACCATACCTACATAATTATATAATCGCAGTAGCTATAAACTTACAGAATCAACAGTAGTCGAGTCGTTTATTGCTACTTAGAAGATTAGTTAGGTGTAGCGATAAGTTTTTTAATTAAGCAATTATGAAGTTTGTTTGAGCAAAGTTAGATACATCCTTTTGTATATAATAACAAGCTTGAAAAAAATAAGTAAGGTAAGAAAAATGTATCAAGTAGAAATGTTTTGTTAAGGTTTCGGTAAGTAAAATAATATACTGTAGCCACAATATATACCACAAAATATATTGTATTTTATTCGTCATCATCACAGCCTGTAACAATTGCTGCACATAAGCCCCTAAAATGCCACGGCGAATGGTCTTAAGCCGCCTCTATCCACCGACTTCCTGTGACCTTTATAAAGTCTTTAGTCCATCGAGAGGAGGGCCTTTCTCTTCTGCTTCGACGGTTGTCAGTTCTGTCAGCTCAGTAACAGTAGGCAGGTGCCTATTGCCACTTCAACTTGCTAATTCTGAGAGGTATGTCGGTGATTTTGATTCTTCTACGGATTTCCTTATTTGGACTGCTGTCTTACTTACGACTTACACAATGGATATAAGGTTCAAAATGCTATGTATGTGAGCGAATTTTCCTTCTCTTCCGTGGCTATGTGAAGTGAATTTACTCTTGAACATGCTCCCTTCTTACCAGAAGACACTGTTCAACTTCATTGTAGTCAAAACTGTGTATTATCCCCGCTTCTACTGTGAAATGATATTAAAAAGTGTCAATGTTCATTGATCAACTATACTTGAGTGAGGAAGGGTAATGGTATTGGACAGAGTCTTCTGGTACGAGTGACTGTCCCAGCTACGAGGCCGAGTGCAGACACGCGGAAAGTAATTAAGTTTTGGCATCTCCCATTAGGAGGAGAATGCCACCGTCATTGTGACGTCACCGATAACATCCGAATAGCTTTCGTATGGTTTAGCAAAATATCGCTGTAAGGAACTTTTTCAGAGAAACAATAGGTAAGTTAAAGACAATGTAATGTAAGTTTTTTAAGTTAAGTGAAGTATGGTCTATAGCTTTAGAGAAACTTTAAGATATAAATGGCACATATTAATGGCTATTTACTTACGTTACGATTTTTGCTACAAAACTTAGACTATGGCCTCTAATGCCATTAATCTACCTACACTCATGCACTTAATCTGGTCTGGGGTGTTTCGCAGTGAGTAGGTACAGTTCAGATAAATAGACATCGAAAAATCATTTTTAAAATACGTGCATTGAATTTTGTATTGAAACCAAATCAACACATTCATTCCCCATGGAAATAAAACAGCAGTCGCTTTGCTTTCCTGACACGTTGATGTGATACAGCCTTAGACTTATCTGTGTCTTATTCTAAATTACAATGCATCTTAACAAATTCGTCCTTAAGTACTCGAAATAGAGTCTAAAAAGGATGTATTCATAATGATCGTTGACGAAGTTGGCAAAAAGCTTAACGAGAATGTGCCAGATGGTTTTGTCTCCTAAATATGGCGAGTTAAGATTAATTGAACGATAATCATATACAAATGCTGAACTGAACATGTACTGAGCAAAAAGACCAGAGGGCTTATTACGAGTTTTGCATTGCAATTATCGATTTAAGAGGCGTGAGCTTATTATTAACCATCAATACCATTTATTAAACTTTAATAGGGGAAACTTCTTGATCTAAATATTCCTCCTTTCATGTTTCAAAAGATTTGGACAGTGCTAAGGTTGCCAAAGTGATCCCCATTGTTGCGTTCCTCATTGCCATTTACTACTGTAATTGGGGGGCTGGACTATAATATATGTAGTTGTCGGGTGATACACTCTTGATGACTATATTAATGATAAAGCCGCGTGGCCTGATGTCGCTCTGCCCCTCGACTGCTAAAATGGAAATTTGCAATATCTGTACTTACCTATTTACATGTTTGTATTAGATTATTATTTATAAGTATAACAAGCGTAGCGTGTGCTGTCTTGCATATTTTTGCTGATGTTTATTTGCTTTTGACTACCTTCCTAAGGTTTTTAAGTTCTCATTTACTATGTATCAGCAACTCCTTGCTCCGAGGCACCACACAGGTGCTTCTCACCTAGTGGTAAGACGGACCATTTATGTAAGCCAAGCCGAGTTTGTTGCCTGATTCTTCTAGGCTTGGTCGCGTTGGAACAGGAGTAATTTAATTTTATATAAGACGATTCAAAATGATCCTTGTGATTTCAATGAATAAAGATCTTTTTGACTTTGACTTTGATATAAGATAAGATAAGATAAGTTTATTTTCGTTCAGCTTGGATACACGATATACATATAAACAGATGTACTATAACTATATTAATATTAACAGGAATATTTATAATTTTTTGCATCCATAATTTATAAAAATGGTCAATGGTGAATGGTGATTGAGAACTTTACCTTCCGTGCTAGTTTAAAATCTGTGTTACGGCAAGATAACAAGGTAAGGATATAATAATTATGATTCAAGCGTGACTTTGCGGAAATCAATTCTACAATATAAAATAGACGAACAAATATATAGTAACAATTCCGCTCCTCTCCAACGAAAACTCTGAAAGAATTCGACACGTGTTTCGCCTCTCATCGAAGCATCCTCGGGAAACAGTAGGCTCACTGCGTGCTAGAACGAAAAAGACACACTACTGCAAAAACTCCGCAGCCATGTTGTGAGTTTTCGTTGGAGAGGAGCGGAATTGTTACTATATAAAAAAAATAAAGGTAATAAAGGTTGTCTGGAAGAGATCGCTCTTAGCGATAAGACCGCCCATTGTACGTTTTATTTTTTGTATGTTTCCTTTTATTTTTGTATTTTTTATTTGGTGTGCAATAAAGAGTTTATCTATCTATCTATCTATCTATATATTTGTTCGTCTATTTTATAAGGTAAGGATATGATACGTAATGATTTTGTATCGCTAGTTAAGTGACAATGCGGTCAACGATGGAGCTCGAAGATCTATAAAGCGCCTTCACTCTTGCCGTAAACCAAGGCTTGCCTGATACCAAGGTTCTAATTTCATGAGAGGAAGACGATGACGGTAGTGTATTCGATTTCTTAGTGGTTGTTATTTCATTAAAAATCATCACTAACAAATAAATAAACAAATGCTGGACATTTCACACAACATTATCTAGCCCCAAGCTAAGCAGAGCTTGTGTTATGGGTACAAGATAACTGATATCCTACTAATATTATAAACGCGAAAGAATGTGAGTACGGATGGATGGATGGATGGATGGATGTTACTCTTTCACGTAAAAACTACTGAATGGATTTTAATGAAACTTTACAATAATATAGCTTATACATCAGAATAACACATTATTTATAAAGATATTGTGTGAATTGTCCATAATTGAACGAGCGAAGCGAGTTCTCTGAGTCAAGTTGGAAGAATCGGCGTTTGTATGTATGTAAGTATGTATGTATGTATGTATGTATGTATGTATGTTTGTCCGATGAAAACTTTCAAACCGTTGATCCGATCTTCATGAAATTTGGTATGGGGGTAGATAGTATTGGTACAATTTGTAGGTAAGGTTATGAGCTATATCGGTCAGGGGGTTGCTGAGATATTGGGGTTCAAGAGGGGGTAAAAAAAATAAAAGTGAGTAAGTCAGATCAAGTGGGGTATTTAATGAAAGCGCTTTGGTTGGACATTTCAACACTGTTTTTTGTAAGTATTTAGCCTTAGTAGTTTTTGAGATATTAGGAAAAATAAAAAACGTAAAAATCAAAAATTCTAGAGTATTTCCAGCAAACCCACAATGCTGAAATTTGGTATGCTTGTGGCTTTTGTGTCACAACTACAGGGAGAAGTCTGAAATTGAAGAATTTAGAAACTTGTACTCCATAAAACATAAACCAATATAACATCCATTGTTGACCTCCCATTTCTAGGAATTTGAATGACGTTGGAGTTCTATGGTTATCGTAAAATTGACGTTATCAATGAATTCGTCAGGTGCTTGATATAGGTACTAACAGGTATGTAGTATTACGCCCCGTTGCTTAGCCCTATTCAAAGGTTATTTCGATGATGTGTAGGAAATTAGAGTAGTTACTGATAGATCCTGTACTGTACTGGTAGACCTAGAGGTGAAAATTTTCAAAAATAATAATACATAATAATTATGGAAATTACTTAGTTAAGTAGCCGGGCTGATAAAGGTGTTAGTCGCGAGGTCTCAGTTCGGGGCGAACCACTAGTGTGATAAGTGTCAAGTAATTAGGAAAAAATCTACCATCTGCGAGCTATTCTGGCGTGCGCTGCCAAAACCGCTAAAGTTACACATATGTAATGTAAGATAGAAATGTCGCCACAGTATATATCTATATCTTATGTGTAAGCCATTACAGCTAAAATGTGTATAATATTATAAACGCGAAAGTTTGTTACCTATTATGTTGTTACTTCTTCACGCTCAAACAGCTGAACGAATTTGAGTGAAACTTGGATTAACACATAGGTTACTTTTCATCATCATCATCATCAATTTTCATCATTATTCACGCGTGTGAAACTGCGGGGCGCAACTAGTACTTAATACAATACATTACATAGATATTTTTTATTATAAATAGAAAATACCCAGAAAACCCTGAACAAATATCTGTAGATCGTACAAATAATTGTTCCGAGGCGGGAATCGAATCCGCAACCTCCTGCGTCGCAGGCGAACCTTCGCCATCCGCGCTACAGAGGTCGTCAAACCGAAACCCAGATTATTAAATTAGTAGTTTCAATTCAAAAATGGTTTTCGAAAGAGATGTTTTTAATTTACGAAATGAAGCAGTTAATTTGCTAATTTTTGTTCTTTAGGCTCAATTCAAACCAAGGCAGCGGCTGGCACGACAGACAACCTGCTCGGCGCGGCAGAGGCCCCGCGCGGTACCTTGCTTTTGTGGAGGCTGCCAGTGGCATAACGCGCGCCTTCACGAGCAATCATATGACTGATCAGAAGAGGCCGCATGCGACCTCCCATGGCCGCTTTCAAGCGATACTACATTTTCCAGTAATTAAAATAAGGTTTAAAATGCTGCGTAAATTTTGGCACTGAAACTACTTATCGCTGTTCTGCCGCCATGCCCGTCACTGCCATCTCTGTGTGAATTGAGCCTTACCTTCGTTAAGTTTTTCAACCCTATTTGACGTTGACGTGACGTTGGGCAGTTTCCTTAACTTGTATAATGAGGGTAGCTTAATTAATTAAATTATGCTCGTGACCCAATTAAAGGATTCAAAGTTTTTGGTATTGTTCATAGAATTTACACTGAGCACTGACCATGGCATCACCCATGGATTACCGAATATTTTTTATTTATAACTAGACAATGGACAATGTAGAACATTTCTATTACAATACTATTCTAGTATTCTTATAACTCAATTAGTTTGTATGCAACCTCCACTCTCAACCATAGCAAACAACTGTTCTACATACTTTGAGGCTCCACCCGCTGGGAAACTCTGTTATAAATGATTACATTTTATTAGCTTATTTTTTTATATTATATTTTATTTATTTTAATTTTTATATACTGTAAAGTTTTATGAAAATCCGTACAACAGTTTT
Organism: Epirrita christyi; assembly: GCA_951392215.1. NCBI lineage: Eukaryota > Metazoa > Arthropoda > Insecta > Lepidoptera > Geometridae > Epirrita > Epirrita christyi. The sequence goes on from OX595851.1 coordinate 5,242,232, forward strand.
TGCGTGAAAGAGTAACAAACAGCCATCCATCCATCCTCTCAAACTTTTATATTTATAATATCAGTAGGATAGGATAACAATTGCCCTTCCTCATTAAAGCGAGGCATAGCTTGTACTCACTAAATTAGTCGGGTAAAAATACGAAGCTATGAGCTGTTTCCAGCCAATCATATCCAACATCAAAGTAGGTAAAAGAAAAAAAAAAGCTTTGAGATCCGGTGAATCAAACCACGATTTGACAGCAATGAAATGTTCCGATATTTCTGTTATTTTCGCCCATTTTCAGTCATACCTCGGGGATACAATTTAGCTTTTCAAATAAAGAATATTGAATAGGGATTCGGTATGAATACGAATATTCATCACTTGATATTCTTATATGCTTAGATTGTATAATAGCAATCATTACCTACCTACATTTTTGTATGACGGCCCTGAAAATAGCATTGTGACCGATAATGAAACGCTATGAATCTCTTCACTCCTTTTATATGAAATACTAGCGGTGATATACTCCCTCATCCTTGGTTGCACCTGCGCTATTCTCAAAGGAAACACGACAAACATACAAGCATCATCGCTATTATGTAAAAACGGGTAAAAAAAAAACCCGTGGTATATAGGTCGCGCTACGAGTTATGAGCGCTGATCTGTATAGAGAGGCGCCACGGGAGAGAGAGAGAGGACACATGCGCAATCAACCCCACCACTTTCGCCGAGCGCTCATAACTCGTTGTGTGACCTATACTACTGAATCGTTTAGTAGTTCTACGGGTTTTTTTCTGTGTTACTACAGGCAGTAATACTGGTAGTACCACGGGCAACAAACCTTAATTTCACTTCTTGCTGATTTTTTTATACTACTAGACAAGTAAACAAGCATTCGGCCCACTTTATGGAAAGTAGGTACCGTAGGCTATGGACGCCTGCAACATCAGAGGCATCACACACGCGCTGCCGACCCTGAGACATAAAGACTCTGGGTAAAGCATTACTCTACCAAGAGTAACAGTTAAGAAAGATCTCCAATAGGGTTGTTCCTCGAGAGTAAAAATGCAATTTACAATATTATCATCATCATCATCATCAGCCTCTAGAAGTCCACTGCTGGAAATAGGTCCCCATATAGTGCTACGACGAATAGTCTTGAGCCACTTCCACCCACTGACTTCTTGCGACCTTGACCTAGTCTTTGTCCATCGAGACAACTATACACAATATTCTTTAACAATAATCTCAGAAGGCAGGCTCTATTATAGAGGCAACTCAAGCAGATACATCCGTGTGGTCTGAGACGGTCCAAGTGTTGAGATTTCACTTCAAAGCGTATATGGTGAGATAATTTTACCTAGCTTCATCCTAATTCTTATTATTTTACGAATGATGATGATTTGAATGAGAAACTACGTTTTTTAAAATGCTTAGTTAAAAAGATAATATTAAAGAAAACATGCGAAAATTTACCATTTCTGAAATTGCTGAGCCAAATAAAAAATAAAAAGTATGGAATATTAAGCCTCATCTACTTTTAATAAAAATCCCGATTTTCAAATTCTCAAATAAAAAATTAAAATACTCAAAAAAAACATTTTTGTATGGGAATTGGAATTTAAAATTGGAACACAAGTTCTTTCTCAGAGTCAAGTTCTATAAATATTAATAAGGGCCTTAGAGAGTTGGCGCATATTCAGCCAAAAAGTTGTTAACTTGCTCTACAATCTTGCGGTGGAAGCCTAGGTCCAACAGTGCAATCCTATTGTTCCGTATTGGCTCTTAGAAACAAGAAAGCTTCTTGGTATTGTTCGGTAGAACTAACTTAATATCAATTAGACTGTCTTACTCTGTTTGTCAAGAACAATATAATTAAATGAATCTTACAGGATTTTGGTCGGCAGAGCCAACGAAAGTTATTATCATCTACAGCATGTACAAGTCCACTGCTGGACATAAGCCTCCCCCTAGAATGAAAAGGTCTTTGACACGGTGTTAAGGCCTATCCTAAGGAAGTTGGAGGCATTGGGAATAAGGAGCGTTGCACTGGATTGGTTCCATTCGTACTTATCAAACGCCAGCAAAGAGTTGAGGTGTGTAATGTTGGTCGAAAGAGCCAACGGAATGTATCATCGTCTACAGCATGTACAAGTCCACTGCTGGACATAGGCCTCCCCCCTAGAACACCACGACGAACGGTATTGAGCCGCCTCCATCCACCGACTTCCTGCCATGTTTAATGTCTTTAGTCCATCGAGTAGAGGGCCTTCTTCTATCACGTCGTCCAAAGACCAATCTCGAGAGCTTAAACGGGATATTAAGACATAGTACAGGCAAATTAGCAAAAAGTGTGGACCTAAGTCGTGTAGTCGTGGATTCTTATGGAAACGTTAGATGACACGAAAAGAAGCTTATCCTAAGTTTGCACCGTTTCTGGCGCATACGGAACCCTTTTAAATATTAGGTACAAACTTAAAAAGGCCGTAAATTTTAAAATAGAAAGAAATTACTTTATGCAAGTTAAATTACGTATAGAGAGACTGTCTTAGTGCATTACGATTTTAATAAAAACCACGTGCATGTAGGGAACACAGTGTTGAACAAATGCATGTTCCGTAAATTAATACCAGTATAAAACTTCCGGCGGATGTAGTACTAATTAAATGAATAAGTTTAAGTAAATTTCCAGAACTACATTATTTTTCCCCGAAGTAGAGCGACAATAAAATATGGAAAAGTGCCTTCCGTGAGACGCACCAAGGTGCAAACCTGGTAATGTATTTCGATAATTTTTCTGATAAGTCTATCAATTTGCACAGACTAAATTAATTTTCCCGGAGCCGCAATACCCACAAAAAGTTTTTTTTGTAAATGTTTTTTTTTGTATGTTCCGTATGTCGGATTAAAAAAATACTTGGTGCAAATGTAGATCATAACGGTTCAAAGTCTATGCCAAATTGCACCGACTACTTCTATTTCCCCCATAAAGTTACGGATATTATAAGGTTTTCACCCTATTTCACCCTGTTCCGGAGGGTGAAATTACTGATGCTTATTATTAGAGGTGATTTTTAAGCCATACAAAACAATTAGAAAAGTTTTCATGACTACATCTAATTAGTTCCACACTTTTGCAAAAAATCACCTAATTTGACTGTACTAACATGATTCTCAAACGACTCTGACATAAACAAATAGTTACATCATTATTGGCAGCCTGTAGAAGTCTACTGCTGGATATAAACTCCTAGAATGCCACGACGAACGGTCAGGAGCCGCCTCCATCCACCGACTTCCAGCGACATTACAAATTATGGCATTTTTATATTCTGATTTCTGAATGCTCACGATGATTTATCAGTTAAATTTGTGTTTAGTAATGCCATACAGTAAAAAGTGAATGTTAATAATGCAATTAAGATTAAGCTTGTCTAATTTGATAATTGTTTGCTGCAGTGATTCCTAGACTAATTATCGTATTTTTAAACAAGATAAGATAAAGTTAATTTATTACAAATTTAAAAGTACAAAATTTTTTGTAATTTTACAGGCAGCAAAATATTGCTTATTAACTAGAAATATTAAATTACGAGCATAAATAATATTAACAGAAGTTTAGCTTACTTGATAATAATATTAAAGGTTTCTTGTATTACAAAAGCGTACCCTCCTCGCTAGATTTTATCTGTGTTACGGCAGGGTACAATGCTTCAACCTCCTATGCTGGAACTACTTAAAAATGGAGCAGTCGAGCATCAATGAATCACTTCTACATTCTTGGGATAACTACAGATAATAAATAATAATAAATAAATAAATGCTGGACATTTCACACAACATTATCTAGCCCCAAGCTAAGCAGAGCTTGTGTTATGGGAACTAGATAACTGATATATTTAATACAATACATTACATAGATAGATATTTTTTATAATACATAGAAAAATACCCAGAACACCCTAAACAAATATCTGCAGATTTTACAAATATTTGTTCCGAGGCGGGAATCGAACCTACAACCTCCTGCGGGTTCGATTCCCGCCTCGGAACAAAGATAGACAAGTCACTCCATCATGATCCACTTAGCATGAACATACTATCCACAAATACGTGGTTTAGGTGATTCTGTTTACACTGGTCGATATCCGAGAGGTTTACGAGTGTATAAAACATTTTTATTGGAGTAATGGACTCAAACAAATTACCTAGATAAATATAGAGCGGCTCATCATCAGCCTGAGGAAGTCCACTGTGAGACATAGGCGTACAGATGAACGGTCTTTCCCACCTTCACACTGAAAAAATATACAGTTAGAGTTATAGTTACCCGAAAAGCGATAAAAGTTACTGTTTTGCGAGGTTAAAATGGAGCCAACACATTAAACACGTTAGCATAACTGAAAAAAAACAGTTTAAGTAAAACAGTTAATTTTACTGGTTAAACATTGTCAATCATTTTATTGTTTTTTACTGTAACTGAGAGAAATCATTACAATTAGAGTCAGGATACGTTGCTATTATTGACCAAAAAGTTCTTGTAACTGTTTATACATTTTTGATTACTGTTTGCTTCCTAACTGTTTTTTTTTTTCAGTTGCCCCAATGGTGTAAAATAATTAGATCACACTGAAAAATATGTTGTAACAACTGTGTAAAATTTTAACTTTGCACTTTTAGCACACAGTTAGATATTTTTTTTTCAGTGGCATAGACAGATAGATAGATAGATAGATAAACTCTTTATTGCACACCAAATAAAAAATACACAAATAGATTTATCTTCCTACTATCCCTTTAGTGTCTAGAATAGAATAGAATAGAATAGAATAGAATATAAAATACTTTACTGTACACCATTAAGATTATAAAAAATACACAAAACTTAACATGATAATGAAAAGTAGGTACAATGTGCGGTCTTATCGCTTAGAAACGATTTATTCCAGACAACCTTTGGATGAAGAGAGATTGGTAAGATTAGAAGAATGTTCTAGTTTGGTTTTGTCGCAGAGAATTAAACAAAATTAAGGACATTATTTATCGAATTAAAAGGCGTAATCCTTTGGGATACCTTACTGGATGAAACTGGGGTATGCGTTGTTCATTGTGTGGTTGTCAACGAGAACCTATATTCCCCAACGGTTGTCAGTTGTCACAGATACTCTTGAGTCATTACTCAAGTAATAATTCAATCAAGGAAAAATTTCATATATATCAGCTGTTTCTTGGTCTTTAGACGCGTGCTTTATCACTAGTATAAACGAACAAGACGTTACATTTCTAAATTAGTACCTAATGAAATGTGTCTATACTAAAAAAAAAAATGTTATTAAAACAAAAGCCTGGTCAAAACTCGAAGCACAAAAGTTCCCTCCTGACGTCTGGTTTTTTATTCATCCTATGTGATGGCATACCTATATATATTCTGGGACACCTAATTTAGTATATTTTTCGTCTGAAACTTGACAAAGTAAAAGGCCGCGGCTGAAAAAAGCTGAATTTCACTTGCAAATAAATGATAGCGATAAAATACAAATGAAGATACTCGAACAACGAGTAAACAACGATTTGTAAAGCTCGGAAAGTTAAAAATATCTAAGTCTAAATTACGAGCATTTAATGCCTTGCAGCGTCGTGTTTACGAAACCGAAATAAGATTAAGCTGATTTTCAAATGGTCCTTCAATACCTCAAGCAGCTTCCCCCCCTATTGCATATCAAACCGGTAATCGATTTTGATTAGGATTTCGCAGTACATTGTGCCGCGTGCTTTTTTTCCAAGAGCAGAAATATTACAAATTTCTGAAGTGTAAAGGAATTTAATTGAAAAAGAATTTCTTGATTTAAATATGGCTTAGGGGTTTCCTTATTGAGACAGGAAGGGTGGAGATGACCTTGAAAAACTAATAGTCACTGGCAAGGTGGAAGGTAAGAGGACGCGGAAACGGGGCCCCATGCGTTGGAGCGATCAGATTCGCTCCTCGACTCCAGCATGAGCGATGCCCTCCGCTTCGCGAAGGCAGACCCTGGTGAAGGCACACAGTGCAGACCAAAGGTCACTACCCTCAGCTGTAAAAATACCGAAGCAAGGAGGAACAGGATCAGATGTTTTATACATATTAATAAATAAATAAATAATAAATAAATGCTGGACATTTCATACAACATTATCTAGGCCCAAGCTAAGCAGAGCTTGTGTTATGGGTACTAAATAACTAATATACTTAATACAATATATTACATAGATAAATATTTTTTATTATACATAGAAAAATACCCAGAACACCCTGAACAAATATCTGCAGACTGTACATATATTTGTTCCGAGGCGGGAATCGAACCTCCTGCGTCGCAGGTGAACCTTCGCCCGCCGCGCCACAGAGGCCGTCAAACCCAAGGATTTAAATCGTAGATACGCCCAGGCACCGAAAACTGTTGCATTGTATTTGAATATGTGCGTGAACAAAATGCTGACGCACGCACACTAGTGAATAGTTAAAAATCGTGATTTTGCCAATAAACTTAACTGTTGATATTACCATTTATTGTGCAATCATATTGCACGAACTTTTGTGAAAAAATTAACGTCCTGTAAGTCCTGAAATCGAAAATATGTGCCATTGTCTAAAAAGTGTGCAATCCAGATTTAAATCGTGCAATCCATGTACGGTCAGCAAACTCGTCAGACAACAAGCAAAGTAATAATAATTAAACTGAGAATAATAATGTAACGTCGCGTAAAATTTCCTCAGACTTGCTGGAATTACTCTTTTTTTTTTGGGCGATTGCTAATAAAAAGTCTTTGCCTCTTCAGCTTTCACTGCTAATTCGTTGAAATCGTCTTTATTAAAATATTTCCTATTTTTCAAAGACCTAGACTAACTCTCGCAGAGAAATATTTTTGGATTTTAAATACCTACTTGTTTTGTTTTCTCAGCTTTATAATCTCTCTTCTGCTTTTTTCATTACTCAATTGTTTTTTAAATTAATTTTTCTAGGTGTATCGAAAATCGAATCTGTATCCGACACGTATATATCACGGAGGGGTGAAATAGGTATATTTTGATCACTAGGTAAATCTTGTGATGGTTCCGTGGTTGGCCGAAAAACTGGTCAATACCAGATTTTCGGCCAACCACGGAACCATCACAAAATCATTAAGTTTTAATTTACGACGACCCAACCACGACCATGAGTGGAGTCAAATACAAATCGTCCTTGAAATGTGCTGAGCAAATTTTGTAGTCACTCTTCGTCTCTTTGGTCTACTTGAATAACCTTTATCCATTTTTCCTTAAAAATTGCTTCATGCGGAAATCTAAAATATTAAATTAAAACAAATGTATAATTTATTTAAATTATTGAATTTCTAAAATATGAAACAAAAAATAAAATTAATAAATGAAATACGCGTTTTTTCAGTGCTATTACAATTTTCTATCCAATTAATTAAATCTCAATGACGCGGACGAGGCGCGGCGCGGTCCTTGACTACGCTCTTGAATCTGCTGACGCTACCGAGCATATCGATAACCATAGGTAGATGATCCCTTGTAAAGCGCAGTCTCGGTACAGCCGCGTGTCTTTATATATTGGTTTTCGATCGCACAACAAATAAACCGAGAAAATAGTGCCATCTCTTTTTCTCCTAAAGAAGTTGCAAATACTACTTTCTCTTTCGTGCACTTGCCATTTTAACCTGAATATTTTGGGCAACGGACAGAAAAAAATAGTTATTTAATTAAATCACAATACTTTCGAGTGAAATGTGACGCCTTTGGCTTTATTTGTGTTTTTGGAGTTGTTGTTGCACTTGCGAAATGTACACGATGGCATTTTGTGACACTTCTCATAGAAAATCGTCAAAATTACAAGACGCCCAGCTCACACTGTGTTCAGATGTGCACTGAGTCCAAATGAGCGAGCTATCTTATTTCATGAGGAAACATTACGGCTCGGTCTCTCAACGGTAAAGGCGTATCTACGATTTAAATCTTTGGTCAAACCATATACTATATTGTGTCAAATGTTGTGCTAAAATTGAACTGTTCCATCAAATAAAACCGCATTAAAATCGACCTCCGTACCGTTGTGGGTAAAAATAACTTTCAAGAGAACAGTTAGCTGGTAAGCTACGACCTCAATAAAACACCCAAAAAAAAGCGTTAGCTCTGTAGGCCACGTTTCATTATAATTAGCTGAAAGTACCCTTTTGCTGAAAGAAAATATTATACAGATATCTAAAAAGTCCTTTGTAATATTTTTTATTACGAAGAAGGCAGAGTTATTAATGAGAGGCGATAATTTATGTTAAATATACAGCGGTGTTGATAATTCAGTTCAGTGAGTTTAAAATAATATCTTTATTCGAGGGTTGCTAACTGAAACCGCGTTACTAATAAATATTCCGCGTTTATTAGTAATGCGGTTTCAGTTGGTGGTATAATAACCCTAGTACAGTCAAATTAGGTGATTTTTTGCGAAAGTGTGGAACTAATTAGATGTAGTCATGAAAACTTTTCTAATTGTTTTGTATGGCTTAAAAATCACCTCTTATAATAAGCACCAGTAATTTCACCCTCCGGAACAGGGTGAAATAGGGTGAAAACCTTATAATATACGTAACTTAATGGGGGAAATAAAAGTAGTCGGTGCAATTGGGCATAGACTTTGAACACAGGCACCTCAGCGCGCTGTTGATTTTTTATTGAGATTAATTATTCATGTACTTCCGGTACGAAAATTGTGTTTTATTTTAGGTGCAAATGTAGTAAACATTGAATAGATATTATAGTAAAATTTGCACGACTACATCAATTTTCCCCGAAGCACAATTTATAAATATATGAAAAAGACATGATCCGTAATTCGGTGTAGCGTGCAAAACTAATACAGTCTATATAACACACATAGAAGCCTTGTGTAAGTTTGCACCGACTACATCAATTTTCCCGAAGCCACAAACTAAAAAAAACGAATAACACTGTGTTCCCTACATGCACGTGGTTTTTATTAAAATCATAATGCACTAAAACAGTCTCTCTATACGTAATTTAACTTGCATCGAGTAATATTTTTCTATTTTAAAATTTACGGCCTTTTCAAGTTTGTACCTTATATTTAAAAGGGTTCCGTAAGCGCCAGAAACGGTGCAAACTTAGGATAAGCTTCTTTTCGTGTCATCTAACGTTTCCATAAGAATCCACGACTACACGACTTAGGTCCACACTTTTTGCTAATTTGCCTGTACTACCCGTGTTTACTTCCTTTTGACGTAATTCGAAACTCCATTTCAATGCACTGAAATCGACTCGTGTTTTGTCAAAGACAGCTGGGGAGGGGCGGGGCATACCTACCTAATTTGGCCTGTTTTTGTTTATTAGTAACGCGGTAAGCATGTGAATAAAACTGTTATACCCATTCAGTGAAGGTTCCTCAGAGTTATATTTAGAGCATTTAACGAAAGAACTATTTACGATCTCATTGGATGGTCCTTCCATACATATTGACTTCAGACTTCAAAAATAGGAGGAAGTTCTCAACTATTATTCGACTATATGTTTTCTTTTTTTTTTGTATTTGTTATTAAATCTGTATTTTTTTTTGTTAAATCTATGTGGGTAAACTTTTTTTATTATATTCTCATCATCATCATCATTAGCCGTTAGACGTCCACTGCTCGAGGCCTCCCCCATAAAACCCAATGGGGGGAATTACCATAATCATCATGCTTGTGTTAGGCGGATTGGCGATCACATCGCGGTCGCGTTGGAACAGGAGTAATTTTAGTTTATTGACTTTTGACTTTTTTTTGTTTGACTGTACTCAGGTGGATGCTGCTGCCCATCCCCTAGTGTAATCCCTTAGTCTATTCTATTCTAAATTCTAAATTACTTACATTAGATTACAAGGTACTTGAGTGGCGATCACAAACCGGACGACTCGGTAGAGGAAGGCTCTCCACTCGAAGGACTAAAGACATTATAAACGTCCCAGGGAGTCGGTGGATGGAAGCGGCTCAAGACCGTTCATCATGGCATTCTAAGGAGGAGGCCTATGTCCAGCAGTGAACTTCTACAGGCTGGTGATGATGGTTATGATGAATGGATTCCTTTTAATTAATTCGGCTATGTGTGTTGTTAATTAATTTTATTAGTAGTTCCAGCTAAATTGCTTTTCTTCCCTTTTTTCACACTTGTCTTCTAGTTATTATTTTTAACCGACTTCACAAAAAGGAGGAGGTTCTCAACGGTTCAGTTGTTTTATTTTTTTTATGTTTGTTACCTCATATCTCCGGCGTTTATAAACCGATTTGGATTTTTTTTTTTATTTGAATAGATATACTTCCAGATTGGTCCCATTTTTTTCAGAATCTAGTAATAGTAGTAGTAGTAATCCATGAGAAATTGAGGGAACTCCTCAAATATTGTAGGCATAACATATGGCGATTTTGATATTTTCAGCAACAAACCAAGCATTTGCATTGAGTAAGTATCATAATCCTTTCACCACTATGGTTCTTTCATCATTTTTTTTTCACCCAACTATTTAGACGAATACAATGGCGGAAGTCGGTTTTTTAAATGAAAAGTTATTGCTTACCAACTGAATCGAATTTATGAGACAATTATACCTTGTTATACTAAATTGTAAGTATTCTGATCATCTTACGTATTGCACAGACATTTTAATTAGGTTCGCCAGGCTATTGTTATTATACCTAATTAGCAGTTCTCAGCTTACTAAGCTAAACCTGATTCTCCCTTGGCGGCTAATTTTGACTTGATACGTGTCTAGGACCTCCTGTTACTCTCGACTCAAATGCTAATTTAATTCAGATTTTCCTTTGAAAAAACGATTTCATTATTTTAGGATATATGAAAACACTTTTAAACAATTATGATAATTACCGAATACTGCAATGATTTCATCAAAGTCAAAGTCAAAGTCAAAAAGAACTTTATTCATTGAAATCACAAGGATCATTTTGAATCGTCTTATATAAAATTAAATTACTCCTGTTCCAACGCGACCAAGCCTAGAAGAATCAGGCAACTCGGCTTGGCTTACATTAATGGTCCGTCTTACCACTAGGTGAGAAGCGCCTGTGTGGTGTCTCGGAGCAAGGAGTTGCTGATACATAGTAAATGAGAACTTAAAAACCTTAGGAAGGTAGTCAAAAGTAAATAAACATCAGCAAAAATATGCAAGACAGCACACGCTACGCTTGTTATACTTATAAATAATAATCTAATACAAACATGTAAATAGGTAAGTACAGATATTGCAAATTTCCATTTTAGCAGTCGAGGGGCAGAGCGACATCAGGCCACGCGGCTTTATCATTAATATAGTCATCAAAAGTGTAATTCGCTTTCATCTGTCGTCTCACTTGTTCTTTTATGGTTATACATAGCTTTTTAAATAAGCAGCTCATTTCAGAGCATATATATGAAGACCTCTGTGGCGCGGGACGATCTCTGTGGCGCGGCGGGCGAAGGTTCGGCTGCGACGCAAGAGGTTGCGGGTTCGATTCCCGCCTCGGAGCAAATATTTGTACGATCTGCAGATATTTGTTCAGGGTGTTCTGGGTATTTTCTATGTATAATAAAAAATATCTATCTATGTATTGCATTAAGTATATCAGTTATCTACATATAGTACCCATAACACAAGCTCTGCTTAGCTTGGGGCTAGATAATGTTGTGTGTAATGTCCAGCATTTATTATTATTATATGTGCTATGATATTATTATACTGGTTTTCTTATGATGTTTCTCTTCACTGTTTTGTGTATACACTATAGTGTAATATATACACTATACAGTAAGGCACACATTTTAATAAAGTTAAAAATTTATTAGTGCACGCTTCTTGCTACCTAAATTGGTATACAAGACTTTTGGATCTGAAGTCGGAAAGTCTCACAGTGGGCCTCCATGGCCCTAGCTCACTCTACAGCAACTACTAAATTCTTTCATAATATACAGAATGTAACAAGAGTGGGTGGACCATAATCGATGGCATTATTTCAACCAATTCCTATGGAAAAGGGGTGATAAATTAGTTGATTAAAAAGAGAATACAATGACTTCATGATAAAAACATGATTCAACATGTTTTTATCATGAAGTCATTGTATTAGCACAACGAAACTTGTTGATGAACGGCTATGATTCTCGTAATACTCAATATAAATTATAACACAGAACATTCTAATACGACAATTCCCATCCTATCCTACTGATCCTACTAATATTATAAACGCGAAAGTTTGTGAGTATGGATGTTTATTACTCTTTCACGTAAAAACTACTGAATGGATTTGAGTGAAATTTGGAATGGAAATACTTTACGTCCTGGATTAACACATAGGCTACTTTTCATCATCATCATCATCATCAATTTTCATCATTATTCACGCGGTTGAAACCGCGGGGCGCAACTAGTAACATATATTTTTTCCAATTATAATTGACACCATATTGATATGAAAAGCTTTTACACCACGAAGCTTACACACAAAGCAGATATAAAAATAAAGCAATACTTACAGTCTCTTTCAAAGCTAGACTATTGTTTTTCTTAATTGAAAACTGAGGTAACATATGACATCAACAACAAAGGCTATTCTCGTGACGTCGACAGGACGGCCTTGTACGTAGCCACCCTGTGGGTAGAGTTACTATTCGTCCGGCTTTTAAGACCTTCGTACGGCTAAAATTAAATAAGGCTACATGCAAAACTTTTGATTTAAAATCTAGCTCAAGACTACATGATCCTATTTCCTATTTTGTTATGACGTTCACAAGACGACCTTATAAGGTATAGCACCATATGGGTAAGGTTACTTAAACTATTATTTAAGAAACTCCACGCGGCCGAGTCGCGAACGTTCCACTAGTCGCCAATAAGAATTGAGACCGTTTCGGTGCTACCAGTAGTGTGTAATCTTTCAACTCCCAAACCTTTTATATTAAAGGGTATATTACCAGCGTACCCCACCTATCTGGCCTCACTGGGCGGCATTGGGACCCCGCCACCAGTCCCCCCTTCCAGTCAAAATCTGAAAAGCTGCTTCCACAGGAATTTAAATACTACATAAAGTATAATCAAATTAAGAAATCGTAGTAAGTACATTCTAGATGACACCACGTGACCTGATGTTGCTCTTCCCCTCGTCTGCTGAATTGTGACAATTGTGAATTATGGGCAAAAACAAAATGGTTGTTATTTATAAATATATCAAGCGTAGCGTGTTCTGTTTTAATTTATGTAATAATTAAGTCTATGGCTGCCTTATAAACTATTGTTGATTCTCTTAACTTTTGAGTACCTACCTAAGGTTTTTAAGTTCCTATTTTCTATTTATCAGCATCTCCCTGTTCTTGAGGTACCACACAGATGCTTCCCACCTAGTAGTAAGAAGGATTATCAAATTAAGCCAAGTCGTATTTGTTGCCCTGATTCTTCTAGGTTTAGTCACGTTAGAACAGGAGTAATTTTAGTTTGTAAGACGACTCAAAATTACCCTTGTGACTTTTGACTTTCTCGGACTAGATAATAGCAACACAGTATTAGAAATTCTGGAACATAACATAACCTAACACTTTCCTTTTTTATGTTCCGACTTTTCTAGTTTAGTAACTCTATTTGGGGGTGTGTGGGGTAAACCTGTTGCTAGTTGGCATATGTCCAAATTTTACCAACAAAACAAATATTGGTTGGGGCTATTGGCTCCTTAGCACAATTTATTGGACAGTCGATACGTTGTGGACCAAGCATTGCTAATGTTGTCCGTGTTGGGCACGACATGCGTAACATTATGATGCTGATTTATTCGGCTATTTAGTGTCTGAAAATAGTCACTATATAAGGGTGTTAGGGTTAATATAAAAGAAGAGAGGTACCAGTAGAGGAAGGCCTCTATTCCCCAACGGTTGCCAGTTCTGCTACCTATATGACCTGCATATTGCCACTTCAACTTAGCTTATTCTGAAGGCTGTGTTGGTGGTCTAGTTCCTAGTTGACTTAGTTGGTATATATGTCTTCAAATATGTTTTTTGTGACGATGTTAACATTATGATCAGAACACAAACCGAAGTAAACTTCGTTAAAACATGCGTTAGAAGGTGAATTGAACCTTTAGCACGGCTATTGCTCTGTGCGCTATCAAAAATTGTGTTGTTTTATGCAGTGCGAAAGTGCGGCAGAAGGTCTAAACGATGCCCTAAAGAAGATTAACTTGTTTGTAAAGTTATAGTAGCTCTAGCTATAGACGAAATGATTGTCATATTCAGTAAAATATGTAGAACGCATATGTTCAAGTTCCAGTACAGTGCGATACGTCTCTGCCAAGAAAATTGATTTAATTTTTTTCTTACATTCTGGGGTGAAAACTGCGTAGCAACGCATTGAAAATAAAATACGCATGAGGTTTTTGATGCATCAGAAAAACAAACACATATTTCGTCGACGCAGTGAGCGTGGTAAAATTAGACATGTCTTTTACTTTGAGTCTGTAACATTTTATTAAAATTATTTTTTTGCTGTTACAACTGAGACAACGTTTTGTTATGTAAATTTTACAGAATATTTTTGCAATAAGAGGTTCATGTTTAATGATTGGCATTAAAAGAATGGCTTCATACAGATTTTCAGCCATGAATATAACATGACGTCGTCCGTGAGGGTATTTACGAATTGCATATTCAAAAGTCTATAACTCCATAGACAAAACCTGTCAAATTAATAAATTTCCTGAAGCATCGTTCAATTCAGTAGCGTACCACGTATGTTTCATTTAAATTTTATCTATAGTGCAATGTTTAAGTTTGAAGAGCGTTCATAAAAGTTTCAGTTAAGGTTCGTGTCCACTAGCCATCATCAGATTGCACGCAAGGTACGATGCAAATTCCTAATTCTGGATTAATATTTTTTTTTAAATTATTTTTATATGTCACTGGCCTGGCTATGGCCCACCTGATGTAAAGTGGTAATCCCAGCCAATCATAAATGCAATACCTCTAAAGTCACGTCCACCGCCCGCTCCCTACTTGGCATTGCACCGTAACCAGCCAGAGACATAACGATGAAAAATCTCATGTGCCTGTAATTTCACTGGAACACAGCAATGCTCACACTACTGCTTAATGACAGATATAGATAGATACATTTTCACTATCTATGATCTTCTATCTGTCAATTCAAGCAGTTATTAAAACCAAAACTCTCAAGACATAACTTGAAGTAGTTAAGTATAACTACTTCAAGTTATGTCTAGGACCAACAGACATTCAATAATAGTGTCAAGACTGAATTTACCATTGAGGACATCAACAGAGCTTGCAGATAGATATCACTTAGATCTAAGTGGACATTATTTATGGGCAAGCAAATGCTATGCATGCCTTTAAAACACATTTAACTATTGTAATGGGAGAGTTCAACGCGCATATAGGCATGAAGAACAGATAAATTAAAGTGAGGCAAATCGGGTTTGGACAGCGAAGCCAAAGAAGCTAGCGAAGTAAATAAATTGTATTTGGCGCATGTCCACTTTCAATAAATTTGTTATGTGCCACCACAGAACATTCAAATTTCTAAACATGCCACTATGTGTGCAGTGCATCCATCGCAAGCTAGTGCACGCGTACCTTTATGATTCAGTTTCAGTCTGTTCGTCAATGTTTTGCATACGAACGCCGTTAAAATTGGACGCTTTGCCGAGGTTTTTGCGGTAACGAGGTTAATATGCAAATAAACACGTATCGTATATGTAGGTACAATTGACGTACACTTTTAGTTGTTGTAAAGAGTGACTTCAAAGTACATTATAGCGCTTTTAACATCGTATGGGCTTTTTAAAGCTGGCTTCAGAATAATGTGGCACATTTGCAGTTATTATAAATGACGGAGAAATGATGTTACAAAAATACAAAAAAAACAACATACAACCGAATTGAGAACCTCCTCCTTTTTTTAAAGTCGGTTATAAAGAGATTTAAGATGTGATTTTCTGCCAATTAAGAAAATAAATAGAGTCATCATCATCAGCAGCCTTTAGACGTCCTACTGGACGAGGTCTCCCCCATAAAGTACAATGGGGCAATTTCCATAATCACCACGCTCACCGATAGAGTATTTAGAAGTAATTTGCAGTTTTCTCTGCACATGCCTTGTAACGCCACGTAGGTAGAGCTTATATTTTCACCGTGGGTCGCGCCATCGTAGGCGTATACGTGACTAGTGTTGAGCTCATCCCACGACTAACTCTTGACAACGCTTTCTTCCAGTAATCACACTCCCAAACAAACCGACCGGCCGTGGTGTTTGTCCGCGGCCGTGGTGTGTCCAAGACCGTGGTGTTCGGCCTAAGAATAGACCCTTCCATCTCCATCCGCATGCCAAGCGTGGTGATTATGGCAAATCCCCCCATTGGGGAGGCCTCGTCCAACAATGGACGTCTAACGACTGATGATGGAAATAACTTTTCATTTAAAAACCCGACTTCCGCCATTGTATTCGACTAAATAATTTTGGATGAAAAAAAAAATATGAAAGAACCATAGTGGTGAAAGGATTATGATACTTTTTGAATGCAAATGCTTGGTGTCTTGCTTAAAATATCAAAATCGCCATATGTATGCCTACAATATTTGAGGAGTTCTCTCAATTCCTCATGGATTCCATCATCAGAACTGGATTCTGAAAAAATGGGACCAATCTGGAAGTAAAAAAAAAAAAAAAAGAATAAAAAAAGAATTTTCCAAATCGGTTCATAAACGCCGGAGATATGCGGTAACAAACATTAAAAAAAAAAAAAATACAACCGAATCGAGAACCTATTCCTTTTTTGGGAAGTCGGTTAAAAACCAGCAGCCAAGCCCACCTGCCAAGCGTAATGACTATAGTAAATTTCGCCCATTGCACTAAAGGTATGATCCCTAGGCCACCCAACAGTGGACGTTCACCAGCTGATAATGATCCTACTAAATACACAGAATCAGATATTTCAATAGAATCAAGTGTTAGTACGCTTGTTTTTGTATTAGATTACTATTCCCAGCGATTCCAGGAACGTTTATTCTTCGTTTATGAGGCGTACAATTATCGTTCATAGCACAGAACTTACGCACCTACTCACCAACTTCTGTGAATCACAAGCAATTGGATATTTTGATTGCTTCATAAAATCTAAGAAGATTGATGTATATGCTGATGTAGAATTAATGTCCTGGAATATTCCAAAAAATAATAACGTGAAATGGGGTATTATTATGTTTGTAGTATATTTTATTTATTGAAAGAATAGTCCTAGTGCAAGTATATAGAAACAAAAAAAACATTTTAAACTGTTCAGCATAAATAGCTGAACGAACTGTTAGACCGTTGTAAACGGTCTAAAGATAGCTCAACTCAACTTTTCTAATCCAATTTTATTTATTATAAAAATAAAACACCATTTATTTTATACGCTGTAAAAGTGGATTTGTGTTCAGTAGGTAAGTATATACAATATATACGACACTGCGATGCGCTGTCCAAGTTTAGTAGTGTAAAACTAACCCTCCCCCCTATTCCCCCATAGGATCACTAACTCACTTACTCTTGCATTGTCAACATTCCTGAATATGAAGCGAGTCAAGAAGGGCTACAATATATGATATATAAGATACAGCCACGCTTATAATCGATCGTGGCACTAAGCGAAGCTTTCACCTGTGTGGCTAAGGTTGTAGGGCTCTTCTATAACATTTTTATATCTATGTCCGTCCTGGGACTAAATAATACAAACATGAAAGACGTTACTATAAGTCACGTGACGAGTAGGTACACCGGAAAAATCTTTTGCAAAAATAATAGGCACTAAATCTGACGTCAATTAACGTCAGGACGGAAAATAAACGAACTCGCTCGAAAAATCTTCCTCTTCCGGCGAAATTCACCTTATTATGTAGCATGAAGCTTGGGTTCACTTTACAATCCACACTCTGCAGCTTTTGCTGTGGCACATTGTCGATAAAAACGTTTAGATAATTTCGAAATTGTGTAGCGCCATCTTGCATGCGTCACGTGCGAAAGTGCGTTGACTGAGAAAATGCATAGAAAATGCCATACAGACTCATATGGCTAGTTCAGGCTGACTAACGTTACAAAGACGCTAGCGAGACAACCGCAAATATTAATATTGGCCTAGCCGTACTGAAGTTAGACGATCTTGGCGAATTTTTCCACTATGTTCCACGCCGCGCGCCGTAAACTTCAAGTACCTAAGTACGTTGGTTAACAGGATTCGTTTGCTTGTAGGTTTTTACATGTATAAAATATGCGTGATTTTAAGCGATGCTCCTTGTTCGTGGATAAGATAAAGTAGGTACCTACTCTACCTAGAATCAGATTCAAACAGATTATTTCCTGAATTTATACATGAGCTGTGAAAGGTCGTTTGTTTATTTGTTACCTTATTTAATCTCTTTTTAGGTTTTGAGTTTCTTCACTTTCTAAGAAAAGATCATTTTAGAATTCGTATTTCTGATAGTTTTTTTTTGTTTGGATGTTTGTCATGCTCTCACGCTAAAACAACTGAGCCAATTTTTATGAAATTTGGTACAAAAATAGATTAAAACCTGGATAAAAACATCAAATACCTTGAATAATTGAGTCAAAGTCAAAGTCAAAGTCAAAAAGAACTTTATTCATTGAAATCACAAGGATCATTTTGAATCGTCTTATAAAAAATTAAATTACTCCTGTTCTGAGTTCTCTGTAAGAGTACTGCGGGTGAAACCACGGCGCCTTTCTGTTACATTGTAGTGTGTCAGTAATATTCTCTAATTCTAAATTAATTGCAATTCAACTTATTACGGTATTGGTTTAACACAGTTCAACATATTTCCAACAATCGCATCGAAAAGCATCTCTGCATAGCAAAGCCAAAATAGCTTCATTAAATTGTCCATTGCTACGTGAAAACAACTTTACTGCTCTACGTCAGAGTACATTCTTGTTTGACATAAAGTTTATATTGTTTGTGCACTATTGGCAGTTTGGCAGGTGCTATGTTTTGACGTCATCGGCTTCGATATCAGTTGTTCTGAGTAATGATTGTGATATGAGCTTATGGGATTACTGGATACATATTCGAATGTCAATAAATTACATGGTTTTTCAATAAACTATGAAAATATACCAAATCTCTGAAAAACACTCGGTTCTAATAAGATTCTTACTTACGTAGGTATAAATTTCAAAAATTTGACAAAATACAAAAAAATAATAAAGATGAGTGTACCAAATGAAGGTAACCCCCACTAAACTTACTATAGCATGCACTTAAAGTTACTAAATAATTAATTTAGATAATTACTATACACTTTATGTCTCTTACATTCGCCATCTTTTCTTCATCTGGTATGTTATATATATATATTATATATTTATATATTCCATGGGCCATGGGAGCCTTCTTTATTCCTAACTTATCCTATACCCCCATAATCATTAACTGAGTTAGTGATTTTTCATTTATAAATTCGTGAGTCATTTTTCAATTTAAATATAAAATAAACACAAAATAAAACAATTGTGAAATTATAATATATTATACTAACCCCCTTATTCATAATCATTTTTAAACCTATTTTAGTTAAAATATGTTTTATCTTGTTTTGACGTATGACATTGGAAAAAAGAAGACAAAAGCTATTTTAACTAAAATAGGTTTACAAAATGATTATGAATAAGGCCCTAAATATTTGTAAGTACTGTTTTTATAAATAAATGCATTTAATATTTTTTTTATGAATTAATTTGTGATCCAGTTAACGGAAAATGTTTTTTTCTGAGATTAATTTACTAGATATTACAATATCTAGTAAATTAATCTCAGACAATAGCAGAGAACATGTCACGTCCCATTACATGGATGGAAATAAAACCGCGACAATTTAATTATAATCCCCGTCATGACTCTGTTGAATTAAAACCGCGATATTTCGATTATAATCCCCGGCATGACTCTGTTGAATTAAAACCGCGATATTTCGATTATAATCCCCGTCATGACTCTGTTGAATTAAAACCGCGATATTTCGATTATAATCCCCGGTATGACTCTGTTGAATTAAAACCGCGATATTACGATTATAATCCCCGGCATGACTCTGTTGAATGAAAACCGCGACATTTCGATTATAATCCCCGTCATGACTCTGTTGAATTAAAATTGAACTACTGCGCCTCACACTTATGCAATCCTATATAATTATACTAAATGTATAGGGCCTAAGCCCTAAAAACCCTACTGTAAAGTTTGATATCATATAACAAACTTAATAATTTAAAAAAAGTACCAATACCAATATATTGGAGCCGACAAAATCAATAAGTTACACCACTCAACCATTCCCTAGTGCTTACATACCAAACTATATGGGACTAATGAGAATATTCTGGTCACGCGTCCCGAAAGCCGAGCAGACATGAGGGCTTTGATGCGTCTAAGTGTCCCCAAATGGCTCTAACATTATTTCATCTTGGGGAAATTCGGTCAAACTACGCGCCTTCGAACGAGTGCGACGTGAAATTGGTTTCCAAACTACCCACTGCCCGGCTATTTGTAGGTACTGAAGTTTCTTATTTGAAATGTATTTTATTATTTGTAATTTGGTATCGTATTCATGTAATTATAAGCTGTGGGTAGAAAATAAACAGTTAGTTCGTTGACTCTACTTTATTGAGCTCCCGAAGTTACAAGTCCCACTGGTAATAAAATAACAATATAATAGACATTTTTATTTCTATAGCTATAGATATTACTCGTCACAGATAACGCAGAGCCTCAAGACGAATGTCTATAATCAGAGCGTGTTTTTAACCGACTTCACAAAAAAGGAGGAGGTTCTCAATTAGTTTTTTTTTTTTTTTTGCATGTTTGTTACCTCATATCTCCGTCGTTTATGAACCGATTTGAAAAATTCTTTTTTTATTTGAATAGATATACTTCCAGATTGGTCCCATTTTTTTCAGAATCCAGTTCTGATGATGGAATCCATGAGGAATTGAGGGAACTCTTCAAATATTGTAGGCATACGACATTATGCCTCATATGGCGATTTTGATATTTTCAGCAACAAACCAAGCATTTGCATTCAGAAAGTATCATAATCTTTTCACCACTATGGTTCTTTCATCATTTTTTTTTTTCATCCAAAATTATTTGGTCGAATACAATGGCGGAAGTCGGTTTTTAAAATGAAAAGTTATTAACTTTTCATTGTTTAAGAGAGACTAAACTATTCCCTGTATTAAATGCATAAGAACAATATATTTTATTAGTCGGTGGATGGAGGTGGCTTGGACCGTTTGTCGTGGCTTTCTATATAGGGGAGGCCTACGTCCAGTAGTGGACTTCTATAGGCTGATGATGATGCTTCATAATGTAGGTATTTATGTAAACTTTAGTCGGCTTGAAACATATTTTAATTTTATGTAACTTATGAAAAACAAACCTTGAAATAAACTATTCATCTTATTTCATCCCGAAACTAAAATACCGACTAGAATCAATTTGTCATAGGACTGACAGAGAATTTTAAAAGAGACGTGTTTTCGCACTTTTAAATGCGTTCCTATGTTTTTGTTTTAGATTTCCGAAATGTATTTAAATAAACAAAAGGTCGACATTCATTTATTCAACATACATACATAAAAAACCAAGCACTTGTTATTAGCAAATTATTTACTATAATAATTGGCAATTTTTATTATTGCCAATATTTACCCACTTCTGTTCTTGCATAACAACTTTTTACTGTCAATATTTACGTTTATTGCCCGTGTTACTACCAGTACACGGGTAAAAAAACTTCCCGTAGAACTACCAAGCGATCCAGTAGTAACACGGGAAGCTTTTTTTTTACCCGTTAGACTAAATAATTTGTATCTTGATATCTATTATACACTCGAGAGCAATGAATCCGGGTCACTTAAAGAATCCTAAAAATCTCGGAAACTAAAAATGCTAGGTTAATGCAATAAATTGTATTTAATAGACAATGTAATACTCCTTAAATGAAGGTATTAAAACTTCTTAGTTATTGTAAAGTTATATCATAAAAAAATCAAATTTGAAAAAGGGCCACTTTCGAAGATGGAACTACGAAATTACAGCATTTGGTTTTGCTTTTGTTTGTAATCTGTCATTTATCATTGTTTGATTTCTGTTTTTTTGTTGTTTTTTTTCTGCGTAAACGCAGTAATGGAAGCACGAGGAGGCAATACGAAGTATTAAAATTCAAGAAAATCGTAATAAAGTTCAAAAATTTCATGTTTCCTATTTTTGTTTTAAGGAGAGATCAGCAGTTTTTTCTTTATGTAATTTTGTGTTAATAAAATGTATGGTGACTCATATTTTTTTTACCTTCATTTAAGGAGTATTACATTGTCTATTAAATACAATTTATTGCATTAATCTATCATTTTTAGTTTCCGAGATTTTTAACATTCTTTAAGTGACCCGGATTCATTGCTCTCGAGTGTATATCGACCTCTGTGGCGCGGTGGGCGAAGGTTCGCCTGCGACGCAGGAGGTTGCCGGTTCGATTCCCGCCTCGGAACAAATATTTGTACGATCTGCAGATATTTGTTCAGGGTGTATTTTTCTATGTATAATAAAAAATATCTATCTATGTAATGTATTGTATTAAGTATATCAGTTATCCCCTGATATACTTAATACAGCTCCGCTTAGCTTGGGGCTCAGGCCCAGGGGGGTCAGGGAAAAAATGTCTGCATCTTTGCTATGTATGTTATTGTTAGTTACTAAACACAAGAAAAGCCAATGTTTGAGTCCAACTGATAGATTCAGGGGCTATGATCCAGTGAACTTTGATGTTGATTTCATTTATAACTACTCACCAGCATTTGCTCACAGCTCCGCACGCGTGGAACCTCTATATAAATTATAACCTAAATGTTATTCTGATATAAGTATAAGCTATAATACTGTAAAGTTTCATCAAAATCCATTCAGTAGTTTTTGCGTGAAATAGTAACAAACATCCATCCAACCATCCTTCCTCACAAACTTTTACATTTATGATATTAGTGGGTCCTGACCCCTTATTCATAATCATTTTTAAACCTATTTTAGTTAAAATATGTTTTGTCAAAATTGTTGTGTAAATAAGCTATTTTAACTAGAATAGGTTTAAAAAATGATCATGAATAAGGCCCTATAACTATTGCTAATATTTATACGTACTAGAACACTCTTCACCATAATATACTTCTCCGACAAGTCCCCTTTGGGGGACTTTTTCTGCTCTTTCGAAGGGAGACGTCGTCCTTTTTTATTTTATTTCAATTTCTAGTGTTTTTTTGAGTTATATCGTGAAATTTTTGTGGCATTTTAACCGGTGTAGCTTATAAAGAGCACATTGTAGTGAATTTAAATAAAATAAGTGTATTGCGTGTCTTTTCGAAGGGGTGGAAATTGACCAGGAACATTCTAGTAAACTGCCATCGATTTACTAGAACATGACTTGACAGAGGACTTGATGACTGGACTTTGTTTGAATTCTATGATACTTGACATTGGTAAAATTGAGAAAAACCTCAGATAAAATTTAAAAAAAAAAAAGTCCCCTTTCCTCCCCTTTCAGTAGGACGAAGCACAATTTACCTGCTTTACTATTCTAAACTGCGCGAGTACAGTATCGTTTGGTTTTTAAATACTTATTGCTGAATCGTATCGAGAGCTAAGTTTGAATTGAACTAAGGAAAACGGGACGCGTTAGCGTGACGTCACTCTAAGTAGATATTAGTTCGTATGCAAGCGGCGTACGCACGGCTATACCACAGGATAATTATAGTGCTAAACTAGAAATTACGAGGTACGCAGGCGGCGACAATGATGGACGTGGTTTCATTCATAGTTTTGGTTTTATACTATTCGAGTTGTCAATTAATATCCTGAAAGAGTTACCTACGTATAATGTTCTATCGCGGTTGGATAATAAAAACTTTACGTCATAAATACCCATCTCTAGTGCGGAATAAGTTCTCACTGAAAAACATCCTCCTACAATGGAATTTTACAGGATGATGATGATTTATTTTATGTCTGATTCATAAAATTCAACATTCGATCTAAATGAGTTGGTCTCGTGTATTTGAGTACCTACCTATTATTTAACTTTGAGTACCTATCTATTATTTAACTTTGACTGCGCACTTTTTTTCACAATTTCGTGTGTGAATATGTTTTTTTTTATTTAAACAGAGACGTGTGTTTGGTCCGAACTGTATTAAGACCGCGTCAAATACAAACGTCTGCGTATCACCGTCATGTTGAAGGAAAAAAATCACAGACAAGAAAGAATTGCAATCACCCACCAAAAACAAAAGCATCCGTGTTTTCAGCACTGAACGCGTTAAATATTTAATCAGTATTCGGCTCTGTACTTTCTGTTTTAAGTGTAGGTACTCAATCCACTTAAGCTGCATAAGGCAACAGAGAAGGCTCGAAAGGTTATACGAATGTAGTATACTCGCCTACCCAGTACCTGCAATATGGACCCAAGGACCTTTAAAACCTACCTTCATAAAACAATTAAAAAGGAGTAACACCACCCCGCCGTTTTGCTTGATGTAGAGTTTTGATGAAGCAAATACACCTCTCAAACAGTTTAGTTTCTGATTAGTTTCTCTCTCAATATCGAAAACAATTCCTAAATAATTTTTGTTTATGGAAAATAAATATGAAACAAATGACCTCGGTCTAAACTTCTGATAAGGCAGAGCATCCTGATAGTAATACCTACCGCCATAATGACGGGTGTAGTTATTTTAATTTATTTTAGGTAACAGCATTACAAAACATTTATTACATATACTTGATGGCTATAGGAAAAGCAATTGATAGATTATCCTAATTGTTAATTGCGACGAACAATGCGAGTTACGTAAAGCTAGTAACATAGGTACCCTACACCTCTATCTATCTAAATATTAAATAAAAAGCAATTGCCATCCGTAGTCTCGCAAAATCTCGAAAATGGCTCGAGGTAATTTTGTATGGGTTTGCCGCTTCGGATTACTTTCACTAGATGGCGTTCGTGGCAGCCTTATCGTTTGACAGCTGCGCCATGCATAAAAGGCCGCGTTCTCACTATCGTCTCTAGCGTTTCCATATATCGACTATTTTTTATATGTTTTACTACTCGTACTAGCCGTTTCCATTGTCTTGACAAACTGTCGTTACAGCAAAAAAAGTTGTGGACGAGAGTTAATCGTGCCTTCCTATATGTGGACACCTCCGTTTAAATAAACAAACCACGACGCGACGCTTTAAACTGCACAACTATCTGACGTCACGACAAAGTGGTAACGCGGCCTAACTGTTATTCATTTCGTGTGGTGGAAAATCTACTCCATTTAAAACCGTTTTTTCGTAACAAAAAAAAAGGTTGTGAATTTTGAGAATAAATTTGGTTAAAGCGAAGTGTTACAATCAAGAGTTCGACATCCCGGAGAGGAGATGGAGGGGTATATTCTTAGATCAGGCACACCACGGCTAATTATTGAGTTACTTTTGTATTATTATCGTACACTGATATCAATATCAATTTAATAATTAGTGATTCTAACGTCAGAGCTGAAGCCCAATTCTCTAAGTTATTTTTAAAATACACTGAAAGTTGACCGAATCGAGACTGAATTGTAAATTGACTGAAAGTTGAATTTCTAGTCCCTCATAAATAACAATTTAGTCTACTTTCAATTCATGGTGACCACCATTATAGTAGGATAGTTATATATATATAATTGGAAAGAGTAAAGAGAGACTCCATCTACTTATGTTAAAATTAACGAAAAAACTTTGAATCGTTCAAGTTTAGGTCACATTTCGATATAATCACATTACAGTGTTGTATTTTATGTCAGGAGAATGCAATTCCTGACATTTAAGACATCGACACAAGATCGAAACATGATCGGAACTCTATTTTAACAATTTTTTAGTTAGTGAATTGGGCCTCTGATTCTGAGTTTTGACAAGCAATTGACACGGACGTATGGTGTAGTGTAACACGGATTTTTGTATGGAAAATGAAGTTCACAGAGTGTACGCTAGGGGCGCTCATCGGTGTCGCCATATAAAAATCCACACTACACTACACCAGACGTCCGTGTCATTTGCTTGTCAAAACTCAGAATGAGCTGTCTGGTTGCTATCACTCGATATTTTAATTAGAAATTAATAATAGGCAACAAGTCCGTACGATCTATAAAAGGCTTATTTTTTATTTATTTGTTTATTTTGTAGGAAAACCAACAGCTATTAATAAGTACATATTAAAACAGAGATACAGACAAAAAGCCAATATTGGTATTCACGGATAAAAAACAACTTAAAAATAGAAAGGCTTGTATTGATAGCTCCATATCGAGAATAGTAAAAACACACAAACTTAAGGAAACATAAATTATTCTAAAAGAGAAGTAGGTAAGTGTACTCAATTTAAAATGAACCGCGCCTTTGCTTCAGAATGTGTAATATAAATAACTCTAAAATGCAATCTAAGATAATCTCTGTCACTGTTATTACGCCACCATATAACGGTCCCGCTATCTTAGAAATCTCTGGTTTTAATTCTTATTTTCTGACATGTCGTGGGAATCTAAGCTTATCTGTTTGTTCAATCATTATCTGCCAGCTGAATTCGCAAAACTTTCTTTACTTTCTTTCTCAAACATTTCGTACCTACGTTCGAAAAAGTTCTAGAAGTTTCATGTACAAAATGTTGTCATTTCATAAAGTTTACACTTAGCAGAAGTATTTCTAATTTGTCAGAAATACTATTGTCATATTATCAGTACATATTTGTTTTTTTTTTGAGCACAATAACATATTTTCAAAGTTTTGAAAAACCAAAGAAACTTTGGCCATAAAATTACGTTTTCTAAAATATTATATGACAGAAATGGCACTAATGGCAGTACGGCAGTTCTTAACTCTGGGTAGTGATAAAATCCTTCTAAAATGGAAGGTCATCCCATTTGGGGACAAACCAAACTCCATTAAAAACAATTAATAATTCACTCAGAACCTTTATCAGGCTGTGGAACGGTGACTGTAGTAAATTAAGAACGGCTGTCCCGACTTATTGTTTAGTATTTTGTGATGGTAGATTGTATCTCGATAAGATCGCACTGTATCTATTAAGCCGGGTCTGCTGCGGCCTTTTCTAACAAAACATGTTAGCATTAACATGTTATATGTTTGTAAAACACCAAAACGTGCCGCAGCAGACCCGACTTTATGTATATAATGTGGTCTTTTCGAAGGCCGAGACAAGTAGACGTTATATAGCACGTGCTAATGCATAGCATTGTCCCAACCACTTTCTAACACGCGTGTTGTAATATTTGTTTGACAGTGAAAGGGACAGTGGCGGATTTACACATTTGCCGCCAGTAGGCTATTCAAATTTTGCCGGCCCTACCGACCTCTACAATTTTATACCAGGCGCGGTCACAGGCAAAGATTTCGGGGGGATCATCATCAGGGTGTCCTTTTTCATATTTCCCTGACGAACTTTTCGTACCTAATTAAGGAGTGTGAACAGCAAAATTTTTGTGATTTTGGTATCCAAACTAGCCGAAAAAGCAACGAAAAGTGTGGCAGCGGCGAGCGTAGCGAGCCGCGAAAATTTCGTATTCATATTAACAGCAAAATCAGTTGAGCAAATTGGAAATTCATTGCACTAAAAATAAAGTACCGAAATCACAAAACAAATGGCAGACTTCTATTCTTATTGCCAAATCAATCTTTTAGATTCAATTGTTAAGAAGTTTTAAGCAGGAAGTCTAAAATTTATTAAATTTTTTCGTGAATTGAATTCGAATCTCGAAGACAATTTCGAAAAAGAAAAAAATGTTGCCCCCAAATTTGCCGCCCCTAAAATCTGCCGCCCTAGGCTCCAGCCTACTCAGCCTGCTGGTAAATCCGCCACTGGAAAGGGACAGTTCTAAGCATTCGTGCCGTGGCGTGTCCGGCCTAAGAATATAGCCCTCTTTCTCCTCCCGTGGATATCGTAAAAGCCGACTAAGGTGTTACATCAGGGGATGGGCAGTAGCATCCATTTGAGTACGCGATCACCAATTTTTATTTCGGCTTTCACCATTTTCTGTTAGTATGCATCCTAATAGTTAATAGGTACAGATACAATATTCAGAATTACTTGGCGCAACGCATTGAGTTGGCTGGCAACACATCATAACACATGTGTCTTTGTCCATGAGGGTTGGACCATCTATCAGTTGCGCCACTGTGGTAAGGAGGCTGTTGGTGCTCTCTCGCGCATGATGGCGTTAAAGCCAGGTGTGCCTCCGCGAACATACCTGATGCGCTGATAGCACAGCAGCCCTAACAGCATCCTGGACGCATTGTTGTACTGGACTCAAAGGGCAATTGTACGCTGCTTGAGTAAATTTAAATCCATAAGCTGCTAATGTAAAACGCTTGACAGAAATCTCTAAATATAGTAATCTTAACACAAGACGAGGACATCTCAAAAGTAGTATTTTTGAATGCCCAGTGCGACGTGACGAGATTAATTAATCAAATGCAAAAAATAGTGTAGCTTGAACAATATACTAATAATAGTTGTAACCGAACAGAATTTTGGAAAAAAGTCTGGTTTTGCAAAAACAAATGACCACCCTAAAAAATCTTTGGCATTCAAATGCTCTTAGTTTTGAACGGCAACAACACAATTTTTTTAGTTAGACTCGTATTTTTTTTTATCTAACCGCATTTTTTATGTATAATTTGTATATTTCGATTAATTAAAAAAACCCTCAATATTAATACAGTCTTAAGTGCAAACCAATTTCATCGTCAAATATGACATGCGATTTTCAACTTTAAGCAAAGCCGTTTGGATTTTTTGGATGTTTGGATTGTAGGATCATACCGCGCCTTAACACTTTATCTCGGCCTAAAATTGTGCGTCTATGCTGAAGTGAAGGCGGTCAAGTCAGGGCATTCTGCCAGTTATGCCTACTCTATTTTGCCATTTCTGTTTCCGTGTAGATGCTTCAGAAAAGATTTCTAACAAAATGTTGAATCGTTTATGAATGCCGTCGCAATATTGTCACATTCAGTGCTATATGCTACTAGCCGGCAATTTACTGTGTTGGTGTGACGGATCGCACTACGTTACGTTGAAGAGATTTGTTATGGTTTTAATAATAGTAGTTTACACTAGAAGGACAAATAAGAAAACCACATAGGAAAACAATACCGCAATGCATACTAAATTGTGTGTCTTGACCTTGAAGCATAAAATCTCTTTATCAGCCGTTAACGTCCACTTTTAGATGAGGCCTTCCTCATAGAATGCAAATTTGCCATAATTACTACAGTTGGCAGTGGATTGATGATCGCAGTACTGCTGCCCATCTCCTGGTGTAATCCCTTAGTCAATTTTTCGACATCTATCGAGAGGTCAGAATAAGAAAGTTGAAGTAGAATCACTCGCAGAACTGACAATATTCCGGGAATAAAGGTTCTTGAACAGCAACCATGAACTGCAAGACACTGGATGCTCCCACTCTCTGGACCGCTGACATTGTAACAGTCGCAGGAAATTGGTGGACCATGACCCAAGACCGTTCGTTTTAGCAATCTTTGGGGAGGCCTATATCTATAGCAGTGAACGTGTACCGGCAGGTGGCGATGACTAACTAAAAGCTTGTCACAAGCGTCACAAGGAGCACAAGCTTGAACATGTTCCTTGCTAACACTAAAATCAAAAATACTCTATGTTATTCATTTTGTAATGCGTGTTGCATGCGTGATGACGCGGACACAAGCTCTCCCCCCACCCCCGCGCCGGACGAGCCGAGAGGAGAGAGCTCAGAGACGCAGTGCGAGGAGGGACGCTGAGGGAATGTAGCACAGGTCCTATACCCACCCTGATGAAGACCCTCGATTAGGGTCGAAACCTGTTGGTGCTTCCACCAGCATATCGGTACGTAAAAATTTCCCGTTTTAGAAAATGAATGATATAATTCACGAAAGTTATTTTAGTAAAATACTCTGTTTTTTATTAGTTAGGTTCCTTGTATCAAAGTGCCAAATTTCACGCCTATCACGACTCCAAAGTGACCCCTACAAAAACAACAATTCCTAGTGTGTGCCAGAAATAGGGTAATAGACGAGAGGTAATGGCTTGCGGCGCCCTTCCGTCACCTAGCGAGGACCTCGTAACCACTGATGCTGTCATCCATTTGTTTCAGTGTCACGTGTGTGGTGCGGTGCAAGTGTAGAGCAACCTAAAAAGGTTTGTATTGTAGTTCTACGCTTCGAAGTCGTTGGTGAAAACCAGAATTGCTGACGAAGGAACCGATTCGATTGATAATGTAGATTGTGGATGCGGATAACGAAACGCATATAACCTTCTTCGTTGAAATAAAATCTTATTTTCTATGAAACTATAATGTATATTATAATAATAAATAAATAAATAATGCTGGACATTTCACACAACATTATCTAGCCCCAAGCTAAGCAGAGCTTGTGTTATGGCAACTAGATAACTGATATACGTAATATAATACATTACATAAATAGATATTTTTATTATACATAGAAAATACCCAGAACACCCGGAACAATTATCTGCAGATCGCACAAATATTTGTTCCGAAGCGGGGATCGAACCCGCAACCTCCTGCGTCGCAGGCGAACCTTCACCCGCCGCGCCACAGAGGTCGTACAATATTGTAACTAACATAACATAACACCCAACAGTCACATACATGGTCCTGTCCGCCTGAGATGCGAGAGGTTGCGGGTTCGATTTCCGTTGCGGGACTAATACTTGTATGATCTGCAAATATTTGTTCCGGGTCTTGACTGTTGGGTGTTATGTTATGTTAACTAGATAACTTTTTTGTCGGATGTAAAAGTGGTTTTCACTGTCCTGATGGGTATTTATCACGAATGTTTTCAGTGTATATAACATCAAGGTTCTACGCGGGCGGGGCCAGTGCTAGACATAGGTACATAACGTTGCTACTCGCTGTCTCGCCTACCTTGCACCAGCCTTAGGTCGTTGCTTCGACCCATTAACAGTTCCGTGGCGCTTTCTTGAGCTCGCTCTGAATGACTTGTTTAAGATCTTATTGCTGTCAGCGCTTGATTTTTATTCAGTCCTGCAAATCTCAACCGCTGTTTTTTCTAGGGGGTTAGTACGGGTTTTGATAATTTTCGAAACTATATGAAGTTTCGTTTCCTTCCATAGATTTACTTGCAGCGCCCCTAGTGAAAACGAGAAGAATATATATATATGGAAGGAAACGAAACTTCATATAGTTTTTGAAAACTATCAAAACCCGTACTAGACCCCCCCGTATAAATAATTGCACGCCCTTTAAGGGTAGATTACATTGGATCCATTATATAATAACTATGACATCTTTATACATGTAATTCAGCAATAAATATACTTTGACTTTGACTTTGACTTTAGACGTACTGTACTATTTCCTCTTTTTCGTTTTTAGGGTTCTGCCTAGAAAGTGAAAACGTATTTCTATACTCAGTGAGACTTTGTTGTCCGTTTTTTACAAATACGTCTGTTTGTTTTGATATTTTAATTCTTGTTTAGCATGCACCTGTTTGTGGTTCATGGACAACAAACGCGGTTCATACCTGACGTTACTTTTTGGTAGACTTAAGTTAATTTACCACGTAGAAGAACTAATGTCACAGACAGCTAAGTTTTGAGTTAGTTAAACATGATTTTACATTCTGTAATTTCATGTAATTTCTTTCGGAAACTTTCGTTCATATATTTCGTTCTTTCGTTCGGTATTAAAAAAAATTGCGGGCTTACATTTCATGGTTCTGTTGCAACTATTCAGGGCCTTATTCATAATCATTTTTTATTATTAATATACAAAAGGGACTAGTGGGAATGAATCATTTACTTACCCTATTTTTAGGTTGTTTTGTTCTCTCTGATGTAAAATGTCATACATCAAAAAGAGACAAAAGCTATTTTAGCTAAAATAGGTTTAAAAAATGATAATGAATAAGGGCACAAAAAAAACAATACAGACTGACCGTTTATTGTTTTTTTTTTGTGCTGTTTCCTGTACATCTTTTCACATTTTTAATGCTCTGGTGGTAGAAAAATTAATTATCTTGTCGTGTTAGGCTTCTAAGATCAAACGCTCTAGGCTTCCTGCAATTGGCAGTATGGTACGTGCACGCCCCTCCACCACTTTTACTTGGCACTTAACACAAGCTTGACGATCGAAGACGGTCCTTGTGTTTACGAATTATGGAATATTTTATTTTGACATAATGAAATAGTGGAGTGTTCAGTTTTAGATTAGACACTGCCTTCATAATCAAAAAGGATGCATCTAACATTTTTGTCAAAATTGAGTTTACTACCACCGTGACCAGCAAAAAAGACGTATCCAACGGAAAAATATTTACTTGTTAGCTCTTGTTCACTCGTAGCTACCATTAAGCAAATAGGAGCAACTACACATTTTTTCCATCAGTTCGAAGATACACACAGTTAGTTACACTTATAAAAACTTAAAAAAAGACAATGGCATGCAGGATTATTTTTGTTTTAAATTAAATTTTTGACATTTACGCCGTTTCAACCAAGTATCTTGAAACATAAACACAACATACACACACACATACATAGGTACCTATATATTTCTAAAATTCTTACACTAAAATGAAAGTGTATATTGTCATAAGGGAAAACAAATAAAATAACCTATTACTACGCGTAAAATACAAACCCATTTTACTCACAATGTTTTGTATAAAATCTTATTACTTTTATGGTATCAGCAAGTCTTTTTTTGCCTTAAAAATGATTTTTGGTTTGGAATTAATTTTACATGCGTCCTTTGTTACGAACGGTAGCCGAAAAAATCATTAAGCAGAATTTGCGTCTATACTAAGTTGAAAAGACGTAATTGTGTACTTGCGCCTTTTTACCCGCGTATTGAGTATTTTTCTTGATTTTATGTATTAATAAGAAATGACAATTAATTCATCAGCAGCCGTCAGACGTCCACTGATGGATGAGACCTCCAGATCCCCCCATAGAATGCTATGGGGGGATTTCCCATAATCACCACGCTTGGCAGACGGATTAGTGATCGCAGTACCCAGGTGGATGCTACCTATCCCCTGGTGTAATCCCTTAATCGGCTTTTACGACATCCACCATCCATTTTTAGGCCAGACACACTACGGCACGACAAGTATTAATTATAAATAACGCTAAAATATATATATATATATATAATAATATATATATATATATATATAATAATATATATATATATATATATATGATGGATACGCACAATGGACCATTCATAGAGTTCGAATGCGGAAAAGGGAGTTCTTTAACATTAACGGTAAAATATTGGGTTATTCCCGCTCGTCCCCACTACCATTTGAATGGGGACGAGCGGGAAGTTTTTTTCCCGCTCGTCCCTAAATGCTTCAAGTTCACTTCACACTTTCACCTACGAACATTTTAAAGTTTTCAAGCACAAAAAAACTTTTCTAATTTATATTCAAATTCAATCAAATGATCATGAAAAACCAAAATTAACAATGTTGTCAGCACGGCAATGCATAATGGCTCTTCTATAGCTAGTATAAGGTTGAAGATACAGCACACAGGCTCGTATTAATATTTCAAACTCAACTCTGAGAACGATTGGAACACACTCAAGGTTGTTCTTAAAGTTACATAACATAACACCCAACGATCATATAGTCATGATCCCACACTAGAATTACCCGTGTCGTCGGTATCAAGAACTACGAGTACCATGGTATCATAACACCCAGACCCGAAACAAATATTAGCAGATCATGCAAACATTTGTCACGCAGCGGCAATCGAACCCGCAACCTCTTGCATCCCAGCCGGCTACTCACCCGTCGCGCCACAAAGGTTGTCATATTGAGGAATTATGTTGGTCATAGTTTTTTTCTAGCTTAACTTGTCTGCAATTACTTATGCAGGATATCAGGGCTCAGTACCTATTCTGGCAGCTTGAGCCATAATCCAACACTCTGTCCCAGGTGTGTAAAAAGTACATTCGGCACTTCCCATTAAATATTAACCGGCTAAAGTCGAGAAGAAAACTTTACTGAAAATATTTCAACATAGGCTGAAGAGCACATCTCTCCTTATTAACCAAGTTAAAGAAAGGGTGGAGATTAGATTGCTATTTTTTATGTCACCATTATCCAACTCGGATAGACAGCATTAGGGAAACTACGCCAAATCTTCTCGTCACAGATAACGCAGACCCTCAAGACGAAAGTCTAATAATCAGCGAGTGTTGGCAGTGGTGACTTACGGCGCTAACAATTTGTAGTTAGTAGTAGAACTTCTTGTGAAAGAGTTCGTCCTGGAAAGTACTACCACCGTGCCAATTTCTGCCACCAAGCAGTAGTGCTCGCATTGCTGTGTTTCGGTTTGAAGGGTACGGATGCCGGTGAAATTACAGGCACATGAGACCACGGACGTAGCCAGGTTTTAGTTTCGGAGGGGTTCAAGAAAATAAAAAAACAAAAATGTACACGAAATTACATTAATATTCATGTGAATAAAAACACATTCACCACACTGGTGTTTTTTTAAAAAGTATCAGATTTTTACAACATTTTGAATATTTCGGGGGGGTTTGAACCCCCAAACCCCCCCTGGCTACGCCCATGCATGAGACATTTTCATCTTTGTCTCAGGGTCGGCAGCGCGCGTTTGATGCCTCTGGTGTTGCAGGCGTCCATAGGCTAACTACTTTCCATCAGGTTGGCTGTATGCTTGTTTGCTAGCCCAGTAGTTTGATAATAAAAAAAAACTTTGATTGACAATGGTAGATGTCAATACAATAGACACATCACAGCTGTTTAATTGTTTAAAATGCAACACATCAACTACATAACAGACACTTTCTCCTTTTGTATATAAGTCACATTATAACTTTCATTTGTTCCATCTGTCCGTCAGTAAAGGTGGTTTTTAAATAATTTTAACAATTTAAGCCTGTAATATATTATTACAGGACGCGCCCAACAGTCATGACTTACGCTGTATCTGGTAAATAATTGACCATACTACCATTACTTAGTTACCATTAAGTCATAACGCCTTTATTAATAAATTCATTTTGTCATTAATTATGTCACTGCGGGTTATATTCCCCTCAAAAAAGTAATAAACAAACTGGACGAGGCTTCCCCTATATAATACAATGGGCGATTTGCCATAATCACCACGCTTGGCAAGCCAGATTGGAGATCGCAGTATTGGTGTTAAGAACTCAGGTGGATGCTGCTGCCCATCTCCTGGTTTGATCCCTTATCCCACTAATTTAGTGTGATAGGTACTTTTCTGAAACTAGGGCCAATGTAGAGCCAAGGTAGAGCAAAGAGCAGTGCAATGCCACGTAGGGCACGTCACAAGTGGACGTGACCTGTGAGGTAATGCATTGTAATAGAGGTTACTGAGGGAATATGCATGTTCCGTCAATGATTCAAATTAAAAATAAGTTTGTTTGGTACTTTTATAAGTATAGTACTTTAACTTACTTACTTTTACTTTAACTTTTGTAAGTAGTGATTATGCTTAAACATTGTATATTTTATAAAATACAAGAAGAATGCTTTAAAAAAATCAGCGGTTAAGGTGATTGCTCTCGCATGTGGCGCGAAATTCAAATTTTATTGTGTTTTTTGTAAATCACAGCTAATCAACACTTCTTGAGATAGAGAAAACAGATTTTGCGAAAACTAGGAGACCTAGCACACATGTTTTAATTGATAGTATCTCATAAATGTCATTAGTTAAGCTACGCATACCTTTAAACCAAAAAAACACTGTAAAAATCTTTGAAGAGTATTCGTAGCTGAAGTAATGATCTATATGTGAAACTATAAACTAAAACATGTGTGTTAGGTCTCCTAGTTTTCGCAAAATCAGTTTTTACTATCTCAAGAAGCAAAAACGTAATAAAATTTGAATTTCGCGCCACATGCGAGAGCAATCACCTTAACATAACGTAGGTACTTTTTTATTTAGAATTTTAAATGCTCGAAAACGTTTTATAGAATTTTTCAAGTTCCAGATTTTTTTTATATACCTATTCCATAAATACACTTAACAGAAGTATCATTTACTCGAAACACTATTGTCAAACTGTATATTTGTTACTTTTGTTAGAAGTTTTGAAATACCGATGTAACTTTTTCCATTTTTCCAAAAATTACGTTTTCTATAAAAGCAAACGCAAAAATCTTTTTACAGCAGCTTCGACCAGAATGTGATTCGAATAAGTATTAAATTATTAGAATAGAATTAGTGGTTTTAGGGTTCCGACAAGAAAACCGGGATCCCTTTGTTTTCCGTCTGTCTGTCAAGACCCTTTTTCTAATTATCGGCAAAATTATACCAAATATAAAGGTTTGTGATTCTATAGAAAAAGATACAGTTGTTAATGTCTAATTTTTGTAAGGAAATCACGAAATTGAAAAACCTCTGGGGTATTTCCGGTTATCTTATAATTATGAAAATTTGAATATTTTTGGCTTTGTGACTCATATAATGAAAAAAGTCTTATATTGAGGAGTTTCAACTTTTTGCCCCTAAAACACAATGGTGAAGATTGTAGGAAATAGTGGCTGAAACTCTCAAAGGGTACGGACGATTTTGAAATAATTTACGGATAGGACTAGGCGCTAGTTTCTTTCGTACTTTTTACAGATTTTATTCAATGTCAACTCAGAAAAATTGCTTGCTTGCTTGCATGTTGCCTTGCTTGCGTGCATGCTTGTTGCATGTTTACTGGCGTGTGCACGCTTAACTGATACTTCAACTCGTATATATAATTATATATCACTAATTAACTTATCTGTAAATGGTAAAAAGGCCTTTACATAAATTGCATTAGTAACAGCTACCGTGCTATCTACTCAAATCCTACTAATATCATTAAATGCGAAAGTTTGGAATTTTGTATGTTACTCAAACAAGCAAAAACAGCTGAGCCAATATCTATGAAATTTTGTACACCTAGGGATTATGATACATAGTACTTCTTTACCGGTACTACGCGAGGGAAGTCGCGGACAGTTCAAAGTATATGATAAATATTTATGTTAAAACCATGTTCGATATTATCTGAAAGCATTTAGTTTTAGTAGGATAACAGAGATAGCACAATAAACAAGATAGTATCTCTGTTATTTTATGTTTCTTCACTGAAAATCAGAAATAATGTTGAAGAGCAACTTTAGTGTTAATACATTAAAATAAATGATAGAGTCCCGCTCGTTATTATTGAACATGTAGAACGAATTTCACCATACTCTGTTAGTAAATGTCTTGTTCAATTCAACCATTAGTCAATGTGACCGATAATCTTTGTAAACACCTGTCAAAAAGCATTGGTTAGACTAAACAGTTGTTTAATCACCTGTTCTGCCCTTTCGAAGGGAGACGTCGTCCTTTTTTATTTTATTTCAATTTCTAGTGTTTTTTGAGTTACCGGTGTAGCTTATAAAGAGCACATGATAGTGAATTTAAATAAAATAAGTGTATTGCGTGTCTTTTCGAAGGGGTGGAAATTGTCCAGGAACATTCTAGTAAACTGCCATCGATTTACTAGAACATGACAGAGGACTTGACGACTGGACATTACTTGTTTGTCATACACTACTTGACATTGGCAAAATTGATTATATTCCGAGATGCAATTAAAAAAAAAACACCTTTTATTTGTTGGTTAAATCCTCCTTAATCTTTTTCTTCTTTTAATTATGGCCTCAGAGGAAAGTTTCCTCAATTTTGCCAGTGTCAAGTAGGTATATTATTTTGATAAAATTAGGTCAAGTGGTCTCTCTCAGTCAGTTTGTTAGTAGTAGAACTTCTTGTAAAAGAATTCGTCCGGAGAAGTACTACCTCCGTACCTATTTCTGCCGCCAAGCAGTAGTGCTTGCATTGCTGTGTTTCGGTTTGAAGGGTACGGGTGCCGGTGAACAGGCACATGAGACTTTTCATCTTTATATCTCAGGGTCGGCAGCGCGCGTGTGATGCAGGTGTCCATAGACTACGGTAACCGTGGGTCATATGCTTGTTTGCTTGCCAAGTAGTAAATTATATTGTATAAAAAACTCGTCATGTTCTCATAGATTTAGTAAAACGGTGACAGTCGTACTAAAATGTTGGTGGACTATTTCCACCTATTTGAACACATGCAATACAGTTATATATAAATTCACTACCATGTGGTCTTTAAATAAGCTACACCGGTTACAATGCCATCAAAATTACACAATTGACTCAAAAAATACTAGAAAATAAAATAAAAATGGACGTCCTTTAGAATAAATGGAAAAAGTCATTGAATATTCAATTCTTAATCTAATCTCATCTCAGCCAACTGTCACGTCTGTCACTGCGTGCATAGACGTACTAACTATTACTTAATCTTTACATGCGTACGTTATCTTTCTCGCTCTAACGAAGGCCTTCCAGAGCGATTAATCAAAATATGACTGAGATGAGATTATATTGTGAATTGAATGACAAATATTTACGAAAATTGCCTCTCAGTAGTTGGATGAAACAAATTCTGCAAGCGTATATACCCTTAAGACACGAGTTTGACTTGCTTTTTTATTACTTTTTAACCGACTTCCCAAAAAAGGAGGAGGTTCTCAACTCGGTTGTAATTTTTTATTTTTTTCTTCTTTATGTTTGTTACCTCATATCTCCGGCGTTTATGAACTGATTTGGAAAATTCTTTTTTTATTTGAATAGTACTTCCAGATTGGTCCCATTTTTTTCAGAATCCAATTCTGATGATGGAATCCATGAGGAATTGAGGGAACTCCTAAAATATTGTAGGCATACATATGGCGATTTTGATATTTTCAGCAACAAATCAAGCATTTGCATTCACCACTATGGTTCTTTCATAATTTTTTTTCATCCTAATATTTAGTCGAATACAATTGCGGAAGTCGGTTTTTTAAATGAAAAGTTATTGAGTGTTGTGTTTAATCCGTGATGGATTTTTCAGAAATTATATGTAACTTGTATGTAAATTTATTGTATTGTATAATTAAAATTGCCGCAATGGCGGCGATGAGGTCATCACTTGTCACGTCTAATATTCCTGTGATTGTGCAACTAACGGTGAAAAGAGTCCCTTTGAGGTTCTGCCTGGAAAAAGGTGTGTGTTTATGTGTTTATGTATTATGTATGCGTGTGTATAACTTGACATATTTCGGGTTTTCAATATAAAATGAGCCGTATGTCGTGAGTATTAGGTTCAGGTTTATGTGTGCTTGTGGTGGACAAAGAATATCAGAGGATTATGTTTCTCGCAAAAGATCGCTCGATGATAGTCGTGACCCATCTTTATTCAGTATGTTTATATGTGGATGCCAGCTGATCCAATAGTTACTATGTTTAAAAATATTCCAAGTCGAACGTCACAGGTACGTCACAAATTGCCCAACTATTTTAAGAGTGCGTGTGACCCGAGATAACTGCTAAGTGACTCTTATCTTTATTCTTCGGCGTGATAACGAAAGTAGAGACTACTTATAGTACGTAGAACATCCTAATGCGTGTTCGGATTTTTGGGATTACGCGATTTTGGAAAGTTAAGGTGACGCCTCGCGCGTTTTTTGCTATTTTTCCGATTTAACTGATAAGAGCCGTGGTAGTCTCGGCCTACGAATAGGACTCCTCCAATTCCTCCTGTGGATGTAGTAAAAGATGACTAAGGGATTACGCCAGGAGATGGGCAGCAGCATCCACCAGAGTGCTTAAACTGCCATAAACAATCCGCCTGCTAAGCGTGGTGATTATGGAAAATCCCCCCAATACACGCTATAGGTTGTACTCTATGCATGCTATGGGCCTCACCCAGCAATGGTCATCCATTTAAACGTCATTCTGAGCTAAAAATGTATGACTTTTTTTTTTAAAGGTCTTTATTTCTTATAAAATATACAAATTATTAAAACTAAACACAGTTTAGTAAAAATACAGCTTAAAATTAAAAGTAACTTGGCAGGCTAAGGCGCCTATAAAAGTTTTTGGACAAAATTACTATTTTTTATAAATATTGGCCACTTTATATATCTAAGTTTTGCTATTTATATACCATTAATATAAGATAAGATAATGAAGTAAGTAACGTAAGTACGTTAAGTAAAAAATTATATATGGAGCTAAAAATGTATGACTAGCATCAGAGTCATGACGAAACGACTTTCAATAATTTTCCTTCCTGGTAGGTTTCGCTTTCAATTTAATTTTAATTGATATTTGCTTTGTTAATGAAGGAAAACCAAACATAATACGACTCTATGTGATAGGTGTCATATGCTTAGTTTCTATTAGTTTGTATGTTTTTTGCCAGCCTTTAGCTGGGCCCATAACCTGTTTTACCGATAAAAATACTGTCTTTGGGTTAAATAGATCTTATGCACGATGTTGTTCATTCAGGAAGTGTTCTGAAACACATTGTAAACACAGCGAGCTGTCGACATGACGAAATGGTTAGCACCCGGCCTCGGTGGATGTTTGCTACACAAGATACATAAATATTTTCTCACTATAAGTATTGACAACGGGAAAAGCCAAATATATTATTAAAATAAATGTCTAGTGGAATCTAGACATTTATTTCAATCACGAAACTCTTCTAATCCTAAAATATATGAGACCAGAAAGAGTTCGGCTTTTGTATGCCTTGGTATGCCTGGCCTAAGAAAAGACCCCTCCATCTCCTCTCTTGGATGACTTAAAATCCGAGTAAGGGGCCACCAGGGGATGGGCTGCAGCATCCACCAAACCAAAGTACCAAGTACTCAACACCGATACTGCAATCACCAATCCTCTTGCCACAAGAGTGGTGATTCCTATAGCATTCCCCTCGTTGTATTTTATGGCGTAGGCCTCGTCAATGACCGTCTAGGCTGCTCATGATGGTAATGATGATGATGTATGAAAATACAGAGGTGTATTTTATTGTTGTTTACTAGTAAATTTTATCAACTTTTTAATTTTTATGATTCTTATTGTACGGGACTAAAGACATTATAAACGTCGCAGTAAGTCGGTGGATGGAGGTGGTTCGAGACTGTTCATCGTGACACTCTAGGGAAGAACCCTATGTCCAGCAGTGGGCTTCTAGAGGCTGATGATGATGATGATAATGCTTATTGTAGGAAAGTTAGATATACAAACGGATGGAAACAAATCTTGGTTCAAAACTTAACAAGAGAAAAACAAAACCCGCTTTCGTTTCGCACAGTTGGATAACTAAGGTCAGTACTCAATTGCCTTTGTCCTGCTAGTAAAATATAATAACTAACAATGATGTAAGGCCGTGTGTGGGTTGTACAGACGTTTTCTATGACCATGCCATCCCTTTTTTTATCCGACTGCCCAGTATTCAAATGTGAGTTTTATTTTCGCCTTTGTTTTATTTGTGTCCTCTTCCATTAGGTGGCAAGACTTCAGCTTTTAATAAAAAAAGCTTTTATCCATTGTTGGATTTGAAAGTGAGAGCTTTTACGCTGATTTTATATCTCTGTGGTTTTAGAATATATTAATGTTTTTAAACAATTGATAGCAATTTTCTAGTGTTCACTAGAACATCACATCAACTCATTTGAGTTTCTATATTGACGAAAAAGGAAAAATATCTCGGTACCTAGGTGCTACTTTTCTCTTCTTTTTAACCGACTTCACAAAAAAGGAGGAGGTTCTCAATTCGGTTGTATTTTTTATTATTATTTTATGTTTGTTACCTCATATCTCCTTCGTTTATAAACCGATTTGGAAAATTGTTTTTTTATTTGAATAGATTTACTTCCAGATTGGTCCCTTTTTTCCAGAATCCAGTTCTGATGGTGGAATTCATGAGGAATTCAGGTAACTCCTCAAATATTGTAGGCTATATTGTATATAGCGATTTTGATATTTCAGCAACAAATCAAGCACTTGCATACAGAAAGTATCATAACCCTTTCACCAATATGGTTTTTAAAAAAATAAAACATCCAGATATTTAGTTAAATACAATGGCGGAAGTCGGCTTTATTAATTGCAGGTTACTGAACAACAGTACACCAATGAATACAATGTAATACATAAGCCTTGTTTCAACAACACATCTTTGAATAAAGAAAATTGATTTAAATACTTCTGTGGTACAATAAATTGAATAATAATGCTATTGCACCCAATTTTAACAACGATAAACAGGTTGTGTGGTTACTTTAACCATGAGCCATGACAACAGTGTTTAAATATGTGTCGAAAACAGTTGGTAAGGCTAAAAAGTTTAGCGACATTCATGTGTATTTTACAAAGAACATACATACATACCATACATAACATACCACCCAACTGTCACATACATAGCTAGGATTCCCTGTGTCGTGGGTATCAGGAACTACGAGTACCAAAGTACCATAACACACGCAACACATGAAGCAATTTATTTTTAGAAAGTATAAATTTTTTATTATTCTGTGACCCAAAGACGGTCCTTAAAATTTTAAGAAACGAATGTTAGTCGCTATACCAATAGGTTGACGCACGGAAAATGCCTGGAAGAGCAAAGGGCCATGAAGGACTTTAAGAGGATTCCTTCCACTCACTCCAAGGAAGCTCATAAATATACACATGGTGCCCAAACTTAGTAATTTATAAATTTACTGGTATTTTACTGCCCGGACTAATAGAGTACAGTATCTCAGGAGTCAAACTCATGGAACCCATCAGAAAAAAGATACATAATTTAAAACACATAGCTGAAGTAGCTGTAAAAGCAGGTCAGCGATAAGACCGCCCATTGTACTTCCATACGTATAATTTTAATTATGATTGCTTTAATATTTTAATTTTAATGTGGTGTGCAATAAAGTGTTTTTCTATTCTATTTTCAATTCAGTATTAGTCGGATTGGGCCGAACACGTAAGCCGTATGTTCGAAGAACTCTGGATGTATCACCGAATGGGTTCCAAACCAGCGACAGCCATTTGGAAGACCCATCAGACTGTGATGGCCGTATGGCCTAGACTCCCACAATAAGGATTGGCCAGATATGGCTTAGGATAGAGAATTAGATCATGGAGAGAGGAAAAGGAGGTCATTGTCCTGAAGTTTTTAAAGTTTATAAATAAATAAAATAAATATTGGTTGATATCTATCTACAACACGTTTTGTTTTTCAAATGACCTACACCTCACCTAGATAAGTTAAACTATAACCGATAACTAGTTTAAAATAACATGAAAGTATATGAAACATGTTAGATTTAAATTCAAGACTACTAAAACCCATAACTTACCAAACAAAATAGGTGCTCAACCTAATATCAGCTCAAGCATTTTACATACACAAGTGTGAAATTCTAATACCATACCAATCAGCTGATAACAAAGAGGTCACATAACAATCACTCACCAATTTAAAAACAACAATGAACACACGAAAGTTAAACGTCCACTTTGCACTAAGTTATTACAATCTGCCCTTTTAGGAGCCAGAAAGTGAAAATGGTTCCAGTATTGATAACGCAGAAAATCAAAGCGAGTTTTGATTTCAACTGTTGCACGTTCGTGTCGGCGCGGAGACGGTCGATACGTCTGCCTCGCGCTACGTTACCATGTCGACTGAACGCAGAACTCACTCCCTGCCGCCCGCCCTAGCCGCCCGCCCAGGCAAGGAATTTGTAAGGCCAGCTTTATATTGTACGAAAAATTGCGTGTCATGCGTGTTTGTAACGCCGTTTTGTTGTGGTAAAGCAGGAAGTTTTAGTACGTTTATAAGGTAATTTAGAGATAGTTGAATAGTAATTTTTGTAAAAATTAAATAAGAATTTGAAATCATTTCCAAAATGATTTTGGTGAAAATTATTAATATGTCTGCAATCGCGTCTCTACTATAATTATCTCTCTTATCTCTAATGAGAAATAAATAAAGTAACCTTGTTGGAAGGACCAGTAGTTCAGTGCGCTTGTTTCTTTACCAGCCCCCCTATTCCATAACTGAAAGTCACTCGGTGACTTACGTTTGAGAAGTAAAATTACCATCAATTGCTCAAAATTATCATTAAGAATTGTAAAAATGATGATAATTTTACTTGGAAAACGGAAGTCACTGACTTACTTTCAGTTAGGGAATAGGGAGCTGATCCACACAACTCTTGACTGAAAACTCCACGAAAGCTTGCCGCTTGCCGGCAACAGATTTCGTTGGCCCAACATCGTCCAACAAAAAGTGATCCATGAAGTCAAAGTCAAAGTCAAAAAGAACTTTATTCATTGAAATCACAAGGATCATTTTGAATCGTCTTATTAACTAAAATTACTCCTGTTCCAACGCGACCAAGGCATAGAAGAATCTGGCAACAAACACGGCTTGGCTTACATAAATGATCCGTCTTACCACTAGGTGAGAAGCGCCTGTGTGGTGCCTCGGAGCAAGGAGTTGCTGATACATAGTAAATGAGAACTTAAAAACCTTAGGACGGTAGTCAAAAGTAAATAAACATCAGCAA
Organism: Epirrita christyi; assembly: GCA_951392215.1. NCBI lineage: Eukaryota > Metazoa > Arthropoda > Insecta > Lepidoptera > Geometridae > Epirrita > Epirrita christyi. Next base: position 5,286,893 of record OX595851.1, read on the forward strand.
AAATATGCAAGACAGCACACGCTACGCATGTTATACTTACAGATAATAATCTAAAAGAAACATGTAAATAGGTAAGTACAGATATTGCAAATTTCCATTTTAGCAGTCGACGGGCAGAGTGAAATCAGGCCACGCGGCTTTATCATGAAGGGGCCACAGCCCGCAGTATTGAGAAATACGACGCGAGAAGAATAGGTATAACATGATCTATCACTCAACAGTTACATACATAGTCTTGATCCCACACTAGGATTCCCTGTGTCGTGGGTATCACGAACTACGAGTACCATTGTACCACAACACACAGATCCCTTGCCAGGGTGGCACATTCCAGCCGGTATGGCGGGACGGTTCATCCTTTCGGCCACCATGACTTTTCATGTACCAGGAGTGCAGGCCATCCCCAAGGACCCCCAGGCATCCGCCATCATAACTCCGTCATCATCCGTCCTTTGTATGTTTAAAGGCTTCTGAAACTCCTTTAGTGCTAACAAGCTCAGTACAAATTGTTTTAATTATGAAAAAATACTTCTTTAAAGCATTCTAAGGGGGAGGCCTATGTCCAGCAGTGGACTTCTACAGGCTGATGATGATGATGATGATGATGACATCATAATACAAAATTTGAAAAAAAGTGGTGAGAGTCGTACTCTTGTGAAGAGGATTCCGTACCGTAGTAACTACTACGACCTCTATGGCGCGGCGGGCGAAGGTTCGTCTGTGACGCAGGAGTTTGCGGGTTCGATTCCCGCCTCGGAACAAATATTTGTACGATCTGCAGATATTTGTTCAGGGTGTTCTGGGTATTTTCTATGTATAATAAAAAATATCTATCTATGTAATGTATTGTATTAAGTATATCAGTTATTTAGTTGCCATAACACAAGCTCTGCTTAGCGTGGGACTAGATAATGTTGTGTGAAATGTCCAGCATATTTATATTTATTATTTATATTTATTTATTTACTAGACCAACTTATTAGTCAATCAGCATACTAATTTGTACGCATTTTATCTTTAAGAATTTTTTTCATTTCCTGTAAGAATTTAAAGACAATAAACAACAGACCGTTGGGGAATAAAGGTTCTCGAGTGGCGCTCACACACCGGACGACGCGGTAGAGGAAGGCCCTCCACTTGATGGACTAAAGACATTACAAACTGAAAGATTTCGTCCGGGGAAGTACTACCACCGTACCTATTTCTGCCGCCAAGCAGTAGTGTTCGCATTGCTGTGTTTCGGTTTGAAGGGTACGGGTGCCGGTGAAATTACAGGCACATGAGACTTTTCATCTTTATGTCTCAGAGTCGGCAGCGCGCGTGTGATGCCTCTGGTGTTACAGGCGTTCATAGGCTACGGTAACTGCTTTCCATCTGGTGGGCCGTAAGCTTGTCCGCATGCCAAGTAGCATAAAAAAAAAAACGTCGCGGGAGTCAGTGGATGGAGGCAGCTCAAGACCGTTTGTCGTGGCATTCTAAGGGGGCGGCCTACGTCCAGCAATGAACTTCTACAGGCTGATGATGATGATTTAAAGACAGGATTTTCAGTTAGGTTTTCCTCTTAACTATGAGTGATTCCCAATTAATTTAAATAAATGTTAGATTTTTGTTATTTCGTAAAGTTTTTGTATTTCTGTGTTATACCTGTTGTTATGTACACAAAGAGTTAATTTATCTATCTCATTATGTAGATAGAATAGTTTTTACCAAGTAATAATCAAAATTTAAACCAATTAAAATTCTTTACAGTTTTTTTACGCTCGCTACAGCGTATGTGTTTTACCCGAGTACAGCAAAGCAAAAGGAGAGTTATGGTTTTAGCAGTCTATCTTTCTCGTAGCTCCAAAACTACTTGAAAGATTATGACAAATGAGTTGTCATATGAAAAGGTGACGTTCCGCGTGTATATATATTTATTATTATTATTATGGGCAATGTATACATGTATGATGTATGTATGGGGTATGGAATGTGAATGTATGGTTTAGTTTAAATTTAGTGTGTGGTGCCACACACTAAATTTACTATGGCGGAAATAAAAACGGAATTTTCGAACCTCAAACTAAAATATAATTTATAATAAAATATACTTATAATAAATATAATTAATTTGATATAAAATGAAAGGGCTTGATAAGTACCTACAATCAAAAAATATATATAACACTTACATTAAGCAATCAAAAGTAAAAAAAAAACTTTAATCCACGATTCAATAGTCTATTAACCGAATTAAAAGTTAAAACCTGAAGCTTTTCTTAATAAAAATCAAGGATTTGTTCTCCGACTACATATTTTATTTATGTTGAATCGTGGATTTGGCCTTCCTTTACAAAATTTTGATACATGTTTTCAGCTTTTGCATAGTCAGGTTTAAGTATTTAAGATTTTATTTTTCATCACTGTTTACCGACAGGTTGAACTTAATTTTAACAGCCTCAAAAAGTTATTATGTATTAATAAAAACTAAAACAAATTATTTATCCTCTTATTTGTAGAAATTTTGCAGTTAGTTCGAATAGTAATAATTTAGCTGTTTAATAATTTCAGCGTTAGATGACTCATCAGAATCGGTCACTGGCGAATTGGCGATAGTTTTAAATGTAGGTATTCTGTACATAATGTGTTTTTGTCAAATAAGGTAAGGACATAAATTTATTACATACGTGAGTAGATAACATAGTTGAAAAGGTATGTTTTGTCGTCATAATAAATTAATTAATGTAGAGAAATGGTAAATTATTGTTTCAAAATACTAATTTGTGTGATGTGAGTCAAACAAACTGAAACAATTATGTCATCAATGACGATCTCATTTTGATTTCCTACGATTCTGACTATACAAGACCGAAATATAGCATTCTGGATGAAGATTCCGACTCTACAAACTGAAATATAGCATTCTAGCTGTAGATTCTGACTCTACCAACTGAAATGTAGTATTTAATTCTGACTCTACAAATTGAAATGTAGCATTCTAGCTGTAGATTCTGACTCTACCAACTGAAATATAGCATTTAATTCTGACTCTACAAATTGAAATTTAGTATTCTAGCTGTAGATTCTGACTCTACACACTGTAATGTAGGACTCTTACTCTTACTTCAATGTCTTGCTATTTTCATAATCTTTTTTGATTCTGATAAAAGATAAAATAATAATAATAATAAATGCTGGACATTTCACACAACATTATCTAGCCCCAAGCTAAGCAGAGCTTGTGTTATGGGTACTAGATAACTGATATACTTAATACAATACATGACATAGACAGATATTTTTTTTCTGAACAAATATCTGCAGATCGTACAAATATTTGTTCCGAGGCGGGAATCGAACCCGCAACCTCCTGCGTCGCAGGCAAACCTTCGCCCGCCGCGCCACAGAGGTCGTCTAAAGAATAAGAAAGTGTAAAAGAAGTAAACTAAGAATCTCTTAAATTGTATGTTACTTTACACTCTCTAATCCGTCTGAAACACTTTCGTCCCATATCTACAAAAACGTTGCGCACTATGGCTCGCATTCCACTTCTGTTTGATATTAAAAAGTTGAGTCGAGAGTGTTTCAAAAGAGTCACTATTGATCATTTTCTGAATATGTTTTATACCTACATACTTAACTAGTTTCCATTCCCTGGTGATCCAATTTGCCATTGTGGTACTTTACAAGTTTTTGCAGTAAGTATTATTGTAATCTCGATTATGCTCGATTTTCCTGCGATTTCACAAATAAAAAAATGGAAAATGCCGTAAAAAAACGTTAACTAGAGTTCAACTAACTTTAGTTTTTGCTCTGAGGAAGCCGCATTTAATTTGACAAGTATAATATGTTTGAGTTAAAATTAAGTATCTACCTACGTCTGAGGAATAGACGGAAGATGCACTTCAGAATTTTCGAATTACGAAGGTACGTTGACATCTCTTCATCTTTGTCTTCGGCCACTTCGGTATACATATTTTTTTATAATATAATTTAATGTTTTTCTTTTACATGTATTCACTTACTTAATGTTTATAAATTAGGTAAGTACTCAAAAAATATTATAATATATATTAAATATTATAATATTATGTTTCCTAACACAGTACGCTAAACCGCCATCCATAACTACAACCATAGATAAATCATATGATTTATCTATACTACAACCAAAAGGATAGGCACTGGTCCCACCGCCGGCGACGAGCGATAAACGAGTAGAACGTAGTACGTAAAACGAGTAGCCAGCGATGATCTAAAAATACAATCTCTCTCTTTTACACGGGAGCGATTATCTTTTGTTCGTTTCTTGAGCGAGAAAATGCAAATCGCCGATAGCTCATCGCTTACTCGGCGGCAGTGGGACCAGTGCCTTAGGCTGGTAGAAAATGCATTTGACTCACCTTTGTCACACTTTTTGTAAATAAGCAATTACATACATCGTCCGTGATTATGTAGGTAGGTAAAATTATGTAATGCAATGATTTATCGTACTGTTAGTCTCTTTGAGGTACAATCGGTTTATTCTTTTTTGTAGTTAGATTATTATTTATTTAGGTACTGCTACATAGCAGTTACAAACCTACCTACTAACTGACGAAAAATTTTTTTTTTTTTTTTTCTGAAGCACAAAATGCTGTTGGCCTCAGATGGCCGATGCTGCGTTACCAGACTTTTGGTGAGCGCGGAGGGCGCTCAACCGTTAAAATTAGGTTGGGGCAACTAGCGCAAGGGCACCACTTAGGTACGGACCTCGGCTTGGGCCGTTGCCAGATTGGGAGGAATAGGAAAACGCCCCGGAACATGCTTGTAACGGTTTAGGCGTGTGGTACAGAAGGTACTGAAAAGACTGGAGGATAGGAGCAAACGCCCAAGAACATGCTTGTACCGGTTTAGGCGTTTGGTACTTAAGGCACTTAAAGTCTTCGACCCCGCCGGCGGGGTCGCTGTATCTGTGTAGTGTTTACTCTGTCGTGATTGGATGACGACGCCCCCGCATTCGCGGCGGTGATTTCGTCATCCGGGTCACCAAGAACGTGTCTTGGTCGACGAAGGGATTGGAACTGACGAATACACTTTGCAGACGTCTTAAATACTAACAAACTGCTGACAAATGACAAGGTAGAGGTTTATGCAAATCACTTAAGAGTCTATCTTGGCTAGTAAGTTTTAAATATGCAAATAGCATTCCTGCCTACGTATACTGAGGTAATACGTAATAATATAAATAAATAATAATAGCAAAGGCTCTAATGATGACAAGAGGCACGGAAAGACCTCTATACTCTGTACCTATTCAACCAAAAACCTGTCTATTCTGGATTTGTGGTTCTATTCATTTATCAATAAGGTGCATTTGTTTATCATGTACCTACTTAAAAAAAATCACGGTTTCAAAATTAAATTGTACCTGCACTTCTACAGGAGACTAATTTCTTTGCGGGTCGAGTTCTCAATAGATAGAGCATCAGAGCTTTTTTAAGTACTAGTAACGCCATCTGTTATGCATGTGTTAAAGTACATTATGGTTTTAGCAGCGGGCACAGGAACGGGCCGCGCAACAAGAGAGGACTGAGTTGCGTATTTTTCGAGTGTTTTAGTTCAAAAGGAAAATCATAGATGACGCTGTGGCAATTTTTTTAAACCATATATTACCATAATTATAATAGACCATAATATAAAAAATAATAAAAAATATGACTTTGACAAAATTACTAAAATAATATATTTTTCAACACACTTGCTCATAAAGTGGCTCTAATTTCACCACAATTAGGCACATAATGACACCTATAATCAAACTGTGACTTTTTCATTGCTATAACTCACTTGTGAGTTATAGAGTTTCTTTTTATATCAAACTGTGACTTTTTCATTGCTATAACTCACAAGTGAGTTATAGAGTTTTTTTTTATTTATTGGTTAGTTGCTTTCCTCTGATCCCAGTTGTCCCGTTTGTTCTTAAAAAAGTTTCGATACAAAAAAGGTCGTGATCAATAGAACAAATAAATTAATGTACCTATTGCTTGCTCATTTCATGCAACTTCGTATTATAATAGATAATTTCAACTTGTACGTGTTTAATAAAACTTTCACTCAAATGTAACTTTTGTTTTCTCTGTAATAAAAAAAAAATTAAAAATCCCCATTTTGTACGTTGCTAAAACGCTAGCCGCGGAAAGCAAAAAAAAAGAAACCTCATTCTTTTAGTCTATAGCCGATCGCCATTGTTAGATGCGCGCACATAGGAAAACTGATTAATTTTTCCCGCCATAGGGAAAAATTTTTCACAACTCGTTTTTACTGTTAAAATTATAGTTATTTTCTTCACAAGTGTGTTGAAAAACGTCGTATGATACACGTGTGTATTAATGATTACCGTCCTCGGCTCTCTTAAGACCCTCGCCTAACGGCTCGGGTCTCAATGGCGCCTCTGACGTAATCACTAACTTTACACACTTGTACCATAATGTACTATTCTTATTTGCTCGGAAATGGCGTAATAAATTCAAAAAAGGAATAAGTACGTAACCTACATTGGTTATTTTCTATACGCACGCCAACAATTACCAACACGACAATAATAGTGATTGCTGGACAGTAGTGAGGCTATTTTTGGTGCACTGCACACTAACAAAATTAGGTTTTTTTAGGTAGGTACTTTTATTTAAGTACAAAAAATAAAATAAAGGCTGCATTGCATGTACATTTATTTTCAAAAGTTTTAAAATAAGAACAAAGAACGCACGCATGAGTCATGTTGACGGGAATGAAAATCAAATTTAAATTTTCGTTGCTCAGTTAATTAAGATTTGTCCTGGCTGCTGGCTTATATAGAAGTGTGTAATTACTGGAAGAAAGCGTTAGCCAAGTTGGTCGTGGAAAGCAATGGCGGCGATGAGCTCACCACTTGTCACATCTATATTCCTGCGATTGTGCCCACCCACGATGAAAATAGGCCCTTTGAGGCTCTGCCTACCCCTTTTTTGGAATAAGGCGTATGTTTGTGTGTGTGTGTGTGTGTGTGTGTGTGTGTGTGTGTGTGTGTGTGTGTGTGAAAATCAAATACCTAATTCTTATGTGGATGTTATGTTTATCTTAATGCACTGTATCTGACCATGGTTATTTCTCCTCATAAGTTTATCACAATTTTAAGACAGTTCGTTGGATGGTGAATATGATTTAATGCCAGATTTATAGACTAGCTGAAGAAGAAATCTTCTATTTCTTGATTTAATTAACTAATCTTGCCTTTGCTGGCCGCGAGGTATACCCACACGCCGTAGTAACTATTAACCAATCTCGCCGATGCTATATTGTTTTTGTAGGTACTTCCCTATAATAATGGTGGCACTTCACTTGGCGTATTTGCGTAAATATTTGCATTATTTTGCCAAGGCAAACAACATTGTGGCCTGATGCAGTCATGGTTGATTTTGCCTTGGATAAATAACGCAAACATTTGCGAATATACACCAAGTGAAGTTGCACCTTTACGTTTTCATAACAATATAAAGTTTTATACTTCAAGGGAATTTTCCTGGATAATAAGTATAATATAGCTCAATCCAGATCATGTGACCTGAGGCCGTAGACAAAGTAACATTCTAATAGCGATGACGCCAGTAGAAAAGTCCAAAATATATGGGATTGATGTTAGATATCGATATGTCACGTGGTCTTTTGTATTGAATTACGACTGTATAAATGGAATCGCTTCGAAGCGAATGCCGCTTGGCTAGGCCCTCTGGTGTTCCAAATTTAATCGAAATCAGTTCAGCCGTAACAAACATCCAAACATCTATCGCATAATATAATATTAATGGAATTTTTCCTACTTAATTTTCATTCAATGTAGGTATAGGATAAAAGAGTAAAATAGTCTTGTAATATATAATTATTTATTCATAATTATTTGAATACATCAAATTTTTTTGGTGTAATACGAAATACGCTACTAAGCGTTAGCCTGGCCTAACACTACTTTACAATAAGATAGGCCAGCGTATATTGTGATCATCTTAAACCTTATTGTACATCATCAGGAATGTACTAACATCTACAACTACTTATATCGATGATGCTGCCATAAATCATCCGCCTAACTGACCACAAACAAGGTCTTTAAAATATCTCATCAAAAATTCGCATCGCGATATTGCTCTACTGCCGTAAATTATAATACAAATATTTTAAAATTAAATACTTAGGTACGTAAAATTACTAGTAGTACTGTTAAAAATCAGTCATTTACATTTTTTTTATATTATTTAAGCCTGAATTTTGAAATGCTTATTGCACTAATTTGTAATTATAAATTACAAAGTTATAAGCCAAAGGGCAAGCTTATTGTACAGCTACCTTTATTTATAGATACATTTCACACGGTGTATTATCTAGATAATAAGTTGAAAAAGATGATGTACTTATCTTAAATTCTACTTAGTAATTATCATAAAAATGGCATATAATTTTAGTTCTATTAACTGTTTAACTTATTTGTTTCTTCTATTTGTTTAATTATTTGTAACTTTAGTTATTCGAGAAAATGATCCAGATCAAAAGCCTTTTATTTTAATTCGCAATTTTGTGTAAATTTTTACGTTTCATATACAACAATATACTGGGCAAAGTAACTTCACATATAGAGACAATTTATAAATACCTAACATCTACACTACAATACTGATGTCTTCATCGACATTTTTAAATATACTTACACCATAAACAGAAACAAATCACAAACATACTACACGATGTATAAAAACTGCATTAAAATAGTTTTAGTTTATTTACATAAATGTACACAAAACATAAAATCAGGCTCAACTTCACAAATCACACATCCACCAAATCAAATTAAGTACGCAACTAAAACTATATTTACATAATTAATATATACCTATTGTCATAATTTTGATATGACCTCGTATAAAATGTATTTAAAATTATGATACAAAACATCCAATAAAGAACGGCTCTGAAATTATAATTTAAAACAAATAACTTCGTGTTCTTAAAATTCAGGCAGTGATTTTAAATAATTTTAAAGTTAAATGTTAAAATATAAGTAAGTACAAAAACTTAATCACAAAAATAAAAAACGTACATATAAGTACAAATGATAAAATATTGTTATTGGAGTCAGCTTCTCAATTGTACATAATTAATAATTTGAGTTTTAAAACATTTTATAACTGTGATGTTTGTCCAATTATTGACAATGCTTTGAGATCTCGAGGGACGTTTGCTTGGGAACGTATTATTTTCCTTTGATGATGAATTTATAATATTTAACTTGAAACTATTAAAGATGTTCTGTTTAATATGAACAACATTTTTTTCTTAAAAAACATTTTAATATTATAAACTCAACCCGATCACAAATTAAGCTAGCACTAATAAAAACTTTTACCTATGTTTGAAAGGTACAAATGGGAAAACGGAGTTGCTCTTGATCTTTTTGATCTATAAACCGGTACTATAAGTCACGAGTACCGTTTCAGTATTTAAAGTTCTGTAATCCTTCTTCCCATCTTTTCTTAGGACCTTTAAAACATGGACAAATTCATCAACGCACTGCACATAAGAATCTCAATCTTCGTCACCGACATAAGATTTGAACCTATAAAATCTAATAACATTGTCTTATATTCAAGGTTTAAGAGACCATTTGCCTGTGACCGTTTTGACCGTTGCCATTTTGTGAGGGGAACAAAACACCTTCGTACGTAACACCATTTAATTCTATTGAGACAACGAGTTGCTGGTCTCCCGTAGTCGCATCACCTATAAAAATAAGAAAACACTGTTAAAACTATAGAAATTCATATTTAGTTTTATATTTTAAGCGCCGTGGTATTTCCCCACGAATAGCCCCTCTTCCTCCCGTGGATATAGTTTACTATATCCACGGGAGGAAGAGGGGCCTTACTAAGGGATTACACCAGAGGATAGACAGCCTAGGATAGGTATAGGGTTTTAAAAAGGCCTATTACTTTATAAAATATACAATTTATTAAAACTAAACACAGTTTAGTAAAAATACACCATAAAATTGGAAGTACCTAACTTGGCAGGCTAAGGCGCCTATAAAAGTTTTTGGACAATATTTTTTTTTTAATTTTGGGCACTTTATAAATCTAAGATGTGCGATTTATATACCATTAACATAATATAAGGTAAGGTAATGAACCGTTAGGTACATAGTATAAGCGCTTTGAGTAGCGCGCATTTTTAAGGTTTATTGGGTATTAGGGTACCTTGGTACGTAACACGAAACTGCGATCACCAATCCGCCAAGCCTGGTGATTATGGCAAATTCCCCCATTGTATCTAAAGGGGATGGCTTCGCCTAGCAGTACCTAGACGTAAACAGGCTGGTGATAATGATGATTAACATTTTTTTTATGCCTTCAAACGCCTTTGAGAAATAGGAACAAGATAGACGGTTTTACCGACAGCATAATGATCCTATAAGGGTTTCGCTTCATGAACTCGAATATTTAATTACCGAAAATCGTCTGGGACAATAAATTTTCACAAGCAGTCAAAAAAAAGGCGGTATAAGTATGTTGGAAAAACTTTTGCCATGTTGAGGTCAAGGATGCCACTTTAAAAACAAGTAAATGAAGGGACTTCCGTCAGTAATGCCGACGAGAGCGCTAAAATAACATAAAATAACACCCAACAGTCACACATAGTCCTGATCCCACACTAGGATTCCCTGTCGTGGGTATCAAGAGTTACGAGTGCCATAGTACCACAACACCCAAATACGGTAGAAACATTTGCAGATCATACAAACATTTGTTCCGCAGCAGAAAACGAACCCGCACTTCTTGTGTCTCAGCCGGCTACTCACCCACCGCGCCATGGAGGTTGCAATAACACCATAGCTAAGAACAAAATCCTTACCCCTGGTGGTGATCTTGAAGGCCGCTCCATTCGTTCCGTTCGTTGGTCCATTCAGCTGAGTCTGTGGGGGTGCACAGGCCTGTCTCGGGGGGGAGGGTAGCCGCGGGGAGGGGGGTCGGGGTGTGCGGCGCTTCGCCGGTGGAGGGGGGGAGCGGCAAGCCTCGCGCTTTCCGCCGCTCGTGCTGGAGTTGGGGCTCTCGCTAAGGTTAAGTGCCTCACTGGAACAGAAAAATAAAGGTTCAACATCTTGAACTGTAGAAGTTACCAAGATCATCATCATCATCACCAGCCTGTAGACGTCTACTGCTGGACGAGGCCTCCCTGCTAGATTAGCCATAATCACCACGCTTGTAGTACTCAGGTACTCAGGTGGATTCTGCTGCCCATCCTTTTATGTAATACCTTAGTAAGAGCTTTAACTACATCCATGGGAGGAGACGGAGGGGTATATAACGGTTACCACGATTGCGAAGATAGCTTTATAAAAATGTTGTTCTTGAGGGATACCTTGTCTATGATGATCCAAAATGATTCTTGTGATTTCAATTAATCAAACAGTTGAGTTTGACCCAAGGTCTAACTGGGCTCGGTCTCTTTGATCCAATGGCGATGTAAATTTATTAAAACCGGCAATGACGTACATTTCATCAGCTCTAACGGTGAGAAAAACATCATCGTAAAGAATTCAAGAAAAATTACGACCATACACCGCTTATTTTACTATTCGTTGACAACAACAACAAACATGCTTACAACATCTGATAATGATGATGAAATAAGTAATCAGAACTTTGAGCTATTCAAAACGAGACCCAACACTGTTAGTCTACACCTAATCCATCATGAAATTGCGTTGCCCAACTTTCTTGTCCATCAAACATCATCTTTCTTGTTGATCGCTGTCACCATAATTTTGTATTATCAATTGCATTAATTATCGCAGGGTTCCGTTATCTACCTTCGTCATCAGACGAATCATCATCAGATATCCTCACTCCCGAAGTCCCAATATTATGGCCATTCTCTGTCATTATGATTGTCATCAGAACTCGACAGGTATGAAAACTTCAACACAATCAGGAACGAGAACAGAGGCCTTACAATGAGCTCTTATAGCAATTCAGTTCAAAAAATATTCAGTCCAAAATATCGGTTCGTCGTTGACCTCCGTCATCATTGAATAACTAATATATAATATAATATAATATATATACAATATATAACTAATATATATTATACTAATCGTAGAAGTCTATAGACCTTCTGCTACTGTGCCATTAAATATAGCTGTTGACATCACGGAACCGATATTTTGTACTGAATAGTTTTTGGACTGAATCGCTATAAGAGCCTCTGAGTCAAAATGGCATTGCTTAACAAACTAAGCAAGTTAAAATAAAAGCTTGTAAAACTACGTTTACATTCATTCGCTACTTGATAATTGGTAACATAAGTAAGTACCTATAAATATTGCTGGATACACACCGTTGTGGCTCCAGGTCTACCGCAGGGCTGTTGTTATTGTTGTTGTAGAGCGACCACAGGGTCAGGCGGGACACGTCAATGGCGCTCAATGCAGCGGCATCGCGCGGTGACATCATGGAGGCTGGCCCGTTGGTGGCGCTGGGAGGAGACTCTGAACCTGGAAAAGAAATAAAAACAATAGTAAGTTGGAAGTTCTCTAATATCAAATGGCTTATGTTTCGGTAAGAAACAGCACGAATAGTAGATTTCACAAGGGACAAGGGAATGAGTTTACACATACTAACTCTTCTTTTTTAACAGATTTATAAAATAGGAGGAATTTCTCAATTTGGTTGTATTTTTTTTATGTTTGGTACTATCATTTATAAACCGATTTGGAGAATTATTTTTTATTTGATAGGATAAACTTCTAGATTGGTCCCATTTTAAAAACCCAGTTCTGATGATGGAATCCATGAGGAGATTCCAATGAGGAATTGAGGGAACTCCTCAAATATTATAGTCATACATATAGCTATTTTGGTATTTTCAGCAACAACTTATTGTTTTGTATACCTTTAGCAAATGAAAACATGCAGATAACCGAATTCAATGACGGAAGTTGGTTTTTGAATGAAAAGTTATTTAAAATGTCTTTTTTTGATGATTTTTCTTACTACTAGGTTCGAAGGACCTATGTGGTGCTTCACAGAAAAATAAAAAAGATGATTCATAGAAAAATAAAAAGATTAAATCTAGACATGAGTGAAAGAAGATTTCTGTAGACCAGTGTATACAAGAAGATACCTACTCAAGTACTCACCATTCCTCATCAGCTCGCGTTGAGTCTGGATCATCTTCATGTACTCTCTAACTCTGTACTCGATGTCGTGCTGCGATATATGCGGTGCGTGAGGGGGTAACGGGGGAAGGCGGGGTACCCCCGCGACCCCTCCTCCCAGAGAGAGTGAGAGAGGCTGCATGTGCTGAGAGAGCTGGGCTAGCGACGCTGGCACACCGCGGTTTAGTGGCGGCTGGAATGAAAAGGACTGCATTCATGTTGATGAAGTTTTGTGAATAAATATAAGCTTTATCACTCAAAAGGTATGTTTTGGGCAGCCCTAAAATCTGCTGCTTTTTAATTTAAAAGTCATTAATATTATATAACCCTCCGTTTGTTCCCGTAGATGTCGTCAAAGCTGTATAAGGGATGAAACAAGGGATAGTAGCAGCATCCACCTACTTAACGCCAATACTATGACTATCAATCTGCCTGCCAAGCGTGGTGTTTGCCCCCCATTGCATTATTTGGGCATTGTCCAGAAGTGGACGTCTATCGACTGATGATAATATCAAATCAGCGATACGTTGAAGACTAGAGGTCCACGTTTGGTTTCACATGTAACCAAAATATGTATTCAATCATAGTGCTACACCAATAAACCCCCGTTACCCATTCGTCCCGACGCAACACATTCTACAATTCTTTTTCTAAATACCTAATTATTTCACTATTCTTTTTTCATATTTTGTTGTGTTTTGAAATAAATTAATGTATATTTTCTTTCAATCAAATAAAATAAAAAACTCGAATGCTGTTATACCCTTTAGAACCTATTGCTTCTCAAACCTCTAGAATGTTTTATGAAATTCTTTAAATTGTAATTTGTAACCAAGGTATGTTACTCCACCCATCTTCAAGATAGAAGCTAAAAAAACATTGAATAGAAACTGTATTGATATTTACCATGCCTAGAGCTGCTTGCGCGTCGTACTGCCCTGACGCGCGTCTTCCTTCCCGTTTGTTGCCTTCTATGGCTGCGTCCAGCTCGCTTCTAGTGGAGAGGTTCTTCTTCTCACACTCATAATCATAGAGATATTTCATATACCTGAAAAGATAAAACAATTGTCGTCAGTAATTTCAGCTCTATCATTTAAAACTCTGTCACAAATTTGTCAGGTTTTTACAAATCTTTAAAGTTGGAACAAAATTTTCTGTGCGCATTGGAGTGGATAATTTTAATATTGCCTTTACATGCCAGTTGTATTGTATTCAAAGTTAAAATCTAAAGAGCACATCATCGTTGAGGATGTGAAGCATACTAAACTTTGCTTGATGTAGAAGCGGAATGTTAATACTCTCCTCAAAGTAACCCTTGGAAGACGCTGATACCATAGATTTTTCAATCATAATCCGCGTTTCATCATTCAAAATTGAACCACGGCCATATCAGTCAGCTCCGAAATAAATCAAAAGATTACAAAAACGACGTCACCGTTCAATCCTTTAAAAATAACTGAAGAGATCTAATTTATATCGCTCCGTCAACGTGCCTATACTCGACACATGACAAGATATAAATCATATTTCAAGCCCAATTATTATCAAAAGCATATCCTTCAAACGCTTAATAGAACATCCCATTACATTCCTAATCCTATTCTTATGACGAGTCAATTTTATACGAGCATATTGTCAACCGTTCGTTACCATAACTCATAATAAGCGCTCACATATTTAATACGCGTAATACAATGAAAAACTTTGAGCCGCCGACGCTTCATAAAAATGAGGGCTACCTTTTCATAAACTGTCAAATGAGAGAGCTAAATATACGACATTAGTCATTACCGTCTAATTTTATGAACGAAGTTTTCATATTGTGAGCGCGTGGCGAGATGTTACGAGTTTAAAATCCGTGCTTAGGAAAACGCTTTCCAAATACCTAATGCGGCAAGCAAGACGCATAAGTAAAAGCAACTACCTACTTGGATTGTTATGATGCGTTTGCGTCTAAACGATTGTCGTGCGTAACGGTGCACAGTTTGAATTAGAAATAAATGTAAGACACCTTTATTCCAACCGACAAAAGGCGACGAGGTGAAGGAACTCGCAAGAAAGATAAATGGGAAATTATATCGGCCGAGATGAGTTAGAGGTTATTAATTATGAAGTTGTCATATTGTCGTCGGACGCTCACGTACTTTGCATTGTGGACGCAGCTTTGTCTTCTCCTCGTGAGAATTTGAATGAGGCGATACAAAGAGTCGCAGACCGTAGTCTATCGCAGTACTTGGTCTGGCGACTTGGCGACGGCTCCTGGCCACTTGGACCACACATGCCCTTTGAACCTTTCCTATTGTCCTTCTATTTGAATACAGAGATTACAACACATAAAATCCGTTTCTGATCAGGCTTACGTAGACGTATTCGTTTTATGAAAAGGAGGAGCATTAACGATGGCTATGACTATTTTACGGTTAAGTAGGTACTTCCAATCGTACGTGTTCTATTACTTTTGGTATTTTAAGCGTTGAGCTGGTAACAAATTATGAAAATTGTATAACTTTTCTTTGCCGTCATACCTTTAGTGGTAAGTACCTAATGCATACGGAACTGGTTGACTGGTGTTCATTCAGAACAGAAAGTTTCTGTTATCTCTTGGATTAAACAATGGCTCGATTAAATTCAGAATCAGAATTCGTATCTAAACGAGCAATTGAAAAAAAAACAACGTTAAAAAATAAAGAGTAGGTGCTTAATTTCTCAGTAAGATGTTTGAGAAGATTATTCTGAGCCTTTCTTGCTTTTTTAACATAAAATGACTGCAACGTAACCAGCCATTTGGTTTTACGTAAGAGAGATAAATTTAAGATGCTGGATTGGAACTGAATTTTAATATATTTGGGAGAATGTACAGGAGTATTTTGTGAACTTTTGAAAGTGTTCAATAGCAATGACCGTAAAAAGCTTCATATAAAACTAAAATACTATGGTTTTAACAGAGAATGCTTCTACTCTTCCCGTGTCATATTATTTCAAAGATAAAGAACAGCGAGTGGTAATAGGTAGTATGAAGTCTTCTGGTTTAATTATTAAATTGGGTACCACAAGGCTCATTAATGGGCCCATTCCTGTTTCTTATGTATGTCAATGTCCTGGGATTTATGATGCATAAACAAGCATATAATATTGAAGGCTAAAAGAAAAACGAACTGTCGTAAATATAGTTAGTGACAAAAATGGTTAGTAAATGCATTTCTGCAAGTGATTTAGTATTGAATCCTTTTAAAACGAATTGTGTCAAATTTTAGTTACTAAATGAAAATCATTCTTTCGAATCAACCTTCATCATAGTCCAACCATGAGTCAAAAAGACTACGATACTTACTGTGTGCGTAAAGTGAAGGCCGCTGACGTGATGGAAGACGGCAGACGGAGCCCCTTGATGATTTCCTGCCACAGCTTCTTGTTGATGACCTCCACCAGACCGCCGCGTGCGATCACCAGGTTGTACAGCTCATAGAGGTCAAGCACAGATTTCGCCATTATAGGCAGTCGGTTAATTGGAGTTCCTGTAACAAAGAAAAAAAATTATATAATAAATTTCAAGTACATATTTATTTATATAGACATATAAACTTTATGCATAAATGCACGTTTCCAAGGGGATGGGAAGTGCCAACATAGATCACTTCATGTCAGGATGGAGGGTTTCTTGAGAATGTTAATTTCAGTGAAATGTATTGATATTCTGTTCTACATACATAAAGACGTCTTTTTCTCCGAAGAAGTAGGCAGAACTCCTAACTTGTTTCTAATTTTCTTTGATATAAGATTTGTTCTGGCTGCTGATATTCTGTTATATGGTGAAATTCTAAAGATGCTACATTCGAAAGTGAAAATCTACGAAAATACTTAACGAGCAACTAGAAGAAACATTATTGGGTCAGCAGCGGTAAACCTCATTGATAATCATCCACGTTTTATTTCCTTCCGCCAGTAAATCAGACCAATCATTAGCCTGCTACACATTAGGCACGTCATTGGAACAATGTTAAACAGGCAAATTACAGTAAATCTAGTGTGGCCAAACAATCCGCTAGAACAAACGGCTTCCGCAACGGCCACACCGAGTGCGCTAAATCGGTACGCAGTCGTAAAGCGGCGATCTGATGCGCTCGCGCAGCGCGTAAATCATTTATTGTGCGATACGATTCGCCACGTTTGTGTTTGTGCTGTGTTTTCTGCAAATACATCGTAGTCGTTTTTTGCAAATACATTTTTCTAATTTCGTTTTTCACCCGTGGCGAGGCAAGTGTCGGCTGAGAAGAAAAGGATACGGGTTCGGTTCCCGCTACGAGACAAATGTTTGTATGATCTACAAATATTTGTTCGGAGTGTTGTGGTGCCATGTTATTCGTAGTTCTTGATGCACGTCACAGATAATCATAGTGTGTAATCAAGGACTATGTATGTGACTGCTGGGTGTTGTGTATGTTATATTAATATCAGAATCATCAGCTAGTTCATCTCTTTTGTTATTGATTGTTTTCTATTAAATTATAGATTTAATTTGCCTTCTAAATTTTTTCACTTTGTCTAGATCAAATAAAGGACGGTAGTGGCTTATGGCCCATCTGATGTTAAGCGGTAAGCCAAAACAAATGCAATACCTCTTAGGTCACGTCCAGCTAGGACTTGCCCTACGTGGTATTTCACTGCACCCGGCATCCTGATAGACATAAAGATGAAAAGTCTCATGTGCCTGTAATTTCACCGGCACCCATACCCTTCAAACCGGAATACTGCAATGCGAGGATTATTGCTTGACAGCAGATATAGGTATGGTGGAAGTACTTTCCCGAACGTACTCTTTAACAAGAAGCTCTACAAGCATATGGTTATACCGATGGATCATTACGATGCGCATATTTAAATTCAAATTCGTTTATTACTCACTAGAAATAATATAGTATACTTTAATTAGTGAAATAAATGTCAAGAAATAAATAAAATAAAGATATCAAAATCAAAACACACATTCACATAATAATTACGTATAAATTTAAAAGCAGAATACTATTAGTTGCTAAACAAACTATCGGCTAACTTCAACCCGGCCAAGATACATCGGTAGAACTGAAGTGGGTTTATAGTCGTTACCAAGTGTGTTGTAAAGGATTTTACGGTAGGATAGAGAGCGCCGGCGCCGTACCGATTAATATGTTTCCTCATGGTTCTTCATATCTGTTTTATTGAACGAATGTGTGATTTGAACTTCCTTGATTACATTGTATTTGTTTATACCAAACCAGTAAAGCTCTTCAGCACTGGGTATTCGTGTCTCAGTAGCATCTTATACTACTGAGACTACTATATAACTATACTACTATACTATTTATATTTATACAATACTATTATACTATACAACTATAATACTATTTTATATGAGAAAGTTTGAATTTGGAAATTAGTTTGTTTGTATAGAGCATAATACAAATAATTAAAGTAGGTATATACATTCATCATCACATCATTATCATCAGCCTTTAGAAGCCCACTGCCAGACATAGGCAAAAAAAAAAGCAACCCTAGAAAGCAACGACGAACGGTCTTGAGTCGCCTCCATCCACCGACTTCTTGAGACATTTATATATATTTTTTTAACCTTTATTCCCCAACGGTTGTCAGTTCTGCGAGCTATATGACCTGCCCATTGCCACTTCAACTTGATAAGCTATTCATTTTATACAAGCTATCAATATGTCACCTTGGTTTCTCGTTTAATATACGCTAGGTAACAAACGTAGGTATAGCAAATACATAAATGCTCTCACCAAACTTGTATTTACGCTAAACTTAAAGGCAAAACAAATTATCCAATCGAAAATTCACGAAGGCTTCCCCTCATCGAGAGGTTTATTGATGGGAGGCGAGGCATTAGCGAAATACCTAAACGACTATTTGTCAATCCGTCTTCCTGTCTGCTGTTAATCATCCTGGTTATCTGGAAGAGGGGTTGGGGAGGGGGAGTGACGTCACCCGCTCAGAATTAATTGCTGAGTTTATGTTCGCGAGACGGGATGCTCGAGAATTGGATGTACCCTTTGAGATAAATAGGTCAGAGGTTTCATTTTCTATGCATACTTATAGTAACTGAAGTATTCAACTTCATAAACAAGCGTAAATGAAAGAAATATGATTTTCCTTTGGTGGATAATACCTATGTACCTATGCCGTGGTATGTCCGGCCTAAGAATAGACCCCCTCCTACCTCTCCCGTGGATGTAGTACAAACCTTACTAAAGGATTAGCAGCAGCATCCATCTGAGTACTTATCACCAACTGCGATCAAATATAGCTATCCTATTGTATTCAATGGGGGAGGCCTCGTTGTCCAGCAGTGGACGTAAACAGGCTATGATGATGATGATGATAATGAACTACCTATATGTACCTATTTAAGTACTTTCACGTGCCCAAACGTAATGGTGTTTTTCATAATTCAGTAGGTACCTATAACGTAGGCTCTATCAGCTGATTTACACTGGGACATTATTATTATCCAAGTGTGTAAAAACATCATTTGTGATGCTTCCCTAATCCCATAACCTAAATCTTTGGGTCATCGTGGTAGGCGTCACATTCGACCGTCGAGAGCAAGGGTAAGTAAGAAGAATGGTAAGTGCATTACCCATAATTTTATCAAAATAATATACTCAATTGACACAGGCAAAATTGAGGAGACTATTTATTTAGAAGAGTATTTTATGTTTGAGAAAGTTGATGTACAAAAATTCTGCATCATGATTCACCATACCCAGGTAAATCTAAAACAGGTAGACAGCCCGAAGATAAGGAGACAATAAAGCAGTAAGCTGATAATAAAACTTTTCGAATCATACAACAATGAATCATTTCAACACAATGTGCGCAAATGAATCACGAATTCACTAACTCTTAGAATAAATAAAAAGGATGAATATGATTTAGGAACGTCTATTGTCTATGATATTACCTTCAAAATAAACAATAGGAATTCTAGATTATGTAAAAATTTGGCTGAGCCAAACCCTGTCTACATACTTTATTAATTGATTGCAATTACACACGCCAAAAAATAAAACTTAATGGCATAATGAGCGTTCTTATCGCTAAAAAGCAATCTTGCACCAACTTAAGTTAAACTCGATAAGTATCATCAGCCATCAGAATGTTGGATGAGGCTTCTCCCATAGAATGCAATGGGGATTACTCAGGTGTATGATGCTGCCCATCCCATGGTGTAATCCCTTAGTCGGCTTTTACGACATCCACAGAAAGAGATGAAGGAGTCTTTGCTTAGACCAGATACACCACAGCACGAAATTAGAAACTTAATAAGTAGATACGCTAGTAGAACTTGATTACATACAAACATAAAAGAGGCAACAGGAGCTACTTTATACAAACACATAAAATTGGGACTAGCAAAAACTAGCACAACTGTACAATGAGTTATTCTTGCATCAAGAAACCCATCGATAGAGCACGATTCCTATAAAACAGCTTGACCTACACTGCTTGCTATCAGACACGGAGTCAGTGCCGTTATCCTAAATAACAAGCAACTAAATACGGCTACAAAACCGTGGACAAAAGCTATTGTTTATGAAAGCAATCACCCCAATAACTATTTCCTCAAAACGCATTGCTCGCTAGCGGCGGAAAGCGGACGATTCGATGCGCGTGCGTCGAACCGCGTGCGAGCGCTATTTGCATACCCCAGGCCCGTAGCCAGGTAGCTATATAGTAGCAGATACTTAGTTTCAAACCACCCAAGAAATGTTCCGTAAAATTGATATTACTTTAAACATCCTTAAATTACTATTGTCACGATTTTTAAGAATTTGGCCCATTGCTATCACAGCTATGTAGGGCTTTTTGTGGCGTCACATTTAGCATACGGTAAAAAAATAATTCTAATCGGGGATGAGCCCTATAGTAAGCAGCTTAACCCTCCATTCGATAGCACATAAACCCCTCATATATATCCTGACTGCGGGCCTGCATACCTCTACCATTCAAGAAAGGCCACTCAGTCCATCCACTGGGCCCGTGTGACGGCTCACTCGATCCGCTAAAAGCGTAATTTACGACGTATGTCAAATCGCCAGCAGAGCCAATCTAATCGTGCCCAATTGTGACAAATTATTGCTTTTCCTACGAAACCTCACGCTAAGTATAATTTCACTTTATGTACGAGCATGCTTTATGGCACTTTGTACGTGATGAACTCTTTAACCTCGTGCGCACTTGGGTGAATATTATCTAAATCGTACATTCGAAGAAAAAGTTTTACAAAATAAATTCTCTACTGTGGGGTAGCTTTTACCATAACTTTCCAGGTAAGGGCAATATTAAACGAAGCAACAGTGTTGCGATTTGCTTCTTTCGATATTTATTGGCACTTGATGTCTCCTAAACGGGCTAATCCTTTGGGTGAAGTTCTTAAGTCGTTTAGTTGAATGCCGAGCCGCCCCCCAAGGCCTTGGTTTCCTAAGAAGCGGTGACTGCAATATAGCCGAGTCGCGGCAATCGTCAGTTATGTCTTTCATGTAAGGTTGAAAATTGAATTGACCGCTATATCAGGGCCGTTATATTATGATAGTCACCGCTTCTGGAAACCAGAGCTTACGTGCTGATAATGGATTGTAAATAACGAGCGATTAGCCGACTAATCTCTTTTAAGTGTTGCAGTGCAATCTGCAACTTTGATTTAGGCTCTGACTTTATGATCAGATTAGGTCAGAAAGATATATTATTGATATTATCTTTAACTACCATACGAATTATATCGGAACGAAATTGAAAGTAGTAAAAGAAGCAATAACTTAACACAAAAGTTTATTGTCAAGTGAATTCAAGGTGTGACTGTCGCTGATTACGTTGAAACAGCCGCCTATCCGGTCGTTTGGTAGATGCGACACCAAGCGATAATCGATCGAATCGACATTCGACGCCTACCGCTTATCGAGAGCTGTATCAAGGCCCTTGATCCCCTCAACCCCGCAGTCATCCAATCGGGGACCGCGATGGAGCGACGCCGGCCTCTCATTGGCCAGATACGCTTTTGATTGCGCCGCCCCACTCGATTCACGACTCTATCAATCTCAATTACTCGACTTGTGTTGGTAGCTCTCCAGTTCGCTAACTTTACGTGCATTTAATTGCGAAAGAACACGGTTAGAACTAGTGTTTTCCGTTTTTCTTGTACTTTATAAATAAACAATAATTGTACAACAAAATTATTAGCCGTGGTTATTTCCATAGCTACAATAATTCACTAGGTAGTTATATCGGAAACGAATTTCGTATGATATGGTTCGTACGTTATGGTTTTATTATGATAAAAAATCATCTGGTTCTGAAGAAATCGCAATAATGACCAAGGAAGCGATTTCAATAAATAAAATTTAGAAACATTCATCAATTGGTGCTTTACCAATAGGGGAATAAGTATAAATAGGAATTTATATGACCATGTGTTGGAAACGTGCAATGCAAGGAAAATCCACCTTTGAGGCAATAAAATGTTTACGATAGAAGATATAAATAACATTGATGTGACAAATAAGCAGACATCAAATGTAGTAGATGGTAAATGTCTAGTTAGACTCTTATTGGTAAGTCTTATTTTGAAAACTTCATTAAAATATTTCAAATATGCAAGCATAGATAAAAGTAACCAGTAATGATTGAATTTGGTTGGAAAACAGGACTTTTTAAAGTTGCTTTGAACTAAAGTCAGGTTTGAAAACAATTTAACAAGAGGTTATTAAGCATAAGAACAGTAGCAAGTGATAAAAAGGTGTGCAAAATGGATTAAAAGTTTAATTGCATGCGCATATTTTATTTTCTTATTCGTGCATTAGGTCATAAACGACAGCTAGCCTCTGTTTAGACAGTCGTTATAATTTAATGGACGGAAGAATTTATTGCGGCTCGAAGGAGGTTTTAATTTAGAAATACGATCATTCAAGTGTTAATATCCACACATCCAGTGGAAACCAAGTGCTTATTATGGGAATTATTTGGATCAAGTATACATTTACTTCAACCAAAGTTTTGAAGCAGCTACTAGCTCGATAGATGAAATAGAATGCAGCAATTTTGCTGAGTTACCATAACTCAATATACCAATTATTACTGTACACAAATTCCAGGAGATACGGTGCGAAAATGACATACCTAAGGTGGAGGATACAACGATCAATCATGAAGGGAGCAGTAAACTTGAGAACAATCCAGCGTAATTCCGTCTGAGAGACATTAAAACGACGGCCGCCCTATCCGGTACAACATTGTGGCAAGTACGCGCCCATCTACCATAACACGTTCATATAAATAAGAGCCATCTTGGAATACTCGTAAAGCTGAAGATTAATATAAACTCGACGAATATCAATCAAAATATCACAATGCGAAAAAGGTGGATGCAAATACAGTCACACCAAAGAACGTTATTTTGAAGGCATTTAACTTTAATAACGCATAAATCACTTATTCGAATACAAATCAAAAATAAGAGGGATCTTAAAGTATTGTATCAAGCGGTGGAATCCAGGAGGCCATTCGATGTAATTGGCAATCATTCAGAAAGAATATTCTCTCGCTCCAACAATCAAGACAAAGGCGGCCGATAGTACCTACAGGCGAGCCATTACGGGTCAATACCCATTATTATGCTATATTTTCGCGAGCACGGCCTCAGATATCCCGTGCACTCGCATGAGACGGCAAATATCTGTAATTAAAGGTTGTAAAGTTGATTTACAACTGGGGTCCGAGTATCGAACCTCGGGGAACGCCTCGACCAATCGGCCGGCCGCGTTCCCGCGGCACCGCGCCTCGTATCAATTTATTAGAAACGAATGAAAATCGCGGCTGCGGTGGCTCCGGCCCGCGATAATGCGCGCTCTGCGGTCACAGATCCCATCAGCTCGTCGGCAGATCGCGGTGGATAGTATCGAAAGCCGTTGCGTAGTTTACGATCACCGCTGGGACGGTAACACCGGCAATAAAATGGCAACAATGGAAATGTCGGATGCGGCTGAAAGACGACGCAACTACGCCAGATCATTGCTATGAATGCAACAATGGCATCCTCGAAACGAAGGTGGCAACTATCCACGACCGTAAACCTACACTATCGATTGTAACTTAGCCTTGCAGAACGAGAATCGATAGCATGTCAATGTGAGCGCTTTCGCAGAAAATTTTATGCGATGCAATTACTGAAACAATCTTCAGCAAAAGCAATCACGTACTCGTAGAAATACAAGTAAATTGCAGCTACTATTAACATTCGTATCTTATGGCATTAGCCGTAAACAAGTCAGATATAAACGAGTCCATTAGAGCTTTCTAGATTTATTCTTCAATAATTTTACTTCAAATTATTTATTCCAGCTCTCCTTGAGTTCAAATGAGTAAAGTTAATTAAATAACAATAAATAACCATTTGTTTTTTCGTAAGGTTGGTCTTCTGGGTGAAATGTGTGCAATTTATTATAAGCGAAGCACGTGTGCGGAGAAAATTCGCATTATTAAGCTTTGCAAAGTTGATGTTTCTATTATTTCAAGTTTCTCATAAAACACCTATCATTACGCGTATACCCTACTGAAAACAAATGAAAGAGTCTTTGAATGTTTTATTTTGTAAGCAAAGTATGTAATCTCTACAACCTATATTATTTTAACGACTACGTTTTGTCGCTTACGGGCATCGTAAAATATCATTGGTATTGAAACCTTTAATTTTCTTTATCATTTCTTTGTTCCGACAACAATGTTGATAATCGTCGCCCTACAATGTAACAAATAGAAAACGTTTAATTTTTAAATGTGAGCATCTGACTTTAAAACTGTTATTTTACAAATTATTCCTGAGACGAAATTTTGCTAGAAATAACTGGAATTCTGCTTTGCAGATTATGTATCTACTTACTAATCATAAGATTGGCGTAGCAAAGCCCTTACCGAATGTTTGCTGAGAACATGTTAACGAAATATTAGCAGACCACCAGCCAGATGTAACCGAAACTTGACAATTTGACAGCTGGAGAGACGAGCCCAAAACAGACAGCAACACTGTCACGTTTGAAGAGGCTGGTTTTAAGCACAGGTTGGATACGGGGGCTAAAATGATGAGATGAATGGAAGAATAGCTGCATAATATTGTTTTTACATTAGTAATTTCTCAATTGGGAGATTCTCACCGCTTCTATAGGTCAGGAGTTGTAATAAGATGCGCAAGTTAAAGTTTTGGTCGTGTCGCCTAAGGTGTCGAGATTGTTAGTGCCACTGCGCTTGGGTCTCTTGAGATCATTTGAATGACAATTTGAATCACAATGGTGTACGGCGTCCCGGCAGTGACGCAGTGGTTTTTGAACGTCACCTCGAGCTGACAATATCAACATCAGCCCGTAGGTATATTTAGAGAATATTAGTCAAATAAAAACCAGCGGTTTCACCCGCGGTTTTTCTCCCGAGGGAACTGAATTGCAGGATAAAAAATATTAGGTTTTATACCTACCTGTATACCAAATTTCAGAACAATTGGCCCAGTCGTTTTGGCATGAAAGTACATCACATATCCAAACAAACACACAAAGAGAATATGTTTTACTTTTATACATTTTCGCGAATTGGATGAATATTTGACTAAATATATTATAGCAGAAAAATATATATATCATCTTTTTGTGCTACCTAAGAATGAGAATTTGCAAAAAAAACAAATATAAATTTACCCAGGGCTAATTTTTTTTGAAATCTACAGTTTGAAACATACAATCTTATATATAACATTTTGACAAAAGAAACAGGCAACGAAAAAATTGTTACGGCCCAAAGTACATTTGAATTTAATAATGAGAACGAGACAACAAAGCTTACACATAACGGAAATCAAATAATCCGTCGCAGTAGTGACAAAAAACACACAATAGAGTCAAAGGGCAGGGAAGATGACAATACCGACTACTATTTTATTATCTGTGGTACTGACGTGGCCATAGAACAAATGAGGGGTCTACCACAATGCTGCATTAGCATAAATGGGATAGAAACCCGGGTGACAGTGATGATGATAAAAAATATTGATTCACTCATAAATATTATAGATTTAATTTAAATAAGAAAACTAATATGATTGCGTAGGGTTTTGTTTGGTTGATTGTGTGGGTAGATATTTGTATCTTTTTTTATGTTAGGTTTACCTTTTCTCTTTACTTCCATTTACTATTTCCCTGTACTCCTAATGCTCTTTTTCACTTTTTCCAGTTTTACCTCCTTGGATTTGTACGTGTTAATCTAACAGTAGTTTTATGGGTTATCTCCATTTGGTACACTATATTGATTAGATTTGTAAAGAACTCGTTTCAAATATGTCTTAAATTATTCTGCATATCAGTAATCGATGTAGCACTTCCTGTATCGTTATAGGTATTATCATCATTGAATACAAGATCAAAATCAGCATCACAAAACATTGAACTTTGACATTCAAGATAATTGAATTAGAGTTCAATATTGTGAAATAAATCTCATATGGTTTGCCTTTGTGTTGTAATCCGATTGCGATTGCTGTTGTTGATACGCTTAGCTCTTATCATGGAGTTAATATCGAAATTTCCTGCCACCCGCCGCGCCTCTACTTAATCTATCATAGACGTATCTGTAACACTTCATTCATTGAATCTACTTTTGGCATGGTATTGTCAACAAATAGTCCTGTTTTATGGTAAGTGTAAGCTGATACTTCTAGAACCATGTCTAACTTTTCTGTATCGTTTAATTTATTATCTACAGCTCAAGTACATGTTTATTTTACAATAATTGCATCATACGTAGTATCTATAGTTTTCCTCTCTACTACTCACACACGTGAACAAGGGTACCACCATCATTAGCCTATGGAAGTTCACTGTCAAAGAAAAGTCTCTTGTTGAAGTCACAAGTGCTGGACGAAGGCTCCCCCATAAAACGCCAGACGAATGGTCGCAGGTGGGGCCTTCCACTGTGTCATCCGGTTTATGGTCGCCACTCGAGAACCTTTATTCTCCAACGGTTTTCAGTTTTGCGAGCAATGTTGCCTGCCTATAACCACTTCAACATGCTAATTCTGCTATGTCGTTAATCTTGGTTCTTCTACGGATCTTCTCATTACAGGTTCTAATTTAAGCATAGCTCTCTCCATAGCCCGTTGTGCGACTTGCTTGTGTATGATGCCAAAGGTTAGCGAAAATCTCTCAGTGCCGCAAGTCATCACTGGCAAGGCAACACGCACTGTTATAGATTTTTAACTTGATGCTCTGCGGTATCTGTGACGGAAACATGTGGCATAGATATAAAAGGGAAACTACGCCACAACGAGTACTGCTAACAAGGGTATGGTAGCGTTTTATTGCTTTTATTCTGATGATAAAATTATCCGCCCAGTATCAAGGGCGGGCGGTCATCTTGGGGCGGTTTAAGCTCCTCCTTTTAGTTCAGTTCCCAGCTTTAGTTTAGTAATGAAACTATTACACTTATCGTTACTCAACACTTAATCCTTGCTAGTATCGTTTTGTTTTCTACTTCTTGTTCAAATTCTTCATTCAAAATATGTCTTTGTTCACTATCATCCTGATGATCTTCGTCAGCTTTAAATTGCCTTTAATGGACATCCGGATGATAAATATTTTTCTTAGTACTTACGCAGACTTTACGCAACAGCCAGCGAATTCCAATTGCCGTCGCCCACAATCGTTATTTGCAAGATAGCGTACTTACCTATAAGGCATGAACTTAATTCCTCACAATGGAACCGCGACCCGTGAGAAACGCACATAATTGCATTCATTGCGGAAATGAGATAATGTTTCAAATGTGTTTATCTTTGACCGCTACGGAAAAGCGTTGTGAGCTTTGTGATCAGTCATGTCACTTCTATCAATCATCTTGGTTTAAAACCAAACAACAAACTTTTTTAATAAAACTACATCAATGCTTTTTCCAACTAAAGATCAATCAAGTTTAAAAAAATCGTACGCTAAGAGTAAGGCTAAATAATCGTAGTTTCAAAAGTTTATCGGTTTTCAAAGTTCCGACTAAAATTGGAAAATTTTTATTATTAATTTAGAATACAAATATTATTGAATGATTTATTATTGAATATATTATATTATACTAATATTATATTAATATTATTATTGCCAGCGTCTTAGCATGACTCCATACGAGTTATTTGGATCAGTTGATCGCTTGCAATGGTCTTTAGATAGCTAAACTGTTTTATTTGCATTTTTTAATTTTGTATGTACTTGTATTATTCTTTCTGAAAATAGAGATGGATTTTTTTTATTACTTTTGTGACTTCCTGTCTGTCCGTCCGTCTGTCACACCTCATTTACTACAAAACTATTCAACGCAAAAACTTTAAATTTATCATGAAGATTAAAAATAGTGGTCCAAATATAGTAAAATTATTCATATTTAAAAGGTATTCCCTGAATTGTCTAAACTTACTGAATCCCTATACCGCGTTAGTCCCTATAGTACGCATAATAAACGCGTAATTTTTATTTAGACGATTTCTACAACAAATAATGTAACATAACACCCAACAGTCACACACATAGTCCTTGATCCCACACTAGGATTCCCTGTGTCGTGGGTATCAGGAACTACGAGTACCATGGTACCACAACACCCAGACCCGGAACAAATGTTTGCAGATCATGCAAACATTTGTTCCGCAGCGGGAATCAAACCCGCAACCTCTTGCTTCACAGCCAAATACTCGCCCGCCGCGCCATGGAGGTTGTCATCTGTTGTCATATACAGGGTGTCAGATACTGTGTCATAGAGTCTTTTATTTTAGTTCAATAGAGCAGTATTACAAACTTCGTGAATAGTTGTAAACATCCATGTATGTATAGATAAGCAGGCATATCCGGGGCCCAGATAGATTAGTGACCAATCACCGGAAATTGTATGAACATCGACAAATACAATAAATACCTAGTTCATTCATGGAAAAGCGGTTCTTTTGATAAGTGGCATAAATGGAGCAGAGGTTGCCTAAGCTTTTCAATTTAAGTTA
The DNA here is from genome assembly GCA_951392215.1 of Epirrita christyi. Taxonomy (NCBI): domain Eukaryota; kingdom Metazoa; phylum Arthropoda; class Insecta; order Lepidoptera; family Geometridae; genus Epirrita; species Epirrita christyi. The sequence goes on from OX595851.1 coordinate 5,316,166, forward strand.
AGTTTAGTAACTTAAATCTATTTCCTCATTAATAAATCCAAAGGTTTTCCAGAAAAGATAGCTCTTAACCTCTCCAAGGCCATAAAAATTACAACAATTCGGCAGCGTGGACCCAGACTTGACAATAAGACCACCTATTGTACCTTAAAACTTTGGTTTTCTGTTGTTTTATTTATAATATAGACAATAAAGATTCTTTATGGTTTCATGATTGTATTGCAGATCATACAAACATTTGTCCCGCAGTGGGAATCGAACCCGCAACTCAGCCGGCTACTCGCAAGCCGCGCCACAGAGGTCGTCCTATTAAAACCATGTGGAGTCCTATCCTATTAGGAGTAGTCACCCTATTACAGCACAGCACTTCATAGGGGACATGTTGCGTATACGCATCGCCTATGAAACAAATTAAACATTTGCATAAAAATAAGATAAAGGATTATATATACGTACGTGGAAACTGATACACGGTTTGATCCAAGAATAGAAAATTCAGGTGTACTCGTCCGTTTTATTTTCATAAGAACAAACATATTAAAATTTCCAGGTATTCAAAAACAGCTGTACGCCGCAAATAAAATAGAGAAACATAACTTTGAAATCTCAATCCCAACTAAATCACGTACTATAAAAGTTAACTTCCGAGCAACGCGACAGTCAGCGCTATTAACGCGCGATAGTTGCGCCGAAGCAGGCGCGGAGGCAGCCGCGAAAGTTTATCATCATTCATTTTGCATTCCTTTTTATAAACTAAAACCGAATCATCAGTGGTAAACGTGAACGGTAAAATATTATGTAGTTTACTTGATCATTCTGGGTAAGATAGATAGATAGATATATTAACACTTTATTGATCACCACACAGAAACAATAAACAAGTTATTTTACATAGAAAGGCAATACAACGGGCGGCCTTATCGCTGAAAGCAGGCTCTCTTCCAGGCAATTGGATGGAACGAAATGACCAACGCTATAATGGACTGCGGTGTACCTACAAAGCAAAACTAAAACATATTCTAAATTAATTCAAATATATAAGTAGTTATGAACGATATACCTACCTAAGTATAATCCTAATACATATATATTCACATAATAAAATACATCACATAATATATAATATCACATACATTATATTAACTAAATCGGTAAGGACCGAATCTTTCTACGATTTTAAAAAAGATTAGTAAAGGTTGCAAAAACCACAAAAGCCATACCAGGGTTACAACCGCGTGACTAACGCGCGATAGTTCGCGCGTTAGTGACGTTGACTATCGTATTGCTATGAAGTGTACCTTATAGTCGGAAGTGCTGTCATCGCCGCTTATAAATAATCACTTTTGCCCACAGCTTTTGCCCAACGGGTCGTTAGTGGGAGGGGGGGAGAAATGGTAATTTAGCTGCTCATCCATCAACCTCACCTTCACACCGACCTGAATTTGGCTTTCAATTAAGTGGGGGATTTGAAAACGTAACGAAGCTATGTTATAGATCATCTTCCTAACTTTTTAGGCCTACTTTCCATTGTATCAATTACGTATGCATCCATTTGAGTACTTAACACCAAACTGCGATCACTAATCCACCTACCAAGAGTGCTGAAAAAAAATCTATGATGGATCCTATGATAGGGATGTCTCTGATTTTCCTAGTGATGATGATAATGGATATTTTTTGAAATTACGCAAATACCATTTTTTTTTTCAAACGAGCTTTTGATGTTTTGCAATTCGTGTAGGCAGCACAATTTTTCCGTCACGTTGACAGCTGTCATGTCATACGTCAAGCGACGCTATCGAAAATCGCGAGCTCAGAGGCTGCATCTATTGTTGTCATATAAATCTACTGATATTGAAATAGACGACGGTGAGTGATCTCTGGGCTAATTACCTTCTAACGAGCGGCAATCAGTGACATCTCGTTGGATATATCTCGATGGCCGTCAGAATTCGTCAGATGAGGCAGGTGATGACTGATTTCCTTTACTTTATACCGGGCAACTCACTATTCTCAGCGAGGAAATGGATACGCGTCAATCGTTGAAAAAGCTGAATGAAGAAAACAATTCGGCTTCCGCGAGCTTCTATCTTTGGGTGGTATCGGTTTCAGTGCTTTGTTCTACAAATAGAGTGACCTTTGACCCACTTCATCTTGGCCGTGGTATTCTTTGCTGGTTGTGGTGGTGTACTGCTTCCACGCTTACTCTGTTGGGTGGTAAGGAGCTAACGCCCTATTGTACGCGGGCGAAGTTTGCTTCTAATTTGGCTATATTATCTTCAAACTCTATGAAACTTTCTACACTAATCAGTAATATCTCGACCCATGGTGTGTTAGTTATTCTCTTAAGGGTGGTGGTAATATGGAGGCCTGATGATGGTTTGATATTGACCAACACGTGCTTTGATTTGAATCAACCTTACGTCCGATCAGAAATCATCATAAAAACCTAACACCTGACAGTCATATAAACTAGCATGCAATTAAATAGAAAGACTAAGATAAAGATAAGATAAGATAAATGGGGTGACTAAGAAAAACTTCAATACCTTCCAAACTATGCAAAATATCGAATGGAAATAAAATGATATAAACATATTTCATACAACATTAAATACAATAACTTTTGTAAAAAATTACGTAACATTCATTAAATAAGATATATAAACAAAAAATTAGTTTTGGTATTAGGTGTTGTGGTTTTTCTAAGTGGGGTCACTGTATATATTGTATGGTATTTGAAGTTTATTTCATTGCACACAAGTGTACACAGTCCTACCCCCCAATTATAGTAGCAAATGGAAATGGGGAATGCAACGATGGGGATCATTTTGGCAGCCGCTAACCACCTGTTTATAGAAAAGAGGCCTTTTGAGGCTCTGCCTACCCCTTCCGGGGAAAAGGCGTGTGGTTATTAATATATGTATGTATGAACTGTCACAAGAAAACTGCCATAAACAATAAAATGCAAACAAATGCAATTTTAATAACCTTATTTAATTTTTCTATTTAATTTTATACTTTTAGGGACATTTTGAGAAGGATTTGATGTATTCATAATAATTAAATACTACACAATAAACAGAGAATCATCTTTATCAGTCAGGATCAAAAAGATTACCATTCCTCAGCAATACAGCACGCTCGCGGGCCCTTGTTAACACCTTCGACACTGGCTGCGATCGATTAGGCCCGCGGCAACTCAAATTCAATTATTTATTTATTTATTCGTAATTAACACGCGAGTTATGGTCTTTCGATTTACGAAATGGCCTCAGCGATCGGGCGATTGTGAATTTCTGCAATTCCGATATTCGCTCCGAAAGAATTTAATAGTTATAACCAACAACAAATAGGTAACAGAGTAGATAAATATAAAATAATTTTGTGAAAAAACATTAAATATATATATATATATATATATAAATAATGTCATATAAATTTTGCATCTTAGGCGTTAATAATAAGATTAAAAATATTTAATGTATTATATAAACTCTCATCTAGAGGAATCTCTTGACAAAATCGACCCTACAAATGCGTTATAAAAAATATGTGTATATATATATATGTGTATATATAATATATATAATAATATAAAATAATAATATAAATATAATATATGTGTATATATAATATATATATATATATACACATATTTTTTATAACGCATTTGTAGGGTCGATTTTGTCAAGAGATTCCTCTAGATGAGAGTTTATATAATACATTAAATATTTTTAATCTTATTATTAACGCCTAAGATGCAAAATTTATATGACATTATTATATATATATATATATAATAATGTATATATATATATATATATATTTAATGTTTTTTCACAAAATTATTTTATATTTATCTACTCTGTTACCTAGAGATTCCTCTAGATGAGAGTTTTATGTCTTTCGTAGCGCGACGGGTGAGTAGCCGGCTGCAAAGCATGACGTTGTGGGTTCAATTCCCGCTGCGGGACCAATTTTTGCATGATCTGCAAATATTTGTTCCAGGTCTGGGTGTTGTGGTCTAATCTCAAACTGAACGCCCCAATCATTTAAATTACGTTAAAATAAAATATTCCTTAAGAGGGCACTATACTAAAATTTAGGCTCCCTCTTTAACGCACGCGATAACCCGCACGCCATCTCGTTCGCGCTGGCAAGTGTCGTGCACAAAAATGAAGTTTTTTGTTTATTATGGCGAAAATAAAGTGTTTATCAAAAAACTGATTTTAGCATAAAAATAAATAGTTATTACCTACTTGTTGTAGTAAATTTTTTCTTAAAACACCGTAGGGTTCCTAAGATTTCTTTCAAAACGTGTGGGAAACAAGGATTTTTCATTAAATAAAACTATCGAGGGTTTTTTTACATATCGTGTTTTCAACTTTACACAATAAATGCAAAAATATAAAATGTTCATATTCCAAAATATTTAACTCGTAGAACCCGTAGATACTGAGTTCTAGATCGATTTTGTTGGGCAAAATCACATAGTACGCCTTCTTAATCCGTTATAGCAGTGGACGTTAACAGGTTGGTGATGATGATGATGATAAGATGCAAAATTTATACTATAGATTAAAAATGCATTTAATTGTTTACAATTAAATCCACAAAATTGCATTAAAATTGCGTTTTAAGGCAATTTTGTAAATGGATTCCTGAATCATATAGCTTAGATAATAATAGCTATGCCAAAATTAGTAAAGACAGTCTCGCTTATAACACACTAGTTGCGTCCCGCGGTTTCACCCGTGTGAATAATGATGGAAATTGATGATGATGATGATGATGAAAAGTAGTCTATGTGTTAATCCAGGGTATAAGGTATGTCCACTCCAAATTTCAGTCAAATTCGTTCAGCTGTTTGAGCGTGAAGAAGTAACAAACATAATAGGTAACAAACTTTCGCGTTTATAATATTATACACATTTATGGCTTACACATAAGATATATATACTGTGGCAGGCTTTTTTGTAGTACTATTTAAGATAAACATTTCTATCATACATTACATATGTGTAACTCTAGCGGTTTTGGCAGCGCACGCCAGAATAGCTCGCAGATGGTAGATTTTTCCTAATTACTTGACACTTATCGTCATATTATGGACAATTCACACAATATCTTTATAAATTGATGGATTTTAATGAAACTTTACAATAATATAGCTTATACATCAGAATAACACATAGTTATTCTGATGTATAAGCTATATTATTGTAAAGTTTCATTAAAATCCATTCAGTAGTTTTTACGCGAAAGAGTAACAAACATCCATACTCACAACCTTTCGCGTTTATAATATTAGTAGGAAGTAGGATGTAAATAACATTTTAATCGACCTGTCTGAACACTTACATATTTGAAAACATATCATTATCCGTGCAATATTTCGATAGATGCTACAAATTGCATCTCATTACATACACAATGAGTATAACATTAATAACCGTATACCGACATCGATTTTATCGAGGTAACATATTGTTAATCTGTGGGACAGCTGATTTGGAATAGCTATTACAGTCCGCACAAGAGTTTTCATGTCTAATCATCATCATCTCCTTTAGACGTCTACTGCTGGCAAAGCCTTCCCCATTAAATACAATGGAGCTCGGCAGAAATAACCTGGGTCATTGTGGCGTTCAAAAGTCACATAGTAATCTCACGGGGTGCAGAAATAGCCAGGGTCATGAACGTTTGAAGTGTCAAGAGTAACCTCTAAGTCAAAAGTATCTAAGAACCTACTGTCTTGACAGTAGGTACTCAGGTACTTTCAGATTTAGGTAATTACAAGGCTTATGAGCATTCGAAAGTTTCAAGAATAATCTCTCTCAAAGTAAAAAGAACTTATAGAATTGAAACTTTCGTGGATGGAAACAATTTTAAATTGAAAAAACTGCAATAAAAAAAAGAAAAAAAGCGCAACTGCAATTGGAAACTTAGTCACTTTTGCTACTCGAAACGTCAGCAAAAGTGTCGAAAAACAGTGGTAATTAGCCGTTTTTTTTATTTAAAATAAAAAGGACTTCTAAAGTAGTACTTAGTAGGTATATTCAATTAAGTTCAAATCACTTTACAGAACAGCACAGCTGTTACGTATAAGCTGTGTCTGTGGATACTCGATAAGGCGCACGTCACGAGACCAATTTGTGAGGGCCCATAAATAACTTTATTAAAATAAATCAACTGGTTTATTGTTCTCTTCTCGCCTTGTCAGACCTTCTTGTTTTGTCCAGTCTTTATGACTTCAATACAGTTTAATATCAACAAAAATAACATGTGCTTTGTGTATTGTAATTGTTTTTTATCGAAACGTTTTTTTCTGTTGTATTTAAAAATATCAAATAATATCCAAAAGAGCCTCATGCCTGATCATGCAACCATTTGTCTTGCAGTGGGAATCGAACCAGCACCTCTCGTGTATCAGCCAGCTACTCACTCGCCCCGCTTATATCTAGACAATTTTCAAGATTTTAACTCTGATGAAAAAAGTCCCGTCGCCGAATTGTGACGAATCCGGCCGGAGTAATTGAGGATGTTCAACATATTTTGATGGAAAAAATTTAGGATATCATGTTTAGGTAGGAGCAGATTTGAACATATTGGCCTCCTGAATAGTATTTTGGCTTATCCATCAACAGAACAGGCAAACATTTTGTATAAATTGGCAGATTTAGCATTAGCTAAGAGTTGTTTTTTTTTTATTTTGTTTAAAAATATTTTGTTTTTTGTCGTGTACTATGTTTTGATTTACGGAACGATGTGGTCGCTCAGAGACAAAGTCCTTTCAATACATTAAAAAAAAAAAACATTTATCTCGGTAAATATCGCTTTAGCTAGAGATAGAAAGAGAGAAAGTGTTAGTGGTTTTTTGATGACCATTATATAAAGAGTGATGCAATAACCAAGGACCAAGCAAATTAACTCAGAGGACTTCGTGGCACATCAGAATCTATCATTCCCTCATCATTTTTGATTAGAAGCCATTTTTTAACAATTTCTAAAGAAATTGTTTTTTTTAGAACCAAGTTTTAGTAAAACCCAATTGATTTAATTAGAAGCCAGCGTCTTGGGGACGCTACCGTCTGATGTTATTTGGATTATTTGAGCTATCTTTAGATCGTTTACAGCGGTCTTTAGATATCTAAACTGCTTCATTTGTATTTTTTAAATGTTGAACATATTACGTATTTGTATTAGTTGTATTATTATTGATGTCAATTAAGATATTATACTAATACTTCACTACTTCATTGATTAAAATTCATTCTTAATGAGAGTTATAAAATAGTCGGTGGAATTAGAATTTTTTTAAAGACAACCACAAAAAAAAACGCTTTTTTTTCTTAAAAACTTTATATAGGGTATAAAGAATTGAAATTATCATGGGTTGGTATAATTTTAATAAAATTACAATTACCCACCACGTACCTACTTTATTTTTTTAAATGTATGGTATACGCAGGTCGAGATCAAGAAGAATGGCAAAAAATGGAGGAGGCCTTTACCCAAAGAGGGGTCCTTTATTAAGTTTAAATAATATAATGTATGTTTTTAGCGTGTAATCTTTTTTTATTAAGGAATAAATAGGCTTTATTATTATTATTATTATTACTATTTATACGCCGGTAGGGGGTGGGTGTGTCTAGTTTGAAACTGAACGCCCCTCCACCACTTTTACTTGGCACTAGATACAAGCTTGACATTCGAAAACGGTCCTTGTGTTTATGGATTAAGAAATATTTTATTTTGACGTATTTAAATAGTGGGGTATTCAGTTTTAGTTAAGACACACTAAGATAATTTATAATTTTCAAGAAACGTTCTCATTCATTACACAATACAATAGATTACACACCCAACAGTCACATACGTATAGTCATGATCCCACACTAGGATTCACCTGTGTCGTAGGTATCAGGAACTACGAGTACCATGGTACCATAACACCCAGACACGAAACAAATATTTCGAAATTATACAAACATTTGTCTCGCAGTGGGAATCGAACCCGCACCTGACGACCTCTGCCGGCTACTTAACCACCGCACCACAGAGGTCGTCAAACATCGTATTGATTACGCCCTGAACCGCTATCAATACACATGTAATTTCATCCCAATCAAGACAATTGTCCTTTATATCTGGAGACCAAAAACACCTCATCAATACAAAACGACCGCAGTGACACTCCATTAATCGGAGCCAACACAGCGCAGGCGCGAAACACGCCAGTTTTAATAAACGATTATTAAAAGTTATGTTTTTAACTACAGTCTGATCGGGCCTTGTTTATTCCAATAATTTTATAGGCGCCCGCGGCTTTATCAAATGTATAGACAGCGACAATAGTGTTAGCAATTATCTCTGTTATTAATAAACGTGGCGTAAGTAATGGGCTAACCATACCAATTGATTAAACAACATTTTTGACAGATTATTTAAATCACCAGCCAGCGCGACAGTGCTGCGTTCCTAAGAAGCTGCGACTGTCATAATTACAACCGAGACGCGCTAAAAGGTGTAAATTTTATTCCTTTGACGAAAGTTTGAAAATCGTTGTCACTGCTATAATACGCCCGTCATGTGAAGGTTGCCACTTCTTAGGAAACTAAGGCTTTACAACAAGATATAATCTAAAACGGGCTTTACTGATGTGTTGATAAGCTTAATGCGATATTAAACCACGATTTCAATCCAATTTTAAAGCTTATAAAACCGCTTATCAAACTGGACGACGCGGTTGAGGAAGCTTACTCGATGAACTAAAGACATTCAGTGGATGGAGGCGGCTCAAGACCGTTCGTCGTGGCATTCAAAGGGGTATGTATATGTCCAGCAGTGGACTCCTACAGGCTGATATAGCTTATATAGTCTGTTTACGGATGATAGCTTCAATTGGCACTTTTCATTACACTTTTTAGCAATTTTCTCAGATATGGAGGTAGATTTACTGAAGGATCACTACACAACAACACCAAACAGTTATATATAGTTAGTGTTATATATAGTCCTGATCCCACAGATTTCCTGTGTCCTGGTTAACAGGAACTACGAGTACCATGGTACCACAAACACCCAGGCCCGGGACAAATATTTGCAAATCATGCAAACATTTGTCCCGCAGTGGGAATCGTACCCTCACCTCTTGCGTCTCACCTATCACGCCACGGAGGTCGACAAACGTTACCACTCATTCGAAAGATGAGCAACATTCAACAAATCTCAAATGACTTTTGTCACCGGTTGTATGAAGAAACTATTGCATATTCTGTGACGGTGTCGAACAATAAAATATATGCGTCGAATAAATTCGATCCATAACGAGAATCGATGCATTCCAATCGTAACATGTGTTCGATTTTCGAAAATAATTTAATGATTGAAATAAATATTAGTGCAGTCTTTGTTGAGACATGTTTTGTCTTTTAATGCCAAAAAAATCATAACATGTGCATTAGTAATACCATACCAGTCTTTGAGCTTGCCAAATTCAATTTTAAAGAAAATAATTATATCGTCAAATCATTCGAAATACTTAAGTCTAAACATACATACATACATACCTACAACATAAATGTACACACGCCTTTTTTCCCCGAAGGGATAAGCAGAGCTTCTATGGGCCTGATGTAGACGTGAACAGTGGTGCGCTAATCGCCGCCATTGCTTTCCTACGATCCGAGAAACTTGCCTCAAGCTTTCTTTCATTTTTGTAAATTCTTAGTAAGCCAGCATAAACAGGAAAAATCTTATACCAAGTTTAATTAGATAAAAAAATTGTTTATTCTTATTCCTTCTCTGTATCTTATAGTAGAGATAAAACAGATTTATTCTGGTTACCAATTTAAAAAAAAATGTGTTTCCTACATCTTCATTGTCACAAACAAAATATGATACCGCTAAAATCACGTGACGGATGAAGCACGGGCGACTATCCGACATATCCGTCTCCAGAGAAACGCATTCCATTTTCAAAAATTTAAAGAATTACAGTGAGATGTGGACGTGGATTGACGGGAGTATATTTATCTACTGAGTTATTGTCTCGCTTGTACCTACCTAGATTGAAAGTGTAAAAATATATTCCCAGAGTTTTATTGACTATAGGTGTAAATTGTTGCGAATCTCGAGAGTTGTTTTAAAAACAAAGTATTTAAACTACAATGTACTACCCTTTTGAGTTCATTTTACATTGTTTTGGGAGCTTTTATAAATCCCAAAAGGCGATCGCATAACAACGGCTCATTAACAAGACCTTGATTAAAAGAGTCGTATTCTCCAATCGGACCTCAAAATTGTTTCGTCTGCACCCGCCAAAATATCGCATACGTAAAATGGGTCAGCGCAACATTAATGACCTTAGGCGCAGGCCAGACAGAAGAGACGTAAGACGAGGACGCGTCGCGAGCAGAGCAGAGGTAAAAGCGTTACGCCTGCGCCCCGTCTTTTCTGATTGTTTTGCGTCGCAACGCTTCTAAACATTTTGTATGAAAAGGACGCGGAAGAGACATTTGTCTGCGCCCGCGTCTTACGTCTCTTCTGTCTGGCCTGCGCCTTAGGACTATATGTGTTTATATGACTTTATATATGAATAGGTATATGAACCACACCGCAAGTTATTAATCAATTTTTATACCGCCGTAAAACCACGGCGGGATTAAGCCCACTTGGAATCATATTTTTATGGTATTTAGATCCGAGTTTTTATTTGAAATTTTTATAGTGCCGAGCTGTTTAGTGCGTTTCCAATTTGTGTAGGATGATTTATGTGATGTGCTAGACGCGGCGCAGACGCACAATGAAATCACTGTTTGTACAGTTTGGGTGTGACGTAACTAAATCTAATGCTTTGTTTGAGATCAGAATAAGAAACTGGTTGACCCATGTCCGCGTAACACTAGACTCAAGAAGTATCAAAGAAATCGATAGAGTTTACCCTTACATTGAATTTATTTGACTTGTGACGAGTTTACCCTATATTTTTACGAAGACGAAATTACCCTGTGACGAAAAACCCCTAACCTATCCTAGCTTGTGATTGGATATTTAATGTGTGTATTATGTATGAAATTCAAGTTAACATTCGAACTGAGTAACATGGAAATGTTGTCAATAAAGAATATTTGTATGAACTGACAGGATCTCAAAATTTGTAGGTTACCCAGACTTTCTGTTTTTTTTTACTATTCAATTGTTATTTTTATAGAAATGTAGGTAACCTTGGCTGAATACAACAGTATTTAAAAATAAAAAACAGGTTTTGTTCAAAACATGCTTCCACAACTGTATAAGTAGACTTGGAACTCGCGTAAATATATTAAGCATTGTATTGCTACATTACGAGTCAAAAGTCATATTTTACGTAAGTTATTTATTATAGAAAAAGTACTTTCCCAAAATAGCAACAATCGGTTAGATATGGTATAGCACAATAGTTTATTCTTGTGGTAATATTTATACTTATATTTATTTTTGAGTTGTTATTTAGATACTTAGTACTAAAAAAATTGTTAAAATAAATTGTGGTTATAAATAACGAAGAGCAACGTAAAAATAATAATAGCTTGGCTAATTTATCCGGTACTTGTCAATCACATGCTTATGATAGATGAATCAAATAGGCGAAACCTGATTGCAAGTCTATTCTAGAGTCTGTAGCTCAAATTACTTTGAGTTGGTATACTAGATCTAACAATCATCTCACATCACAGATTACGACATTGACATAAAATGCACCACTGAGTCCGATGTTCAGCTCTTTGTTCAATACTGATGCGTTATACCAGCTGTCTGTTACTCCACCTGACCGCGGGTGCTCTACTCTACAATGTTTCTGGCATAATAGTTATCTAGAGTCTGTAGCTCAAATTACTTTGAGTTGGTATGCTAGATCTAACAATTAGCTCACATCACAGATTACGACACGGACATAAAATGCAACACTGAGTCCGATAGAATTGAAATTATCGTGGCTTGGTATAATTTTACAAAAAAAAAAGAGAATAGAAAAAAAAAAAAAAAAAAAAAAATATATATATATAATGATATCAATAAAAAAATTCGTGATCTGACTTTTAAAATGCGCTTTTACTGTAAATATTTATATTACTTATCAACGTACGTTGATAAAATTAATAAGAGTAACAAATAATATTATTATCAAGAGCCAAGTTTTATATTTTCGATTACGCGGCAAATAATTTCATGATTTTAGCTCATTTTTCGTTTCGCGAGCGCTATTTGGTACTTTCTAAATTACCTGAACTTTAATGTGTTAGATAGTAACAGAATTTGGCTGTTGTAAGCGCCTTAAGGTAAAAAGGCCAAAGCACACAAACAAGAAAACAAACGCTATTAATATTAGCTATTATATATATGCGACTGATATCCCAATGATTGGTATACAAGTATTAATAAGTTGCTTATTGATTCTAGCAACTGGGCTAGTGTGCTTGCATCTTAATTAGCCTAGACGTTTCGGCGAGATGTAGGAATCGTATTACCAATCAGTGGTTCTGATGAAACCAAAGACCATTGGCCAAGTCCCAGGAATCAGGATGCGACAGCTGATTTCCGGTGGAACCCTGGATGTTCCAATTGCAGTCACTTTGTTTTTAATTACAGTTGGTTTCGGAGAAGTGTGTGTAATGAGACATTAGCAATTATTTGTAACTACATTAGTAGAAAGATAGATAGATAGATAGATAACTCTTTATCGATCACCACACAAAAATAATTACCTATACAAAAAAAAAACAATTAAACTATATTTGAAATAATATACCTCTCCTCAAAAAAATCGAAACACAACCAAGATTTTCTTTCTGACGACATATTATAACCAAATAAAGGGATTATTTCAATTAAAAAGCCATCATTATAATATATGCTGGCAGTTTGTAACCTTGTACTACATATAAACAAAAACAAAAAAAAACCGTTAATTACAATATTTTTCTAATAACCTATTAAACACATAAACTTAGAAGTGTTTCGATTTTTTGATGAGAAGTGTATTACTTAAGGTGGATCGTTAGCAAAGTGGCGCGAAATTAAAATTTGATTGTGTTATTTGCTCATTACAGCTCATCAACACTTCTTGATATAGCGAACAATCATTTTGCGGGAATCAGGAGACCTAACACACATGTTTTAATTGATAGTACCTACGTATCTCATAAATATAGCTACTAACAATGAACCAACTTCAAAACAACACTAATCAAATCATTCATTGACATTTATAGCTAAACTAATAATATTTATGAGATACTGGTAGCGATTCTGTGCAATGTGCATCATTCTATAAAATTTTAACTACGCTAACACTATCGCGGTCCTTTTTGTTTCAGTTTATTAAGAGCACGCGATAATTTTTGCACTCTTAAAGTTTAGATAATACTGCATAGAATCGCTACCAATATCAATTAAAAGATATGTCTCATGATTCCCGCAAAATCAGTTTTCGCTATCTGAAGAAGTGTTGATTAGCTGTAATGAGCAAAAACACAGTATTTGAATTTTGCACCACTTTGCTAACGTTCCACCTTAAACTTATAGTTGTTCATGCACCTACTTTAACACATTGTATTTAAACGTACACTACCTACATACCTACCTAACGGTTGTTTATTCAACTGATTGTAACGGTTTGACTCACTAATAGCATTATCCTTACAAACCTTAGTGTTTTTTACTGCTATTTATTTAAGTTAAATAAAAGTTTGAAATAAAGGTTTAATTAGTAACTTAAATAAAATAAAACTCTAAATCTTTGAGCATTCAAAATTAATTAATTAATTTGGAATGACACTCGAAGATTCCGAAAAAAAAACTCTGAATCTGTGAGCATCATATGACTATAATCAGATATCATTAAAGCTACTTTGGTAGAGTCCACGTAGAGCAAGGAAACATAATTCAATGAAACAATGACATGTTTTTATTACGAGTTTACAGCTCAAATCAAATCTTGATTGAATCACTCGTAATTTTTTGTGTTTTTAGGGTTCCTTACCTCAATAGGAAAAAAGGACTCTCATAGGATCACTTTGTTGTCCACCTGTCAGTTTGTCGGTCTGCGTCAAGCCCTTTTTATTAAGAAACGCTAAAGCTATAATCTTGAAATTTATACCATTATAAAGGTCTGTGATCTTTAAATATTCCGTAAAAATTATGCTCTATGATCTATCTAACTCAATGAATAAATGGAAAATAATGTCTAATTTTAGTATGAAAACCGCAAAAATTAAAAACCGCTACAGTACTTTCACTAACTTCACGACTCTGAAATTTAGAATTTGACATTTTTTTTTAAAGGCTTTTTGACAAAAATAAAATAAAACGTCTAAAATTGAGGATTTTCGACTTTTGGTACTCTAATTATTTATCACTAGAAACGGGATATTTACCATAATTTTTGAGCTTTATTTAGTACCTATTATGGTACCCTTTAAATGGGGGGTTTGTCTTTTCTGATCACGCAAAACGGATTACGTCCTTTCTGATCACGCGAAACAGTCCTTTCTGATCACGTGATCAGATAGAAGTACCAAAGATGGTGAAGTTTGTACAAAAAAAGTAGTCAAAACTCGAAAAATTATGATTTAGAAATAATTTACGGAACCCTTAGGACGTGAGACTCATTTGCACTTCGCCGTTTTTTAATATTTATAATTGACTTGTTTAGAGTTTGTTGCTGTCCACCGTCTCTATATAGCACCGGAGTTTTTGTGAAATAATTTGGCAATGTATTGTAGCATCTGGTCAGGCTAGACAGATCTCTATCTAGATGTGGCAGGGTAGGTGCCCGGACAGACAGAGCCGGCTTTGCGCTCCGCCGCCACCCGCCACCAAACACGCATACAAAATCTTTGATACGCAGCACCGCGGCAGTGATGGAATCGAAATCTGATATTCGACTCACAAGTTTATTTATCGCGAAATGCGACGATATTTTCGTCCGTCCGTCACTCGGACAGTTCACGGGACGGGCAAGATTAATTGTATTTCGGTTGAGTCATCAAAATAATTAGAATGACGCTATTTTCGTTTATGATGCTAATTTGACAGACGTCGCGGGAGATTCGTGTATTCTTGTTTGCCGTTTGATAGTATCTTTGTTATTTATTTTAATTTATTAGGAATACGAGCGAATCGAAACGGCCGCGGATCGACGATGTCGGCGACGCTAATCGCACACAATACGAATACGTGGTCCATTCTATCGTATTGCAAATACTTACAAAGGTACTTACATAAGATATGGTATTAGTGAAGTAATAACTGTCCATAAAGCATTGGACACACTCCAGAAATATTTGTATGAAATGATATAGCAGATCTAGACCACAACAGAATCGAGGAAGCACAATAAAATCCGTCTCGACTGGTTTAATGGTTTGAATATTTGATAGCCCACAATTCTGAGAACTAACGTTTAAGCTGGGTTTTCATAAGATATCGGCGTCTGTCATTTAACAGGTTTATTATAGCGAAAACCGTGATTTTCAGTTGAATGTCTAATAAATAATTTACGTACGCTACGTCTCGCCTTGATAATTGAGCTACGTCAAATGACGGGCAACGCTTGTTTATGAAACCCTGTCTTTAGTTATATGCGACCGCAATAAATGCGTTTGATTAATACCATTCCCGCGAAACAAATGTAATGGTTCAGCTTCCTTTGATCAGAATACGGTTGTTAATCATGTAAAACAATGCTGGACATAAAAGCCCATTGATGAGACATTACGAATTGAAGAGCTTATAATATAAGATGCTTCGTTTAATTGCGTCTTGTAATAACATTTTGGCACGTGATTGAACTACGCAACGGTAGGAATAATAGAAGTTACGTTATCTCAGTCCCACTTGCATTGATGTAAAATTACATTACGCCGAAGCAGTTGTAGCTGTCATAGGTTTGGAAGTTGACTGTGGATAGGATATAATATGTTTAATGTAGCATAAAATTCAAAACTATTGAATGAAGCTGATCCGGACGAAAGAGACTATCTCCCACAACACAGGTTGTACCTAGGATGGGAGTTAGTGTTCTATTACTGCATAACATTATCATAACATACCTAACCTTAGCATATATGGTAATTAACTGTTTAAGTTAACCTAATTGTTTAACTGTATTCAACCATGGTGAACTGAGAGAGATTGGTGGGTTTGTCAAGCTACGTGACGCAGTGGGCGAGTAGCCCGCTGAGACACAAGGGGTAACATAACATAACATAGCACCCAACAGTCACATACGTAGTCTTGATCCCACACTAGGATTCCCTGTGTCGTTGGTATCAGGAACTACGAGTACCATAGTACCATAACACCTAGACCCGAAACAAATATTTGCTGATCATACAAACATTTGTCCCGCAGCGGGAATTGGGACAATCGGGAATGTGTGATGTGACATTATTTTTGGTAAGGAAGTTAAATAATATTTTCGATTAAACAATATATATTTCTCAATGATTATTTGCTTAGCCTAATACTAATTGGCCAGAAAGCAATCTTAACTTTAAATTTAAAGAAAAAATAACTTTATTTTAGAAAAACAATATTAAAGTTAACGAGTATTTGGAAAACTTAGCATCATATTGAAGAATCAAACATATGAATAATTTGGATGAAGTGTATAAGAACGATATAGAAGGTGTCAAAAATAAAATTATTTACACAAAACCCATGAAGGCCTAATGCCCATCAGTGGACTTCTACAGGCTGATGATGATGATGTTGATACAAAACTAATCAACATGAACAAAACCGTTGCACGACTGACTATCAACGTACCGAAACCAAACCGTATGTTCTAGAAACCTAAATTTTGGAGGGTCTTTCCTTTGTAAGGGTGCACTCAGACAGGAATTTCCGAAATCCATAATTGGATTTTCCGAAATTGGGGTGCAGCGCGAAGTTTACGTTTAAATGGCAAAAAACTCTAGTCGTTGGTGATGTGATTAATAAGAATAAGATAAAGACGCAAGTGAAACAAATAATAAAAAAGAAATATAATTTAAAAAGAATACAAATAAAAAAAAAGTGGTACTGAGACATAGACACAAAATAATACGGTAAACCAACAGATTATAATAGAGTTTCACCGAGATCAGAGACAACGTAGACCTGTTGTGACACTATACAGTATGATTAATGAGAGGTAATCGCGTGTTTTTATTTATAACTGGCAACACTAGCCGGCAGGAGGGATCCCGTTTGTTGACAACGAAATAGGCCAGTAGGTAAACATATGATGAACGTGACAATTTCAGTATGGTGGCTAATTTTAACGGGCAGTCTGAGTTAGATCCCGAGATGTCCAAAGATATTACAACACTGTTAGGTGTGTTAGTTTGATTTTGTACATGTTTTCGAACTTTCCATATGCTTTAAAATAATATTTTCTAATTTTAGTGTCTGTAAAAAGAAGTTGTAGACAGTATAGATAGATGAACACTTTATTGTACACGGTGGATGAAGGCGGCTCAAGACTGTTCGTCGTAGCATTCTAGAGGGGAGGCCTATATCCAGCAGTGGACTGCTACACGCTGATGATGATGGTGGATGATGGGATGATACCTTTAGTGCTTCCGTTCTTTTCCTGCAAATATTACCTACCTACATAAAATCTGTAATTAAAGATTGTATATACTACGCCTACGAAGGCTCTTTCAATCCTTCATTTTATAACACGTTTCAAAGCAATTTTAACGCCATAGTGAATACTGGCTGCATTGCAACAAGTAATTATGACCACTTAATTTATTTAATTGTATAATTACGCTGAATGCAAGATACTCTCTTTGATTACTGAATCACACCTCGCCATCTTGATATGTGGCAATTGCAGATTCACAATTGTACGCTGTCAACTTATCATCATTAACAGTAGAATGTTTGTCTCTTCGTGTTTGTTCAACGTCTTCAGTCAGGAATTTATTTACACATATGTTGTGTCTTTAGTCCATCGTGAGGAGGGCCTTCCTTTACTGCGTCGTCTAGTTTGTGCTTGTAACCTTTTTTCCCCAACGGTTGCCAGTTCTGTGAGCTATATGACCTGCCCATTGCCACTTCAACTTGCTAATTCAGAGAGCAATGTCGGTGATCTTGGGTCTTGCACGGATTCCTCATTTTGGATTCTATCACTATGGGGAAACCGATGACAAACCGTTATCACGTAGGAGATATCAGTGGATGGAAGTAGCTCCAGATCAATCGTCGTAGATTTTGATGAGGGTAGTATAATTAGGCTTAAATAGCTACTTAACTGTGGTTCGTGGGTGGGGAAGCCCCTAAATTAAATAAAAACTAAAGAAAATGAGTTGATCATCATTATCAGCCTGTAGGAGTCCACTGCTAGACCCCCTCCCCTGGAATGCCACGACAAACGGTCTTGAGCCACCTCCATCCACCGACTTCTTGCGACGTTTACGTTGAGTTGATCAAGATATGAAATTATTGTGTTCAAATTAAAATATCTTAAACCATATAGAAATAACCCGCCGTCATTCTCCAAGAAGTATTTATTCGAGAAACACTCAAACAGAATTTGTTTTAATATGAAAACAACCTATTTAAACAGAGCGTGGATTTAAAACAAAAACTGGAATTGGAAACAGCTAAATGTTGAATGTTGTAATCATCTAATTCTAAATCCAGAGAAATTGAATAATGCTGTGGAGGTCACCCGGTTGGCTCTGACACGCTTTATAACCCACATTTTGTGAAACTCAACACCAACATTGATTTAGTTTTCAACATAGATTTAATTATTTGTTAATACCAATTTTATTTATTACATAAACATATTGCCGTTGTTTTTCCAGCCTAAAAATAGACCTATCCATCTCTTCCCGTGGATGTCGTGAAAGCCGACTAAGGGGATGTGCAGTAGCATCCACCTGAGTACTCAACATGAATACTGTGATCACTAATCCACCTGCCAATCGTGGTGATTATCGTGGCAATTGTATTTATTGGAGAGGTTTCATCCAGCAGTGGATGTCTAATGATAATAATAATAATAAGCATTTATTGAATAAACCAATGTACATTTCAAAATGAAGCCCTGACTCCTAAACTAGGGCTACCTGTATGTCAGGAGTCAAAATGATGATGATGTGGTTTTGATGATGAATGCCGTGGTTTGTCCAGCCTAAATATAGACTCCTCCGTCTCCTCTCGTGGATGATTTAAGGGATTACACCAGGGAATGCGCAGCAGCAGCATCCATCTACTTACAGTAGATAGTAGTAGTAGTAGTAGTATCAATACAGCGATCATCAATCTGCCGGCCAATGGTGGTGATTATTGTTAATCCCTCCTCTTGGTATTTTAAGGGGGAGGCCTTGCCCAGCAGTGGTCGTCATTCAGCTGATCATGAAGCATGAGATATTACAGTAGAAGGTTATGTCATTACTTTCATTGTTTGCCCCGATGTCGAGCGTGCGTTGTATGTTCGATATTTACATGGTGGGTACTGGTCTCTCTGATCTTTTTGCATGGAAAGAGATGGGGGTCCTCTTCCATGGCCAATTCTGACTAACCATACTTACTCCATACTTGACTTTAATCTCCACCGAGGATATCCTCAGATCTCACTATTTGAGAGGACATCCTACCAGGAGACAATTTAAATGAAATTAAACATAGATTGGGCCCCACTTGCACTATAAAAGTTACATATCGTATTTGCTCAGTTCCAACACTACAATAAATTTTAAAACAAATATGTGCTATGAAATTCCCTTAAAATGTGTCTAAACCTGCTAATCTACCAATATGTACTTAAGGTTTCGAGGTTTTACATTGTTTATCGTAAGATTAGTTCAACATAGATTTTATATTTGACTCACTGGCTGTTGCAATTGGAGCCAGAAGATTTATAAGAATTACTTTAAGCTTTTCATTTAAATATTCACACAATTTCTACGGAGAAAGTAGATGATTTGTAATATTATGAACCGGCTTGGATCAATGTTTGCTATGTTAGAGGTAAGTAGCATGACTGCGAGTTTCTGTGCGTTCATCCAGCGATAATGAGTGGGTAAATAGAGCGATCAGGGAAACTTGGGAATTGGATCAATTGATCTGTATCAACACTCCAGCACAGCAAAGAACACGTGACCACGATCTTTGCTCATGAAGTACCGACTACAGAGACAGAGAGATATCTGAAGGATGCTTGAGCATCAGTTAAGAATAAGGATAGGATTTTTGAAGCCACAAATAAAAAAGATCATGGTAATTATGATAAATATTTAACTGAGTGCGATTTTCCATCGATGGATGAGTATAGCAGCAATAAAAAGTACTAAATTCTGCGATTGTATCGAAATAAACTGAAGTTAGAGACTATAAATTCTGAATACAATAATAATAGATATGATGAGTACTTACATATGAACGAAATCTCTTTAAAATGAATTTAACAACTCCTTTGAATTTAACAGGGAAAAAACAGTTTATAGCAAGCACAAAAGACCAAAAATCCCTAAAAAACTTGATTAACAATATAACATGATGAATTAGTAAGTACCTAAATTAATGGAGTCGTTATGATTTCCTTACATATAAACCGTTAGGCACATTGAACACGGGTCAGCCCAACAAAGGACTATTCTGGAAATGTCAACACGCGTTTCCGTCGCAAACGAGGCTAAAGGAAACAAATGAAGTAAAATAAGTTATTCGCAACATGGCAACACTGTTACAGGTTTAAACTAAGATATAAAACATATCACATGTAGGATAAGAGTAGAACTTCAAATAATCAAACAATAGACTATTAAGGAAGATAGACCATCAGGGTATTGTAAAATAAACATTCAATCAAAGCAGTGAACGCAGATTAAACAATCAAAGACATGTTAAGCCACACGCCTATGCTAAGGTTCCGAAAAATATTTCCTAAACTTATCATTAAAAGTTGGTTTACTTTTGGGAGTCGATTATTGAATGTACCCCCCCCCCCCCCCCCCCAACCCATTTTAAAACTCTTAAAGACCTAGGTTTCCCAAGCGGAGACTTAAATCAATAATGGGTTTAGAATATCAATTCTGTTCTAGAGGCCATTGTTTGAAATCTGAATTAAATCAAAGCGATTGGTTGCTTGATGAAAACATAAAATACAATGTTGATGAAACTAGCCTGCACGTTTAGCAGAAACATTTAGCGTATAGGGCGGTATGGTACAATTATAAGGAAATAAGTCAGTAGTGTTGTACTTGCTGGTTGTATCGCATAGGCCGACTATTCAGCAGCATAAAGGTATAATAGTCGGTGATTATTCGGCAGACTGTCACATTTCGCTGAAACGACACAATTAATATCCATGTTTTTAGATGAAAAATCTACTTCGGAAATGGAGATCAGCATTTACAAAAAAAAGCAAAACGCTAATTCACAATAAGTACCTACCAGGTATTGCTATGCAATGCGTTTTATAGGTACTGCTAACCACAATAAAGACACCGATGAAGACAACCGGCTAGACGACACCGATAAAAATTTCTGTCTAGTCAGAACTGTACATCTCTAGAAATAAGCCATAAATTACAAGAGAGCCATGGCGGCGCAAGCGCCGCGTGACGCCACCCGTTGCTTCCGCGAAACGCCATGCAGCGATCGCTACAAATTGCATGGCGATCAGACGATCACGATCGATAATCAGAGAAGCAATAAGCGATGCTGATCCTGAGAATAACAACAAATAAACTATTCGGAGAATAGACAGTGTACCTAATTTAATGGTAGGTTAAAGTGACAACGAAGCTAACAGAGAACAGGGGTCTGATGTTACAGCCATATAATGCGAAGAGATGACAGCTAAAGACTGACTAGTAAAGACTGTCCTTAATACCCCAACTAAACCCCAACGAAGAGATATACCCACGTCTATGATGATCGTCGTGATGGTTCAATGTCAAGGATGTAAAATCTCTCAACATCTCATCTACGCCAACCCAGGTTAGAGCAACCTGGTGCCGAAGTACTAGGAGGTCCGACCCCAGATGAACAAGGAAATGGGCAGGAAGAAAAAGAGACAGCGTAACTTAACCTGCAGATAAAAAATCTGCAAAAAATATCTACGTACTTTATGAAAGATCAGAAAGAAAATAAACCAGCCAAACCGATTCCTAGAACAATTAAGTGGATGTAAAACGGTACATCCAGATTGCCGACAAAAGGCCTTGCTTTATAAGGGTACCTACTATCTATAGAAATTGGGATGTTTGTCCGAAAACGTGTCAGAAACAATGGTGGCTGGGTAAAAAAAATTCAATGTAAAATTCCCCGAGGGAATTTTGAAATTCAATGGTCAACACAACACGATAAGAGTGATTATAATAGAGATGTGCACATCAGTGATGCACATGTCGATACTTTTTGCAACATCTAATGCTGATAATGTTTTGTAATTTTTTGGCGAAATT
The DNA here is from genome assembly GCA_951392215.1 of Epirrita christyi. Lineage (NCBI taxonomy): Eukaryota > Metazoa > Arthropoda > Insecta > Lepidoptera > Geometridae > Epirrita > Epirrita christyi. Next base: position 5,338,623 of record OX595851.1, read on the forward strand.
TGAAGATTTTAGACCAGAGTAAAATTTTGTGATGTGCAAATCAGTATTTTATTTTGAGAAAGCTTGCACATGTCATACCAAAGACTTTGAACTATATAACATTTAAACAAAACTAGGCTCCATTTAAAATTAGTTACCACCTACTTAGTCCATATTGTTTTTTTCCGTATTATACAAGGTGCTGCATGAAGTCAATGTCTTGCTTGATAAGCTTGACTCAAAAAAGGGCCTTTTGAGTTTGTCATAAATGGTGAACAAAATAGCGTGGTGAAAGGTCCAACGATACTCGAGATCAATAAGCCACAATCCGCCACACCAAAAACAAAAATTCGATAAAGCATTCCATTCCGTCGATAACATTGCCGAATCGTGAGTCATTCGACTATCGACATTTTTTCCTCCCGTATCTATTGCAGCTTACGCCGATAATGTCTCCACCAATTCAGGTAGACCAAATACAATAATAAAACATTTACCCGAAGGAAAAAAGAAAAAACTATTTGAAAGCAATTAACTCGGCGTAAGCCTCCGTGGCGTCAGAAAGATTACAATGGACTTATCACTTTTTTGTATTGACTACCTTGTTCACTGCTCTCACATTTTAACCCTTAAACTAAAGCATTTAAATACATTTTGTCGATAACTTTTTGCCGCGGTGTTGTGTAGGTGGTCACTTATTTGTTTTTGTTAGATAAATTGGTCATCTTAACGAGACCTCCGATGATGTTGTCGTGTCGATGATCCTTTTAATGATTCAAAATATAAGAATCGAAACAAATCACAGTACGAATACAAATTTTCAGAATCATAAATCCATAAAAATAACTATAACATGCAAATTATTGCAACAATGTAGAAAGCTTTAAATAAAACTTCAATAAAATTCCCTTCACACGTAGAATTTTAAATTTAACTACGCGTTTGATAGGCTAGTTACCACGAACACGATACTTCTCGCAAGTGAATAAAGGCTTTATGCCATTGTGATAAAGGCGGACGGTTTGTGTGGAGACGTGTGGCAGATGTCGCGCGCGACAAAGTAAATCGTACGTGCTTGTCGCGTAAACACGCAGTGATGTGTGGGGCCGAGCAACAATAGCTACTGTGCAATTTGTGATTCAACTCTATAATACTCCGTAATTACTTACACGAGAAAAAAATATTTATTTTCAGACTAATTTATGAGCACTAATTGAAACTGCACAATAACAAAAGAGACACAAAAAATGTAATTGACGCTTAACCAAAGAACACTCAACTTCAACGACGACATAATATCATATCTTTCTGTTTAATAAATAGGCATACTTTTAGAAGGCTCACAAAAAGCTCTGTAATTCAAATAAGTCTCAAACATTGTTATTCGTATCGAATTTACGACGAATATGATTTACGAGCGTATTTGATGCGGATGGACACGCGGACAACAATAGCCTCATACAGACCGATGAAAGAATTGCCGGACCATGTGGCCTAAAATTTACACTCCAAATCGGCTTTCAATGTAATATGAACTTTATCGCGCTAGCTTTAAATTCAACATGGCACGGACGCGAGCAATCCTTCTTTCTGAATAATTTGGTACCTGAGACTTTTCGTCGACTTTTGTCAAATGGGATTATAAGCTGTCACCCGCTGAACTGAGGTTTCAATATCGCTCATGTGCATGCCACAGGTTTAAACATAGCGTCTGTTTTAGTGTTAACGGAGTGACACTACTGTATGTTAAGTTAATAATATATTCCGTGCCCATGTTTTAGTATTATGCTGCGGTCACCCCTCACGGTCTGAATAAGTTTTTTTACTGCCTATCCTTCTCGGAAACAAATGTTCGATTACAGGCGTTTATTACCGTACAGAGTACGGCATATTGTTTTATTGAAATGTACAGTACTTAGTTATACCATGTTTTACACGAACGACCTGCCTTTAATTAATGGTGGTTGCAATTTCCTGTGGTGTGAAAAGGCTAACATATTTTATTAGTCGTTATTTCGCTGAGTGAGCTTTTATTGTGTCGCATCATTATTATAATTTAAATTGAATATCATTGAATTATGCTTTTTAACCATTTTCTTTAGACACATACTTAGTTAAATTATTTTTAGTACCTACAATAAATATTTAACATAGTTAATGTTAAATGTTTATAGAAAATCAAAGTTATGCTTAAATTAGTGTTATTTTTTTTATTTGAATAAATGACGGAACTTGTTTGTGCTTGTGCCCCAATTGTGGTAATTCTCGGAAAAATCACGTACACGCGATGACGTCAAATCTCGAATGATAGCCATAATTTTGTATGGGCGTCATACGAGATGTGATGTAATCAAGTGGACGAGATTTATTCGAGAATACGATCCCTGATGTTAAGCATTACCCCAAACCCATGACAAATGCAATACTTATTATTGAATTTAAGATTTTTTTAAAATGATAAACGCTTTTAAAATGTAGAATGCGCGTAGTATTTCAGAGTTTCAATTAAATTGCAAACAACTCGCCGAATTCGATACCTACACAAAATCAATTGAACACGCGCGCGGTATCGAATACAATACATTTTCGGCGCGAATTATAATCGGTCCGAATTAGAAACAGTTTCGTAATATCGATGCTGGCTGGCCAACACTAGCTAAATTTAAAGAATGAGTCATTTTCATAGTCTAGTTGTTATAAAACTAATGTCGTGCAAATAAGCACTATAATCGTGCACCCCTAGAATGCCACTACGAACGGTCTCGAGCCGCCTCCATCCACCGACATCCTGTGACCTCTATAATGTCTTTAGTCCATCGAGAGAGGGGGCCTTGCCTTCGTCTAAACTGCGTCGTTCGTCTTCGTAAGTTTAGTAAAAATATATAAATGGACCGTTTAATTGCCAAGGAACTAGATACCACCTCACCAACAACGAAACGAAACGTTGAACGAAAGGTTGCCTGGAAGAAATAGCTCTCAGTGATAAGGCCGCACATTGTACTGCTAATTTTACTAAATCCTGTTATGTATTCCTGGTGTACAATAAAGTGTTAATCTATCTATCTATCAACGAGTTGTCATTTGTATGTAAGCATCATGAAGTTATAGGTAAAACTATAACTTCATGGTAACATCGGTTACGATGACAGATAATTTAGGAAAACATCTGTCAAAAAGAATTGGTTAGCCTAAATAGCCGTTCAAGCGCGCGTTTATGTGTTGGATAACTTCGGGCTTACTAGCAAATATTTCCAGGGTAAATTTCGTGGAAACGAAACATTTCAAATTAAAGATTAACTTGTCAACCGTAAATTTGAAACATAATTGTAACAAAATTGAAATGAAGCTACAATTTGTACTCGATAAAAGCAATAAAACGGTACAAAAAGATGTCAAAACTCGTTGGTAAAATTGTGAAGATCAAAGTATGTCTGTCACATCAATGCTATTAACCAATTTTATTAGTAGTGAAAACAAAGAAGCGTTTAAGTCGCAATAAAAATGTATTAATAGAGTGAAAAGCGTTTCTGGGGCGATTGAATTAAATAAAAAAATATACATCGTGCATTTTTCGTGGACTTTGACAAATTAATTCACATTTCAACGCGAGATTTTAATCGAATGTGCTACTCATTTTTTACAGGAACTCGGGAAACGCCTCAACGATGCGTCCGCTAGTGGTGGGACGCTGGCGAGCATTCAGTATTATCGATATCGATAAATGAGTGTAGCTTTTTCCACGTTTTTAATGTTTGGTTATCTAATCAACTTATTCGTTACTAATTGTAAGAGTTCGTTGACTGTCTGTCAGTAGTTTGTGCTTCTGAGTAACTACAATTGCAACCGACTTGAAAGGATTATGCCCATGAATGTTTGGACCCTCAAGCCATGTTGAATCTGGTTGCGTCAATGTCCAGTAGTGGACGTCTAAAAGCGGCTAACGATAAAGATTTCCTGGCATTTTAACTGGTGTAAGTAGCTTGTTTAAAGAGCATATAATATTGTAGTGAATTTAAATTTAGTTATATTGCGTGTCTTTTCAAATGGTTGGAAATTGTCCACCAGCATTTTAGTGTTACCGTTTTACTAGAGCATGTCTTGACTGAGACTTTAACGATTTGACCTCATTTTATCAAAATAATATACCTACTTGATACTGAAAGAATTAAGGAAAATGGAGGATTTTTTCCTCAGAGGCCATTATTAAAAGAAGAAGACAAAAACGATAGTTAAAACAAAACATTTTTTGATTAATAATAAACAAAATTGAAAAATTCGGTTGTTTATAATGTTTGAGTTATTAAAATAAATAAATAAAATAAATAAATGCTGGACATTTCACAGAACATTATCTAGCCCCAAGCTAAGCAGAGTTTGTGTTATGGGTACTAGATAACTTACAATACATTACATAGATAGATATTTTATTATACATGCGAAATACCCAGAACACCCTGAACAACTATCTGCAGATCGTAACCTTTACCGAGGCTAAAAAGAGAGGGTGAGGTTGTTAAATAATAGAATAACGCACATTTTAGATTGATAGGATTTATACAAAAGTATAAAAATAGCATAGGAATAGCTTGTTTCAAAAGAAAACTAGTAAAAGCTATTAATCATGTACATACAATGCAATAAGTTGACATCACTATTATGTTGATTAATACCATTTTTATTTGTTTAAGATTCAAGCAGCTGGCGACGCGTTTGATCCCGATACGCCGCGACCGCGACGACATAATGTCTCGGGACTTTTCAAAACTTGTGAAAACATGACAAAAATAATTGATCATAATCTCGGAATTCGACGAAATTAGATCTATTCGCATACATTAAATTAAGTTCTGATGTAATTTTACACTAATAAAATTGAGTCTATCATAATTTAAGTCTACATAAAAATGATTTCCAAAATATTATTGCTTTATCTATAACTTATCGAACAACTAAATATTAAACTGCCTAATATAGTGTATGTCGTTCTTTACTTTCAGACTCTACCTCACATATATACCTCTCCTCTACCTCTAACTTCTTCAATAGTTGGTAGATGGCATCAGATGGAAGAGGCCTCGTTCAACAGTGGACGTCTAACGGCTAATGATGATGATGATACTCACTGGATGAAAAAACTAAGAAACTGATTAAATCATAGCGATTTTATCGAGAAGAAAAGTTTAATTTAATATGATGAAAAACGTAAACGAATCTTTGTACAAACAAATAAACCAGTAGCGGCTACTAGATACGGGTATTGTGTAAACGGAATAATTTATCTGATGTGTACATACAGGGAAAGTCGGTTGATTGGGAAAGCGCATACCTTGATGTCTAAATCAACGAGAATATGTGGCTATGACGATGGCAGTTATTATTTCATTTTTATCGCTTCAAATACAAAGGTTTTTCGATCAACTATTTCCACACCCACAGTAAAAACTCCAATTCAAGCCAAAACTCCAATAAAAAATATTATTTCATTTTAGGGTTCAATTGTTTGCATAACCGTAATTATTTTAATTTTAATCTAGAAATCCACAGAATAGAAAGTAAAGCATTTCGCTTTTGTTTTATTTCATTCATACAACCACATACGGAAGAATCCGGGTTGAAGAGACGAAACGCTATATCAATCCCAGCAGAAAAAAAATAGCGCTCTAATAAAAAAAATTGCGGGAGTACCCGCGTCAGTGAGCATTGTGACGGTCATCTGACGCCAATAAAGCGGGTGCCGCAAGTCATGCTTGGCGACAGGTTCTATCACGTCACGCCTCAAGGGTTCAAACGTTCAAGAAGCTTTTGAATAGGTTAAATAAAAAATAGAAAGGGTTCCGTATCTCTATATGAAAAAACGGGACTTATTTTAGAGAACCTCTTTGTTGTCCGTCTGTTTGTCTGGCATTACCTTTTTTCGCAGGAACAGGAATAGGTAGCAACTTAACATTTGTACCAAATATAAAAGTATGCGAGTTTATAAGTATAAAAAAACTTATCACTCAATGCATTAAAAAGATATAGCAAAGAATGTCTAAATTTGTATGGATATTGTGAAAATGAATAACCTCTAGGGTAGGTACTTCCAGTGACCTCACAATACTGAAACTTGGAATTCTAGGAGGCTTACACAAGGAGGAGAACACAAATTAAGGAAAAAGTCTAAAGTTGAGTTTTTTTTTTTACCCCTAAAATGGCATTGTGAAATATGTAGGAAAAAGTGGCTGGATGATTGCTAAATAATTAACGCATCGGAACCCTCAGGGCGCGAGTCTTGCTCGAACTTGTACGTATGTTTTTTACTCATAAAAATTGTCAGGGTAGGTACCTCGGAAATGTTTTGAAAAACAAAAACGCAAACTACAAACGACGATAACAGAACTTAACATTTAAAAAAAATCTACCACAAACGCTGAGTTGGAAGTTATAAGGAAACCAATTAATTTACTCCAACCAAAAACAAACAAGAGCAACAAATGATTAGCATTCGCAATAAATAACAAAAAATCAAATAAAATTGTCAAACAGTGACAATGATCATGCCGCGCATAGTTTTCATTCATCAATCTTCACCCTTGTTCCAATCGGGGACTTCACACCATCCATCTCACGTACCTACTATACTCTACAATTATTTATTCTGGGTCTTTGGTTATTTTAAGCGTGGCACTGTCAGTCGTGGTAGCGTCGCATCATTAAATTTGTTTTATTGAAGGAAGTGTGACGTAGGTATTGAACGTTTATTGATAACGCGTACAACCGTTCAATAATTTAAAAAGAGAGGTGTCGTGGAACACTCGGTCGGAATGAACGAACCATTGAATACAACTTAAAATCTTGTGTGAAATCATTCTCTGAACCTATTTTAGTTAAAATAGCTTTTGTCTTGTTTTGACGCATAACATTTTACATCAGAGAGAAGAAAACAAAAGCTATTTTAACTAAAATAGGTTTAGATAATGATTATGAGACCGTTAGACCGCATGTTTCACTAGATCATTTGCTTGATTTTAAGCATAATTTTGTTACAGAAATTAAGATTTTTGGCATAACGCCAGGCAAAAGTACCTCGGCTTCTAATGAAAAATATCTTTAAAAAAATAATTAATGCAAGTTTACACTTATGGATTTTAAACGAGAATTACAATTAGTATAGGAAAATAAAAAAACCTAATCAAGTTACTATTTATGTTCAAAAACAAAGCATTTCACCGTTCGATTAAACCCACAAGCTTCATTATTTACGCCCCGCCCAAAAATATATCGAAGTCGTTTCTAATCAATCAACTTTTGATTAACACTCACACGATAGACATAGAAAGACGAGACTATAGACAAAAACAAATGAGTGAAGCTCGAACAGAAATCGAATTAACCATGAGCCTGCTTAGACACCAATTAAAACTTCAACAAAGGCTATCTTCAATGAGATGAAAAAAATTTGATAGATCCACTCTTTAACCCAATCTTTCATTCACTTCCAAATACTAAAAAACCAACCTTACTGTACTAGCTTTAGGGAACTAAATTGGTAGTCATAAAATGTTTAAGACCGTATAGGGCTGTTGGCACAACATCTTATATCGATTAAATAGATAATTAATCACGGGAAATGAATCCGAATGAGATGTTATTAGTTATACTACTCGCTATTAACAAGTGAAACAATGGTTCATTCACTTAGACGGTGTTTTAATATAAGAAAGTGTTCGATCTAGGTTTCAGCTTCAGTGCTGTTGTCATCAACTTCTTTGCCGTTCATGATTAAGAAAGCTATACGAACTCTTTTTTTCACGCTTTGCATTCGTTTAGTGAACATAGACGAGCTCTCAATCCTTGAATGAGAGGTTTTCTTTTTAGTCTGTGGTGAATTAAATTTAAAATTGTTCATCAATTTATAGAAATCTGAGTCATATTCTGAAACTTAGATCATCATCATCATCATCATCAGCCTGTAGAAGTCCACTGCTGGACATAGGTAAGGCCTACCCCTTAGAATGCCACGACGAACGGTCATCAGCTGCCTCCATCCACCGACTCCCCGCGACGTTTATAATGTCTTTAGTCCATCGAGTGGAGGGGCTTCCTCTACCGCGTCGTCCGGTTTGTGTGAAATGTAGGTATAGTCCACTCATTTATTCCCTGTCAGATAAATAATCTGTAAAAAATATGATCTATTCCCTAAAATTAAAAAAATACCTAAAAATATCTTTGTATGGAGTAAAATCGTTGCCTTCCCAACTTTCCCAATGAGAAAAATTGCACAGTACTACACTGCCATCTAGTCAGCGTCTATTAAACTAACTGGGCCTACCGCAGATCAAAAAGAAAACCTCTTAATGCATCTTAAACGGAATAAAACTTTTTATTACGAGACTAAAAAATAGATCATTCTGTATAAGTCAAGTTCAACCATCCGATATGGCCGATCAATCAGCTGCTAACGAGATGCTCGTGGCCGGTTAGCGCCACGTCGGTCGCGTCGTATCGTCCGATTCTCAATGGGTTGGTAAGAGCTCAATGAATTTGAAGAAAATTTTAACAAAAAACATGTGAACTTTATAAAATAAGTTACAATGTCAAAACATTGTCACATAACTGTTCATTTAAAAAACCGACTTCCGCCATTGTGTTCGACTAAATATTTGGATGAAAAAAAATGATGAAATAACCATAGTGGTGAAAGGATTATGGTACTTTTTGAATGCAAATGCTTGGTTTGTTGCTGAAAATATCAAAATCGCCTGAGGAATGAGGAGTTCCCTCAATTCCTCATGGATCCCATCATCAGAACTGGATTCTGAAAAAAATTAGACCCAATCTGGAAGTATATCTATTCAAATAAAAGAAGAATTTTCCAAATCGGTTTATAAACGCCGGAGATAAAAGGTAACAAACATTAAAAAAAAAAACAACCGAATTGAGAACCTCCTCCTTTTTTGGGAAGTCGGTTAAAAAGTGTCAGAAGTGACGACTGTACAATACTAGTTAACAAATAACAATATTTAGTCAACAAAATAAATTTTTTAGACATCATGTTAGACCTGTAATAAATTTAAATTGTATTTAATGATACTTTGGTGGTCATTTCATTCATTTCATTTCATTTATTCAGGAACAATTTTACAATCGTATTTGAAATTTAGGTAAGTACATAAAAAACACAAAATATAAAATAACAATAATAGTGGTCATAACAATAATAGTGGTCATAAAATGGTCGCGGGAGGTCAGTGGATAAAGGCGGCTCAAGAACGTTTGTCGTGGCATTCTTTGGGGGAGGCCTATATCCAGAAGTGGCCGGGTGATGAGGTTAAAAACTCTAAGAAATTAAACTTTAATTAACCTTTATCAGAAGGGAGTTATTATTACAGACCCGTCGTTGACAAACGCAGAAACCGAACACCCACCGCGTCAAAGAGGTAGGTAACCCCAGAATTTTACATTTCAAACACCTGATTAAAATTTACATAATCGTTTGTCGCTGCCATTAAATTAAACGTTCGTATAAAAAACGACAACTTTTTAATTTCTTTTTCCAAGACGAAGACAGAGTGCAGTCACAGTATAAATGATAGTGAGAAGGCGCGGGGCGTGGCGGGCTAACTTTCATTACTCATGAGCAGTAATAAATGATAAAACATTATTAATACGAAGAGATCAGTCTGTGATGGCCAGAGATTAACGTTCGGACGAATAAATTAATTCTAATGCAGTTGTTTTTCTTTTTAACGGTCATTGGAATTTGCATCAAATTTTAAACCATGATGACCAATCTAACAGAATAAGAATGACCGGTATAAACGAACGAATGAATGATAAGAGAGCGCCGCAAAACTAAACAGTAGGTAAAGTCAAGAAACTCCGAGAACAGGAAATTTTAAATCAGAAATTCTCAGCTGTAATAGTAAAATATCAATTAATACCGTTATCGCACAGTGTAATAACAAGCAGGAGTTATAGTCCGTGTTCGAAGGTGATAAATTGAATAATAATTTATTTCGTGCAAGATAAGAGATCGCGACTTCGATATACTCAACGCTTTAAGTCAGTAACGAGTTGTGCTTAAATTGTCTTGGTTGAATCAAATTTAATGAAAAATCATTTAGATCAACTTTTAAAGATTTCCTATAATTCTGCTTACACGTTTAAACATTGAAATTTTCTACAAATCTCAACTACCACATTCTCTTCATAGATATTTTTCGTGCGTTCATATGGCACATAATCTTTTAAGTATTTATAAAACCATAACTTATACCGTGATTGTGGGAATTCGCCACTCCAGCTCTATCCATGATAATCATTATATTTTAAATATCATAATAGAAATAATTAAGCTGAGCTCTCGATCGCCTTGAGCGTCGAGATCTTGCGCAGGCGCGTGATTGATAACTTTTCTTTCCTCCTTCTCTCTCTCATTCAGATCTGTATATCTATCTCAGTTTAGCATTAATTGATCTACGCTGTAAACGGCGCCATTATTGTCGCTAGATATATCATGCTGATATCTTATCCGCCTCGTTGTTAGTCAAATCAATTGTTATTGTTACAAGTTGCAACATTTTGTAGGCTATGTCAGTTTCTTGTTCTCGTTAATAGCTATTTATTTATAGACATTATCGTTTATTGGAGTTGTCTAAGGTATGATTCTGTGGGCAGTTTCAATCGGATCGTAATGATAACAGTCGCACGTTTGCAACGAATGGAGTTCCTGTTAATTTACGTCTGTTGAAAGTTTATACGGTGTACGAGCTTCTTTGTGAAGTTAACTAAATTCTTTCGCCGCACTGGTTTATTCTCCCAACTAACAGCAAAGTCATCTATTATTTATTATTTGAATATAAATAATTATTGTCATATTTATTTTTGTAATTATTTATATTTTTAATTTGTTATGTTGACATCTGTTTTGTTTACTTGTTTATTATTGTAAACTGTAAGTACTTGTAAAAATTACTTTCCTAAGTGCATATATAATACGTGCCTATTGAGAAATATATAAATTGAAAATGAAATTATTACCTTTTTTCAGGGAACGTAAATACCAATGGAAAGAAAAAAACTAAGATTTTTAAATTGGTCCAAAATATTAACTCTTGACAATTTGGTTCTATAGCAGATACTTCTAGGTATTTCTCATTATTGGATGTTACCCAAACCAAAGACAAATCACTATTCTAAGCAAGATCCATGTTTCGATACTCTTTATTATTAAAAATTTATTAATTGCTCATAGTACCATTTCCATGATCTAACGTCGTTCATCATTTATGACCTTATCATATGATCACTGATCTACACAATATAAAATAGTTTATACATCCGATGTCTAATATTACCGATACACCATTTAATACTGACCTCTGTACCCAAATTGGTAGTTTGAAACCTTGGTTATGATAAACTGGTTGTATCATATCATTTGAATCGATGATCGTGAATGGATCATTTAAGTATCGTGATAAATTACGCTGCATATCAATCTGTACAATGGATTAATCAGTTTCATGAGATTGTGACTTAAGTGTATCACACACGTAGCAGATGCGGTAATATTTTATTTGCATAAAAAAAACTTATCGCATCTGAACGTATCACACACGTAGCAGATACGACAATATACGAAAATGATACATTCACGCGGAAACCTTCAAACTGTCTATACTTGTTTCTTGGTGCGGATCGTATTACAGGGTGCTACAATGAGTTACAAAAGTAAAATCAAATTCGATATATTTGTATACACAGATATCATCTGTCCATCTTTTGATATAAATGTCGGTACCTACAGATGCTTGACGGTAAAATATAAGTGATCTGCTAAGTGTGTGTTGCTCCTTAAGTTTAGTATATAGAGCGATATGGACAGATACGCGCTCAGATACAGATATCTTACCGCATCTGCTACGTGTGTGACAAACTTTACCTTATTGCATGAAGGAGAAGTCAGAACAAAATTCTCAAAACTAAAAATGATTTACCTACTTACAATTAATTTAACCTTAGTAAAAACTTTTTGAAGGCTTTGTTAGAATTAATGAATGGAACATTCACATTCATTGTGAATGTGTTTCATTCATTCTTCGTTGTATTAAAAAAAACAATAAAATAAAACACTGAATGAGTCGCTAAGAAGCGATATCTCCATGACAATTATAAGATAGAGAAGAGCTTTCCCTATATAGAACATTGGTTGGGATATACTAGAATCTCTATAGAAACATCTCAATAATGTATCTTAAATTATAAATTTAGCGTTATTTACCTGAAATATTTTCACACAAAATACCCAAAGCTATCAGTTTCATGGGAATATGACTTACCCCGTTTTTGCATGAAGGAGAAAAGGTCGTCAAGGAATTCTTTCCGCTGAGGATCGTCGCTTATTTCATACAACTGAAAAAAAAGAAAAACACTGATAAGTAACCCAAGCCATCAAAAGATAGGCTTGATAGAGTGCCCCATTAAGCTTTTGGGATTTTATATGTATACACTATGTATGCCTTGGTCAATATAGGTCTTAGACATTATATAGGTTGACTTAATTAATCGAAAAGTGTCAGAGTTCAAATGTCTTGACAAGGTGAACGATTGACTCCTTGCTCCGAGGCACCACACAGGTGCTTCTCACCTAGTGGTAAGACCATTTATGTAAGCCAAGCAGTGTTTGTTGCCTGATTCTTCTGGGCTTGGTCGCGTTGGAACAGGAGTAATTTTAGCTTATAAGACGATTCAAAATGATCCTTGTGATTTCAATGAATAAAGTTCTTTTTGACTTTGACTTTTGACTTTTGAAACAAATTATGTTTCAGTTTCATCTTTTGTTAGCACGAATAAAATAAATAAATAATAAATAAATGCTGGACATTCCACACAACATTATCTAGCCCCAAGTTAAGCAGAGCTTGTGTTATGGGTACTAGATAACTGATATATTTAATACAATACATTACATAGATAGATATTTTTTATTTTAGAAAAATACCCAGAACACTATGAACAATTATCTGCAGATCGTACAAATATTTGTTCCGAGGTGGAAATCGAATTCGCAACCACCTGCGTCACAGGCGAACCTTTGCCCGCCACGCCACAGAGGTCGTAAAAACCTAAGCGAACGGTGTACATTTTCACCTAAGTGATTTGTTCTGGCTGCTGACTTATATAAGAGTGAGTTATTACTTTAGCCGAGGTGGTCGTGGAAAGCAATGGCAGCGATAAGCTCACCACTTGTCAAGTCTATATTCCTGCGATGTGCAACACACGGTGAAAAGAAGCTCTTTGAGGCTCTGAATACCCCTTCGGGGAAAAAGGTGTGTGTGTATAAGAGGCATTTTCTATGGTGGTCCTAAAACAGTTACCTACAGTTCATCACTAGCCTGTTTACGTCCATTGCTGTGCGAGGCCTCCCCGATTGAATTCCCCCATTCAACGGAGGATTGGTGATCGGAGTTGGTGATATGTATTTAGATGGATGCTGTTTCCCAATTTCGGATAGAAACTGCATTCAAATCGATTGAAACCAATAGCAATTGAATAACGTAATCGCGCCACTGATCCTGAGTTACGGTTAAGGCTGGTGTATTTTTCCAAAGTCTTTGCATAATTAAACGTGAGAAAGCTATTTGTCCTCAATCATCAATGAATGAATAAAGAATTGTAAAAGGTAATGCATTTCCTATATTTGCGGACATGCGGGCGCACGTGGTGTATCGCATCGTTGCACTCGACTTCCTATACGAATATTAATAACTTGATCATTGTCATTGCTGTTGGAATCAATATCCGTACTTTGTAACTATACCTACCTGATCGTTTTTTTTTAACTTGAATAAACCTTTGCAGGAAGTCGGTGGATGGAGGTGGCTTAAGTCATGACATTCTAGGGGGTAGGCCTATGTCTAACAGTGGACTGCTACAGGCTGATGATGATGATGATGATGAAACCTTCAGTTGACCGCGATCAGAGGCCCAATTCTCTTATTTATTTTTTAAAACTATAAAGTTGACAGAATTGAGACTGAATTGTAAATATGTAGATAGAAAGTTGGTATTCTGGTCCTTCCTAATAAAAATTTAGTCTTCTTTCGATTCACGGTGACTACCATTAGAGTATGATAGTTATATATATAATTGCAAAGAGTAAAGAGAGACTCCATCTATTTAAGGCAAAATTATCGAAAAAACTTTGAATTGTACAAGTTTGGGTCACATTTCGATATGATCACATTACCATGTTGTATTTTAGGAGACTACCATTTCTGACATTTAGGACATCGACACTAGATCGGAACGTGATCCGAACTTTATTTTGACTAATATTTAATACGAGAATTGGGCTTTTGAGCCCAATAGGTAAGTGATTGGTAAGTGATGATGTGGTCGACTATGGTCTAGAATAAGGTCCCACCAATTCACTCTTGCACTTTCTTGTAAGTGCTTCTTGTTTCAACCCAAAATTTTGAACCCATTAAGGTATTTATACCGAGTCAACCTGTTTGATTTAATTTATATTCATGTTTCAACCCAATCCTAAAACTTACCTTATAAAGACCCAACATTTTAGTTTTAAGAAATGACAGACGACGGTTTTGTTTTCCAACGTTGATTGAGCTATTATTAGATTGTTTGCAAAGATCTTTAGATAGCTCAACCGTTTGATTTGTATTTTAAACTAATCTCTCTTCACCTTCAACAGCCTTTAGACATCCAGTGCGACCTCGCAGTGGAGTCGTGCGGACGAGGCCTCCCCCATAGAATGCAATGGGGGGGGGATTCACCATAATCACCACGCTTGGCAGGTGGATTCAACCAATTCCGCGTCAAAACAATTATCCTTTGACACTTTTTGACTAACCGAGGTACTGAATGTCACCCTGTATAACAAGCAGTTCTTTGCATTGTGAGGTTAGTGAGATTTGAGAAGGCCAATATTATGACGTCACTAATCATTCTCTCTTACTCTTTACTAATCTAAATCGATGTAAAGAGTAGAAATAACAACTTCGCTACCTTTCACAACCTTCCATAATAACAAAGACCTACAATTTGATAAGAATTAATATTTTTGATACAGCCCTTATATCAAAGGTGTAGAGTTTAAAATAGGCACTTATCAAACTAGACTCCCCACTAAGAGAGGCGTGTCGTTGAAATAATAATGACAATATCCGCCATTTAAATGCACAATGCAATTTAAAACAGCGATAAAACTGTTGTACGAACTTGGAGCGATAATAGTAAACGCTTGATTGGGTAGCAGTTGGGTACGCATTTTCAATTTGTGTGATAAGGAGATATCTACTGTAAGTATAGCACAGTGGAAAACCTTACTTCCATACTTATAATTATTATGACATTTTGAATGTTTTCATTTTTAATGTGGTGTGCATAAAGTGTTTTATATCTATCTATGACTTGGGTAAAAAACATCGAAATCTTTTCCAATTCTGTCCAATTTAATTCAACTCTTTGATAGTTTAATAATACCAGTTAACGAAAGGTGACTCAATCTATCAGTAACTACTTGATTCCGTTTAATCATAAAAACAACATACTTTTCAAGTTTCGTCACTTTTTCGTACAAACTAACCATCCCATACAAAGGGAAATTCCTCAATTTTAGACTTTTTCCTTTGTATATGTCGCTAAAGGTACTACTGTAAGGTAACTGCAATTATTCTAGAGGTTTTTCAGTTTTGCTATTTCCATACAAAAATTAGACGTTCGTTGTCATATCTTGTCAGAAGCTTGACTGTTGTACAGAACTACACGCTTACATATTTTTATATTTGGTATTTTCAAGTTGATACCTTCAGCGTTCCTGAGAAAAAGAGCATTGACGTACAGATAGACAGACACATACAGACACAAATGGACTACTAAGTGATCCTATAAGGGTCCCGTTTTTCGTGTAAAGGTAAGTAACCCTAAAAAGTAATCCGATTCGATCCGGACAAAGTTTATATAAGAGCAAATACCAATATTATATCGAACACCTAATGCAAAAGTGTGATACTGACATCGCATACAGAAAAATCCGTTAGACAAGTACTAAGCCGGTTTACACCAGCGACAAAAACCATCTCAAAGCTGCTAAAGCCGTGAAAACAATGCGCGGCGCCTCGCGATCAAACACACGGCTCGTATACGTCTATTTGCATTCGGACAATTACAACAAGGCACTTAGCGCTACGGAGAACTGGGCCGTGGAGAGACAACGAAACGCCATTTGACACTTCCTGTTTCCGTCTTATAACGTGTGTACACGGCATTAAGTGATAGCAACGGGGTCAGAGTATGCGAAAATTGTTGCATTTTTCTTTACGTAACTGTACCGTTAGTCTGTCGTTCTTTATCCACTTATTCACCTTATGTCCTCTGAAGCGCAGAAAACATGGGTTCGGAATGGAAAAACCATGAATTGACTCTACGTTGGGACTATTTAGTTGTACCAACGCTAGTGATGTATCCCACATAACCACCTTTTAGTTTACGCAAGACTTTTGAATTAGAGAGAGCTATAATGCTCAGAGTTTCCACTACGTGATAGGACCCAAAATGAGGAGATCCGTAGAACCTAGATCACTGTCATATCTCTTAGAATCAGCAAGTTGATGTGGCAATTGGTAGGCATAGCTCTTTTTTACAAGCTTTTAATTATCTTGCAATGTTTGTATGTTTGTTTGGGACAAATTTTTAAACTAAATTTTTAACCACTTCCACCCAAGCGATTGAGCTTAAATTTTGCATACCTTTCAAGTTCCGATGGCAATACAATATTATGGTGACAGCGAGCTGATCTGATGATGAAGATGGAAGGTGGACAACGGAACTCCTCGATGATTAACAATAGCCTAGCAGTGTTAGGGCTTCTTTCACGGTTCCGAGCGCTAATTAAATAAAAGTTTTTTGGAAAAACTTATATTTAGGTATTTAGCGTTCGTCATATCAAAAGTAGCGAGCAAAAGCTAATATTCCATAATTGTAACGTATTTTTTATTCTATCCTGCTAATCGAAAACACTTGATTAATCGAAGGGGTTGAGGCGAGACCGACAGCGGTGAAGATTGATGTAGAGAGTACATACTAACTATCACTGGTTCTATGGATTACGGTCAAAGTTTCATTGTAGCTATGACTTAATCTGTGGATGAGGTCCAGACAGAACGTGATAATGCGTACTTAGCGCGATTATACGCCAACAGAGTGGTTTACGGTTAATGTGCTAATCATAATTAGTAATAAAACAAACATCCTACTCTACCATAGAAAATTAATGATTTTATATTAGAAAATCATTGTAGGAAATGATGAAAACAAGAATATCTCTTACCTCGTTTTTAAGCTATTGTTTAATAAGGCAAAAAAACACGTGCGTCTAGTCTATAACTTTTCATTTAAAAAACCGACTTCCGCCATTGTATTCGACTAAATATTTGGATGAAAAAAAAATGATGAAAGAACCATAGTGGTGAAAGGATTATGATACTTTCTGAATGCAAATGCTTGGTTTGTTGCTGAAAATATCAAAATCGCCATATGTATACCTACAATATTTGAGGAGTTCCCTCAATTCCTCATGGATCCCACCATCAGAACTGGATTCTGAATTAGACCAATCTGAAAGTATATCTATTCAAATAAAAAAAGAATTTTCCAAATCGGTTCATAAACGCCGGAGATATGAGGTAAAAACATAAAAAAAAAAAAAATACAACCGAATTGAGAACCTCCTCCTTTATGTGAAGTCGGTTAAAAACTGCACGCCCTGCGTTTACTTGGCACTTGACACAAGCTTGACTTTCGAAAACGATCCTTATGATTACGGATTATGAAACATTTTATTTTAACGTGATTAAATAATCGGTCAGTTTTAGAAGCACACACGACGTCTCTTTTCAAAAAAAGCTGGAAGAGTCTTTTACTATCGTTCTGGGATCATCATATTATTGTTGTTGTTACTTATTATGGGCTAGACATCACGGGAAAGTTTATACGTCAAAGATTTTTTATTTTTTTGTTTTCTTATTTTGGAAGTTCTTTAAGCTAGCATAAACATATTGAAAACAATGAGTAGGTACTTAAAGGCTAATTACAAGTTTCCACGTATAACAGACATAACGGGATGTACATTTAAACGAAACAATCACCTAATGTAGACGGATTGTACATAAATAGGTAAGTAAACATAGTTATGTAAGTACATATGTTTTATATCTAGGTACCTATTAATAACTATGTATTGTAACTCATCAAGCATTTCATACGCTTGGTCATTTACCCAATGTAATTTCAACCTCTCTATAGATTTCTATCTAGAGATTGGAATAACAGGTTGACATAATGTATGCCATACTTATTTCAAAACCACAGTGTAGTGAAATTAAATAGAAGTGTATTGTGTGACTTTTCAAAGAAGTGGAAATTTACTAAAGTTTTAGTAAAGCTGTAAGTAAAACCGCTTTACCAAAACATGACTTTACTGAAACTGCGATAACTTGGAAAGAATATAACGTTGCAAGTTTTAAATGAATCTAAAAATACTTTAAATTGGCAAATGAACAAGCCGTGTGAAGCCAAATACAAAACAAAATATTTGAAGTAATTCCCACGGTACGTGGCACTCTGAAAGAACGGTTCGAAATTTGAATTTATTCAAAACTTCATCACAGAGAAGCTCTTTTTCTAAGGAAACTAGAGTTCCACAGTTAGAGTAACATTGTACAATGTACAGTCAACGTAAAATCATTGTCATTTGCATAGTCTATAAACTCCATCGTAAAATAATATTAGAATCACAATCACATTGTAAACTATTATTAACCGTTCAATGTCCACTTGATGTGAACGTGACAAATTATTATACTTAACAGAATTATCATAACAGGGTCAGCATTGTCGCCCACCGGCCCCGTCAATATTTGAATCACAAAACGTGGTCCTGAATCATAAAACCTGGCCCTTAAGCCTCATAATCTCCATTGTGGTGTGCCAATTACTGGCTCCCCCTTCCGGTTGAATAAATAAATAAATATTGTGAAACTTCATCACACTGTGGCTTATTGACAAAGAGACAAACTCGTTTCAAATATAATCCAAAAAAAATAATGTACAAAAAATTATGATGCAATGAATAAATGTGAACGCATTATCTTCGTTTGTTGTAAAAATGGATTAAGTTTTTTCTTTGCATATAAGTTTTTATTATTTATTACTTTTTTTTTTTTAATTGTAAAATTAGTTCTCCGTCTAATGATTATCACCCAGGAGATGGACAGAACCAAATTGCACTTGAAAAACGTAAGAAAAGCAGTGGTGCTAGATGAGTGGCGAAAGCTAAGCGAGCCAGAAACCCGACCTGACGATCACGGCCACTGTTCTAAGAAATCTCAAAATAACTCATACAAATAGATAAATTAATGTCTATTTCCGGGAGGAGTAGGCAGAGACCACGGATTTCCACTTCTACGATCCTGACACCTCTTTTGCCTCATCGACTCAATTCTTCATACATGCTTGTTGGCTTAGGGAGTTCTTAACCTGGCTCTCAACAATTAAACTTTATAGGTGGGCTGACTATTAATTGATTTAAATTATTGAACTTCTATTAAGATTGTCAATTTACTGACAGTTTATTAAAAGGGTTAGTCGATGCGTTTTGATTGCTTATTATGTACTGTATATTTACAACTTCATCTGATTTTATCACATTCTTTATTTTAACAAAGGCAAAGTAATTAATGTCTGTATGTCTGTGTTTCTATCTTAGTTTACTAATATTATAAATGAAAAAGATTTTGGATGTTTTTTTGCTACGCTGAAACGACTACCTGAAGGCCTATTACGAGTTTTGCATAGCAACAATCACTTTGCGAGTCCTGAGCTTTTACCGTGACTTACATAGTAACTATTCATCATTTTGTGCCGCGCAGTCGATATAAACGGCACAGATACATAAATAGTTACTACGTAAGTCACGACGATACTGACGACTCGCAAAGTGATTGTTGCAATGCAAAACTCGTAATAGGCCTTCAGAATTCCATTAAATTTGATTTACAGATAGATTATAAATTGTATTGATAAATAGACTACTTTGTATTCTGGTATAATGCGAGCGAAGCCGTGCGCGGACACTATAGTATGTTATAAACGCCGACTTAACTCCTTGCGATGACATTCGAATTATTGTTTTCATATTATTCAGCTTTATCGATGTGACCTTAACGCGATTCAATATTCAATACAATTGTGTATTTACTATATTACTATAAAATTATATTTTATTGATTGCTGTTGACCAAAGAAGTCCATTGGTGAACGCAAGGTTAAATACCTCAGAGTAGAAATACTAGAGCCAGAAGAGAACTAACCTACGAACTTGACAGTCAATGTAAAAATCGGAGATGGTTGTTGTGTCTATGTCTTAGAATAAGAACTATGTCTGTGTACTAACATAGACATAACACACAAAGCACACGTCACAAGCTAGGTTCCTAATATTTGTTTCAGGGCAATGATGTTTTCCTGCAAAACAGATGAGAAGAGAGCATGTAGTATAAGCACACATAAATTTTACTAGTGGTGAAATTAGTGTACGAATGGGATTCAAATCC
Source organism: Epirrita christyi (assembly GCA_951392215.1). Classification (NCBI taxonomy): domain Eukaryota; kingdom Metazoa; phylum Arthropoda; class Insecta; order Lepidoptera; family Geometridae; genus Epirrita; species Epirrita christyi. The sequence goes on from OX595851.1 coordinate 5,359,220, forward strand.
ACGACCATGATTATATTGCACGAATTAAATTGCATCACTGGTGTAGAAAAGTACTTAGATACTTTATTCACGAGTCACTTTTTATTTCTTGGTCATCTTGATGTATGTGGTTTTATAAAGTGTTTTTTTTCACATTGAATTATTTATTACTAAAGATGCCGCCATTTTGAACTTTTTAGTTATTGCACCGATTGCTTTAAAAATTCACATCTGAGACATCCTGGTGACCGCTGAACACGAATCTAAAGAAATAAATAAGTATTTAAAAAAGTGATCGTAATTTTGATCTTTTTCTTGCTGTTTTAGGCGTTCTGTAACAAATGTTACCTCTATGTTATAATGTTATACTATGATGTTTCACGAATGAAATAAATCAAACGTCAATATTGAATCGTGGATAAATAGCACAAGGCGTTTGCATAGAAAACGGTTTTTGACACAGATGTGGGCGAAGTCTGATAGACTATTGTGTTGCACACTTAGATCAATTTGAAGGCATTTTATGACAGTATACAATATGTGTAAATTAAGTATGTGGTTGATAGAGTGGCAGTTGTTATTATTTTGTAAAAAAAAACACAACACAAAAGCTTATTTTAACAAGGTATATGTTGACATGATTCAGAACAAGGCCGTATAGATAAAATTTGACATTCAAATTCGACAAAACGGGACTATGTAGAGGTATATTCCCGTTTTGTCGAATTTTAATCTAAAATTTTATCGATTCAGAGATCCATACTTGCAGCCCTGGTACCTTCTATACAAACATCCATCCATCCTCACTAATTTTTACATAATATATAATATTAGTAGGATTAACTTTAAAGATACTTGTGACCAAGTTGTCTGGTATCAGAATAAGGAGGCAGTATTCATGTAGAGAGGTGTCGGCGAATATTTAAATAAAGGAGCGTTCACAATTTACAGAATTATCGTCTCACGCGTGTGGTTTGTCGCGGTTTTGCAAGTCAATGAGCTCAATAAATACTACACGAATCAACTGGAGAAATATTGCGGGTTGAAACCTTTCTCTTAGCTCTAATGTGCACGAGCCTTTATCCACAGTAGACTGATAATCAGTAGCTTAACAACAAAAATATTGATTTGAAATTAAAAAATTAAAATTTTGCAAGTCAATGTGCATATTAGATACTATACGAATTAATTGGAAAAAGGTTGAAACCTTTCTCCTAGTTTCAATGTGCACGAATTTTTAGCCACAGTAACACCAAAGAGATTGATTTGAAGTTCAAACTAATCTCTTTTTTCAAATTTCGAACACAAATTAACGCGGTTAAAGTTTTAGGTAAGTATAGAGAAATATATTATCAATTTAAGATTCGTGGTTTTACGATGAAGAAAGATGGACAATCTTTTTACATGATTTATAAGCTTTTGTTAGTGTGCATGTTTGCGTGCGTAGAGTCTGTAGCTTTAAGATACTAGTTCCCCATTAGCTTGCAATGGTTGTACCACGCGCGCCGCCGCAAGACAATTTCAAATTGCCTCCAATAATTTAAACTAGTAATGTTATGAAGAATGGATTTATAAATAAATCGTGTGACGGACTCATTCGTACACTTGTGTCACTTCAAATCAACTCAATAATTATGGCGTAAATTCTCGCAAAATAAGGGTGCTACAATGGTGTTGATCGTGTAACTTTGTCAAATAGAATTTAACCTGTAATGCACTGACTTTATGTATGAATATGGCTCGACGTGTCATAAATTCGTACATTGGTTTTAGTGAAACTTTGTACGAAATTACTAATATTTCTTCTGTGGTAACAACAGGATTAGTAACATCGTTTATGGAAATGCTCAAGATTTACACTTATTGCGTTTGATGTTGTATGGGAGGAATTACTCTGGAATTTTTTTATTTTGATGTATGGGTGGGGAATAACGGCTGGGAGTGTCGTTCTTTGCCGGCGCGGCGGCGCCCCGTCTATAATGTAAGCTTAGAATGTAAGTTGCTTGACATAAGCACATAGTTTGATGAGTTAGCAAAGTATATTTTTTCTGTGACAGATATCATTTTTAATTTGTGAAATTATTGTAAAACTGAGACGCTACATAACTGCGCTAGATTCACTAATTTTTAAAATTTTGAATTGCTCTCTTCTTGATCTTGCGATAAAGCTCGTTTTACATTGAGAATTGATCTGAAGTGATGCAAGTCTGTCGTGCCCATTATATTTTGCAAGTTTTGAATAAGACCTACCTTAAGGTAAATTACTTACTTATCGCAAATAAGTATTTATCGTTAAATGTGGCTTATTCTCGAAAACGACTTATAGTGTAATTGATTTCAAACAGACTTCGACAATTCATTTAACCTCAATATAGGCAACTGCGCATAACACCGATGTCGTTTCCTGCAATTTCAAATAAAACTACAATGTTGCCTTTTCTATTACTTATGGGCCGTCAAAATGACGCACCATTTGCAGGCCTGTATCACTCATAACATATCCAAACCGTAGGTATTTATCGCGCTGACTTATGGTGGAACTCTTATTTTAGATATAAGTAAGTATTTAAGTCATATTGCATCAAGGTGGGCAGAATTAGGAATAATTGTTATTACTTTTAGAAGTATAGAATAGAATAGATTAGATTTATTTGCAACAACATTTTGAAAATGAACAAAAAAATTCAGATACAATTTATAGCAAACAGAAGGTATTTAAAAAAAAGTTGTTGCAAAAAGGCCCCAACTCAGCATATGCATATGTTGTAAGCAACATGCGCTGGTCTTCCGTTAGAGCCATTTTACAAAAAATACTTATAAATTCAATGAAACAAAAGAAATAAAACATAAATTCAATAAAGTTCATAAAATAGAAATAGAATGAAAGTACTTTTCGCTTGTGGGATGAATTTATGGGATGAATACGGACGCATTCGTATTAAAAGTGTCTCAAAGTGAAACAATATAGGTAAGGTACTGATATATTATCTTCTGTGTCTTAAGTCGTGTATTGAACATCACATTAGTTCGATAAGTCGACCTATTTTTAACCTATAGCGCATATCGCGACAACATAACTATTGACTAGTTTTCCGCTGGTTTTCATACTGCAACATTAAAGATTAAAGAGTTTGTAGGTACTGCATACATTGTTTATTGATAAAAACCAGTGCAATTATGTATTTTATAGTGCAATTCTAATGAAACATAAAAATATGCAGTATATCAGTTGGAAAATATTTAGCTCAAGTCATAAATACTACATTAAGTCAACATACATTAAAGCTAGTCTCTTCAACCACAAAATGAGCAGTAAATCATAACTTACGTTTACTTTGCAATATTTAATCAATTTTGCAAGAACCTTATGTTATTAATGTTTATGAAATTAATAAATTGATGAATACTTTAGAGCATAAGTTAGTTTATAAGGTAGTTGGTAGTTTGTTTTGGCCTAGCACAGAATTTACTAGTTTTAAATGATCATTCTTCGACATAGCCCAAGGTTCACCACACATCAACGAGTGATCAGCATAATCACTTGTTTTTTTTAAATATAATTGTTATACTCTGATTTTTTATTTCAGACAATTTTGTAAACAAACAAATGTCAAGATATGCCACTGTATAAGTGTAATGTATGTGTGTCATATATGAATTAACACGTATGCTACACAATCATGACACTTATACTCACAGTGGCATATCTTGACATTTGTTTGTTTACAAAAATTGCCTGAAATAAAACATCAGAGTATAGTTTATAAAGGATAGGATTTTAATAAAATTGTATAATATTATAGCTTATATAATAGTGGCTTAAGACCATTCGTCAGAGGTTCCACGCGGGCCGAGCCAATAGAGGTTCCACGCGGGCGGAGCCACGAGCAAATGCTAGTCTATCATTATATGCGTGGCACCGCCTTGTATACGACTAGTTGTCAGCAGATTGGTGATTACGTTATTCTGTTGTTATCGATTTCAATCGATTTCAATGTTGTGTCTATTTGAAGTTGCATTTATGCTATTACCTAATTTATGCAGTTTTGTTGCATATTTGTAAGCAAAATGCGTAAATTGAGTAATCGCAAGAATTACATTTCGGATAGAAACATCATTGAAATAGATTGAAACCAATAGCAACAGAATAACGTAATCGCACTACTGGTGGAAAGGAGACTGATATCATTTCTGACAGATATGACAGCTAACAACCCGTTTAAGTGTTGGTGAACTTACCATAATATGGTGTTGCCAGTCGTAGATATTATTTGCAAGGGCTTTAATACAATTTTGTTTCATCAACTTTGCTAGCAATCACTTACATTAAAAATACATCGCAAAACGCTTAGCTCCCTTCACCAATCAAATAAAGTAGCCCTATTCAATCAAGAAAACGATAAAACAATCAATTCCTTATTCCAAACACATAAAGATTGCTAACACTGAAAGTTTAATACATATGAACGTAAAAATGATATTTCATTACCATCGACTTAAAAATCACCTTGCATTGGTGTAATTGATTGTGGCTTTAATTCACGGCTGTAGCAATTAAATAAAGAGCTTTTATATGATCAAGCTGGCTAAAGCGCTCAATTGTACTTTGGTTTGTATACCTCACTCTCGGTGCCAACATATACATTCTTAATTATCACTAGAACGGGATATTTACTATGATTTTTGAGCATTATTGATTACCGATATTTCGGCACAGTTTCATGCGCCATGATCACGGGTACACAATAAAATATATGGGTAATTATGTTAATAACCATAATAGTTTGAAAAGTTATATATTCTTGTCACAGATATATATATCGCAGAGCCTCAAGACGAAAGTCTATCAGTCCGTGTTGTCAGTGATAACATACGGCACTGAGACGTGGTCGCTAACTTTTGGCCGTATAGACAAGCTCAAAGTCGCGCAGAAGGTTATGGAGAGAGCTATGCTAGGGGTTTCACTACATGATAGAATCCGAAATGAGGAAAAGAACCAAGATCACCGACATAGCTCTTAGAATTTGCAAGTTGAATTGGCAATGGGCAGGTCATAATAGCTCGCAGAACTGACAACCGTTTGGGAATACGACAAGGTGGGTAATTAAGTGCGCAGAGTCAATGGGCACTGATACTGTGTCGCTTCTCCGATTGAGGTTTGTAACAGTTTTAACCGGAGCTGTGATGTGGTAAACAAACGTGTGGCTGCAAGTCTTGAGAGATGAGCGATTGATCTCGTTATTCAAATTTATTAGCGTAAAGGGTTAAAAGTAAGGAAAAACTTATATTCATAGCTTCATATTCAGAAGAAATACAAATGTTTATTTTCATAATTACATTGATTTTAACTGGTTTAACTCACGTTGTTTATATTCGAGTATATGATCCGTGGTTTCGAGCAATTTAGATGCTCTAAGTCATGTATGAGTAAGAGCATCATGAGCATGATGTATATTTTCATAACATTAAAAAAAAAAAATACTATGCCCTAAACTTAAGGGTCATTATGTATTTACCATTTTTAACTTTAAGACCTCACCATGTAACATAATAATTGCAATAAATAATATGACTATGAATATATATGAATATGAAATACAATTGTAATACCTACCATTTTTACATATTTTAATTACTCTCAAACGTCATTAATTTATTTGATCTTGCCTGTTATTTAATACATAATATAGCGAAAGGAACTTCGTTCCAACCTGGTGTCTCACAACACCTCTCCGTTAATTTATACTAGTACTATACCTAATCGCCCGCGGTTACATCTACGTCATCAAAAATCCTATGTTTTTGGTGTTAAAGCATGACAAATAAAAATCCAACAACGTTTTACTTTTGTATGTTAGTAAGCACACCTACGAGTAGATTGAGTGCTCGTAGGTATTGTGTAGTTAAGTCTTAAGTCTCAACGCTCTCACCACGCTACCAAAATAAAATTGAAAATCTACAATGCAGAAAAAACACGAAATTTCTAAACCTTTGAACCTTCTTCTAATGCTTACGTCACAAGTAACGCAGATGTCTTCAGTCATCATGACGTATTTCAAAGCCTCGTATTTTAAACTGTAAACAAAACACGTCAGTTTGGCAGCGTGACGTCACGATGACGAAACGCTAAAGCTCATGACTTGTCACGAAGTGCCGTGAGTGCGTTGGCCGCAAAACAAAGCCTGATTGATACGAAGTGAAGTGACGAAATCTCGAGTGTACTGCCGTTTAGCTAATGGGGAAAGATTTCATGGTAAAGAACCAAGCCTGAAATAGTTTTGTTGAGCCACCTGTGATCCGTTGAATGGACATGATTTTCAAACTGTCTTAACCATCAATTGGTAAGCAATAAAGAATAGAATATACTTTATTGTATACTGTATTAACTTTCAGAACGATGATTTGTCACTGCCAATTTTATTTTTATTTTTAAATTTCATTGTATAGGTACTTGAATTAGTTGTATTTACTTTCTGAAAATAACACAACTTAACACCTAACAGTCACAAAGCTAGGTACATAGTCCTGATCTGACACTAGGATTCTTTGTGTCGTGTGTATCGGAAACAACGAGTACCATGGTACCACAACACCCAGAAACGGAACAAATAATATTTGCAGCATGCAAACATTTTTTCTGCAGCGGGAATCGAACTCTTGCTTCTCAGCAAGCTCGCCCGCCGCGCCACGAAGGTTGTCAAATAAGTACTTTAAAGTTTTGTTTATTATATTATTTTTACATTTATATAAAAATAAACAAAACTTTTATATGATAATTAATGGGCAGTCTTATCGCTTTGAAGCGATTACTTCCAGACATCCTTTGGATGGAGAGAGAGGAATCTATAAAATTAGAAGAAAGGCCGGAGCAAAGGTATATTGAAAAAAAAAACTACCGAATGTAATATAACAAAAAAAACCCATTTTGACGGCTGCGCCAATCATTAACGTTTTGCGTATGACATGCCTTTGCCATTAACGAATAAAGGTTTACTAGTGGCAACCTCTCGTTGGACCGATAACAAAGATTACTTACAATTATACACACATTTACTCAATCCGTACCAATTTTCCTTTATTACCCGACTACGCCAATGCGAAAGGAGGGTTATGAATTTAGAAGTCTATTTATGTATCTTTGTTATAGCTTTTTTTGTTTGGCATTGTTTGTAACTACTCGACGGATTTTGACAAATGGTATCTTATGAAGTGTCTTGACGTTCCGCGTGTCATAGACTATATGACCGTCACTCATATTTATTATGAGTGACGGTCATATCCATATTCAATTATTGAATATGGCTGATATTAAACGCAATTTTCCAACCTCTATTTAAATAATATAATTATTATTAATATACTGAGTTTGGTATCGGTATTTCGTTTTTCACTTTTTTATATTAGTTTTTATACTGTAGGCACCTAATAGACCAAGTGCTAATTGGACTTACAAATTCTTCTTGTCTACTTTACGTATAAAGCCGTTCTTTATCGGAGTCTTTGATAGCATCGCGCCGAGAGCCGCTAAGTGATTCCCATTCGATGGTGTTTACATAGAAATTACTATTCATTTGACCTATCGACATGTTCCGAAGATTGATTGATCAGAAACGGGCCAACTGTATACCTTTACCGCGGGTTTTTTGCACTTTTGATTCGAAAGGGAATCCATAACATAATCTTTGTGCAGTAGCGTAGTAATTTGACAGGCCAAAATTGATTAAGTTGATTTGACGACGCTATAAACTCATGCTCAAGGTACTGTTTATTAGAAAAAAAACATTAATAGTATCATTGTGTAGAGACAACTTTGGGTCATTATTAATTTATCAGCCTGTACAAGTCCACTACAGGACAAAAGCCTCCCTGATAGATTGCCACGATAAACGGTCTTAAGCTGTCTCCATCCACCAACTTTCAGCGACCATTAAAATGTCGCCGGATACGCCGATGCTGCTGCCCATCCTATGGCGTAAAAATCCGATTAAATTAAAATACATTATGTTCCGTGACTATAATTATATACTCATAGGGCGTGGCATGTCCAGCCCAAAAATAGGACTCCTCTATCTCCTCCCGTGGATGTCGTTAAAGCTGACTAAGGGATTACACCAGGGGACGGGCAGCAGCATCCACCTGAGTACTCAACACGACGACCACGACGACGGTTTTGACGACCTCTGTGGCGCGACGGGCGAAGGTTCGCTTGCAACGCAGGAGGTTGCGGGTTCGATTCCTGCCTCGGAACAAATATTTGTACAATCTGCATATATTTGTACAGGGTGTTCTGGGTATATTTCTATGTATAAAAAAAATATCTATCTATGTAATGTATTGTATTAAATATATCAGTTATCTAGTACCCATAACACAAGCTCTGCTTAGCTTGGGGCTAGATAATGTTGTGTGAAATGTCAAGCATTATTTTTTTTTTTTTTTCAACATTAATACTGCGATCACCAATCCGCTTGCCAAGCGTGGTGATTATGGCAATTCCCCTCCCTCTATTGTATTCCATGGGGGAGACTTCGTCCAGCAGTAGACGTCTAAATGCTGCTGCGGATGATGATGTTCATGGAGCATGCAAATTATTCATTGGGCTTGAAATATCATGTTACATTAGTTCTACTGTACACCCAAACATAGGCTCAGGAAATAAGCTTTTATGTACAGGAATTCATTAGGAAAGGTACATAAGGTTCGTTCATTTGCCAAATAATGACCACCCAATAGAATTATTCCGGGCAAGTAATCGCGCTCGTCAAAAACAAAAGGATGCGGTCTGTGGTGGTCATTAGAACGTGGCGTCTATGAGTTATTTTTTACTGGAAGTGGCAAAATTCATAATCATTATCATCGGCCTTTAAACGTCCACAGTTAAACGAGGCCACCCTTTATAGAATGCAATGGGCGATTTGCCATAATCACAAGGCTTGGAGGTGGATTGAAGATCGCTGTATTGGTGTTGAGTATTCAGGTTGAAGCTGCTGCCTATCCTCTGATAAACTATCTTTAATAAACTTCCAGAAAGTGCATTTAAACTTCCTATTCGAAGATTTAAATCCTACATAAAGATGAATCTAATTAAGAAAGCGTATTACACTCTTGATGACTATATTAATTATAAAGCCGCGTGGGCTGATGTTGCTCTGCCCCTCGACTGCTAAAATGGAAATTTGCAATATCTGTACTTACCTATGTACATGTTTGTATTAGATTATTATTTATAAGTATAACAAGCGTAGCGTGTGCTGTCTTGCATATTTTTGCTGATGTTTATTTACTTTTGACTACCTTCCTAAGGTTTTTAAGTTCTCATTTACTATGTATCAGCAACTCCTTGCTCCGAGGCACCACACAGGCGCTTCTCACCTAGTGGTAAGACGGACCATTTATGTAAGCCAAGCCGAGTTTGTTGCCTGATTCTTCTAGGCTTGGTCGCGTTGGAACAGGAGTAATTTAATTTTATATAAGACGATTCAAAATGATCCTTGTGATTTCAATGAATAAAGTTCTTTTTGACTTTGACTTTGACTCTGGTATAATCCCTGAGTCACCTTTTACAACATCCACGGGAGGAGACGAAGGTATATATTCTTAGGCGGGACACACCACGGCCAGATAGCTTAGACAAGTGGCACCCATACTTACAAGTTAATGCCGTTTTCAAAATACTTAAGATTTTTTATGGAGACTTCGTCAACTTCTTCATCATTTTCATTATCAGTCTGTAGAAGCTTGAAAGTCTCATCGCGGGCTATGATAAGAGATATAAGAGAGCTATACATACTAGGAGTTTCACTACATGATATAATCCGTAATCAGGAAATCCACAGAAGAACCAAGATCACCGACAACTCTCAGAATTAGCAAGTTGAAGTGGCAATGGAATAGGTCATATAGCTCGCAGAACTGACAACCATTGGGGGATAAAGGTTTTCGAGTGGCGACCACAAACCAGACGACGCAGTAGAGGAAGGTTTTCCTCTCAATGGACTAAAGAATTTATAAACATCGCAGGAATCGGTGGATGGAGGCAGCGTAAGACTTCACCGTGGCATTTTAGGGGGGAGACCTACATCTACCAGCAGTAGAATAGCATAGGTTTTATTATTACCTATCTATTGTATAGTATTCTGTGTACTACCTCTGTATATTTATACCTATATATTTTATTCTAGTGCCACATCTAGTAAAACAACCGCAGCGACTTCTATCGAGCACACACGCACATAGTGCTCGTACACACATGCTCTCTTTGATCTCCAATTAGATGAACATTTGGGGGTCTCTATCTGCCCCGCACAGGGGCGAGGGTGACAATCTCTCGTAAATATGTTAGGTCACCCTTTGTGATGAGGTGTTTTGTATTGTAAACTGTTGCGAACTGTTTATTAATGGGGATGGAAAGCGGATTTTTTTTCTTATTTATTATTTTAGTAAGAGGTTACATTTAAGATGGTTGGCCAATTGTCATTGTTATAAGATTTGTCTTGGCTGCTGGCTTATTAAGGAACGTGTTATTACTGGAAAAAAGCGTTAGCCTAGCTAGATGGTCATTGGAAAGCAATGGCGGCAATGAGCTTACCACTGATCCCGTAAAAAGTAGTAAATACAATATATAATAATAATATAATAAATAAGGCATATATGTTTCTATGTCTGTACGTATTTTGTACTAAAGAAAACTGTTTGTCATGTTTTTGCTCTAATAATATATTGGATTTTAAATTATAATATGCCTGATAGACCTAGGGCGTACCCTACAGGCGATGGAAAGGAAGAGGAAGACCTAAGAAAAGATGGAAGAGAGTGGAAGAAAAAGATTGTACTGCGCCAACTCCAAATAAATTGGGATAAGGGCAAGACAATGATGAATATATTGGATTTTAAAAGTGTTCTTTTATGAAGAATCTTCATCTTTATCAGATCTTCCGATAGACATCCATTGTTGGAGGCCTCCTTCATGGCATGCATAGCATACAACCCATAGCGCGCAATGGGGGGGATTTTCCATAATCACAAAGCTTGACAAGCGGATTGGTGATCGCAGTATGGTTTTAAGTACTCAGGTGGATGCTGCTGCCCATCCCCTGACGTAAGTAGAATATACTTTTTATTATTACTTTGTTATTAATGATTATCTTTGACTTCATTTAGTTGAAAGACGATTGGCAAAACAAATACAGAATCAATTATGAATAGTGTCCACCAAAAGAATGTTTCAAAAGGAATCAATTTGCTTTGGGCGGGCGGCGTGAACTAGGGCGGGGAAAATTAATCCGCCCCCAAAGCCTGTATTACGCCGTAATTATCCAGTGAGGATTACGTACTGTGACAACCCTGCTCAAACCAATTCGGTCGAGTGTGAACCGGTGACATTAGTTTCGGTAGAAATATTGTCATTTTCACGAATTAGCTATTGCAAATAAAACTCTCGCTTTACTAGAACGACTTGACTGAGACTTTAACGACTTGACCTAACTTTATCAAAATAATTACTTGACATTGGCAAAATTGAAGAAATTTTTCCTCACAGACCATTAAATAATTATAGAAGAAGAAATATAACTCTATTAAAATCCGTTTTCATGTAAGAGTTTTATTTGCAACCAGGTCCAGCTTAACACGGTTAAATAAACTTCGAAACGATTCAAAATTCCATTTACTTGTAAAAAAAAATGTACCGTCTACAGTGCAAATATTTAATAAACTAATAGGTATAATTGGAGTCCAAATCAACGATTTTTATTGAGAAAAGCCAATAACTATTAATTGATTCAAGCATTTGCTATAGAATCGTGAATTTAGCCTTCCTCTACACTATATTATTGAGCTTAAAGCCTGAACCGAAAAATATATAGCAAAACTACGACTTTCATAGAAAGAACATCGCCCCATGGCTCAATGAAAATTCTTTCAAATCACTTGACCGATAAATTGACGATTTTGAGTTGAAAAGGAACCATTTATTTCGAGATTCGTTCAGTGGCTCTATGTGGACTTTATGGAGCTCTATGGTTTGTGAAAAGTTTCTAACGAATTTCATGACACAAATTGGATTACTGACCCTAAATTCTTCGTTTTATCAAGAGAAAGCTTCGAGTGTTTCCAATTATTTTTATAAAAGGTCTAAGAAAGCAAACTTTAGAAAGTGGTCCCAGGGATAAAAATGTGTGTGCTCTCAGAATTGCGTTTGATTTATTAATACGGCCCAAAGTTCTTAAAAGAGCAAAAGAGCTCGGCAACGTGCATGTGCAATAGGCTACGGTAACCGCTTTCCATCAGGTGGGCCGTATGATTGTTTGCTTACGTGGTAGTATAAAAAAAAAGTGTCCATATATATTTTTACAACTGTCACATCTATAACATAACACCCAACAGTCAAATACGTAAACCTGATCCCTCACTAGGATTCCCTGTATCGTGGGCATCAGGAACCACGAGTACCATGGTAACATAACACCCAGACCCGGATCAAATATTTGCAGATCATATACAAACATTTTTCCCGCAGCGGGAATCGAACCCCTGTCGCATCTGAACTGGCTACTTGCCTGACCAGAAAGGTTGTCAAATTCACCAATAAAGGCAGTAAATAGTTCCTAAACATTGAGAAGATCAAGACAGCCTGGAACAGCCAGTTAGAAAGTTTTTGTTTTGCCTTTGAACAAGAAAAGAAAGCGTACTGGAATCAATATTTTGAAAAACAGATGTATGTAAGGTCCAAATGTCAACTGGCGAGGCACGCAACTGACAGATCGTGTCAGATACATTAGCGTGGCCCTGCGAATATGCGCTCACGCATCCATTCATACCTACACAGCCCATACAAGTTCATACAACATTGAAAAGTAACGCACACATATGTAATTTTGAAATTGCTGAATCATGTAGAAATATTTTACGAATTTCTTAAAACGCTGACAAGAATCAAATCGGTTTCACTTAGGTAAATGAATTTTGGCGTCCAGTAAGCTGTGCTGTGACTGTCTTCTGCAAATGTTGGTTGTAATTATAAAGAATAAGGTTATTGTTGAAAATTTTTATTTTTCAAAACAATCTTTTATTTAATTAGTTTGATCAGCTCACGGTTCCGGGCAGGAACCGTGAGCTGATCAAAGTGAGCTCAAATACTGCCTGGCTACTATTAATCAACGAGGAGTTCTGTTGTCACCATCATCGGTCTCCAAGTAGCTCGCCGTTACCATAATATTGTATTGTGATCTGAACTTGACAGATAAAAAAAAACAGCTCAATCGTTTGGGAGAAACTGGTTCTTTCTGTTTCAAGACCACACTAAAATACCTACATACCTACAACCAAATAAAACCTTGCAAAAAGTAGCAGCATTAACCTATTTCATTTCCTACATTAAATATCGCGGCCACCGCTATATTGCGGCCATCATATACCAGCAGCTACTAAGGAAACGAGAGCTTAAGCATAATGAAGAAACATAATAAAGTTCAAAGTACGGTAAATACGCGGACAAGTAAAAGCTGTAGGCAGTTCATGAAATCGTCATTTAGAATTACCTACGCAATTTGGTGATGACGCAGAATAATTTTGTTTGAATAAATTAATAACATAGAATGCGTCACACAAAATCAGTTACGGTCTCAAAACATATGTTTTTATGAAATTATATAAAAATAAAACAACTTCACTTGTTAGTGCGATTATGTAGTTAAAATAGAAACGAAAAACGAAAACGCTACGCGACTTTGTGTTTGGGTGGAACTCACCCAACATATACATATTCTACATACTTTTCTAATTCCGATGACAATACAATATTATGGTGACAGCGAGCTTATCTGATAATGGAAACGGAAGGTGGACAACAGAACTATTCGATGATTAATAGTAGCCTAGCAGTGTTTGGAATCATTTTGATCAGCTCACGGTTCAAATCACTAATTTCATAAAATGTTGATTTGAAAAACATAATATACAACAAAAAAATCTTTTTTTTTCAGTTAAAATTGTCACTGGCTTGACATCTGCTGAATACTAACATTATTGACTTTTACATCCCCACACACACACATAAATTTCATACGTCTACGAGATTTTCTCACAACAGCTTGGTTACTCCATATAAACGAAGGTGTTGAGATGAAAATACACGCAAAAAACCCAATAATAGTGAGTCTTTCTGGAAAGATCGTGGAAGGTCGGCTTGTACCAACGGTTGTAACGGTAACAAGCTAGAACCAGCATAAAAACAATTGAACGACGCCGGGCCTTGGATAAAAAAAATCAACTGTCGACGCGGCCGTCTGTAAAAGGGGCTGACAATGAGATTTTTCTCAAAGAAGCTAATAAATAATAAATATCTTCTATCTTGTATTCGTTAAATAATCCGAGACAACATTTGAATAAATATTAAAACGTCACTACGTCAGAACGAACATAATACAGCACGACACAACGAAGACACATCGGCAAAATTCGCAAAACCGATCACATCCACTACATATCTATTGTAGTAAGATACTATCTTGATAGATAGGAGATATATCTAGATATATAAAAATAGATCTAGTTAGATAGAACACAGATAAAGATAGATAAAAGAATGAACTAGATAGAAGATAAATCTAGATTGAAAGAAGATAGATCTAGAAAGATAGAAGATAGATCTTGATAGATAGAGGAAAGCTAAACTAAGATAGCTATATTGTTATCTTCCTGTTATACAACCGTACAGCAGGATACAACATAAAAGTAATTATCCGATGTGACTTCTATTTTGTGACGTGCTATAACCCACCACGTTGAAAGACTGAGCTAGCTGCCTCCCCTATAAGCTATGAAGGTGCTTAATGGACATTGGACACACACACAAACAGCATTTATTGCGAATGCACTCCGTGTATTTGCAGGTGTAACATACTCTCGGTCAACGCACTTTCCTTTTATGTATGCGTGCGTGTTTTACAATGTTGTTCACACAGCCAAATGGTCACACAACCAGGGTGAGTCTGTGTGGAACATGCTAATTTCTTGCGGCCCAACAATCGTTCCTGTATATAAATAAATGACATGGTATTTGCAATACTTTTACAAGAATTAATGCCAGTTTCTGTTTAATCTTTTGTTTGAACTTTGCTCTTGAGGCAACCTTACATGTGAGCTTATTGTGAACTAAAGCTGCGTGTACGTCATTGTCGCAACAATAATTTTAACGCTCTTTGCCCGTAGTCCGGTTGGGTTGTCCGTTCAACCGGACCAAGGAAAAATGTTTTTTTTTTTAATAAAAATTATAAACCAGACGTCGCATGTCTGGGTGTGGCATGCCCTCTCATCTCTAACCACGCATAGTGTAGGGTTTCGAAGTCAAGTCAAAGCCCCTCCAAATCTCGAAAAGTATTCTTCACAGGATATCCGAGATAATTTTTGATGAAAATCACATACTTTTATCAAACGTTAGTTCATTATTTATTTAATCAAAACAATCACATTAAATGACCGTAGCAAAGTCAAAAAAATTACAAAAGTCAGTTGAAAAATAGTACTGTGCTGTGTGTGTACTGTGCTGTGTGTGTGCTGTGGTGTGTCTGGTCTAAGAGTAGACCCCTCCGTCTCCTTCCGTGGATGTCGTAAAAGCCAACTAAAGGATTACACCAGGGGATGGGCAGTAGCATCCACCTGAGTACCCAACACCAATACCGAGATCACCAATTCACCTGCCAAGCGTGGTGATTATGGCAAATCCCCCCATTGTATTCTATGGGGGAGGCCTCGTCCAGCAGTGGACGTGTAAAAGCTGCTGATGTGAATTACTACTAATAAGATTTTATTCCTTGGTTGGAAAACTCTTGTACGAAACTCTCCTTGATACCTGGTTCATTGCATTTTCTTTATTTGAGAAGGATTTATGCCACAAAAATACATAATTTGTGATAACTGGTTATCTCTTACGGCTGCCAAGATATACCTCTGTGACAGTAGACAGACAACGGTTGGAGTAAGTAATAGAGTAGTTAGCACCCTTTGAGTACGGAACCCTAAAACGAACTTCTGGTGCAAGCTATTCGAAGTTTTGTGACCAATTAGGTAACCGCATAAGATATTTATTTACCATTTTAGTCCTAGAAAATGCAGGCAAATGCGACAGTCGCACTTCGGGCAAAGCACTTATGTTGGTAAGTAACTAAGTAGGTACTCATGTATAGCTTGTAAAAGCACTTCCTAGGCCTTTATTTTTTTCGATGTCAGTTACCTATCTTAAGACACCGATTCGACGAAAACCAGTAAGAATAAACCTAAGGCTCAAAAAGATACTTTTTAACGCAGAGCTTAAAGTGGTATGTAAATATAAATCAACACGGATGAAAAGGGCACATAATCCGATCATCACTTTAATAATGTCATTAAAGTTGTTCGTTTCACGCATTATCCGGCTATAAAACCCGGACGCGCTATAAAAATGTTGACCACCCCTGACCTGATGTCCTGTTGTGTCATTTTTATATGAATTGTTGAAATAGCTTAATTAATACTGTAATGTAACATGTATTGAATCAATTAAGTATTTGTTTCAGCCTTTGAAGGGCTAACTATATTTTTGTAACTTGAGTGTAATTTTATGGTATAACATAACAGATTACATTGTCGACCACAAAATTTGTCTCGCCCAAAATGTACGAATCCTTTGATTTGGCACCTTCAAAATAAATATTATTTTTCGTTATCAACTCGACCGAATATATTTTTCTGCAATTGATGACTTCATTGATATGAAATTATCATCATCAGCCTGTACAAGTCTACTCCTTCCTAGAATACTACAGCAAACTGTCTTGTGATGCCTCCATCCACCGACTACCTGCGAAGTTTATAATTTATTTAGTCCATCGAGAGGAGGGCCTTCTCTGCTGCGTCGTTCAGTTTGTGGTCGCCACTTGAGAACCTTTATCCGCCAATAGCTATTAGTTATGCGAGCTATATGCCCTACCCATTTCCACTTCAACTTGCTAATGTAGGCAAACAAGTAATGTCAAGTAAAAAGTTTTGGGATTTAAAAATAAAAATCATCTTCTTTCTTGTCACTAGATATTGATATGCTAAAAACAACAGCCTACTCTAACAATAATTAGAGAAAACCGAGTTATAGGACAAGAATTAATATTAATATAGAGACAGTTATATCTGTACAGTCGAACAGACTATTATAACAATAACTGTAATGTTTCCCCTGTAGGTGAAGCCTACGGATCTTTGAGCCAGTGATACTATCCCACTTTTTTTACCAGCCGAGAAGTCGGCCAGTGGCGCAGCGGTTAAAGCATCTCCGTTTGAAGGAGACGGTTGCGGGTTCCCCGCCTTGTTGGTAACTTTTTGAGATATTATAAAATCGTAGTTATAATCTTTGTTAAAAGGTTTTAAATATTATAGATATATATCGCTATAGATCGACCTTTTTATGAGGATTATTGTGTCTTGTTTGATTTACAATATCTGTACATATTATACTCTTAACATTACTGCCGTAATCCATCAGTTAAGCCGCTGCATGTATTATAATGACACAATATTAAGCACCCATTAAACGACCCATAAATAATCCTAATTTATATCGAATCCATTATTTTTAATCTGTCCGCTTCCCAATATTAATTCGGCATCGTTTTATATTAAAACTATAATTAACTTCCATAAAAAGGTCCCTACAAACAGATCGGCAGTTTTTAATATAAGATTTAATATATTCGTATAAATCTTTACGGTCTTAGTAGTTTATTACTAATTTCATTTCGTATTGTTTTATTTGTAACATGAGAGTTATCCGGTTTGGAATCGTGTTTTATAGCTTAAATTTGGAGCTTAGCTAGAAACATCAAAGTTTAAATAAAAGTGGCTGTATTTGCAAACTTAATTGCCTTATAATTGATTCTATGTAAACTGATTTAAGGATAATATACTTTAAACAAATTAATTTAATTTATAGATATGTTAACTATCATCATTAGTTTAATTACTAATGTACTTGTTTTGTATAAAACAATTGAATTGAACTATTGATCATCATTTGTTTGATTGTCAATGTAAACTTTATGCATTTCTGTATTATCATGATCGTGTAATTTAAGGTAATTAATACCTACCGTTATGATGTATGTCGTGTTAATGTTTGCAAACATCGTCAAAATATCACGGTAATTACTAATTACACATTATTTGATTATCCCAATAAAAACAAATCCACGAAAAACAATAGGTACCTACTGTTTCTAAGTGTCAATATAAACTCACCTTTTTCTTATCAACTTCAAAGAAGTTAGGCATCTTCGGTGGATCACGGTCGTGATGTGTTGACCCATGATGATGGTCCTCCATAAGGTTGTTGAAAAACTCCATGAATTCCATTTAACCAGTCCCTCACACACAACCAATAACTCACAAAAACACCAATATTCAAATCCGTTCACGTCAACAAAAAAAAAGTCCGCCTGACAGTAACACGTGCACAAAAACTTGAGACAGACGCCAGACGTCTTACTCTTGCCAACATCCGATATAAACTAAATTGAAAATTGGAAACAAAATGCAATGTTCGAATCTTGATATGACAATAATAGGAGAGACCAAGATAGTCGAAACGTTGTTGAGAGAGCGAGACGTAGTGTAGAGCTAGACGGCTCCGCTCCACCCCATCGACATTGGCAGCGCAGGGGTTGTCGCCAGACGAGATCACTTCAAAATTTGAAATTCCTACGTAACTGACTAAACCTTAACATCACAACCTATACATTCAAATTCGACCTTTATACCGAATACAATAAACACAATTTCGACTGTCAAAACTCAGAATTTAAGCTTTTTTCACAGAAACTATTTTAAGTTGTAATTATAAATAGCAAACGCGTGGATACAATACGCAAGGTTATTCTGAGAATTCGTCTTGTTTTATAATTTACTTCGATGATTGAAAGATATTGTTTTAAATATGTGGCATAAAATGTATGAGATACGGCTAATAAAAGTACAAAGAGGTTTCATAAATATTTATGTTTTCAGCCAATATATCAGCCTAGATGAATCGTAACTCTTCAAATCGTTTTAGCTATTGAAATCCTATAAACACTGTTCCTATCTATGAAACTGTAAATCACGCGTGAAGCGATGTAGCAATCTTAATGCAACATTATTATGCTGAAAGATGAAAAATCATTATATCAAATTGGGTGCTAGAAATTCGTTAGAAGAAATAGTAACGCTACAAAATTTTTAAAGACAAGATGTGAAAATACGTAATTTTTTCATTGCCAATATTTTGTCGACCCATGGTTCTAGAATGTCAGTTGTCAATCTTTAGCATAAGATGGACAACTATGAATATCTTCTTGTTTTTTTATTTGAATTACTATTTATATACTTACTGAAAAGTTTCAGAAAAGCTATAAAACTATTAAAACGAGCAAAGTGTTTTAATTCATATACACATAATTTTATTAATTCTTGCACGTAATCCTAAACCTTTACAAACTGGGTTGGGGATAGAGGGTCAAAATAATATATATCACCATAAAAACTCCCAATTTTGCAAATAAAATCAATTATTACCATACAATTGTGGATGTCACAATTGCATGGGGTGTTTATCTTGTTATGATATCTATACAAATGGGGTGAAGTGGCCGAATCTCGGCATACGGGTGTTGAGATTGATACGGGTGGATTTTGCGGCTTTCATTATATTTGGACAGGTTAATTTTTATCGTCAAAGGGTGGATCAGAACTCAAAAGACTTTGTTTTATTTTTATGCATTAAAATTTCGTAGACCGTCTACGAAATGCTACGAAAAATACAAGTTCAACAAAAAATTATTTCATTTTGCACGTTTTAAATTGACCAGTGCTATTTTTATAGTGACAAAAGACCACGAACTGTCCACTTCTAAAACCCAAAATATTTACGCGTAGTATACATATCTTTACACTGTCAAAGTTAAAAAAAAACGAGTATTTTCGTGGGGCGATTGGAACGAAATACCAGTAAATAAAACATCTAACCGTTATTTCTGGTCTGTGCTTTTGATTTTGTTTGATAGACTTAGACCGTGTTTCACGACATCATTTGCTTGTTTTATCAATTTGTAACCGAAAAAAATAAATATTTTTAGCATAACAGACCAGGCAAAAGTACCTCGCCTTCTCGTACAATTTTTCTATTTCAAAAAAGCAATTGTAGCCTAAATTACAATGGTATTTCTTCTGAATATCAAGCTTCAGACTTCTGCATGGCTTGCTAAACACATACGCATATATACGAACGAATACAGCTGACGCGTAAGCAGCAACGTCTATATTGCATGTAATACACATTTACATACTAGACATAGCTTGTAAACACACAAACACACATATAACGTATATATATACTATAACTACATTGCACTACATGCATGGTTGTAACGTACGTCTCCTAAACTTCGACCGTCAAGTTGGGCCTTATTCATAATCATTTTTTAAACCTATTTCAGTTAAAATAGCTTTTGTTTTGTTCTCTCTGATGTAAAATGTCAGACGTCAAAACAAATAGGTTTAATGATTATCAATAAGGGGATAACACTTTTTTTGGCCTAGCTCTCATTTTGTGTTTGTATTGTAACGTGCAATAAGGAAGTACGAATCAATAATTTAAAGTACCTTCTAAATAGTCTAAAGTCAAAAATAAACATTATCGAAATGCAAAAGCAATCTTTCAACCGGGAATGTCCCAACGTTCTTTCTTTTGAGGAATTCGGGGTAAATTTAACACTAAAAACACGATTACGTCATCGCCACATCCCTTCTGATATAAGGGGCGAGTGCATTCAGTTTAGATAATAGTTTTAGATTTAAGTGTATTTTGGAATTGAGTGCATCGCACTCAATCGTGTAATAGTTTGTGGGTTACCATACCATTTACCCTCTATAAAAATAGTCCTGTCATTATTTGACATTATGCAAGGGATTATGTAAGGGATGGCAATTTAGCATTGCTAAATGGTTATATGTACATATAAAATTTAACAACGCTTAAGATAGCTTTTTATAAATAAGCCCATAATTTTTTATCTTCTAACGCTGTATTAGTGAACCTCCCAGGTTACACTTGGGATTAAAAAAAACAAACATACAAAATTTAAATGGTACTATTTTCTAAATAAGTCTAAGCACACAGACAAACAAACTAGAGAACATCAGTTGGGGTACACCCAGGTAATTTCGATACCATTTGAAATTACCTGGCTGTACCCCAACTTTACAGCTTTATCAAGAACTGTTCATTACATTTATTTAAAACGTCAGGTAATGAAAATATTCCCAATATAATAAAATTTACAAGTCAATTCTCCACCCAACCGTTTACTATCACCGACTTATTATGCTCAGGATAATAGTATCTAACTACAATAAAACAAACAATGGACGTCCAGTAACTCAGGCAAAGGTCTCTTAAATAACGATTAAATATTATTTTTGTAAGTATGAACAATAGGCAGGTCTTTATTATCAGAGGATGTAAAGATACAGGACAAAATTGAGCATATTTCTGTGAAATCGCATTCTATTTGAAACAATGCTATGGGTTTACAAGGCTTATAGTTTTATTATTTCAACGTGTGCATGCAATAAAAGAAATATCTTTTAGAAATTATCGGGTTTTCGGAAGACAATTGCACAGGCATAACTATGGCATTATGTTGTGGGAAATATGTAAATGGATTTGTAGTATTCAAAGTGAATGTACGGATACTAGAGAATTACTAAAAAAATACCTAAAATTACCTACCTATTGGTTTCAACCGACCTACCTACCTAGTGTTTTGTACCGTAGTGAGTCCGGCCTAGAATAGACCCTTCCCGTGGATGTAGTACACGCCGACTAAGAGATTACACCAGGGGATGGGCAGCAGCTCCACCTGAGTACTTAACACTAATACTGCGACTACTAATCCGCCTGCCAAGCGTGGTCATTATGGCTTTCCGCCCTGTCATGTGGAGGCCTATGTCCAGCTGCAGTGGACTCTAGGCCGATGATGTTGATGATGATTGTTTTCAATAATTTAAAGAAATAGTTTAAAGTGAAGTGTTTGTTTTGTATGAGTGTATCTGCAAGTAAACGACTGTAGTAATTAACATTCTTTTCTTCTATCATAAAAAATAAGTGATAAGCTTCTGGTGCTCAGATAATTAAGTAATGAGTAAGTTTATGGTCATCATCATGGTCATTCATCAGCCAGTAATGCTGGACATTGGCCTCTTATATACCTTGAAGCCATAACGAACGGTCTAGAGTCGCCTCCACCCACTGATTTCCTGTAACCGATACTATTTCATAAAGCTATTTAGTTGAGAAAAATATGTCAAAAACATGGCATAAAGTCGGTGGATGGAGGTGGCTCAAGACCATAAATCCTGGCATTTCTATATCCAGCAGTGGACCTCTACAGGCAGATGATGATGGTGATGATGATTTAGTGGAGGGCCGTATAACACTGCGTCGTCCGGTTCGTGGTCACCACTTGATAAATTATATTTTGACGGTTTATGCTGCAATTACACTGTTGATGTATGATATAGTGCTTGTTTCTTTATACCCAGCAGTGGGTGTATAATCATCATCATCATCAACCTATTGCAGTCAACTGCTTGACATAAGTCTCTCTCATGGCACGCCACTGAGCCTTTCCAAGTTGCTGGCGACCTCCTATGCAAGTCTCATTCTAGCCAGAGGGCGCCCTAAACAACGTTTACCTAGACGTGGTCTCTATTCAAGAACTCGTTTCCTCCAACGGTGGATGAATACTAGCTGTCAATGATGATGATGCAATGATATGCATTACGAAAAAATTATAAAAGTAACATTGGATATTTGTTTAAGGCTGCACCTGACGCAAACAGACATCTTCATGCAAAAAATAAAATAGACAAGTGCGAGTAAGCCTCGCGCCTTGAGAGTTCCGCAGGACTACTCTATCTAGCTAGCGACTGGTTTGCAACAGGCGTAAATTGTGCAATCAGGGCTGTCAAACGGTAACTTTTGTATGAGATAACTTTTCATTTAAAAAACCGACTTCCGCCATTGTATTCGACTAAATATTTGGATGAAAAAAAAATGATGAAAGAACCATAGTGGTGAAAGGATTATGATACTTTCTGAATGCAAATGCTTGGTTTGTTTGCTGAAAATATCAAAATCGCCAAAAAAAAAAAAAAAAAAAAATATATATTGTATGCCTACAATATTTGAGGAGCTCATGGATCCCATCATCAGAACTGGATTCTGAAATAATGGGACCAATCTGGAAGTATATCTATTCAAATAAAAAAAGAATTTTCCAAATCGGTTCATAAACGCCGGAGATATGAGGTAACAAACATACAAAAAAAACAACCGAATTGAGAACCTCCTCCTTTTTTGGGAAGTCGTTTAAAAAACGACGTTTGACCGCCATGATCGCACAATTTACGCCTGTTGCAAACCTGTCGCTAGATTGAGAATACGGGGGCCGATCCATTCGATCATTTCATCATTTCATTTTGATCATTTCGAGTTTCAGTCACTTTTTCCATCCCATTATAGGGGTAAAAAGGTAGAAAATCCTCGAAAAGTGGCAGAAAGCTTCCTAGCAAATCTACGACATTTTGAGTCAGGCTTATTAATGAAAATTCGGACAGACTCCGTCCGTCTAAAATATAATAAGAACACCTACAAAATATTAACAAAATTAACGCAACAATAACATCCCAATCCAAACACCACAATAGATTCACCATCCCCTGATAATTTGAGGGCATTGAAGGTAATCAACGATCACCTTATGGATGCACGCGTCATTTTCACACGGAAGATATATCGATGTATTTTAATTAACACCAATAGTCAATGCTTCCCAGTCTCCCCTCAGAACTTTAATTACAGTTTTGATAGCTCAATGAGTTGTGGGATACTGAGATCATTAAAATTTGCTGAGGGTTGATTATGTTGCGAAAATTTTGGTCCTGTTTGCAGTTCTTTTATCAAAAATATTGATTGACAAATAAATCTTTAGGTGCGGTACACACCTAAAAACAATGGACCGTAGGCACCTGACGCGGAGACTATTACTCGTAAATTTACGTCTTGTCTCGCTTCGCTCGGTGTGGATTTATAGTAAAAAGCGTTTATGCCATATGTGTGTAACGCGCCTCAGTTTAGATACTTTCTTTAGAAGAAAATACAGTTACTGACGCAGTAACATCAGCAAAGTCCTTCAAACAACGCAAATATTTGCATCTCAATAGAGGTTATATATATTTACATTAGGCCCATAGGGACCAGAGGCACACAAAATCTACAAGGACCAGGGGGGGTAATTGCATATTAAACTTTGATTTAAATTTTGCAGTACATTGCGCTGCGTGCTTTAGCTTCTTTTCCAAGAGCAGAAATATTTGAAACTTAAAGCGCAATGTACCTTAAAATCGTATTCGAAAGCGATTACTAGTTTAATAGACAATACAAGGACCAGCACCCCAATTACAGTAGCAAATGGCAATGGGGAACGCAACGGTAACAGGCGCAGTGCAATACTTCATAGGTTGCATCCTGGGGAGAAGTGACCTAAGTGGTATTGCATTTGTTACGGGCTAGGGTTACCGCAGGTCATCCAGGTGTGATACATAGAAGACCCGTCATATACTCAAGTCATAGGTTTCTAGAGCTCGTAATTATAAGACTCAACGATTCCCCAGTCTCCCCTCAAAATTAAATTATAGTTTTAATAGCTCAAATAGCTGTGGAACAATTATTTATTGCAAAAATTGAGCAATTTTGCAAGCTTTATAAGATTATTTAATTTTCAGCTATATTACGGGCGTCGTGTGATGGCCGCTGTATGTTTTCAAACTCAGGCTTATTTTAAACACAGTAAACAATCAAATATTGAAGAACAATGGCATATTTCTTGTTCTTAAATTGAAGTGTCATTTACAACAAATTATTGGTAATTTTGTATTAAATAATTGATATTTTTTTAAGCTTGACTTGTTCACCTGTGTTTAGGACAAGTTGTCGATTAATTTCTGCAAACAATACAATGATTAATGAAGGTGGTAGTCTTTAACCTGACTCAGGGTGACCAAGAAAGAACGAGTTCTAACAAACAACTTAACTGTTAAACATCACAGTTAAGTAGTAGTTGTGTTGTTTAACTTCTATATGCTGATGATGATGAAGACAAGTCATCTCCATAGGAACAAAATAAAAGATTAACACGGGTAGGTTGATAGAAACGAGGGCTTTTCAAATTCGATTAAAAAAAAGTAGTTCAAACTGGTTCGATAGATGGCGCTGACTCAACTGTAAATGCCAAGATTGTCAAATGTATTATCCGTGGCATACGCGTACTAAGCTATTATCTAACTAGTCTGTGGCTATTAGTCATGATATTCTGTTTGTGTCTGCTTCTTGAGTGTGCGCTAGTGATTTCGTGATGTTTTTAGAAGTAATCAAAAATAAATACTTCGAAACGAAAATATATCTACGTTGTTGATGTTGACATCTAACTTTATTTTGACACTTGACAGTTACGTAACAGAGCAGCGCCATCTATTTTCAACGCTGAAATCATGATATGAAACGGCCGTGAAAACCCCCCATTGCATTCGCAGAAACAAAACCACCGTTTTTTAATTTCCATTAATTAGATTAAAAGGTTCATAAAAGCTAGTTAATGGAGGAGGTTTATTGCTCGTCCGCGCCCACCCGATAGATGGCGCGCCCTACTATTCACTATAGCAAGATATATTGTAATATCTTTTACATTTACAACTTTACATCAACAGGATAATGGACCATCATTCATAATATGCCGTGGTGTATCTGGCCTAAGAATAGTCTTCATCTCCTCCAGTGGATGTTGAAAAAGCCAATCTAAATACCAAGAGATGGACAGCAGCATCCACCTCAGTACTCAACATGAATACAGCGATCACCAATCCGCCTGACAAGCGTGATGATTATGGAAATCCCCACCATTGTATTTTATTGGGGAAGCCTCGTCCAGCAGTGGAAGTCAAAAGGCTGCTGATGACTATGATGACCTGTGAAGAGGGAAAAAATTACCCCTTCGTGCTTAGACCTACATAATAATAATAATAATAAGCCTGATATCGTGCTGGTAGACCGGTCGGAACGTCGGGCGATACTCGTTGATGTCACTATCCCACATGATGCTAATCTTGTGAAGGCCGAGAAGGACAAGTTAAGCAAGTACCTTGACTTGGCCCACGAGATTACCGCCATGTGGGATGTGGATTCAACGATTATCGTCCCGATAGTTGTTTCAGTGAATGGACTGATAGCGAAGAGCCTTGACCAACACCTTAAGAGGCTCTCACTAAATGGTTGGATCAAGGGTCAGATTCAGAAGGCTGTACTCCTGGACTCGGCTCGCATAGTCAGGAGGTTCCTCTCTCTGCAGTCCTAGCCTCCGACCGCTTGGGCCTTGCTCCGCGGCCGGAGGTTGTCCGTTTTGATTTATATTTTTTACTATAATGTTTTTTATACTATTATGTTTTTATAGATAGTCCTTTATAGTAAAAAATGTTTTTTTTTAACGAGATTTAAAATAAATTAGTGAAATAATAATATATTTATTTATTCGAACAACTCAGATTCATAAATGTCAAAATCAAATAAAATTAAATGTCAAAAAATTACAATACTTAAAATTACATTTCTTAAAATTATGTACCTACTGAAAGCAGATATACTACACTAGTCAGTTATAACTAATTAATGCAGTATATCTGCTTAGAGTTGGGGTTGATAAGGGGGTTGATAATCCTACTAAAACACTCGAGAGCAATGAATCCGGGTCACTTAAAGAATGTTAAAAATCTCGGAAACTAAAAATGATAGATTAATGCAATAAATTGTATTTAATAGACAATGTAATACTCCTTAAATGAAGGTAAAAAAAATATGAGTCACCATACATTTTATTAACACAAAATTACATAAAGAAAAAAACTGCTGATCTCTCCTTAAAACAAAAATAGGAAACATGAAATTTTTGAACTTTATTACGATTTTCTTGAATTTTAATACTTCGTATTGCCTCCTCGTGCTTCCATTACTGCGTTTACGCAGAAAAAAAACAACAAAAAAACAGAAATCAAACAATGATAAATGACAGATTACAAACAAAAGCAAAACCAAATGCTGTAATTTCGTAGTTCCATCTTCGAAAGTGGCCCTTTTTCAAATTTGATTTTTTTATGATATAACTTTACAATAACTAAGAAGTTTTAATACCTTCATTTAAGGAGTATTACATTGTCTATTAAATACAATTTATTGCATTAACCTAGCATTTTCGCCATCCACATCCATACTCGCAAACTTTCGCGTTTATAATATTAGTAGGAGTAGGATTGTTATTACTAACCGCATGTTTACTGTCATAGATGTGGATTTTGTGGATTTTGTGGATGTGGATTTTTTTTTTTTTTTTTTTTTTTTTTTTTTTCGATGTGGATTTTCCAAAATGGCGTTATACTTTTATATGGAAATTCCATTTTCGGAGAATTTCAGAGATATTATTCAAAGGTAGGTTACCACCTACCTTTCAATGCAGGCAGTGAATGCCTTATTTTTGTATGAAAATCACGAAATGAACACCCACATTTCACAATTTTCAAATTTTAAATTCTTGTAGTCACAAATAAATTGAAAAGTCTAAAATTGAGAAATTTCAACTTTTTTACCCCTAAAGAACGATGGTGAAGTTTGTAGGAAAAAGCGGCTGAAACTCAAAAAGGACTCTGTCATGAGTCATTTGTCAGTTTTATTCAAGATTAAAAAAAACAACTTCAAAACATAGGTAAGTACATGGATTGTTCAGTGACGTGATATATGCACGGAGCTATTTCCAGGCTTGGTCACATGGAACCTAGTTTATCCTAGTTTATAAGACGACTTAAAATAATATTTTTGACTTTGACTTTGACGCAATGCTGAAGTGAGTAAGCGCTACGCTACCTCCTCAAACTGAAACCATTGAAAAACACGTCAGCTGATTTGTTTAGACGGCGGCACCACAAAGCCGGGATCGGGCTGCAACACGTCCTCTTAACGAGCAGACCAACTGTGCATCACTTTGTATGTAGATCTGTTGTTATCAATTTCAGTAATTTATCACTACGAGAACGGAACGCGTCACTCTACAGATTACGAAGAAGTTTTCAGTTTGGCGTGTGTACATGAGATATGTACGTGTGTTGATTCGGTTTGTGGGTTATAGATCAGTATGGTGGGTGATTCTGTAAGCCCTTGGTTTCGTACAAGATGATATGGTTCTGGGTTTTGTAGTACCCTGGTGCTCATAGTACCTGTCAATGTATCCCGTAAATTAAGAATTGGTATAAGACAAATTAAAAAACATTAAGTACTAGATATTGCAAGTTCAGTGACTAACGTAGAACGTTGAGCCTTTAAAAGTGTTATGTTCCACTAAGGTGAATTTTTCCATCAAAAATCACAATAGTCATTACGAAAGCTTACAATCCAACCTGTTTATCAGTAGGCGCATACGCACTACGAGCAACTCATTAAGTGATTTCTAAGAGCCAATGTAATTAGGCTGTGATCAAAGGCATGTATGTTTTGACTTGTTCATTGTTTTAAGGATTCTTCGTACGGCATAAGGACTTTTGGTTTTGTTTTCGTAACACCAGGTGGCTCTTTATAAGTTATAATCAAAACGAGAGGTAGGTAATAATGCAAAATATTTAACCAGAGGGCCAATTCTCGCATTGAAGACATGTGGAATTCGGCATTTTTATCCAAGATCTGTCAAACTACTATCAAAATTGACAGATCTTGGGAACGTCAAAGTTCATCCCGAGTAAGGCTGTTATTGGGATGTCAAAGTTCATCCCGAGTAAGGCTGTTATTGGGATTCTATTGTCCGAAATTCTTATGTTCAAATTTACCTATTAATTACGGAACACATAACACATAAGAGATACTTACACATGACAAATCTGACTGCTTTTTGTAGAAACCTGACACTTTGACATGCCTTACGTGCCCCGTAAAAAAGTATTGGTCGCAGAAAATCGACATTTGAATTCCAAATGAATTAAAGTTTTTATAGCGAAATCATTTATCACTTATGGGACTGTAAAAATGTATATCATCATCATTACTAGCCTGTTTACGTCTTCTGCTGGACGTGGCCTACACACACACACACACACACACATATACACACACACACGCGCGCGCGCGCACGATGATTTGCCATAGTCACCACGCTCGGGCTCCGGGCAGGCGGATTGGTGATCGCAGTTGATGATTAGTACTCAGATATACATTCAGCATAAGATACGCAGATGTGGGCTGCTGCCCAACCCCTGGTGTAATCCTTTAGTAAGGCTTTTACTACATCCATGGGAGGAGTTGAAGGGGAATATTCTTAGGCTGGTCACACTTAAATAAAACGGTATAATGTATTGAGGAGAACATATTAAGCTTATTAGCGTTTTATTTGTAGGGATAAAAAAGTTTTAGTTTTATAAAATTAAACTGACAAAAATATTACCGAGAATCCACTTTGAATCAAAGTTTAGTCTCATACGAACATAAAAACTGAGACAGAAAAACTTGGCGCCTGCGTCAATAGCTTAACGGTACCACACCAAGGTCCTGTGTTACCAGTGTTACCACCATCGATCGATGAGATACCACATGGCAAATGGTAGCTGGTTCACAATCACATTCACATATAAACAGCACTAATTCAATCATTTCAAAGTAGTACGCGGATTCGTACCGATAAGCAACTATATAAAATGAAAACTAAAAAAATGTAAAAAAAAATTTACAATCCTACTAATATTATAAACGCGAAAGTTTGTGAGTATGGATGGATGTTTGTTACTCTTTCACGTAAAAACTACTGAATGGATTTGAGTGAAATTTGGAATGGAGATACTTTACGCCCTGGATACGCCTTTTACATAGGCTACTTTTCATCATCATCATCATCATCAATTTTCATCATTATTCACGCGGGTGAAACCGCGGGGCGCAACTAGTGGACAATAAAGACATCCATTTTGTTGGTAAAACTTGTGACTTTAGACAACCATATAACTATAATCGAGATATAGGGTATATTTTAACCTATTTTTGCAACCTATTTTATATGAGAATGTACCCCACTAACTGTATTCTAAGCTGTGCCCAGAGGTAAATCGAATCGTAAGCTATAAAATCTCATTGTACTATTGACCGACAAAGGCTTACCTGCCCTAATAAACAATTACATGAATAAACACTTTTTATCGAGCGAAACCAAAATTTATTATATAATAGTATACCTACCTAGATTTCTCGGCAACATGAAAGCGTACTGCATATAGTTTATGTAAAATATTTGAAAGAAATAATAACAGTTTCAGCCTTCCAGCCTCAGGCAAAAAACGATGTAAATTTAAAATAAGAACAGGAAATGATAACCCGCGGGTCGGCTGCGCCTGCGTTGCACCACCCCCGCCTCTGCGTTCGCGCACTAACACATGCAAATAAGCATCACTTTATTATGACGCACACATATAAATGAGCAATTAAATTAACATGCTCAAAGAAAAAAAATCGTGGATGATAATGTTGATTGTGCTTGTGTCTAATGCTTGCATAAATAAAGATCACTTCCCGAAATCACCAAAATCTGTATTTTGGTGATTTTGGGAAGTGGTCTTTATGTACCTACCTAACGGTTTCGAAACGATGATATTTAAATTCCATTTTCCAAGACATTTTGTAGACATATTGTGTAGTGGGGAATTATTCATCACTATTTTTTCTCAATTAGGTTTATCACTGAAAACAAAAGACTAAATAAAATCTAAAAAACCAAAGTTCATAATATAAAACCCAAAATCAGTTTTGACCAACTTATAAAATTCGAACGCTCATAAAAATAGTTTAAAAACTGAAAAAGTTTTGTTCGATAACCGTATCGTGATTTCAAGGGGATGTAATCTAGTGAAGGATTCGGGACGTTTTTTGTGCTTTTAGATTTATTTATTTTTTGCCCAGGGTGGCAATCTGGAAATTTTAGAATAATCTCACAGTGAAGAGGGCCGCCACATGTGCGCAGGCGTCTCGGTGATAAACATTTTATAGGAATGTTTAGAGCAAAAACTGCACCAAATGTGGGTATCGATTTAGGGTCTTGGGAGGAAGTTGTAATATAAATAATAAATCGTATATCACGTTTTACGAGGAAAGAGGAAGACTAGTTAAACTCTGAATTCTAAGTACTTACTCAGACAGTTAAAATTCGTCAAACTCTAAAATAATCCAGTAGGTAGAATTTTATAGCACATGTCTCGAACAAAATTAGAAATTGGCCTGTTGATTGAGCACAAATTAGTTAATTAGAGCACACTTCACACTAATTATCTACCTATATCATAATCAAAATATAGGGCAATCGTAATTTACGTTTACTTAGTAATTACCTACTAGTGAAACAATCCAAAGGTTGTTCGGAAGAAATCGCTTCTAAGCAATAAGACCACCGATTGTAGGTACTTTTAATTATATTTTTTTTATTATCTACTATAAAGTATTTTTTATTCTATTCTAATCGTCAACTAAGTCATCTAAATCTAGGTACACAATAATATTTAGGGCCTTATTCATAATCATTTTTTTAAATTAAAGTTAAAATAGCTTTTGTTGTGTTCCCTCTGATGTAAAATGTCATACGTCAAAACAAGACAAAACATATTTTTAACCGACTTCCCAAAAAAGGAGGAGGTTCTCAATTCGGTTGTATTTTTTTTTTTTTTTTAATGTTTGTTACCGCATATCTGCGGCGTTTATGAACCGATTTGGAAAATTCTTTTTTTATTTGAATAGATATACTTCCAGATTGGTCCCATTTTTTTCACAATCCAGTTCTGATGATGTAATCCATGAGGAATTGAGGGAACTCCTCAAATATTGTAGGCATACATATGGCGATTTTGATATTTTCAGCAACAAACCAAGCATTTGCATTCAGAAAGTATAATAATCCTTTCACCACTATGATTCTTTCATAATTTTTTTTTCATCCAAAATTATTTAGTCGAATACAATGGCGGAAGTCGGTTTTTTAAATGAAAAGTTATGACTAAAATGGTTTAAAAAATTATATGAATAAGGGGGTTAGTATCTAAATACTTATTCAAGTGCCGTGGTGTGTCCGGCCTAAGAATAGACCTCTCCATCTCCTCTCGTGGATGTAGTAAATTCCGACTAAGGGATTACACCAGGGGACGGGCAGCAGCATCCACCTGAGTACCCAACATAAATTCTGCGATCACCAATCCGCCTGCCAAGCGTGGTGATTATGGTAACTACCCCATTGTATTTCATGGGAGGCTTCGTCCAGCAATGGACGTCCAAAGGTTACTGATGATGACTTATTCAACAGTTTAGAAGGTCGCAGGAAGTCCTGGCATTCTATGGGGGAAGCCTCTGGGCAGAAGTGGACATCCACAGGCTGATGATGATGACGATGTTTTTGAATGTAATCAAAAAAAGTATTAGCATCAATAACTTTTCATTTAAAAAACCGACTTCCGCCATTGTATTCGACTAAAATATCTGGATGAAAAAAAAATGATGAAAAAACCATAGTGGTGAAAGAGTATGATACTTTCTGAATGCAAATGCTTGGTTTGTTGCTGAAAATATCAAAATCGTTGTATAGGAGTTCCCTCAATTCCTCATAGACTCCATCATCAGACCTGGATTCTGAAAAAATGGGACCAATCTGGAAGTATATCTATTCGAATAAAAAAAGAATTTTCCAAATCGGTTTATAACCGACGGAGATACGAGGTAACAAACATAATTTTTTTTTTAAAAAAAACAACCGAATTGAGAACCTCCTCCTTTTTTGTGAAGTCGGTTGAAAATAAACAAAATCAGTCTCATACTGCATTCAGAAATCACGATATAAACATGCGCGTCCTTGATACTACTGAGGGTTCTATTTATATCGGCAGATGCGCCCCATGGCACAGATAAGTGCATAGTGCAGCCCTGCCCCGTGCGCGGCTATTTCAGGAGAGCACCCCTGAACTTGATGCGCCCTGGGCGGTACTTATGAAAATCAATGTAGAAATTGTGATCAGGCGTTACCAAGTTGTATTTGCTGTTTTTTTTCTTTTATTAGTGTAGCTTTTGTAATGTCGTTAATAATTTTACAGCCTGAGTGGTTATTCGCTATGACCTAAGAGATTCCTTAAAAATAAGTGTGTCGTCCGTCACCCATGTTATTCAGCGATGATTCCACGCAGATATCGAAACGAGCCCGCGTTATGTCTTTTGGTCATAGCGAATAAGGCTGTTGGGTGTAATTTATTATTATAAATATAAATAATAAAATTTTAGAATAAATAATATATATAAATAAAAAATAAATATAATATAAATTAATAGAATAGTTGGATGGAGGCGGCTCAAGACCGTTAGTTGTGGCATTCTAAGGGGGAGGCCTATGTCCAGCAGTGGACTTATACAGGCTGATAATGATGATGATAATTATTTATTAACGAGCAGTCGCCCGCGCTTTCATCCGCATTATTAAATCAAGGAAAATTTAATTTTAGAATATAAAATACCGTAAGTTTTAATTCAGGTTTGAGTCTATCTGTATACCAAATATCATCAAAATTGGTCCAGCTGTTTTGGCGTGTAATCACGGCAAACATTCAAACAAATAAACAGACAACGTTTCACGTATAATTATTTTCTGGTGATCAAAATAACCTCAAAATAACCTCTCCTCAAGAAAGTCTATGATCAGTGATTGATTAAAGTTAATATAATTAAGAAAAATATTAAAGTAACTAGTTGCGCCCCGCGGTTTCACCCGCGTGAATAATGGTGAAAATTGATGATGATGATGATGATGATGATGATGATGATGATGAAGATGATGATGAAAAGTAGCCTATGTGTTAATCCAGGGCGTAAAGTATCTCCATTCCAAATTTCACTCAAATCCATTCAGTAGTTTTTACGTGAAAGAGTAACAAACATCCATACTCACAAACTTTCGCGTTTATACCTAAGATATTATATTATATATTATAGTAGGAGTAGGATAAATCCAATTAAATTTTTAAATGTAAAAAATGGATGGAAATGCATTTTATCTAAATGCGTGTTGGCAGTAATGACTTATGCTACAGAGACGTGGTCGCTAACTATTAACCGTATGTACATGCTCAAAGTAGCACAGCGGGCTATGAATAGAGCTATGCTAGGGGTTTCAATACGTGATAGAATCCAAAATGTGGAAATCCGTAGAAGAACCAAGACATAGCTCTCAGAATTAGCAAGTTGAAGTGGCAATGGCCAGGTCATATAGCTCGCAGAAATGACACCACAAATTGAACGACGCGGTAGAGGAAGGTCCTCCACTCCATGACTAGAGACATTATAAACGTCGCAAGAAGTCGGTGGATGGAGGCGGCTCTAGACCGTTCGTCATAGAATTCTAATGGGGAGGCCTATAATGTCCATCAGTGGACTTCTACATAATGATGATGATGATTATGATGATGGTGATGATGATGATGATAGTAATGATGATGATAGTAATGATGATGATGATCAAAATATAGACACAGTTAGCATTTCGGATTACAACCTCATGACGATGCAACTCATGCAATGCAACTGCAACACGCGTGGCTCCACTCTGAAACCAGATCAGAGCAAGGGTGTTTTTACACTGCCTCGTGATGCAATAAGTGCATAGGGGTGATGTTATTTTCGTCGACTGAATGCTAGGGCAGGAATGATTGATGCTCAATCAGCATAGTTTTTGAACTAGTAATAATGAGAGAGCTGATTTTAGAGAAGGTGCTGAGATTAATTGTTTTTTGCTAGTATGCAGAGCTACTTGTGAAACAGACCTTCCGGGGAAGTACCTGATACCACCATACCTATTTCTGCCAGCATTAGCATTCGTATCGAAAGGACATTTAAGCAGAACACCCTATTAGCAACATGACCTAGTAGCAAATGGGACTAATATCAAAATGTCACTTCAGCTGAACGGCCTTGTACAATTCAATACAAATAACACAAAATTCATGAACTTAAATCTTTAATCTACCAATTTTTTCTTTATTATACAAATGTTACTAGTAATTAATAATCACCGAATATAATTATTTTTAAATGTGTCACTTTTAAAAAAAAATCTAATGCAGAAATGTTTTTTTTTTTTTCTCTTTCGATCGTCTTTTATTGTTTTAGTTGATTTATATATTATATTGATACGAAATCTTTTATGTTCATTTTCTCGTGTACAAGACTGTACTGTACATGTCGCTTTGATATTAGTCCCATTTGCTACTAGGTCATGTTGCAAATAGGACGTTTAAACTGCTTAAATGTCCTTTCTATACGAAAGCGAGCATTGCTATGTTCCGATTTGAAGGTTATGGATGCCGGTAAAATTACAGACACACCCGCTTACCTGCGTTGACCTAGTCATTGATCTAAAGCAGTGTGATGAAGAAATAACCAGTAGTATAAAGAACATGGCAGAGATTACAGCATCATTGGCATTCAAACATGAAATTCTCAAAGTAAATTTTGACAGTTTTCAATGAAGAAACGTCAAAAAATCTATTCTTGAGTCTTGGTTTAGTTTCAATTTAGTTTATATTACAGACCCATTGCATACAGATTAATATTAGACTCGATCTCCCGACTACCGGATTGCGTTTCGATATTTGTTTAATGGGCATCTAGTTTCTCAACAAGTACGCTCATCAGTTTCACCCTAGAAATACCACATTTTGAGCCGCAATTTAGGAGTCAGGATAACGAGAGTAAAACGTAGAGCAGGCCCTCTGCAGCCGAAGTTATGACCACCCACTAGGGATGTGAGTGCATATTCGATTAGTGAATGCAAAATGGCATCAATTCGATCTGTCTACCATATGTATCGAGTCAGTGCGCATTATCGTGTCGGGTGACCCGTCAACTGCACTATGCAACTCTATTTATAAATCCATCTTAAATTCCGTTCTGTAATGTTCAATATAATAGGGCTCTTATTTTATAATAGTCTATGAATATGATAAAGCTACATTAAATAAAGGGTAAACCTAGGTAGGGTAACCTGAAATGTTTCTGATCACAGCCGGTTTAGCGTTAGAACCGAAGACAACGGTTTGTCGAAGGATGAATAGATATTCGTTTATTTTTTTTAATCGACCTCCGATATTCAATAATGGTTTATCGAGCTTTTGGCGCGCAGATGGCGCTTCCGTTTAGTAGTGATTTGGATCCTTTGAGCTACTTGTAGCGCAGACTCTTTTTCGCAACTAGGCCTCTAGTGGACCCTTTTTGCTATCCTTTGAGCTATCTTTAGTATCGTTTACAACGATCTTTTGAATGAACTATCCACTGTTTAATTGTTTTTTTTTTTATTTTGTTTATACTTGTTGCATTAGTCTTTCTGTAAATAATTATAATTTTTATTCTTCAAGGTGGCATTATTAATAACTGCATCGGCATAAAAAGCTATCAAATTTATACTCTCGCGACATATTGCAGCACTCCCGCTGATCAGGACATTTATAATACCGTCCAAAGATAAAGAATTTAGCGATTCAGAATTACTCGTTGGGAACCCTCCAACTAAACTGGCGTGCAATGAAATACCGTCACTTAGAAAAACAACAATACCTCCCTATGCAAGATATCGAGTTGAAATTAAAATCATATTATAATATATTTCATAAGGCATTAAATATAACTATACAATTTTTGCAAAAAAAATACTTAACATTTATTAAATAAAAAATGAATAAACAAAAAATTAATATGCTAGATATCAAATTGAAATAAAAGTTATTTATTTATCAGCCATTTTAAAATAGCGCCACACTATAGCGAGAAATGATGAGTAATGCTCGTATACGTTTTTTTTTTTAATGAATTGACTGAACTGTCATGTATTGTGGCCCTGATGTAAAGCTGAAACCCAGCCCATTACTAATGCAATACCTCTTAGATCATGTCCACCTTGGACGTGTCCTACATCGTGCCCGTCATGTGCGCATGTGGCAGTAATCTCACCGGCACCCATACCCTTCAAACCGGAACGCAGCAACACGAGCATTACTACTGGTAGTACTTCCCCGGACGAACTCTTTTACAAGAAGCTCTACTACTAACAAACTTTAACATTTTTTGAATTAAAATTTACATAAATGCATGTACTTGCAAATAAGTAAAAATCTACAATCAGATTAAGCATTTTATAAAATTTTAGAGTACTTGCCTGAATCATTTTATCTGTCACCTCAAGCAAAATGAAATAGTCAACATAAAAAATATTTTAAAATCTGTTTTGATAACTTGTACCGCAAAGGCCCCCGTGCAACTCTCCGAGAATAGTCAGTCAGCTGGGGTGCGTCACAGCATCCCAGACAGTATCACGAATCTCGACATGGTGCTGGGATTGCACTCGTGCGGAAAGATATATTCTATTTTTTAGCGGCTTAAACCAGATGTAACAAATGTTATGTTATGAAAAGTACCATTATTTTTAGGGTTCCGTAACACACCAGGAAAAAACTGGATCCTCATAGGATCACATTGTTGTCCTTCCATCTGTCTGTTTGTCTGTCAACACATTTATTCACAGGAACGGCTACATAGTATCAACTTGAAATTTATACCAAATATAAAAGTCTGTGAGTTTATGTCCCTGGGACATTTTAGCGAGTATAATAAACTAGAAAGTACACGATAAATAAAAAAATAAAAAATACACAATACAAGTACCATGGTACCACAACACCCAAACCCGCAACAAATATCTGCAGACCATGCAAATATTTGTTCCGCAGCGGGTATCAAAACCACAACCTCTTGCTAAGCCGGCTATACTTGCTCGTCACGCCACGAAGGTCGTCAAGTACGTACCTAATTGTGTATCAAACCAAAGATTACTCGCAGTCACGTGTGATATGACTCAACACGTGTACGAACGTTTTAAAACAATCCCAATTAGGTACATACCAACCATAGCTAAGCCCATCGCCACACCTACAGTAATCTTAAAACGAGCATGTTTAATGCGTGTCCTATTAGATTCGCCGTCAACCTTTTAAAGTGGTAATGCGGATGGAATGAAAACAAAAAGTTAGATTGCGTTGTGTTCTGACGACCTCTGTGGTGCGGCGGGTGAAGGTTCGCCTGCGACGCAGGAGGTTACGGATTCGATTCCAGCTTCGGAACAAATATTTGTATACAATCTGCAGATGTTCAGGGAGTTCTGGGTATTTTCTATGTATAATAAAAAATATCCATCTATGTAATGTATTGTATTAAGTATATCAGTTATCTAGTATACATAACACAAGCTCTTCTTAGCTTAGGGCTAGATAATGCTGTTTGAAATGTCCAGTATTTATTTATTTGTTCTTCTTATTTCCTTTACCAAAAAAAACTTTTTTTCTAAACTTTAGAACACTGTTTGAATTAGTCACAAAGGTAATTTTCCATCCATCATCCATCTGAGTAGGTACTTCAAACCAATATTGATATCACCAACCCGCCTGCCTCGCTTGGGGATTATGGCATATCTACCCCTATTCTATGTGGGGGACTTTGTCCAACAGTGGATGTCTAATGGATGATGATGATGATGATGATGTTAATTATCTTACCTTTGCTCTAGTAAAAATTACTTACTAACATCACCTAGATGAGATAGTACAACAGATAATAAACCGGCGCGAGCAATGAATAAAAAAAATTATGTTTTGTTTATTTATTTCTTATTTATATAACCTTAAGTACCTGTTTTTTTACAAAAGTTATTTTATTTAATGCCGTATAAAATATATTTTAATATGATTTTTATTTCAACTAGATATCTTGAATAGTTTAGGAGGTATTGTGGGTATTCTAAGTGACCCTATTTAAATGCACGCCAGTTTATTTAAAAAAAGTTAAAAAAATGTGTGTTGAGGCTTTTTACTCATACAAAAAATTGGAGTAATTCTCGAATGCCCCAGATTATTTTCAGAAGTTGTAAAACTAACGGTAGACCTCGCTACCGATTTTGTAAAATCTACCCAAATGAGGCACTTTTTTACTGACTATTAGCCAAGTGAACCATTCAGATGGTATTCGAGTGTTCCGTCTAGACGGTTTATCTGAGCCTCGCTATCTATCGGAATGTTTTATACACTTGAAATCGGAAAGTTACCGAGCTTTTAGCTTTTTTTGCCGCTTTGCTTCACCTTAATGTGCGTCTGTCGCAAAATACCTCACCTACTTATACCAGTATGATAAGAGTTGAGTCAGTTTCAATAATTACCGATTTAAAGTACTTAATACATGTGGCAAACATAGCTATAAACATAGTGCCGTGGTGTTTCCAGCCTAAGAATACACCCCGTGGATGTAGTAAAAGCCATACAAACGGATTACACCAGGGGATGGGCAGCAGCGTCCACCTGAGTACCTAACATCATCACTGTTATCACCAATTCACCAAACATGGGGATTATGCGGCAACTTCCCCATTGCATTGTTATGGGGGAGACCTCTTCGAGCAGTAAACGTCAAGGCTGATGATGATGATGTTCCATTTTGACAACATTTTGGTCCAAATACTTTAATTACATCAGGATTTTTTACATTAAGTATATTACTCATAACTCTAGTCTTGTTTCCTTATCATAGCTACAATAATTAAAAAAGTAAAAGATTTAACGATTGTTTCTGAATGGTCGTAATTATAATCCAATTGAAAAACCATTTTTTTCTTTTTTTTTTTTTTTTTACTAAATTAGTTTACCACATTTGAGCGGTACCCTAATAATATTACGATCTAGCCAAGTAGGCTAATGAGCAATTTGAAAAACCATTGAAGTTAGTAGAATACCAAAAGTGTTAAAAGTGTCAATTTTGAGATAATTCATTAACAATTCTAACACAATTTGTTTAGTAGAATTGGGCCCCGGAGTAATTTTAATTTATAAGACGATTCAAAATGATTCTTGTGATTTCAATGAATAAAATTATTTTGATTTGATTTGATTTCAATATATATTTTAATGCAGTTTTTTTTATTCAAAAATGAGCCTGGTGTTCCTAATAGTATATTACAACAGCATTGTAGTTTTGATTGTTCTCACGATCCCTCGGTAACTTTCATTTAATTCTTCATCATTTCAATATTCATGGTTTTTCCCCCTTTTGTTTTAAGTTACTTTGGAGATAAGTAAGGATTGCTACTATTAAGCGTTTTTTTGTTGTTGTACAAGTCTTCAAAAAGTTGCTCATAGTAGTATTAATATTACCTTTTATTTTGATCCTTATGTAAGTAGGTATATGGGCTTCACATAATCACGTAAATGTAACCAACAAACATTTAGTAAAGCATTAACGAACCATAGACTTCCGAACCTAATTAAGGTGTGTTTCTAACTTGTTTTCAACTTAGATGTGGCTGTTATCGCTAACCGATTGGACGCAATTAGCCTCAAAATGTCCATTTGTACATAAAACTTTATACTTATACAATACATTGATATTAGTTACAATGTATATTGGATGTGTGTAATTTTGTAGGTAAAATACGTGTATTTTAAGGAAAATTAGATAATATTTTTGTTATTACAGGTTTAATACCACTTTAGCCGCTCTTGCAAAAGAGTGATGAGAGTTTCCTATACTTATGTATTCTTATTTTTTGTGTTATTTTTTTTTTCTGTGTGTGTTTTGTTATATATTAACTGCTTATAAATAATCATGATGTGTCGTGTACGCATGTTTTGGAATACCACCTAGTTCAAAAAAATTAATATGTACTTTAAAAAAAATGTTTTTTTCTGTTGTGTTCTGTTTTGTGTACCATAGATTATAAATAAATAAATAAATGGTTATATCTTAAAGTATTGTAACAAATTATATAAAATCAAACGTGTTATACACAAACAGCACCCTACGGTGCGGCGCGCGTTCAATGTGACAAATGAGCGAACGCCGTGCGCAATATGCGCATGCACATTGACATAGTAAATCAAAATCTAGCACCACAACACATAGGCCATTTAGTCAAAATACCTATAAATATGACTATTAGTCATAACGCTACCGATAAGCTTAATATTACATACATAAACACACGCCTTTTTCCCCAAAGGGGTAGGCAGAGCCTTGAGACCAGAGGTCTGGCTTAAGAATAGACCTCTCCGTCTCCTCCCGTCGATTTCGTAAAAGTGGACTAAGGGATTACCAAGCATATACAGCATCCACCTGAGTACTTAACACCAATACTGCGATCACCAATCCACCTGCCAAGCGTGGTGGTTATGGCAAATACCCCTATTGCATTGTATGGGGGAGGCCTCGTCCAACAGTGGACCTCTAACGGCTGATGATGATGATGATAAACGAGTGTATCTAATATAACACTGTATCATTGTATACTATGGCATTCCTTAATAGTACGCGAACATCGTGAATCTCTCGTGGTCTTAATATTTAAAATTGACTAAAGGCATCTAAAATTATAATGCTTTCGTGACCGTGGAATCATAGAAACAGACGTGGTAAATCACTGAAATTAGAAGAATTTATATTGTAGTGTAAACGAAAGCGCGTGCTAGTTCATCCTGCGGCAACATCTAGTTTGTAACCTTTATACAAAAAATGTAGAGCAGGCAAGAATATAGCGTGAAAGTACAAATCACAATTAAAACATAAATATCCGACTATAAACCGATATCTAAATAGAACAATATCGCATCGAATCGACCACAATCCACCGTGAACGCCGCCACTGGACCGCGCGATCAAACGCACCGCGTCGCGCGTGGAAAACGCGCAATAATTGCCGAATGCAGTGAAGCGCGCTGGTGGGTCGTCACCTTTGCAATATAATATTTAAATGTTAACAATTAGGTATTATTTTAAATGTTTTTAATCATTACAGGTATAATACATAGGTACGTTAATAAATCCTGCGTTACAATAAACTGTATCTAATATACCTTTATTTATCATTTTTAATTTGCTTAGTTTTACTTCGTGCTATGTCCTTGCATCAACCTAAGTACCTACGTGCTGAAATTCACCATTACATTTCACTAAAGTATTATTATGCTGAGCATCTTTTTTTGTCAGCGCTATACACCACACAAAACTAAAACTGTTACTGTAAATTATTGTACTCGAGATGACTTTTGATCAACGTCAGCTTTCACTAACTTAATTACCTACCTATGTGTACGTTTACACCAATCGTTGTTTATACTGTTCGGCTGTTTACAATTCTATTTTATTTAGCAAAATTGATCTATAAACAATAGTTTTTTTATCCAACAAGTAAGAACTTTTATTGAACTTATAAATACTTCAAAATTGCCAACAAGAATGTTGCATTTATTGCAGATCAAAAGCTCGAACATTAAGAATACATACA
Organism: Epirrita christyi; assembly: GCA_951392215.1. Classification (NCBI taxonomy): domain Eukaryota; kingdom Metazoa; phylum Arthropoda; class Insecta; order Lepidoptera; family Geometridae; genus Epirrita; species Epirrita christyi. Next base: position 5,401,726 of record OX595851.1, read on the forward strand.
ATGCAAATAAAACGTAATAATTTCGCACAAAAGTTTAATTGGGAGACATTAACACTTGTGCAACTATGTTGTATTGAGATACACTATGCGACTATTGTTATTTTGTTGCCCTTTGTGCGAACCCCGCCATTGACATATTGGCGGGTGAAAAAAACAAAATGGCGAAAAAAAAAATGGCGTAGTGCGAGATGTAGAAATTAACGCGAGTCCACACTTCAATAAAATAGCAACAAAGAACTCGTGACCAACACCTTATGGCATGGGAAAAAATAACTCATGAAATGCTAAAATATTTTAATAATGAGATGTGAGCGCAGTTGTGTTCCAAATTGATCTATTTTACTTGTTGTAATGTTTTGGACAAGTTAATTATAATTTTTTGAATGCAATGAAAACAATGCTCTATACAAGGAAAAACTGGGTAAAATAAAACTGCTCTACGCTGTCCAAGTTATTTTTAAGTTATTCTGTGTCATCTTTCACCCCATGTAAGAATTCTGTTGGTAGTCATTGAGGTGGGGTTGCCTTGTGCCCACCCGGTCCACTACTTTGGTGTGACACAGGTATATTGATTTTTAATAATTAGGACTTTAATTTGTCCATCAACGTATCAAGTTTACTAAAAATCCCATAATTTTCTTCATTTGAGAAAACTTTTTCACCTGAGTAAAAAAGATGTAAGTAGGTATATGTATGTAGGTACCTAAGTATTATAATATCACCTAAAATAATACCTTAAATGCTGTTACATCTAATAAGAACATAACGAGAAATGAACCAGTGAGAAATGGTGTTGATGATCTTATTTAACTTCCTGCGGTCTCGGGGTATGTTGGGGCGCCTATTATGTGGGTTTATAATTGAACTCTCACAACAGATAGGTGTCCTTTGAGCCACTCGTTACGTGAGCACGCGAGCAAACCAAGATAAAAGCGTATTGGTACCCATCAATTTAACTTGAAACGATGCCATATGCTACGATGAAAAGGCAGCAAATTCGTTACACGATACGAAAATGGATCGATCAGCCTTCACTGGACACGGTTTGAAAATGGATTGGATGCAATAAACCGTTATACGAGATGATTTGAAGTGCGTTCGACAAAACAATCATTGACTAAAATGCAAAATTACACATAAATGGGAAAAAAATCGTTAAAACATTGTAGAAAACCCTATTTTCTTAATTAACTGTTAGATTTATTTGTGATCATCATATTCATTCATATAATCAAATTCTAATATTTTATTGTCAAAATTTACTGTTCTCGTTGTGTGTTGTTCTGTTCTGTTACTCTCGTTAACCGGTTTTTAAAGGATTATATTATGTTTTTTTCGAGGGATTTGACTCTGATTTCCTCGCAGCCCTATACGGGCGTGATCACTGAACGCCGATAATTCATCCTTTCTTTGGATAATATTAACAGCATGTTAACTTTTCTTTCTTCTCAATCGTGATGTGAAACTCACAAGCCTTTTCGAGAGTATGATGCAATTATTTGAGCATTGTGTTCTATATTATCACTAGCATTTGCTTGCGGCTTTGAACGCTTGGTACCAGGGTAAAAGAAGCTTATTTGTCAATCCAGATCAAATCTCTACCAAATTTCATCGAAATCAGTTAAAACTTTTTCATTTATAACTATAAGTATGATAGGATAGTATATTCATTCAATTTTCAGAATACCATCTATTAATTCCGTAAATGTAGTAGCGTGAACTTGTCTAACCACCTAAAGACATTGTACCTATTACATCAAAATGTAGGTAACCTTTAATAGGAACAAACAATTCGTAATTATAATATTTCCTGAAGTAAACCATAGACGTGCAATTCCTCTGTTTGATATCAATAATGAAGTCAATACTAAACGATTTCTTTAACATCACAGACAATAAATATTTACCCCTATAACCAAAGCAAATCAACTAACCCTTCCCTGCTAAATAATTCACTGTCAAAATACAAATCATACCCAATAAAATGCTCGCTCAAATCGCTACATAATGACATGACAGCCAGACATAACCCGTTTTCCTTTTGTTACATATTTCATACTAGGGTCATTTCTACCCCAGTGGGATGAGTAATAATAATCTGCTATTAGAGGGTTGAGACGGATTGAACTACTTCATTACTGAAAGCTTATGGTTCAGTTATTGGATATGATTTTCTTTGCAAACAACATGATTATAGAGTGTGTATCTTCAAAGGCTTTGCTGCCAATTCATCGAACTATTGACAATGTTAGAAAATATTCTTCACGTGTAAAAATGTATTCAAAATTTAATTGATTATGACAATATAATTATTTTACATCATCTTATTTGTTTTTATTTTTGTAATTTTGATTAAGTAATTTATCTATTATTGTCTTAGAGCATTGAACGAAAAGTATTGTTTACTATTTATTTATATTTTTAATGTGTGCTACTTGCTAGAAGAAATTTTGTTTACGCTGTATTTTGTTGATCTAGTATTATTATTATTATATTATATCAATAGGTATTATTATCAATAAATAACGTTTATTGTCATTTCGTGAAGGTGTCACTTCATGATATGAAGTCTGTGATCACTTTCGTGTCATCAATGACAAATAATCTAGAAGTACAGATGCCCTTGATTTAGTTAGTGGAGTTGTGATCTTTCGTAGTATCTAAAATATAAAGGGTCTTATAGAAATAAAAGTACTTACCTGGCGAACTTGCTTGTACTGCTCCTCGAAGCTCCACCCAGCAGCACTTCCTTCAGATGAAGATGACGACGCTGATCCAGCTGGTTGCGCTGGCGGTGGTGGCGCTGGTGCGAGGAACGCTGGCGGGGCGTAAGGAAACCCTCCTGAAGCCCCGCCGCCAGCAAGCGCGAACACACTGCTGGGCGTTGATAGAGGCGCACCTTGGGCTAACGAAGCTAGCGATGATAAATGCGGATGTAGTGACGATTTCAGGGATTCGAAGTCATCTCGGACCTGGTAAAAAAAAAAAAGTATGTATTAAACTAAGAATACAACAAAGCGTCTTCTTTGAAGAGACTTCTAGAGTGTTCTTTATTGACTGAGCTGGTAAAGTTTACAGCAGTTGATATTGATGCGTCCTAAATCTTCCAAAAGCCAACTTCTCCAACGACTGATGGGGAATTTCCTTTTGACTCCATTGGACTTGCCTTCTGAGCCTTGCGTGGAAGACGGGATTCTAGTTTGCTATGAAACTTACTTTCAGCTCTCTCTTTAGCGGACGAGATGAGTTGCGAGCGTGATGAGTCTTCTGATGACTGTTGAGATGGACCGCGTGATGGTTCATGTTGTACGGCAGCTGTAGTATGTGCGACCGACAACTTACTTTCAGCTCTCTCTCTAGCGGGCGTGGCGAGTTGCGAGCGTGATGAGTCAACTGATGGCTGTTGAGATGAGCCGCGTGATGACTCATGTTGTGCGGTGGTAGCTGCGGTATGTGCGGCTGATGCTGTGGTATCTGCTGGATTGGTTGGTGCTGATGCGCTGGTGCGTCTCTGCCTACACCCTCGTCTGAACTTTCGCACGATTGCTCCCCTGACGATTCCCCTTCAGACCGGGCCGACTGAAACAAATGAAAAATAATAATAAACCCACAAGCATTTATATTCCACCTGTTGTTGCAGCGACTTCTAGTGGTGATGCAAACTTGATCTGCTCTTCAGTTTATTATCATAATAACTATATATATAATTATATATATATATATGTATATATATGGGACCTATTTGACCTCCACACAACATGCCTTACGCCTTTGGGTGTTTTTTTAGTTTAGTTTAGTTTTTGTAAAGTTACCTACTACTTAGGTAGGTAGCTAGCTACCTACTGTTGTTTTTATTTTTTGTTTCTTTTTGAGTGGGGACAAATAAACGTATTTTCTTTCTTTCTTTCTTTCTATATATATAAAGTAATTCTTCTTCACTTCCGTACTTCAAGGGTACCAACGGAATCATGATAGGATCACTCAGGTGTCTGTCTTTCTGTTTGTCTGTCACAGCCTATTTTCTCCGAATATAGGTACTGGACCAAAGAAGCTGAAATTTGGTAAGTACATAATAAGAGTTGGGTTAATCATGGACGCATAGCGTAAATCAACGAATTCTGATTTCGGAGGTTAATTTTGGGGAGCAAACTTGCTATAGTCCTTATTCTAAAATCAAACTAGAAAATTTAAAAAAAACTTGTGGCAATTGCATCGTGGTGACATATTAAATGAAAAAAATCGTTATGAGATATACATTTTTTTTTATAATTTTTAAATTATTGTTAAATTTATTTAATTAAAGAAAACATGCGAAAATTGACCATCCCCCCCTCTCTGTCTCAGAAACTACTAAGCCAAAAATGTTTAAAAAAAATATGGAATATTAGAACTTTCACAGAAGTCCTAAATCTTCAAATTCCTACGCGAAACGGAAAATACTCTTAATGAGAAATTGTGTTAATTGACTAATAAGTTAATTGGTCTAGCGGTTACTAGTTACGATTAATATTACTAAATAATGTTAGCCTACCGAACCGTCTCCACGCGAGTCCAACTCGCACTTGACCAGTTTTGATAATTTTTGACTTATCTGATGTATGGTGTTCCTGAGATGAGCCAATTATGACCGTTAAAAGGAAGAACCAGATTGGTAAAAAATTAAATGCCCTCAACACACCAATAGAAAATAACTAGGTAGTTAAGAAAATTTTGTTCTTATTCCTTCAGCATTCTAGATAGATTGAATCGATAACGTAGTTGCGTATAGGCAGCGTCGTAGCTAGGGCCTGGCCCAGGGTGGGCGGCTGCCAGGGGCGCAACCCTCAGAGGGGTATACTTTGCAGACCCCATAGCCTGCAGGCCACTGGGGCACAGGCAAAACTCACGTAGGTTTTATGCTGATAAGTTTTTTTTCTTATTATCATTTAAAACAAAACCTCTAAAAATTTCAAAACGTTTCAAATTTGTACTGATATCCAAAACCTTATGCTTTTGTTGCCCAAGAACTAGAACAAGACACACGAACTTATTTGCAGTTTCGCGTTCTCGTACCAAATATGCTCAAAACGCACTTGTTAGTAGAATGCATAGAAAATATAACAAGAACTTTCGTGCTGCAGATATTTTCAACAGTAGCAGGAAGGTCTTTAAAAATGAAGTATGTAAAATTTTGAATTAATTAATAATGTATGTATGATTTGTTATTTATTTTTTGTGTTTATGATGTGTACTAATATAATATTGTGCAAGTGTTGTGAATATATATATATATATATATGAGTGGTGTGTAAATAAATAAATATTTCATATTTATATAATTATACATAGATAATGTATGACATAATGTAACATATTACCCTGCAGTCACATATGTTGTCCTGATCCAGCACTGGGATTCCCTGTGTTGAGTGTTTTCAGGAAGTATGCGAGTGGGTACTATGGTGTCAGAGCATCAGGCCCGGAACGGGTTTTTTATTTCATATAAATTTTTGTCTTGCAGCGGAATTCGAACCCGCAATCTCTCGCATCTCGGCGGGCTACTTGTCTGGTGTGCCTCTGAAGTCGTCTAAATGTTATACATACATACCTATACTAAATGTCTACTTGATAACTGTCGGTTTGTTCTATTAATTATAATGTAAATCCGTTATTGGCTGTCGGTTTGGAACATTGGTTTAATATCTTATTTCTAAGAGCTGTGGATTTTGTTGTGAAATAAATAAAATAAATAAAATAAAATTGTTCACTTCACCATTCATCTAAGGCTCCTCAACTATTCCTATATAATATAAAAACTGATTCAACATTTAAATTACACTTTCAAAGTTATTGTGTTGTTTCTCTTCCTAGAAACAAAGCGCCTTATTCATAATCATTTTATAAACCTATTTTAGTTGAAATAGCTTTTGTATTCTTCTCTCTGATGTAAAATGTCAAATGTCAAAACAAGACAAAACATATTTTAACTAAAATAGGTTTAAAAATGATTATGAATAAGGGTGTAAGTCTTGGAGGGGCGCAAAACCAGGGTTGCGATATTTGAATGTCACTGAGTGATTAAATGTCATGAAAAAGGCCGTAAATCACCGTTTTTCAGGAGATAAATACTGGAGGAGGAGCACTTGTATTAATATCATAGGTATAAGAATTTTAGTCATCAATGAGTTTTAATATAAAGAAATTTGGGAATCGCGGATTAACGACAATTGTACTGACGTTTAGTCACTCTATGACCTAAAAAAATCGCACCCCAGGGGCGCTCATGACCCTTGCTACAACTCTGCGTACAGTTATAACTTTTCCTTATAATAACGTCATAACAGCTACGTTTTATGTCTATTTCATAATTATTAGAGCTAGTGTCCGTAGCGTGAGATGTACCTACCTACCCGTGGATTAATAACGAGTTTGTACACTACAATTATACTTACCTACGTAAATGTCGCGAGGTGTCAGGTGTCTCCGTAACTACTTGAAATAATAGCTGGTGACTGAAACCAGCACTTATTTTGATGTAGAGTGCTTAAAACAGATACGCGAAATTGTCATGACCATAAATAAAAATAAATCCTTTAAGAGTTGCTGCGTTTTTGCTGCTGTTTTCTATGGGGAGGCCTCCAGCTGTGGATGTCTACTGGTTGATTCATCATAATCATTATCAGCCTATAAAAGTCCACTGCTGGACATAGGCCTCCCCCCTAGAATGCCACAACGAACGTTCCTCTAATGCGTCGTCCGGTTTGTGGTCAGTTTGAAGGATCGTCTAAACTAAGATCATGGTTGCACACTGTGAAGCCAGGGTCATTTAAAAGTCTACTACTGAACAAACGGCCTCCCTCATACAAACGGGTTTGAGCTACCTCCATCCACCGACCTTCGAAGATCTTTAAAATGTCAGCAGTCTATTGTGAGGGTGCGTTCCTACAATTCATTGAATTCACAAGGATCATTTTGAATCGTCTTAGAAACTTAAATTACTCCTGTTCCAACGCGACTAAGCCTAGAAGAAGAATCGTTTGTTATTAACATGAAATGACGGCCGTAATCGTCCAATTGCGGGGCAAATACTGCAGTAGCTCTAAGTACAAAAGGGCTACTTTTTTCTACTCTTCACTAGGCCATCAACAGCCTTTTGATGGCCACGCTGGACGAGGATCATAGCAAATCCTCCCATTGCATTCAATGGGAGGATTTGCTATGATCACCAGGCTTAGGCGGATTGGTGATTGCAGTATTGGTATTGAATACTCAGGTGGATGCTGATGGTGGACCTTTAGTCAGCTTGTCCGACATCCACGGGAGGTTTCTATTCCTAAGCCGGACTTGCCATAGCACCTAGGTACTTAGGTAGGTTCGCTTTCACTTTTATTTAAAAATTGAAATATGTATTGTTCGAAGAGCATGTCCATCAATTTAACGATACCACAAGCATATGTTAGGTTTACCACGAAAACTTATCGCCTTCGGGCGCTTATTTTGGTGACTGAAACCTGCCGTATTAGCTGTGTAATAATTTATTGTTGAATAATTTTGTATGTTTTTTTCTGCATTTGCTAGAATATTAGTTGGTATTTTTTTTCCAAACCTTGTACTGCCTGAGTATAAAAATACTTAGGTACCTAGGTACCTGTTAGTATCAAAAAGAAGAGGATTCCAGAATTCCATGGATGAAACACATTACAAGTCATCGCTTAAGAGAAGATTACTGACAAAGTTAGCTTCTATTTTGGCTATTATTTCATCAAACTCCATGAAATTTTGCACACCTGATCAGTACACTAATATCTAGACACATAATGCATCAGTTTTTTGAAAATTAGTTTTTAATTAATAGTTTAAAATTATTTTAAAACGTGATATATAATCATAATAATTTTATAAGAAACTAACGCATCATGGGTTCATGGAGTTTGAAAAAGTAATAGCCTTATTATTTTTTGATAATTATTATTAATTATAACTATATTGGAACAGTAGCGAACAATACCTGACCAGACATTCCGATTGATCCAACGACATTTTAAAGGTCGCAGCAAGTCAATGTTTGGAGGCGGCTAAAGACCGTTCGTCGTGGTATTCTTCAGAGGAGGCGTAAAAATTTCTAGCAGTGGCTGGTGATGTTGAAATTAATTATTTATGTTTTACCGCTTGTCTGAAGAAAACAGTGGTTTCCCAAATTTCACGGAAGAACCAGCCATCAAGTGTTTAAAGTTCCATAGGACCAGTATGAAGGAACTAAAGCGAGCAATCAAATTGTTGGTTCGAAATGAGCGCGTTTCGCCGACGGCCCCCGGCCCACAATTACGACATTAAAATTATTTTATTTCCATTTTTATTTATTATTCGCATCATTATTATATTGTGTGGAGTTATTATCGGTGAAATGTTTCGTTCGGATAAACGTTGGAGCGACACGCAAGCCTCCCCAACGCCTTCGACCAGGGTTCGGTATTAATCCAACTTATAAATTGTGAAACGATCTGAATTTTGTTTATCTTATTTTTTCGGAACTCTTCGCTCATAATCCTGATATATGCATTATGATAAGGTGGAGGAAAAATTCAATCAAAGCTCGTCCCAGCGCAGATCAGGCTGACTCGGAAAGAATATATCAAACAAACATTCGAATTCATTCATTAATATTATTGCAAAATAGAAAACATTATTACAAAACACATCACTTGACTCATTTACACTGGCGTTTCATTTAATATTCATTTGTGTGTGAGAAAGGTGGTATTTTGGGCTCAACAATTCAGATATTTACATAAGATGAAGTAGAAATCCTTTTACAAAAAGTAATAGATTTCATAATCATTTATTTGTTTTATTTGTTGTAACCGAAATGAAAAATAAATTAGTGATTGAGGAATCTATACGATCATAAGACGGCGTTAGTCTTCGGCGGAACCCTAATCGTGTCCCTACATATTCCCGTCATTTCTTTCTCATGGTTCAGCTACTGGATTCCAGCTGTTTTTTATTACTTTTAAAGTGACCGCAATTTTATTTAAACGTTATATCAATAAATTGAGCCACTTATCCAACTTTCGAGTTCGTCCACCTACGGGTGAGAAATCCCAAAATTCGGCAGCAAAATCAAAAATTACGACGTACGACTTAAATTTGTATAATTATCGGGTGACGAACTGTAAAAACCAACAGTTGCAAACACCAATAAGTAGGATAACGTTAGCACATACAGTGCTAAAGCTAAAATAAATAGAATAAATATGTACCGGTCAAAATCACTCTCGTGATTTTATAATAAAATATTAACTGTATGCCGTTTAGTGGGCCGATGAAAAGGTACATAAGTATTGAACGAGTCAATAAAAACGACCGGAATTTCACTACAAGTTAACACTTCGGGGTATATGAAACATGTATGGCAATAGACTTATAAGCTGATGAAATCAGACAAACAACTGAACTGTCCAATGTTTGTTTTGTCGCAGTACCTAAAAGTTCCAAAGAGAAATAAACAAGAAGATAGGTCATAACTATCGCGGAATCCATGCCTATAGCTTCTGCACAATTTCACATAGACTGACTTCTTTCACATAACACCCAGATAAGTTTGTCAAAATCCTTACCTGAAATATGAGCAAGTCTGAAGAAAATTTGAGTGAAAGTGTGTTAGTTAAAATAATAGCTAAGTAGCACAACAAAATATACAAGCTTTTATTTAAAACTGATACAATTTAAATCGTGACAACAACAAAGAAACGGAAAGTGAAAGAATTCAGTCATGGAAACCATTAAAGGGACTACTTGCTTATATTTTGTATAAACATGAACCTTACGCTTTCTTAGAAGAATCCCGAACCTTGATATAAGAAGGACACACTGTTGATTAACGCTTTTTTTCTACACTAACAATGCCATCCAAAAATCATCACTAACTATATAAGAATAAAGCACATTTCAGAAGTGTGAAAGAAGTAGCAACCAATATCAATGAAGATAAAACCAAAAGTGTTTTGAGCGAACCGCTACTCTATTTCAATGATAAAGTGGTAGCTAAGTGTTAAACAATTAGATTTCGGTCCAGTTAAAATTGAAGTAAAAGTTAACAAAACTGTCTTCATAATAAACGAACAATCAAAACAAAATTAACAACAACAAAGGCATTTATAGAATGAGTGAGAAATATGCTTTTCATGACACAAAACTGTTTTACTTAACCTGTTTATTACAATGGTACAGCACAGACTGATCAATAATATTACACTGTAATATTTGAGATATAGAAATCGTAATCATACGCGAGTATGTTTATGAGGCAAAATCAAATAGAAACTTGTAATGAAAGATGTCGTGTGCGTCCGACATGTTTGGTATTCAAAACAAATACGACGGCAATAAAATATTGAACGTTAAGCTGTTAAGATGGAGATATCTGCCGAGTTGCGAGGTGAAAACATTGATGACTCTGTCGAATCACTTTATTACACGCAAATTACTCAATTAATACACTATTTAAACCCGACATTTTTTTCTACAATGTAGGCGATGACTTAACAATTTACAATCTGAGCGTTGTAGAGGATGCTATCAATTATGCTCTTCCACTACAATATCACTGTGGATATATTCTCTACATTGCCTATATTAAAATACTTTACCTCAGCAAGCTTTGATGGACTATAGGAATGTCTCAGTCCATAGCAATTATTTAAATTCATATTCTTATTTGTTATGGAAATCTCAGACCAATGCCATTAAAGATCTTCGCGTGATGGTGGTTCGCATCCACACTCCCTGGAATATATATTAGCGGGAGGGTCACGAGGTTTGTCTACACATTAGCGGTGTTAGCACCCGGGATACCTCGCTACCTGCTTGTTTGCCTAGACATAAATATACCCTCTATTTGCCTAGATATCCACACATATCTGGTGTTTCGCGGAGCTCTTGCAACACCATTTGAGCAACGTATTGTTGACGTCGAAGGGAAATCTGCCTTTAGTGTTTGCGCAAGATTCGAGAGGATTGTACAAGCTTCATACTAATAAGTTGTAAAGGCGGCTATTGAACTGCGATTAGCGAACCGCTTCCATATTTTGTAATGCATGATTGTAGAGTTTATCTCCGGCAATTTTAAGAGCACAGCAATAAATGTAAGGGATATTGTTGAACAAAAGGAATGGCACCTACATATGTGAGACGGATGGTCTGTCACAATGTTGCCAATAACTGCCGCAGTCACATTAACATTAGCGGACATAAAATAACCGCCAATAAGTTGAGGTACGCATCAAAACGTCGACAAAGCAACAGGTTCTCGGCATGGCAAACACGACGTGTTTACATTACGATCCTGGGGCTTCATTTAATAATTCTCGGGAACTAAAAGCCTTTGAACATTTCATCAGATGACCCTCGGTGTTTGCACACACTCCTGCGTCGAGATGCTAATGTGGACACAGAGACCTGTATCGCCGATCGATGCGTTTATTGTTAGCCCTTTCGAGCTTTGACTTCTACTATTTCACGGGATGTTCGATCACCAATATCTTGTGCAAACATTGGAAATGGAATTCTTTATTTTTATTCACGTTTTTATTTGACGTTTAGTGGGCAGTCAGTTGGACTTATTGACCGTTTATTTATGTTCTCATGCAAAAAGTGCCACATTTGGAATAAAACCCATTAGATGCACGATCTAATCATTTGCAAAAACATGTAGTTTGAGCTGGGGAAATCGGTAATATTTGAAGCACAGCATCAGTGAATAGATAAAAGTGCATCAAACATTTGTCAATCAAGAAGCCGGAATACGAGACAAGCTAAGTATTTGAGCAAAACAAAAGGTGATAAGGAGAGGTAAATAACCTGAGCCATTGACGGCGTGACGACGCGCCGGCGCGCGTGCAGCGTAAACAGTCATGTCATGTTGGACGCGCGCCTTCTCCGCTCAACAACAGCTGTTTAACGGCTCGCATAACCTCGCTGAAATATCGACGCAGACCATTTAGCAACCTCTCCACCGCACAGAACATCAACACAACTTAACACGCAATTTACGACATCAGTGGCACTCTGTCACTGCATAACGCAAGTGCATCTTCATTCTCCATCGGTAGGTACACAAAAATTAGTTCCACCCGTTTCTAATGCCCATCACAACCGTATCTACCGACGCTATTGCATCCCAAATCATTTGGCCTCGTAATTTTATTCAAAATACCACAAGCGGTAAGTAAAAAGAGATCGTGTCGCTTATTGTGATGATAATTATTTTCAGAAAACAAAAACTAGAAAGCGGACGACCGGTGATGCCTATCAGTTAATTATTGTCACCAAAATGGCGGCTTATTGTTATTGCCTCAAAATGGCGGGAGTGACAAATCGTTAGGTTTCGTGTACGTTCCGTTTGATTGACGCGTGCCAGATTCCGCGGTAATATACCTTTATCCATATTTATTTATGCGTAGAAAGCGCAAATAAGAACGGGTTCTTTCACATTGCGATCGAGATGGTGAATCGAGGTTTACGGACACTTAAGGCGATCGAATGACAAGCGATTAACGTCCGTCCGAGTATTGATTAGGTTAGGTCGGCTTATTAGGGTTATTAAGGTAATGTTTGCTATCGTAAAATATCGAAGTCTGAGACAATTTCGAGCCGTAGCAACGTTAGGATCAAATATTGACAGTTCTCACGAGTGTCGCAGCGGACACGGCTCGTGCTCGTGCGAGCCTATGTTCTTATTCCTTCCGCTTTTCACACGTATAGGTAATAATCGATCGCTTTTATTGCCTGTGTGTAGGCCGACGCGACACTTCGAGGAACTATAACGTGACCTCTAGTTTGCCGACGGATCGAGCGAAGCTGGACGTTAAGTGGACCAACAAACTGTGACTGCACTCGTGATTTCTTCGAAAGACCTGCGAGCTTGCGTCGTCAGATTCCTTTGTTATCGATTATCCACAGGTCCTGACGCACTGTGCAATCGCGTTAAATGTAAAATATCAGGTAAAGTAAAGCTCACCTTTATTTACATTAACTTATTCCGCAAACTGGCAAACAGCGATCATCGTATAAAGTCTTTGTGATTCCCAAAGTGGATATTTGACTTGAGTCATTTAAAGGGAAGTTGACGTTGGAAAGCGACCTCAAATCTTGGACAAGATGATGCTTTGGAGAATACAAATAAGGCACTAATGTGTCAGGATTGCCGAAATATGGATAAAACAGAACAAATAACAGAAAAAAAACAATAACAAATAAATTATAATAATATAATAAAAGAAAAAATAATACAAAAGAACAATGATAAAACCTAAAAAGTGGATAGACCACTACACGACCTTTTCAGGAACTGGAATATCGTAGCAGTCAATAGTAGTATCGTAGTAGTGTCGTAGTAGTGTCGTAGTAGTGTCGTAGTAGTGTCGTAGTAGTGTCGTAGCAATAATAGTAGTAGCAGTAGTCAATAGTAGTTTATTATTTGACTTATTGATTGATTTTGTATCGCATTTCTCTGTACATGGGTCACATCACTTTATTCGGATGCATCTCGGACTGACGGATATACACAAATCAAAACATCAACAACTCATTCACAAACAGAACATTGTAGTATATTTCGTAACAATGGGTTCGTGACGATAGTAAAATGTATCGTTAAACGCTTTACCGTGGCTTAACCGCTGGTTAATTACCTGGAGCTTGTGGTGCTCGTAAACCTGGACCAGGAAACTAATGCCCAAACCGCAGGTAGGTCAGGTGAACACTGCACATTGTATGAAATGAACGGTGATCTAGGTACTGGCGATACTATAGAGAGAAGATGTGTAATGAGTTAGAGGTCACGGAGTCATAGGTGAGCACAGAAAATCTTATGCTAGAAATATACTGCAAACATCCAACTGAGAACACGCCAGAACATATTTCTGAAGTACTGGTTTCTAAGGAGGTATGCATGACCAAGAGTGGTAAGAGTGTTATTGGGTGTCTGTAGTACACGCCACAGATAAAAGGTCTTCAGAATAAATGAAAACACGTCGGATAGTCAGGTCGGGTGTTTTTAGCATAACTCGGCCTTCATAGTAGTCAGATGATGCTGATGGCTTTAGTTGAGGATTAGTCGGAAAAAGAAAACGAACAGCACATCTATGTCACGAGGCATTTAGAGCTGGAGTTCTGTGGATTGAAGAGACCTTTAAATGCAAATGCTTTCTTCAAGAACCTAACTTACATGGATCTAAGAGAAATCAGACTCGGAGGAAATCCTCTCGTAATTCCTGAAAAAGGACCACTGTTCCCGAAACAGCTATCGCAAGTTACGATCCTTGATCTGAGCAACTGCAATGTAACATCGCTAAACATTGACGCTTTTAAAAAAACAGTACATCTAACAGATTTAAATCTATCTGGAAATCGCATCAAATCCCTTGAAGGGAGTTTGTCATTCCTTGAAAAATTACGTCACTTGGAGAAAATAGATCTGAGCAACAACAACTTAACAACAATCGATCCTCTCATATTCGTCAACAACCCCAGATTGCATTCATTGAACCTGCTCGGAAATCAATTCGTTTGCGATTGCAAGATCGCCGAGATGTGGGACTGGGCTAACATGATAAAAGGTGACCTGGATGTACTCGTTGGAGCTAAGAGCGCCGAGAAAGATATAGTCGTGAAAGGAAATAAGAAGAAGAAGAATTTGCACTGTCAAGGTACTTTTCTTTAAGTTGACTTAAAGAAAAGTACCTTGCCATGCCTTGGAAGCTATGGGGTCGCGCACCGCGAGGTTCCAGAGGAATTCCCTCCAGCGTTCACTTAAGTTGTGGAATGATCTCCCTGCCGAGGTTTTCTCTAGTGACTACAGTATGGGGTTTTCAAAAAGGGTGTTTTAAAGTTCTTAAACAGTCGGCAATGCGCGTGTGATGCCTCTGGTGGTGCAGGCGTCCATAGGCTACGGTAACTGCTTTCCATCAGGTGGGCCGTATGCTTCTTTGCTTATGTAGTAGTATAAAAAAGTATATTTTGAAAGGGTTGGCCGTACCACAGAGTCTACCAATTTTCATTTTAAGGCTCCAACCAAAACTTGCGTTGCTAGCATACTCCTTCGTTTGTAAGGATATGGTAGACACGCGGTACCGTTAAATGGAACCTTAAGGTATTTTTCCCCACTTAAATTTTTAAATTTGAAAACGACAGCCAACCCGATGCTAATTCATACCGAGACTTAGCCACGTTTATGAATATGACGGCATGAGGACAGATAGATACCTATGCAACGGAATAACTTTATAAGCCTCTCTTACCATGATCGAGTATTCAAATAACTTACAAAAAAACAATCGATACAATTCGCAGAATTCCGTAAGTACATCTTTTACATAAATCAATTCAGAATCGATGGTGACCTGTCCGGCTATCAATCAAAGCTCCCGAGGCATAGCTGAAGAATGAATGGCAGCTTCACTCCAACGCCACTACAGCAACAGTAAGTTACTGTTGTTCTTGTATCGGTTTTTAAACTAGCCCGAATAGGCTCCGTAGGTACTATTAACACAAAAAGGGGGTACTATTACACACTTAAACGAACCGACTATCCCGAAAACAAAACAAAACTATAAATAATTTGGCATTGCTAAAAAAGATATCTGAAAATTTTCTATAAAATGCCCCTTTACTTAATCAGCTGTTTCTAAGGTTTGATAAATAGAACGTACTTACATGTTAGACAAAATACGTCTTACGAAAGACCTGTCCCTGTAACTGTCACACAATTGTTAAAACACGCGTATTAACGCGAATTAAGGTAACTAGTTAAATAAAAACTAGGTATAACTAACTAATAATAAGTTAAATATTGTTTTGTTAACTGAGCGTTTTAAAGAAAACGGATGACAGACCACGATTTTACACACTGCACATAAATGATAAAAATATGCTTTTACCAAAGAGATTGGATACAAAAAACGTATTAATATAATACAATATCCGACCTAATAGACTTGTCGTGGACGTATTGAGAGTCTACTCTGCATTGTAGACAACAACTTCTTGCTTTCTCTTCAGCCACGGTTCATCAAACTCCAAATCAGTGCAGTTATCTCATGGGCAGTTAGATTTATTTGTATCCAATCTCTTTGATACAACCCTATTTTTGACATTTAATTTCATCAGGTAGAGTAGGGGTTTTTAGTAGGGAAGACCTAAAAATGTTTCTTGTCAGAAACCTCTCATTCGTTAAAAGTTAGGTATTTTTCAGACTTTATAACTTATCACTGGTTAAAATCGTAATTTTATTTTAAAAAACATGAACGAAATGTTTACAATTATAACATACCTAATCTATATATACCTAATATAATAACACTATACCTAATATGAAATAAAATAAAAATGCATGACGTCCCTTTTCGGAAAAACTAACAGCAGTCTATAGTTATCCAGCTTTTCTCATCGCTCTGTGACAAAGAGTACAAGTAACCTAATGTCTCTTATCGAGATATACGAGTCGTTAATTTATCAAATCGATGCGTCTGACAAATACCAATCGATTTGAATACCGGACGGTAGAATCGGACGATTATTATTTTTTGAGCCAAGTTTACCAACATATAAACAGGCGTGTATTAAAGGTAACCATCGGTCATGGTGATGGAAAATGTATGAAACAATTTAAGCGTCCATTTAATAATGTTGGAAAGTTATAGCTTCAGAATCACCTACTTACTTGTGAAGAATGGAGTGAGAAAATGTTTGATTAGCCGATTCAATTTTGAAATTGCATTTCTTCTTCCTGTGCAAAATAGGTACAGTTGCAAACACAGCTGTTATGGTAAATAAAAAACAAGCGACATTGCTATAGTGTGCAGTGTGCAGGCATTCAGGCATATTTACAATGTTTGTCAAAATCAAGTGACGCAAATTATCAAAAAAACAATAAGGTCACTAACATCATATTATGACGTTGCTGCAATTCAACATCCGTAATTATTAGCTAATATCAAACAAAAAACAGCAAATATAAAACTGAGATAGATAGATAGCCACCATCATCAGCCTGTAGAAGTCCGACTATACGACTACTGGGCCTTCCTCCTAGAATGCCATGATGAACGGTCTTGAGCCGACTCCATCCGCCGACTTCCTGCAACCTTTATAATGCCTAGTCCATCGAGGCCTTCCTCTACTGCGTCGTTCTGTTGGGTGATCTTTATTAGACACCGAATAAAAATGCAAAAACAAAGGGAAAAAAAATAATAAAAGTAACGTACTATGGGCGGCGTTATCGCTAAAAACGTCTCATCTCTTCCAGACAACTTTTCAAACCTGATTTTATCGCGTCATTCCCACTGCTTAACTTGTTGGTATTAACCACTGCTCAACGGCTCAACTGGTATACTGGTAGAGGGTAATAGCATCTGACCAACTAAAATTTACTATCTAATTATAGATAGAAAAACAAAACTCCAAACCTCATAATAAATATACTTTACCCCACTACTAAGAACCTACCACTACCACTACCTACTATTACCTAGTATAAATGTCAATTGAAAGCACAAAACTTTAATTCGAGTCGTTCGTCAACTTGTCTTAAAAGACTTGCATCATTTTGTGCGAGTAATTGAGTTGCAAAAAATAAAATGATTGATTTATTACACCATACCATGAATACATAACGATAATCGAGTTGTGTCATAATTACTTACCCTATTATTTTAGTAGAAATAAAACAAACCGTAAAACAACTTGACACGATTTAATACAAATTTGTAATGACAAAAAATTCCACGTAAGTCACCTTAAATTTCCTCGATGTCTTATGAAGTTATATGATAAATACCTATAACAACAAAAAACTTCTCTATTTTATTCCGTCCTTCGTATCCTACGTAAAGAGTCAAAACAAACATTCATTTTAAAAATCAATATGAACCCTTTCGATAGTGTTCAAATAAACCGAGGCGATTCAAATAAAAATAATCGAAAAAATATCTTGAAGAATCGTAATCAAATGTGCCCGATCTGTCAACCATCATTGTATTTTAAATCATTCAATGATGTCTGATGACGATATGAATAAATCATGCCTGTGTGATGGGATTTTGATAATCTTCCACCAATGTTTTGGCATTGTTAGGTACATTTTAGCTTTGAAAGTCTAACTTACCTGTCGGTACATAGAGGAATAGACATTCAATTTACTTATTGATGGATATCTTTACGACATTCTGGTGGCCATTTAATATAAATAAAGATTTAAATCCCGTCTTTTATTTCAATCCAACGTTTACAAATCAGATAATCGAAAATAATTGATGATTAAATTCAAGACGCATGACATGAAAGTAAGATCGTGCTCTAAAAATACCAAGCTCACATACCTTAAATAATTGATAAATCAATGCAGCTCTCAACGAGAAGGCCACTAAATCAAAAGGCGACTGCTTATCATAACATTTTGACGTAACAGAAACGCATATTAAACTGTTGCCACTAGATGGCGCGATAAGCAGCTGTCAAACTCACCTGTCATTAGCTTATTAATGGCCGCTGGACGCCATATTGATAAATTAAAGGTTATTGGAGTTTTATTACGATAACGTGTACAAAAGTGGCTAAAGAGAGTTTTTAATATGTATTTGTATTTGTATTTATTTATTGCTCACATGTACATACAATATGTAAGGATTCAGGTTTGTGAGTCATTGGTCCAAATGGTCTAATTAAAGTTGGCTATACTGAATGCGTAATATCATTCGCGTCAGTTTTGAACACAATGGCTCTCCCACGCATGTCTGGTGTGATTCCTGCACATCTCTTTGCAATTTGGATGAATTTGCATATCTACACAGTCAAAGAGCATAATTCAATTTGTCTCATGTTTACAAAAAGTTAACAAACCAGGCCGACTTAACACTTTCGCTATTATCCTTAGTTTTTTCATAGGCAACACTGTCTTATTTAGCTAAACATTTGGATTTCTTACCAATAAGCAGAAACACGTCCAAAGCAATAGCAACTCTATGGCAATTGATTTTCGATTGAAAATTATCGTTCTAATAAAAGGATATAGGGACGTTCTTAGTAGAGTTTTGGCTGACCATTGGACCACACACGGTCGCGAGTCAACACTGGTCCCAAGAACAACAGTATAGCACTTAGTATACTTTACAGCATCAGGTAAGCTAGTAGCTTTTTGAGGCACACGCACGTCCTGGAGATTCACTTTTTAATGATGATTCAATTTCTACGTAGGCCTAAGACGGAATAACCTAATAAAGAAAGATAGTGGACTTGCAATTAGATATATATTATTATATTTGACACCAACACCACAAACTGGACGAAGTAGTGAAGACGGCGCCCTCTAGACATTACAAAGGTCGCAGGACTTTTCGTCGTGGCATTATTATGGGGGAAGCCTATATCCAGCAGTGTACTAGAGGCAGATGATGATGATGTTGATTTGGCAATCTTGGACAGGAATGTTTATTATGAAGAATAAAATCACACTGATAAATCCAGTGATCTCAAATAAAACATACTAAGCAGTACAGAAGCAGCCTGGCACAAATGAAATTGAAAACAAAATACGCCCATTCGTCTACAAAAAACTACTATCGTGGGCGACAAAAGGATCGGTAGCTTGCAGACGACACGACACAACCTCATATAATTTACATTTTAATTGCATGTATGCAAGACGAATCCTCATCATCAGCCTATAGAAGTCCACCCCCATGGAATGCCAACGAACAACAGTCTTGATAGTCCTGCGACCGTTATAATGTCTAGAGGGTGCCTCCATCCACCGACATCCTGCGACCATTGACTGCAGGGCCTTCCTTTACGTCGTCCAATTTGTGGTCGCTAGTGGAAAACCTTTATTTCCCAATGGTTGTCAGTTCTGCGAGCTATATGACCTGCTTATTGCCACTTCAACTTGCAAATTCTGAAGCTATGTCGGTGACATTGGTTCTTCTACGTATTTCCTCAATTCAAATTCTATAACAACAATACGAATAGGTAGTATTATTAAGGGCTTATTTTACTTCTTCAAGTTGTCCAAAGATGCACACTTGCGCACTAAACCGTCGCACGCGCATGCTAACGCAGACGCGACAGGAAGGGGCGGGGTCGCCGCACATTAGCGACTGTTCCCCGAAACAGTTCTTTGATAATTTCGGGATCGTTGAGAGTATTAATAAATATGACGTAAGCAACACAGCCTTCTTCATGTTTCACACGTTTTTGGAGAACTTTGCTTAGTTAGCGACAATTTTACGGTAATTAGAAAACTTACACATAACTTTAAGTTAAGTATTACATAACCATGTGTACTGTGTTATCAAATAAAGCCATAAATATATTTATTAAGCTAATGACAGCTCCTAAACACGCCTCAAAAAAAAAAGTCAACAATAGTTTATAAAGTGTGCTTGAGCTGAATCAACAGACTACCGTAGTTACAGACCACACGGGCCATGGAGACAATTGTGACATTCCCAGAGTGGGTAAATAAGGTGGGCGATGGTATCTGTAGCGAAGTGGAGTGGACGGTATGGGAGGGCGAGGAGGGATTTATAGAAAAGATGGCGGGTTTGATCGACCACCTTAGCGTAATAAGCACGAGGGCACTGTTGGACTGAACTCCATTTCTGCAATTGAATGTTGGTATTGAGGCCAATAATTATTTTTATAGCCCTAGAGTGGTAAGTGGTATGGTATCAGTTGTGGAACTGCTACAATTGGTTCATCATCATCAGCCATTAGACGTCCAATGCTGGACGAAGCCTCCCCTATAAAATACAATGGGGGGATTTGCCATAATCATCACGCTTCGCAGGTGGATAAGTGATCGCAGAATTGGTGTCAAGTGCTCAGGATGCTGCTGCCCATCCCCTTTTTGCGATGTCCATGGGAGGAGACAGAGGGATCTATTCTTAAGGCAGACAAGATTAATTGCTAAGAAAACCTTCTACAGATAATGCTGGCATTAATTGAACACCACGTAGTCCATAAAAGTCAATTAGTGATCTTCTTAATTGCAACAATCACGCCGTAATGAGTTTCATTTACCAAATGTAAAAGTGCCTTGTGTAAAATCTGGCAGTAAAAAAAACTTTAGTTTTGGTTAATAAATAAATAATGAATAACTATTTATATTAAACTATTTATAATTACCATAATAAAATGTCCATAACCCTTCAATGCTTGACGCCGGTGGGTGCTTATTAACAAATAGAGGTCCCTGGGTCTAAGGGACCACCGGTGTTACATCAGCAAGTCAAATTATATAAACCTGCTCGTCATTCAAGGGTTTGTTTGCAGTTACGTTAAAAAAGAATTTATCCAACTGAATTGTATTAAATTACTAATATAATTTAATATTAAGAAAATATCGTGCTTTAAATAATGAAAACAAGCTTCGAAAACTATTACTTTTTTGTTTTCGAAGGCAATCTTATTTTAATGTTGATTTATTCAACCTACCTTAGCCTAATGCAATTAATAGAAGAAACAATAAATGCTATGAATATTTAGATACATACCAGTTTCTATACTCGTTGGCATATTTAAAGCTCTAAAATATTTATTTTACAAGCAAAAGAGCCTAATCGCCATGGTAACGTTTTACGCTTCAAAAACAATCACGCAGTTCAAAAAGAAACAGCTAAACATTTCTAAAGACATTTAAATGTCACATTCGCACTTTCGTTCACGCATGTACCTACCAACCATAGAATCTACTTTAGTGATGTGCGCAGGTTAAATATGAATAAATAGTAATTTTAAAAATTCATTAGCTATTTAAATTCTTAAAACAATTATCACCTGACAAAAATATGTATATCATGTTAGCTATATAATAATTATTAGAGGTTGGTTCGGTATGAAACTTAATTTAATTGTTTTAGTTTTTCACAATTTAACATCCCAAATCTTTGTCATAGTTGCATTGGCAATATCAAACTCTTGTTTAAATACATGTATCTACAGTACATCGTAGTTATCAATACGCTTCTTCGCTACATCACTAACAAGAATCACCACATTAGCATACATACTCAGATAAAAGAGGCTACTCAACATGCATGATATATTAAAATCACGTCTCCGAAACAATTAACAGAAACGAGCGAGCGATCAAATAAAACTGCTTTTGTCATACAAACAGACTCGCGCATTCTAAGAGCCATGAAGAATAACATTAAAGTCGATATGAATCGATTTCTGTTGTCCAATCGGATCGCGTGAAAATTAACAATATGGCGGACGTTGTTCTATTCGGATTTTATGTGCTGATGTAGGTACGTTAGTATAGGAAATAAGTAGTTACTTTACCTATAATTGTAAAGAACTTGTCCTTGTTTTGTTGGTTTATAATAATCTATTTAAGCTTTTGAAAAAACAGACTTCATGCTCAAACAATAATCTTCTGGGTTATTATTATCATATTTACCTTGATCATAAAATTAAAAGAAACGACAAAAACAGTTTACACCTATGTGCATAATTAGGTAAATTGATCTCGACAATACTAGCCGAGTTTCTATTTCTAATCATTTTAAATAAATTGTTTTCAATCTGCCAATCAACTTCATAAACACTGTAATTTAAATAACATTCGATACGCTAAACTAATTAGCAACGAATGACGCAGCTACTGCGTTCAATCTCATTTTACAATTCTTAGTTTGTAAAGCAGTAAACGTATTCGAACATTTAGCAAACAGTTTTCCGTCATAGAAACGCTAGTCAACCTCAAAACATCACAGGACAAAGAGCGAGACGAGACGCATCACCTCCAACCTCCGATTGAGAAACCCAATTTGAATAACAATCAATAAATTAATGTACAACCGTAATTTATTCATAACTGGAGTCTGTGACACAGCGGCGCAAGACGAGCGCTGAATCCAAATGAAATTTAATAAGGAACTCCTTTTCAACGGCCCATTATGGTCAGAATGTGATACTTTTCTTAACGTATCATCATTATCGGTCACCACAATGCCTCTTTGAGCAGCAGTGTCGTTAAAACGGACTAATCTCTTTACACGTAAAAACGGACGGTAGGTACCGAATGTGTTTCTCGTGTTGGAATAATTAGTCTGCAATTGAAAGCATGCTTTATTTCAAGAGCTGGACAAAACGGACATGACACGGTTGGCCAACGGTAAAACACTTTCACGAACACAATGATAATTATTACAAAAGACTGCGATTCTTAAATTTAGTGGGCCGTTACGCGATCTGTATTTAGAATATAAAATGAAAATATTTAAATCGTCTATCCTTAAATAGAAGCTCGTTAATTACATACCGTAGGTAATCACATTTCGCCAAACGCGTTACCAAACACATGCCCCATCCCTTCAATGTTCTAAATTTAAATATTATTAAGGCGGGGGGGAGCTGGAGGCACGCTCCCCGTTTCAATACATTCCGATGATTTTTTTTCCCCACATTTAATTTTGGGTGTGCTTTATATGTACATCGTTATTTATTATTGTGTTTAGATATAAACAAAACATGTTAACTAATAAAGTTATGGCAACGTCTTTGTTCATTTTATTTGTACTCTCACACCTAAAAACAATGTTTAACAGAACTCTTGAAAACTGCATTCCGATGTTGAAAAGTTAAGGTTTGAATCTGCATAAATGAGTTAGAAATCACATGTGAATATGCGCAGAAGCAACAGAATATCAATTTGCGTGTCGTCACGATATCACCCCTGGCGTTTGGGAATCTCTGTATACCACAGATTAGTTTAGAAACCTACACAGAATAATCATTTCTTAAATGGACACAATAATTTAAATTTTAAATTATTTAGGTTGTCAAAATAAGTATACTAAGAACACACTAACTGCGTTACTATAAAACTCGGATTATCCTTGGAATAGTTAGTATTTTGTTTCTTGCATTGACAAGCATTTTTAAATTCAATCAAAAAATATATATATTTCTGTGCAACTATTCCAAAGATATTTCAAGTTTATTAGTAGCACGGAAAGTTTGTTTTCATACCTATTATGACAAATTCTTGAAAAGCTTTTTTGCTGGGCGTTAGAAATTTTGAGAGCTTTTTAACTCGGCGCGTAGATAAATACTATCATGTTGCAAATCAACACATACGTTATATAACTTAGCTCTTCGGAAATATATTGAATAAATGCCTAATTTTACCAGGTTTACTTGCAATAGAGTTTCAACTTTTTATTGCACCAGCCATAATAAACGTTGCGTGTCTAAATCATGGCTGCGGGCGAAACAGTAGCAACCATCGCCGTCTAAATTGCCGGCTGTCAGAGGCTGTGATGTCAGACGTCAGATCCACCATCGATTAGTCGATTATCTGAATCATGGGAATCGATTATTCGCATTTTCTGAGGAGGGTATTACGGACAAAAAATCATTTGAAGTCATTGATGCTAAATTGGGATCTACGATAATTTTAATAATACCGATTTAGAGAAACTTGACCTGAGGGTTGATTCCTGAAATTGTATGATTAAGACACCGAGTTTTAGCCATCAAGTAATCTAACCATTTAACACCTAGGGAGTGTGCTCTAGGGAAAAAATTCCCGATCGAGGTGACTCAATACTAAATCGTTAATTGTGGCCTAAATACCACAGCTATCATAAAACTGCTACCTGTACAAGAAACCTGATGAATTTGCCAATTGTTTTCTTGTATTCACATGTATAGGTAATCTAATTACGATTGTCAAGAAAAAACAAATGAAAATAAACAAAGATGTTGCAATTTTTTTTGTTTTCTTGCCTTTTATGGGATGTTGTCTTTGTGGCCCAAGGTTTGAGGACCATGATCAAACTTCTGTTATTAATACCGTCACAAATATAGGTAATCACACAAAATTAATTTTGTATTTTGTTTATATATAATATATATTTAAGTGATCCAACTTCTAGTAATGGCTCTGCAACTTACATTGGTATCCCGTATATTACTTTATGTGTCGTGATCAGAATAGCAGTTAAGTACAACTAATTGCGAGCTTTCCCGCCATCTCATTTCAAGATGGCGGGTGCGATTTCACGTCATTAAGACTAGTTATCGCGCGACCTACCTTCTATCCTCTAATTATGCTACCGGTGTCTCCCAAGAAATAATATTGGATATTATAAACTGGAAATGTACAAGTTTATTCAGGTATATTCATAGAGGGAAAATATAGCGCACGTATCATGCATTATATTATATCTGAACCGTAGGCATAGTGATTAGGCGTACTTAGATATGAACAGCCGCAAATATAAATAATGTTTCTCTCTCTTCATTAAAGATTAAAGATCCACTGCTAGAGGAGGCCTCCCCCATAGCATGCATAGCATAGAAACTAGCGTGCAATGAGAGGATTTTCCATAATCATCACGCTTGGCAGGCGGGTTGGTGATCGCAGTAATGGCTTATTAAATTATGTTTGAGTGCAAAAAATACTGGAGATTTTACATAACGCAGATAAACCATTTGGCCTATGTATTTAAGTATACTTAAAGTAACAAACTGTATCGCTCTGTAAATAAATTCCTGGCTAGACTACGCTTGATACACTTAACTTCCAAAATGCTAGAATGGTCGTTCTATGGTTACATATTAGTTCTCAGAGGATAATAATCAACTCCCAACTGATAAGCACCTTAGACTAAATGTAGCGCGAAAGGGGTGTAAAATTATAGAGGTTATTAGTATGAAGTGGTAGCTGGTTTCTTCGAGTAATATCAAAGATTTAAGTTGCTGGTATTTCGAACAAAGATTTATATATATAGATTTAAAAAAGATCATTATCAACTCTACGCCGTATTTTACTGTTTTCCCTGTAGGGTACATGTAATATCATACCTTCATCAGTATCTTCTACAAACAGAACACAATTCCTTGAATAGTTGCCCATGTTTGTCCAACGTCGATTATAATGATAAAATCGATAACCAATTCACTGTTTTATAATCATATCTAGGCACGGTTTGATTTCATATATTTGTAATTTCAGTATTATTTACAAGATCGATAATCGAAAGATTACAGCATAGAGACAGACGTTGGTAAAGTACCTGCAATATATGATTTCCTGCAGAATCGACAAAATAAAAAACCTCGTTTTTTTATCCTATTGACAATTTTATATTTTAACTTTTTATACCTATATTTTCTTGTCTCAACTTCTGTTTCTATTCTTGAATTTTTATAAGTGTAATTGAAAGGATATATATAATTGAATAAAGGCCTCACCCATATAATGCAATGGAGGGATTTGCCATAATCACCACGCTTGTCAGGCGGATTGGTAATCACTATTTGTGTTGAGTACTCAGGTGGATGCTGCTGCCCATCCCCTGGTGTAACCCCTTAGTCGTCTTCTAGGACATCCATGGAAGGAGTTGGAGCCTATTCTTAGGCCAGACACACAACAGCAGAAAAAAAAATCGACAAAATTCTTATTTTCTAGATTTGATTATCGTATTGGCACCGTATCATTAAAGCTATGCATTCGATTCCAAGAATCGAGATCGTTTACGTCGAGAGCCGGGAACTGCAACCACTGAATAAATAAAAGTAACTATCGTACAGTGGTTTCACTCTGTCGTTACTAATAATCGACACTTTGTTAGTCTGTGGCATGCTCGTGAATGAAGTGACAGCTAAATTCAATTTAACAAAATTAGACGATATACGACCAGTTTGAAACCACGGTTTTTTAATAGGGTCGGTTTGTATTGGATAAACCAGCGAGATAAAACTGATTCTACATTGAGAGCCGATATAGAGTGATGCAGGTCTGGTATAACCACGCACTGTGGCGTGCAGTGGCGTGAGAATCTGTGCGATATATATCGTATATTCGTATCCAACGATTGACAGTTGATTGTTATTGCGAGTTGCTACATAATTGGTGCAATCAAACAGTAATCTTTTTTTTTACTTGAATTGATAATTATTTATATTGGTTTTATGCTTGCAATATGAGTAGTTACTAATAGATTATGTGGTTTAGATCCCTTGTACTAAGTAATATAATAATAAACTATGCTATAATATATATCCATATGCTTATAATTTAGTTAGTGATAGATCATGTGACCAGGGGATCTGTTTAAAATGATTGTTTTAATTCAAAATTTGTTACTAATAGATCCCGTGTTGGTTTTCAGAAAAGTTAAGTACAGTCAAAAAACAAATATCTATATACCTTTATACATATAAAAATTATGTGTAGGTACTTAATTGTATTGAAGATAAGGTACATTTTATATATTTTATAAACCCACATTTAATTAAATTTAATCTCGTAAGTAGAATGGTTACAATATGTTCATCCACAAAAGTTTACCTGCTGACCCCAAAAACCTACAGTAAGTATATCAATGCAAAAGATTCGTCAGTCGCGCAACGAAAGACCTTCATCAAAAATAACAGTGATTAAACGATTAATCACAGTGATGACGTGTCACATCACTAGCGCCGACCGTTTATAGAGACAGCTTGAATGGAAAAAAACATTATTTCAAGTCTTTTGTGCGGATTTACTCTTTGTGGTCTTAATTAATTATGTTTAATGTGTCCTCCATTGAGTCATGTGATTATTTTTGTATGAAATACTTTTTTACACGAATATGAAAGGAGTATTATTTTTTAATAACTAAAATAGGGTAGGGTATTAAAAATCGATCTAACTAGGCTTAATCACTGGGAAAACTCGGAAAAACGCGGTTTTCCCAGAAAATCTAGCTAGATCGATCTTTTTCCCCCAAAAACCACCATAACCCATTATCAATCGAATGGGGGGGAGGTTTCTACACCATCTTCCGGTTTGTTGTCTCCGATCGAGGACATTTATTCACCAGCAATTGTCATTTTGCAAGCTATGTCATTATGTGGATAATTTACACCTTCGAAATTGAAATAAATAGAGTACCTACTGGTAATTTGAAACTTCTAGTAGTAATATAATATGGTAACAGATGTTTCACAAACATGTTTATAATACATTATTTATTTCTAAGCAATATTATAATTTGCTTCGTGCAATCCAACAAGAGGCTTTTAACGAGATTTACATTGTCACTTGAACAATAAATAAAATTATCATAAATAAATCAAAGTGTCAATAAGTAGGTAGTTGTGAAATCTATCAGACGTTAGTCTGAATTGCACGTTCAAAAATCGACTTCCTTTTTGCTAACTTCTGAATTCGACCTTCAAATATACATTATGAAGCGAAAAGTGCAATATTACATTTAAAAATATAAAATAAAATCTACTTTTGTCGCTGACTGTATCTGCTCAGAAAATATAGGTACATAGCGATTTATTGTTAGTAAAAATAAACCGATGAAGTGTGAGTCGGATTCGCGTAGAGGGTTCTATACGAGTACCTATGCTATCAGAAGGTACCACGAGAAGGGTGTAACTTAATTGTCATCCCACCATCTCGGAAAGAGTATTATTGCCCTTCGATATCAGAGTGCAAAAGCCGTTTTTATCCGCTAGAGGATAAAGTAAATTGAATTTAGAACATCGTGTGCACTAAGTTTGTGAATTCAAAACATCATTAAACCTATTTACTTCTACCTCCATGGTGCCAAACTTATTAAACAACCTTTTTAATTTGTTAAAAACTCAGATTTAACAAATTAAAACCTTCTTGGTGTATTACTTTTTTGAATTTGCTTTACGCGCGCCATTTTCTTTTCACGTTCATATTCCCTTCGTATTGTTAAAAACTTGAAAACAAGTGAAAAACCTAAAATGAGTGATTCTAGCGACGAGAAAGTTTGCCAACAGAATTGACTGAAACTGTTAAAAATGCGCAAAAGTATCTTGTGATTGTAAATGTTTTTGTTTGCATTTAGTCATTTCCTCGCTGAGGTGGGATGAAAAGTTACGTGTTGCACTCGAGTGCAAAGATTTTTTACCTCGTGCTCTTTTGATTCTCTCGCTAACGCTCAGGATTAAAATTTTTTAATCTCTCGCTGCTCTCGTGATTAAATTTTAGAATCCTTCGCATGCTCGGTCATCAAAATTGAGCACGCGGTTAAAAAGCAACTTTGCACTCTTGTATAACAAATAACTATTATAGATTTAAAACAAACTAAATTTAAAGAAGTTTTTGAAACGGGGTTTAAAATTTAACTGCCATAGAAATCATTGCTAATCAATCACCAATCATCAAAAAAAACTTGGTGGAAACCCTGGTTCATTAAGTAATGCTGATATTGCGCCGAAGTAACACTAAAGTCGCAACGCAGGAATTGAACTGTCAAAATTTGTCATAGAACTGACAGGAAATGAGCCAAACATGCGCAAAAAATATGATGGAGGTAGATTATAAAAATCCTTAGTAAAATCGTGTTCTCTATTGCAAATGTTTGTTTAAATCGGTTATTACATACTAAAATACATCCATTATACGTTTCGTAATAGGCACACAAATATTTTTATGTAAGTACCGTATTTGCTGACAACAATGCACAAGTATGGAGTGCCATCATGTTTACATTCACACCACAAAGACGCCGCTTACAAAAATAAGGTTTTACTATAAACTCTTATAAACACACATTAAAAAATGATGTCATTCAGAATCATAATAGTTAATTTTATCAGATGCATGAGGTATTCCTTATATTAGATGCCCATTGCCACTTTAACTTCTGAGAGCTAATGCCAGTGACCATGTATAAGCCTTACAAGAATCTTGGTTCTTCTAAGCCTTACCCTTTGCCGGTGATGTCACTGGCATAAGCTCAGAAGTTAAAGTTGCAATGGGCAGGCCATATAGATTGCAGAGCTGATAGCCGTTGGGGCTGGAGTGTTGGGGTATTAGCATTAAGTCCTCCTAGCACTATTGATTTGTGAAGTTTAAAATAAATAAACAAAAAGATACTCGAGAGGCAATCACAAACAGGACGAAGCAGAGTAGGAAGGCACTACTATTGATGGACCGACGTTTTTTTAAAATAAATAAAAATAAAATAAATAATTGCTGGACATTTTACACAACATTATCTAGCCCCAAGCTAAGCAGAGCTTGTGTTATGGGTAGTAGATAACTGATATTATTAATATAATACATTACATAGATAGATATTTTTGATTATAATATATAGAAAATACCCAGAACACCCTGAACAAATATCTGCAGATCGTACAAATATTTGTTCCGAGGCGGGAATCGAACCCGCAACCTCCTGCGTCGCAGGTGAACCTTCGCCCGCCGCGCCACAGAGGTCGTCAAAATAGGAAGGCAGAGAGGATGTCGGTGGATGGAGGCAGCCCTAGACAGTTTGTCATGGCATCCTGTGGAGGATTCTGGACAAAGGCCAGACAAACTGTCTTGGACTGCCTCTATCAAGTCAAATCTTCAGAAAATGTTGTAGATACCTAATTGGATAAGACTTGTCTAAGTTTTTGAAACAATGAACCAGTTTTAAATAGAGTTGTAGCGTAATTCAGTTGAAAATTCGACGAGGTGTACTTGGGAACCTTAAGAAAATAAAATGTTTAAAAAAAGGAGAAATTTGTTATTGAGGAAAACTTGAAAAAATCATTATTCAGATCTTAAACGATCCGAATAATGTTTTCTTCAAGTTCACAAACGATCCTTTTATTGACCGTAGCCTATGTTACCAACATAAGTGCTATTGGTCGATCGACTGTCATAACTTCACGACTGTCAATGTAGCTCTTAGACACGCTTGAATGGTGACCATAAAACCCATAAAAAGGCCATGAATACACAATGATGGCTAATTTTAAAATACTTACAGCGATTTGCGAAATAATGTCTTATTGTTCGGAAAGCTGCGTAGAACATTGTGCTACGAAATTTCATTATTTCTACGATTAGGTAGATTTTCTTCATCAGCCGTTAAACGTCCACTGTTAGACCACTGTCCACTGTTTAAGGGAGTCCTCCTCATAGTATGCAATGAAGGGATTTGCCATAATCACCACGCTTGGCAGGTGGATTGGTGATCGCAGTATTGGTGTTGAGTACTCAGGTAGATGCTGCTGCCCATCCCCCGGTGTAATCCCTTAGTCGGCTTTTACGACATCTACAGTAGGATATGGAGGGGTCTATTCTCAGGTCGAAAACATCTCGGCCTCTGTTGATATAAAGAGCTCTCATCATCATCACATCTACGGGAGAAGACAGAGAGAGTTCTTAGGCCGGACAAATCACAAATGGCAAATCCCCCCATTGTATTCAATTCTGGGCTCATCCTGCAGTAGACGTAAACAAGCTGGTGATGATGATGATAATAATGTGTTTTTTTTTAATTTAGATTAAAGTCGTTATCGGACTGTGGAACCCTAAAAATAAAAGCCATTATCGACACGACAAAGAAGAATAGCAGGAATTAATTAGTAGTAGGTAGGTACTTAACCGTCTAATCAAAAGTAAAAGAAAAAATAATTTATCCTCAAAGAAACACCTGCTCACATTTCGCATCACTTTTATTTCCTTCAGCGTTTTACTGCCCCAAAAAAAGACTACCTTAATTTGATCCCCCAAGCAGTTTTATTTTCCCTGTTTTCTACAGCAAGGGTAGGTCTAGTTTTCTGGTGGTCAGTAAACACAGTTTTAGTGCTAGTAAATAATTAAACCACCTAATTTGATGCGAGGAAACATGGTTCGGTCAGGTTTATGTGGGCGAGCCTCGATTGGAGGACAGCGGAATGTTTTGTAATCAAGAAACACGAGGGGTTCTAGATTAAAAGGATATTAAACATCACCTAATTTGCACTCTTTACAAAAATACTTTTCTTTTTCTACTGCTCCTGGTTTCCCTGGTTTGGTTTTGGTTTGGTGGATTCTGAAAATCACGTGCACGTGGTGACGTCAAATCTAAGTTCAAAACTAAAGTTAATCTTAATAGGCGTATAATAATTAACTTCATTACCATTTATTAGTCTAATTTATAAAAAAATATTATGTAAATATTTGAGTTACATAAAAGTTGTATTTATACTATTAGCCAGTAGGTAATTTTTTTTTTAAATACGTTGTTGTTGCAAATCAAATCATTATTTCGTTTAAAGTCCATACATTTTCACACAAAATGTGACCAATACTGATTATATATTTTCAGAGTACATGACGCAGGCACAGCTTTCTTAGTAAATCCATATTATACGTGATAATAAAGTACTATTATCACGTAAGATTTCTACATTCTTCTAATTATGGTGACTTTGAGCGAATGTTTTGACGACGTCCTGGTGCGGTAAGCAAATAGCAAGTTCTGCAAATAATTAATCTCAGAGTCTTGGTGCGGTACCATATGGTACCTACTCATAGTTCCGTATACCCACGACACAAGATATCTATCGCTGAGTAGCGATCCAGACAACATTTGGATGGAATGGAGTGTACGTAAATATTTAGTAAATCACAATAATACTAGTAAATCAACCCAACAAATCCTTGATCAATAAAGACGAATGAAAGTCTTCAGACTTAAAGCTATCAAGTGTCTTGGAATCAATAAGGGTGACCGTCTTAACTGTATCAGGTGTCAAGCTTTGATATGATTAGATTGAAACTCTAAACAAATAATAGGGTGATATTAGTCACAAGAAACATGAAATCAGAATGGTAATTCTCTTAAGGCAGGGTATGATCCTAACATTCCAACATCCAAAAATAAAATAAATATCCAAACTGCTTTGCTCAAAGTTGAAAATCGCATGTCATATTTGACGATGACACTGGTTTGCACATCAGACTGTATTCATATTGAGGGTTTTTGTTTATTAATCGAAATATAAAAATCATAGATAATAACTTTTCATTTAAAAAACTGACTTCCGCCATTGTATTCGACTAAATATTTGGATGAAAAAAATATATGAAAGAACCATAGGGGTAGGCAGAGCATGGATTTCCAATTACTACGATCCTGGCGTACCGTTCGTCGTGGAATTCTATGGGGGAAGCCTATGTTCAGCAGTGGACTTCTGATGATAATAATTGATTGATGATTTTGCAAAATGCGGAAACATCATATTGGTTAGATCTTTCTAGCTTTAATTCATACTGAAAATCCAAGTGCTCAAAAATGTAATTTAATAAGGATTCTTGCGGAATCTCTTTCTTTTTTTTTATACTACTTAGTAAGCAAACAAGCATACGGCCCACCTGATGGAAAGTAGTTACCGAAGCCTATGGACTCCTGCAACACCAGAGGCATCACACACGCGCTGCCGACCCTGAGATATAAGGATGAAAAGTCTTATGTGCCTTACTGAGTTTAATTAAAATCCTGTCTTGTAATATTATAATATTTCCTAAAAAATGTAATAGAAAATTGCACCATGCCTTCTTCGTTTAATTAAGGACAGTCATGCACTGATCGCAATATCGGAACGCGATTATAATGTGTATGACTTCGCGAAGACGTAGCAATGCGGGCGTGATACCCGGTGTCGGCTTACATAACCACTGTTTGTTATTTATTTATAACGTGTGTTGATTTAATTGACTTGATTTTGTATCAAATTCATCAGTCTAGAGTATCTACTTTTAATCACTCTCTCATCTATTTCTATAGCTGTCTTAAAAGTCACATCATTAGAATCCCCTTCACTTAAATAAATACAAGTAAGAGTTATAATAAATGAATGGTCTCGTTATTTACATCAGTAAGTCTAAGAGCCTTCTTAGACGAACTGCATTTGGACTGCAAGTTACAAATTTGCAGTTTAGTTTGGTTTTAATGCAGTTGATATAACTATCGAAACTGTCGGCTGACTGCGCAGTCCACTTGCAGTCAGTGTGCAGTTCTTACGACTGAGTTGACGCCAGTAAAGTAAAGTGAGTAATGTTGTTCTACGGTTGATGCAGTCGGTCGACAGTTTTGCAGTTACATTGTGGCTAATTTTCAATTTTAATATTGCAGCTATAGCTTGCAGTCCAAATGCAGCTCGTCTGAAAAGGCCCTTAATTTAATTATACATAATATATTAGAAACTTGTTGCGTTACCGACTAACTGACAATCAATACAGCGTCTTTTTCATCAGCCGGTAGACGTCCGCTGCTGGACGAGGCCTCCCCCTTAGAAAAGGGGGAATTAGCCATGATCGCCATGCTTGGCAAGCGGATTGGTGTTTCTATCAGACCTCTGTTGAGGTTATTACTTTATAGTAAAGAGATGCACTATGAAGTAAATTTCAGAAATTCAACCCCTACGGGGGTTAGTGGGGAATTGTTTGTATGAAATAAAATCTCCCTGGGCAAAGTCTGGGCGTTCTATTAGGTGATATGGAGTGACTAAGGAGCAGACAAAAAATCCCGAAGAGTCCAAAACGGCCGGACCGATTTTGATGAAGTTTTCAGCCAATCTTCAAATTAGCCCAGCAAATGATTCTGTGAAGTTTGGTAGCGATCGAATCATTTTTTTTTTTATTGCTACCCGTGCGTAGCAGAGGCGTGTCGTAAGTAAAATATAGTATTGGTTTTATAATGATTAGAAACAGCTTCATTTAATGTACGATGATCACTTACGGGGAATACCACCATTTATTTTTAAGTGACGGAGATTATGTGGGTCAATAATTGAACTGAAACATAACAACGAAGAACATGCTATAACGCTTGATACTTGAATGATAGATGGTACTGCAGAGTACACATCTGTCAAAAATATTGACCCTCATTAACCTCACTAATTGACAAATTAGATTGACATCAAATTTGTATGGAGTAATAAATAAATAAATAAATGCTGGACATTTCACACAATATTATCTAGCCCAAAGCTAAGCAGAGCTTGTGTTAATAACTGATATATTTAATACAAATACAATACATAAATACATATTTTTGACTGAGTTTTACTAGAACTTGACTTGACTGAGACTTTAACGACTTATCTAATTTTATGAAAATAGTCACTACGTACTTGTTTGTCACTGTCAAATTGGAGGAAACTATCCACAGAGGCCATAATTAAAATATTAAGGAGCATTTTAATCTACAAGTTATTAAATAGCATGTTGTACTTCATTGATTTACTTTGAAAATATCAGGATGTAATGTTTTCGAACAATAGAAAATTATGAATAATCCAGATTACTTAGATTGGGTGTTACAATTGATCATGACAATTACAATTTTAATGATTCACATTTTACTGCTGAAGGACATTGTTTAAACAAACAAACAATATTTGTGTTCAAACACTAAGATGTTCCAAATTCAAAAAGTGCGCCGCAAAGTTAATTGCGGCGCACTTATTTGAGTTCGACATATTCCAAATTCAAAAAGTGCGCGGCAAAGATAATTGCGTCGCACTTATAGAAGTTTCATACAGAAAACACCACCTTTGGGTGCATTCAAAGGCGAACCAAGTCGTCCTTTTCGAATAGATGGGATGAAAATGCATTACCTGGCCGTGTTGAGTCTGGTGGCCGTAGTGTGTCTGGCTTAAGAATCCCGATAAATGAAGACCCCGTCTCCATCTCCTCCCGTGGATGTAGTAAAAGCCTAACCACGGTGGCAGCAGCATCCACCGACCAAGCATTATGATTATGGCAAATCCCCACCATTGTACGATATGTATTCTATGGGGGAAGCCTCATCCAGCAGTGGATGTCTACCGGCTGATGACAACGATAGAAAGCAAGTTAATCAATAATTTTCATATAAAATTTATTAGTAAAGTGAGTAAATGAAGTAAAATCAATTGAATTTGCGTCTGTGAAATTGCGTGGGCACCTATTGAATTCTCAGCAGAAAGGCAATCCAAAACATTCATAGAGACCGCTTTTGAAATTTCTAATGAATCGCAATGCAAAACCAACTTAGGTACCAACCATCAAGCAGTATTTTAATAGTCAATAGATCACAGTGCGATGCGAATGCCGCTTGATTTGAATAATAGATGTGCCAGTGATTCACCGCACTGTCATTTATGGCGAAATTAAAGTGTAGGTTCCTGTGTTTAGATAGCTGTGAATGCTTTCATTCAGGTACGAAGGCCCCTTACCTACATAACGGAAATCTAAATCACATTTTAGCTAAGTATAGCATAGGAAATAATTTTCCTTAAAAAATATTATTATTATTACAAAAAAATAATACAAATACCTAACAAAAGAACACACAAAATGTTTAAAATATATATGAAATAGTTGAGCTTATAAATTGTACATATACAGTTAGAGCTCTTTAGAACTGATAACCGTTGGGGAATAAAGGTTCTCGAGTGGCGACCACAAACCGGACGACGCGGTAGAGGAAGGCCCTCCACTCGAAGGACGAAAGACATTATAAACATTGCAGGAAGTCGGTGGATGGAGGCGGCTCAAGACCGTCACACACGTAGCAGATGCGGTAAGATATCTGTATCTGAGCGCGTATATGTCCATATCGCTCTCTATACTAAACTCAAAGAGCAACACACACGTAGCAGATCACTTATATTTTACCGTCAAGCATCTGTAGGTACCGACATATATCAAAAGATGTAGAGATAATATCTGTGTATACAAATTGAAATACAATACAGTTTGAAGGTTTCCGCGTGAATGTATCATTTTCGTATATTATCGTATCTGCCGTGTGTGATACCTTCAGATGCGATAAGTTTTTATACGCATATAAAATATTACCGCATCTGCTACGTGTGCTTAACCCATAATCTGATCATACTAATCATAATAATTTTTTAAACTTATTTCAGTTAAAATAGCTTTTGTTCTGTTCTCTCTGATGTAAACTGACATACGTCAAAACAAGCTATTTTTAACCGACTTCCCAAAAAGGAGGAGGTTCTCAATTCGGTTGTATTTTTTTTTTTTTTTTTTTTAGACAAAATCTATTTTAGCTATCAAAGGTTTAAAAATAAATTATGAATAAGAGGGTAAGTATTTGTTTTAGAAGTTTTCTTATGAAATTATTCCTAGACCTAATCCTTACTCATTTCTGCAGGATATCCTCAGATGTCCTTCAAATCCGTACAGAGACGTAGTCAGAGGCAAGTATATATATTTTATTTGACACATGCCCATTTTGCTTAGCAGTTAGCATTCCATACGTTACTAGTTGCAAGCTCATCACCACTTATTGGAATACGGTTTATTCCCATGCTAACTGTAAACCCATCTGTCTAACTGAAACCATTTTAAAGACCCTTTTAAGACCCGAAGTCAGTTAAATTTTATACTTTTAAAATATTAAAATAAGTAATACCTATTATTGAACTCGCAGTATCAATCGTAACTTGACTGAAGATGGCAAAATTGTATGAATTCTATTGAATTTTGATGACAAAGACAAACCATAATTTTAAATTAACTGTTTTCAATTGTCAGTGAGTAAATTGAAGAAAGCCGTTAACCGTCATAGCTGCCAATAACAGTATTTAATAAGAATGCGATATTAACGAATAGGGAAGGTATGATGGAATAAATAATTGTTTCAACCATGCGGGCGCCCGCGCTGTAATCAACATCGTAAAATAGACATAAGAACATATTCATCTAAAACTAAATTAATCCTTATTACAAAGCTCTGTAGGGGTAAAATAGTCTATACAATTTGTATGCTATTAATTTGTTATAGCGAAATTGTATAATTTTATAGTTTGATACAAAAATGTCGTGAGTGATAACGATAGCTTATTACAGCTACGGGTGCGATTCTAAGAAATATTGCTTAAAACTAAATTATATTAATTAATTCAAATAAATTAACTGTATTATAAGTAAACCGATCAGGATCTAACTTAGCTCACTTTTACTGTCTCGACACGAAAGTATAAGTATTTTTTTTACTTTTAGAGAAATATATTAATTATTTTTAAAAGTAGCAGTAAATTATTGCAAGCTCAATCATTTAACATTTGACAGCCAGACAATTCCAAACTTAACCCGTTTTATTGAATCCCACATATTCTCACCATACATCATTTTGCAACAAAAATAAATGGCAGTGTCACAATTACACGTTTCACAGACATTTACAGGGTTCAATTGTCAAAATTAAAAATAATTACTTAAAGTATTTTTAATTTTGACAATTAATAATGTTTTGACTACTACAATTTTATTTATATTTACATACCACCATAAACAGAATATTTTTAAACTCCCCTAAAGGTCATCCTTGATACGCCCCTTCTTGAAATTGGCTTCATTCGAAATTCAAACTGAAGAAATCCACTGATCAAAACTGAAGATGCTGATACAATCAAACTTGTATTTTGAAACGTATCGCTCTGACTTAAACATTGATCTCGCCTGAGGCGACCTATTGATAACATGATCCATTTCTTGCACCAATATGAGATGCGAATACTATTGTCTGCGTCAAATATCCATCAGATATATTAATAGCATAATGCACCTCCATTGTCACACCCTAATAAGCTAAGTAGAGGTTGGCAGCATTTACACAAAAGCGTAATTGAAGTTAAACGTTAAGAAGATATTGCCATAGATATCATGGATATCCTATCACATGTCACATCCAAAATTTTGCATTTATAATATTAGTACCTAGTTCATTTTATTTCGTTTATCACTTACATATGTTTGTAAAATGGCTTATGTCTTAATTAGCTTACATAGTGAACATGTACCTACCCTATAAGGGTGCTGCAATCGAGTTTGAGCTCTTTCTACATACTTATGTACCTACTTACCCCATCTAAATTAGTATAATTTTCAAAATAAAATGGCTTGTCAAAGTTTTACAACAGAGAATTGAATTAATTAAATTATAGATGTTATTTGAATGTACTTAGTTAATAAAAATGAAATACATCGAAAGAATTTAGATGTTAAAATGTAAGTTAGAATGTAGAAGTTTTAAAGCCTAGCAAAAACATAAAAATAGTTGGATTTAAAGTTATACAAGAAACATTCCAAGTCATCAAAAATCAGTTGCACAATATCAGTGCAATCAAAAGCTGCAAGAGAAAGTAAAGTAGGATTTCAGTGGCTACGATACGGTGTAACATTCGGCCTGCGATGCGACTCACGCAACCTTTCCTTTATAAATATTGTATGTCAATACAATTATTTACGACTGATATATTGAATATCAATGAGAGATAAAGGATCGAGATGGATTTCTCTGAAAAGACGACAATAGCTCTTTTGTTGAGTCATATTTACGTTTGTATGCAAATCAAAATAAAAACTTACTTCATACAGAAATCTAAATATCATGGACTCAAAATTGAAGTTGAATCCAACTAGACTGCATCAAAAGGTAATATATCACCAGTTATAATGTACTAAAAGTATTAAAAATCAAAAGATGTATGTAGTAACTCACCCGTAGGCTCTTTTTCTCATTTCGTAGCACTTGCTAAGAAAAACTAAAAAGTAGGAAAGAACTATTTACGTAGGACAACAATAGTCTAGGCATATAATAAAGGCGCTGACAACAGCTAAATTCTGTCACTATCCAACTCATTAACGTTCAGGTAAGTTAGAAAGTGAGCGAAAATCACGAAAAACAATATTTAATCAAAATATGAATTGATCTAAAACTTATTGACGTAAAAATACGTTATGTGAAGCCTATTTGACTTCTGTCAGCGTTTAAAAATTGCTCTCAATTTCTTGCAACAACTACGATCTTTAGCAGTCCCGTAACCCCCAAACATTGATCCTGGTTACGGCCCTGTATGTTATAAATCCCTGCGCTCGCCTAGTATGTGACTGATATTAAATTGTAAGTAGAAGCATAAAGGCTCATATGAAAAAAACCTACAACCAGACAAGTCTCACACAAAAAAACTTTTGAAAAAAATATCCGTCACAAAACACAATGTTCAGTAACACAAGACAGCCACTTGCCTACCTATTGTAGCACGCACGCGACCAGGTAGATCCAAAAACACCTGATGTGGCAAAAACTCATGTCTTTACCCGTCCAAAACGATATGAAACTTTTTTCTACACATCCTCTTTGTAAAAAGTTGACCGGTCATGATATCCTTATGCAAATCGAAATCTATTAGGATAACAAAAAATGCTTGCATTATTTTAGGGCCTCTTTCACCATAGACAAATATAATGGCTGGTATTGTGTGCAAGCTTTAAACTACTTAAAATAAAAAGTTTATGAGGATGGATGGATGGATGTTTGTTACTCTTTCACGCAAAAACTACTGAATGGATTTTAATGAAACTTTACCGTATTAGAGCTTGTACATCAAAATAACATGTAAGCTATAATTTATAACAGAGGTTCAACGCGGGTGGAGCCGCGAGCTGAGTTTTAATACCTAGTTTAGTTTAGACAAGTGTTTATATATACACTCGAGAGCAATGAATCCGGGTCACTTAAAGAATCCTAAAAATCTCGGAAACTAAAAATGCTAGGTTAATGCAATAAATTGTATTTAATAGACAATGTAATACTCCTTAAATGAAGGTATTAAAACTTCTTAGTTATTGTAAAGTTATATCATAAAAAAATCAAATTTGAAAAAGGGCCACTTTGAAGATGGAACTACGAAATTACAGCATTTGGTTTTGCTTTTGTTTGTAATCTGTCATTTATCATTGTTTGATTTCTGTTTTTTTGTTGTTTTTTTTCTGCGTAAACGCAGTATGGAAGCACGAGGAGGCAATACGAAGTATTAAAATTCAAGAAAATCGTAATAAAGTTCAAAAATTTCATGTTTCCTATTTTTGTTTTAAGGAGAGATCAGCAGTTTTTTTCTTTATGTAATTTTGTGTTAATAAAATGTATGGTGACTCATATTTTTTTTACCTTCATTTAAGGAGTATTACATTGTCTATTAAATACAATTTATTGCATTAATCTATCATTTTTAGTTTCCGAGATTTTTAACATTCTTTAAGTGACCCGGATTCATTGCTCTCGAGTGTATTATCTTTCATCTTACTATCTTAAGACCTCTGTGGCGCGGCGGGTGAAGGTTCACCTGCGACGCAGGAGGTTGCGGGTTCGATTCTCGCCTCGGAACAGATATTTGTTCGATCTGCAGATATTTGTTCCAGGTGTTCTGGGTATTTTCTATGTATAATAAAAAATATCTATCTATGTAATGTATTGTATTAAGTATATCAGTTATCTAGTACCCATAACACAAGCTCTGCTTAGCTTGGGGCTAGATAATGTTGTGTGTGTGCAATGTCCAGCATTTATTTATTTAGGCTAAAAGCTACTTCTGTCAATGGTGAAAGCCTTAGAGAAATGTCTGCAGGCTCAAGTGAGCCTTCTGAAATATATAGACAGTGTTAGTAGAACAAAAGGAAGACGCCATAGTAAAAAAAACAAATATAATATCGCTACAAGTAATAATTCTAAAAAGTTCCCAACGTGACCTTTTACATTCCAAAATAATAAATAGGTTACATCATTGAATAATAATAATTTCTGAAAGCTTATTAAGAAGCCTCAAATAAAATCACACGTGCGTAAATAATTATAAGGTGTCGAGCAGCGTTGTCAACGAAAAAATAAATTTAAAAACGCGCCAATTATTTCAATTAATGGAACGTCTGACAGGAAAAGGAAGTTGACGTTGTCTGTGGTCTGCTCTGTAGTCTCTGGCTAATTTTAGTATGCGATTGTGAATGACAGCTAGTTTAGATTAATTAATCTAACCCTCTAGATCTGCTCGGATAATAAATCGTGCGTGTTGGCCTCCCAAGAGATGTCGCTGTCGCCAAAGATCCAAGTGAATTGATTGAGTCAGAGCATTATAGGTATATCTGGCGGTACAGGAATATACGCCTAATGATGTCTAATACAGGTAAGCGATAATAAAGTCCTCAGATCTCTGATCGTTAGAATTCCAGGATTTGAAGTTAATTTAGAATTTGTGCTGTAAATCAATCTGGTTTGAAATGTTGGAATTAAGCCGGTGTGAATATTCGCAACAGTTATAATGGGTAAACTATATTATCTACTAGTTGCGCCCCGCGGTTTCATCCGCGTGAATAATGATGAAAATTGATGATGATGATGATAAAAAGTAGCCTATGTGTTAATCCAGGGCGTAAAGTATCTCCATTCCAAATTTCACTCAAATCCATTCAGTAGTTTTTACGTGAAAGAGTAACAAACATCCATCCATACTCACAAACTTTCGCGTTTATAATATTAGTAGGATAGTAGGATATGTTGAGCACTAAGTAGGTATTCATGATTTTTTAAATAGGTTATCATTATAAAATGAATGAATTAAATTACTTTATTTGCTAAAACATGGTAGGATACATTGAAGGTCTTATGTAGCACATATTCTTGCTTTACAAGCATGCAAATGTTTACGTCCCTATTATTTATTGGGTACAATAAAATGATAATAGATTGATAATAAGTTCATAGCTAATAACTAAATTAATTAATTAAAATGTTGTTTATACAATAATCTGAGGATAATAATAATATAATTTATAGCCATAAAAAACTATAAATAACTTTTCAATGTCAAAATTTAACAAAATATAATACGGGAACAACCTCCCGCCCCACGACCTTTGAGCGTGGTCGCGGTCGGTGCTCATGAGGAAGGACCTCAAAATGGTCAACGAAACGTCAGCAGGAGAATAGTAAAGTACATGGTGTATAATCGTAATTTTTCTAAAATGATACCAAGCCACGATATTTTCAATTCTAAAATATGATTGAATAATAAATCATTTAGTTTAAAAAACATAGTCACATGACATTTTTAAGTTTTAGTTCCTACAATATTTACAATTATCAATGGTTAACCCTCTAAAATGTCATCATCAACCTAGACATAGGCCTCCCCCATAGAATGTCATGACGGTAGTTCTTCAGCCGCCTCCATCTACAGACTTTCTGCGACCTTTTCAAAGTCGTCTGTCCATCGAAATAGTGGCTTTCCTACTTATACTGATTCGTGCGGTTCGTGGTCGGCAAAACTTTAAAAATCTTAAATAACTCATTCAATCGAAAGATCACTCATTATTATATTAACAACAACATAAAAACCTGTTATTTACAATACCAAAAGATTGTGCCCAACTTTTTTGTCAATTTATGAATAGCGACAAACGGTTTCGCTAGAGAAACAATATACATTCATAATTCCTAGAGCCGAAACAGATGTTGGAAGGGTCGTCCTATCCCATAATAAAATAAACTTGAAACCGAATCGCGAAGCCCGAATTTTGTTATTAATAATCATATCGGCGCCATTTTGTAAAAACCGACACATAATGATGGCACACGTGTTGGGGACGCAGCCTGCGTTGCGATGCCATACTTTTTTGCAAATTAAAAATATTATTTGCATTTCGGGGAAAGAAATACATATTTGGTATCACATTACAGCTGGTTGCATTTAATAAGCAACACTTTTATTTACAAAAATTAATTATTACAAACCGGACGACGCGGTAGAGGCCCTCCACTCGATGGACTAAAGACATTATAAACGTCGCAGGAAGTCGGTGGATGGAGGCGGCTCAAGACCGTTCGTTGTGGCATTTTAGGGGGAGGCCTATGTCCAGCATTGGACTTCTACAGGCTGATGATGATGATGAATTATTACAAACATACAACGAAAGCAATTTTTAGCCACAATATACGTAATAATAATTGTTAAAAACCAGCTTTAAATAGACTAGTAGAAAGCCCGCGACTTCGTCCACGTGCAGTTTTTCCCATACAAACATCAATACCCCGCTGCACCCCTATAGGGGGTAAATTAAATTCCATTCTTAGTACACCAAAAAAGGAATGTACCATCAAAATTGCAGGTCTCTAATAGTAGGTAACGGCTTAGGCTGGGTGTTGGTAGTCAATCAGTGAGTCAGTCATGCAAAGATTTCATAAGTATAATATTGATACCTATCACATAGTTAAGTACCCATACATCATATTTTTTACAACACTCTTTACCATAATTATATCATCAATAAATATGTATAAAATCATTGCCTGACTATAGCCAAAACCGTTAATCCTAGAGACCTATGGAAAGTGGAGGGTACATTTTGTGGTCTATAGGGGTACAGCGGGGTGTTAAAGTTTATATAGGAAAAAACTGCACGTGGACGAAGTCGCGGGCTTTCTACTAGTTAGGTTCATATAAAAATTGCCTAGTAGACATCAACAGCTTAAGTATCTACGTTCATATGCAGTAAACAAACAAATATGTAGGTACCTAGCTAGTAACCTATTTCAAATTAAAGAATTACATAAATAAATATACAATTATCATAACTTACCGGCTTCATTTTATGATCTAATCACACTTAATTACATCGTTATGAGAAGGTACCTTCCCTTTACCCTCATGTAAGCAAAAATGTAAAAGGAAAATTTTAAAATAATGCTTACCAGTTAATAACAAAAAGAAACAAAAAAAAACTCAAAGTGAAGTTTATCAAATGTCCTTAAAACTCGGTACAAAATCAAGCAGAAAACACAAACATG
Organism: Epirrita christyi; assembly: GCA_951392215.1. Lineage (NCBI taxonomy): Eukaryota > Metazoa > Arthropoda > Insecta > Lepidoptera > Geometridae > Epirrita > Epirrita christyi. The sequence continues at coordinate 5,446,143 of OX595851.1, forward strand.
TGTTATATGTAAAGATAAGATTTTATCAAAGTGTAATTTGGTGAATACTAACAGAGATAATGATAATAAAATTATAAAGCTTCAGCAATGATGCAGCATTTTATGTTCGTTATACAGATATTATTTAATTAATCATTACCCAAACGTATCTAAAAATGCTTATTAATTAAAAGTTTTCAAAACTACCTACATCTTAGTGGTATATTAAAATTTAAAACGTACTACTAAAGTATCATATAAACAAAAACAAAGAGACATGGTTAATATTTCTGTAAAAGTGAACAACATACTTGTTGCCATAACAACAATTTAGAATAAAACAATACACCTGAGTAATTTCGAGGTAATGACAAAGAAAAAGGATGATCTACATTATAAAATATAAAATCAGCCTAACTACAGGAAAAAATATGTATATTATATTATATTTGCCTGAGCGCCCTAATACCATCTGCGATTTTGAAATTAAAACTAATAAGAAGTCCCGTAAGACAAAAACATCTAATTGGTTTTTATAACGTAAGCTGTAGATCAATCACCACGTGTAAATAAAAACACCATCACAACATCAAAATGGTCCAATCAGTTCAAAATCGTGGTTACTCTAGAAACCGACGGTGAAATCAATATTTGCAACTTTCTGCTACAGCTCGGAACTTTTTCCTTTTTGTCTAAAATCTGAAGGTTCTATTTTTAAAGTTTATCAAGAATGAATCTCCACCAGAAAAATTGCAAAATTAAGGTAGGCATGGGTACTCACCACAGGGCTGTCGTCTCCGAGGTCCGAGTCACGGTCGGCGTCGGCCATGGCATACGCCGGCACCGGCTCACGATTCTTCACCCGAATCTTGGCGGTTTTACTGAGCACGAAAGAGAACAGGCCACGGGGGCTCCCGGGTGTACTGTCACACACACACGACAAACATAAAACGCGTTTACCGGCAAGTGAGAAACGGCAAGATACGTCGGTCGTCGCGACTGGCACGAAATGGTATGGCGAGTGCGGACAATGCGCGCCCCTCTCTGCGTGGCCCCGCCTTAAGGCGTCCGCGACCCGGCGAATCAAACTCCTCGCGTATCAAACTGATATTTGTGATACGCTCCGCCCGCTCAACTTATTGTTTTTATTCAAGCTATAAAATAATCGCCCGGCATTGATCGTGCTTTGTGATTAACCATTGAAACGCGATATTAACGCGGCTGTACTTCTTTGTTTCCTTTTTCGTAATGAGCCTCGCTCCATCGCATTAATGCATAATTTGGGTCTATTTATTTCGCGGTAGGAAAGCGATAATTACACTATAATTTATAGCTTGAGGATGATTTTATATAATATTGTGTCAGTAATTTTTTTAAGCGATAATTTGCATATCATGCACTTAGTGCATAATGGTAGGTAAGGTACTCGTAGCACTTGCGTAGAGGCACGCGCGCGTTGAAGTCTTTCATAAGAAGTTCCTAAATGTTTATTTTAAGGTAAAAAAATATTATATTCATCATTATCATCACCAGCCGTTCGACGTCCACTGTTGGATGAGGCCACCCCCAAACCCAATAGAATGCTCTGGGGGGATTTTCTATAATCACCACGCTTGGGGCGGATTGGTGATCGCAGTATTGGTGTTGCGTACTCAGGTGGATGCTGCTACCTATCCCCTGGTAATCCCTTAGTTGGCTTTTACGACATCCATGGGAGGAGAAGGAGGGGTCTTTTCTTAGGCCGGACACACCACGGCACAGAATATATATATTATATTGTATTATGAAATAATCCATTTCAAAAATGCATACAAATAAATGGACAAACGCTCAAGGCGTGGCTCGTGAACACAGCCAATCTCGATCACGATCAACCAATTCCAATACCAATGCCACCAATTCCAATACCACCAATACCAATACTAATACCATCTGTAAGTAATTTATTGCACTTACAGGAACACTACAAGTTATCGATCACGTCGATATGACAACCAGGACTATTCTCTTAGTATGACGATACGAGTACCTAGTTTCAACTGCTGTGTTCATAACCTTCAGTGTGGAGTATTTTAATATAAAGTCCGTTTATTTTATAGACGTATATTTCTAGTGTAGAGTAGAACTACTTACTCAATACAACTCACGGGTGAAGACTGGCTTGCCGGGTTACTCGATTGCGGAGAGCGGGGAAAGCTCTAAACCGCTTACATAAGCACATCGTGACCCCACACAAACAATACCAATAGTACCAATACCAATACCAATACCATCAATACCAATCCCACCAATACCAATCCCACCAATACCAATCCCACCAATACCAATTATCTCGATCGAGATTGCCTGTGTAGGGCCTAGAAGTGTATAAAAATTGAAGCCTCAGATTTCTGGGGACACAGTTGAATGTTTTGTGAATGACACGATGCAGGTTACCCCTTGCCATGTTCAACTAATCAAGGAGTTAGGAGGCCTACAATTACATTTTCATCAGGGTAGTATCCGTGATGTGTCCAACCTAGATCCCTCCATCTCCTCCCGTTGATGTCATAATAGCCGACTACACCAGGGCATAGACAACAACACCTACCTGAGTACTCAACACCGATACTGTGATCACCAATCCGCCTGCCAAGCGTGGTGATTATGGCTATTCCCCCTATTGTATTTTAGTGAGATTTCGTCCAGCAATGGAAGTCTAAAGGATGCTGATGTTGATGATGAGTGTTAATTTTGCCCTAGTGAAGCAAGGTTTATTTGGAATATAACTACCTATCTAAAGATTGTACCTATGTAGTCGTTACTATACTTAATCAATACCTACCTAAGTATGATATTGCCCAAAGACTCAATCACCTTTTTTGTTGATTTCCTTGTTTTGTCTATAGTGTTGTGTTTCTTTGTTTGTTTTTTTAGATTTATAGATACGAACAAATGTGATGTGATGTAAAAATCTGACAGATATCATTGAAATTGGCGTAAATCGAGGGTGATCCAGAGATCGAGATTCCCGTAAAATCGTCCAAGAGCCCGGAGATCGCTAATGATAAATAAAATAAATAAATGATGGACATTTCACACAACATTATCTAGCCCCAAGCTAAGCAGAGCTTGTGTTATGGTACTAGATAACTTTTATTATTCATAGAAAAATACCCAGAACAACCTGAACAACTATCTGCAGATCGTACAAAATGTTCAGAGGCGGGAATCGAACCCGCAACCTCCTGCGTCGCAGGCGAACCTTCGCCCGCCGCGCCACAGAGGTCGTCAAATGATGATGATTATAAATTTTTGCATGTTAGTCCCTAAAACTTCTCAGAAAAAGCTATGTTCGTGGTCGTAACTCCAATCTACTTCCAAAGCAATAATCACTTTCATTTCGAACTGCTAAACAATTCAAATACTTACAAGCACCAGAATGGATCGCTTGTAGGTATACGAGTAGATTGGTATAGGTTCAGACAGCAACAATTAATACGGCAGGCAGATCAATCGCTTGTCGAACAGTGCAAGCGCTTTGAGAGTGGTGCAAGGTATAAGACATAGCAACAACTTTAAACCAAAGCATCACTCATTGATGATTGATACAGCAGACACGCGTTATTTTTTACATAATATGGCAAATTTTAATTTAATTTTAATTTTGTATTCGCCGGTCTACTGTCGAACGTGGTCGCGGGTAGTGGTCATGGTGAAGAGGCTTCTGAACTCAGTCTTGAAACGTTTGCAAAAAAAACGGAAAACAGTGGTCATTAGCCGTAATTTTGAACTTAAAATGATTCCCAACCGCGAAAGTTTCAAGTCTATAATGGCAGACGATAATTAAATACGGAAATCTGGCTTTATATAAAAACCAAAATAAAAACAAACCAAAGCAACGAATGCAACGTTTTTTAGAATACGTTCAGTAACCCTGTAATAATTATCGGTACAGTGTCATAGACTACACGTAATAAATTAGTAATAAGGCAATAATGTGTTGTTATGCAACAGTTTCATAAACTACTATTATGATAAAGAAAGTCAACTGCGTCTTGCTACTGTCCCACAGAGTGGCAGCAATAATGTTTGGCTAATAGTGACCATAGTTGCAATTTTTTAGTAGGCAAAATTTATCCTGAAATTACAGGCACTTGTAACTTGGGTATCATCATCATCATCATCAGCCTGTAGAAATCCACTGTTGGACATAGGTCTCCCTCTAGAATGTCATGACTAATGATCTTGAGCCGCCATCCACTGACTTCCTGCGACGTTTATAATGTTTTAGTCCATCGAGTGGAGGGCCTTCCTCAACCGCGTCGTCCGGTTTGGGGTCGCCACTCGAGAGCCTTTATTCCCCAACGGTCGTCAGTTCTGCGAGCTATGCCAGTGATAATGGTTCTTCTACGGATTTCTTCGTTTCGGATTCTATCTATCTACCTATCACTACCTACTTCATATAAGTATATTATACTTTCTATCACTTGCGTATAGGCTTTATTAAAACCCCGCAGTTTCTTACACCTTACACCACAAGATCCAGTAATCGCCCCGAGCTGATTGATGATCCCTCCCCTCCCGACGCGACGCCGCTATTTAGACTTGAGTGATCCACGGCACAGAGATCTATTACCCTGCTGTACATTACCACGCTGTAGGTTCTATTTTATAGATACACGGGATACACTTAGGAATCCTGGTTAAGGTACATATTCAAATGGCGGGAAATTCAAATTGTATTGTGTTTTTTGCTCATTACAGCTCATCTTCTTGAGATAGCGAATACATATTATTAAGAATATTATAATATTGTTATAATATCTAATAATTTCATAAGTTAGTTTTGCTACGAATGTCTATGAATGATTTGTATCATTTGTGTTGTTTTGTATCATTGACATAGTAAAACACCTGATTCCCGCAAAATCAGTGTTCGCCATAATCAAGAAGAAAAAACACAATAAAATTTTAATTTCGCGCCACTTTGCTAACGTTCCACCTTAACCTGCTTTAGTGGACGTATAAAAATAGATGATAAATACCTACAAATGTTCCTGTTTTGCATGAATAGCATCCTTTATTATTATAACGTCTATCTTCTTAATTTGATCACGTTTGGTGTGTTCTCATATTGCAATACTTCCCTAGGCTACTTAAAGTTAGTTACTTTTAACTTTTTTGTTACGACTAATAAAACTTTAATAATACACCCACAGATGTCGCTATTCTCAACTCTAAATTTTTCTCCAAAGCCCAATCGATCATGATCTATTCCGGGATTATAGCAAGCTCTACAAAACGTCTACGAGTTTCTTATTTGATTTACTATTTTTTTCATAGATGACGCTATGTCTACATTATGAATATGAGATATCATTTTTATTCCATCAGCCTATTTACGTTCCCACTGCTGGGAATTAACCTCCCTTATGTCTCCGTACATAAAGCATGTTCCTTAAAAATGTATCCAGAGACCATATTGTATTCTCACTTGCGCCGATACGAACGATGAAGAAATGTTTTCTGTAACTCAAATAGCTTTAGTAGCGTTTCGTTTTCCTCCCCAACCCTCTTTGACACAATGATGAATTAACAATATTATTGAAAAGTAACCCAGTAACACTCCGGTAAAATTGAATTAATGAACATTGCCCCCCTGTTTTGCGACAGCCATGAAATTAATCTCAAACACAAGCATTCAAGTTTCAGCTTTTTAAAATAACTTCCTACGTAGTTTATAACGACGACGGATAAAGCCGCGTGGCCTGATGTCGCTCTGCCCCTCGACTGCTAAAATGGAAATTTGCAATATCTGTACCTACCTATTTACACGTTTCTATTAGATTATTATTTATAAGCATAACAAGCGTAGCGTGTGCTGTCTTGCATATTTTTGCTGATGTTTATTTACTTTTGACTACCTAAGGTTTTTAAGTTCTCATTTACTATGTATCAGTAACTCCTTGCTCCGAGGCACCACACAGGCGCTTCTCGCCAAGCCGTGTTTGTTGCCTGATTCTTCTAGGCTTGGTCGCGTTGGAACAGGAGTAATTTTAGTTTATAAGACGATTCAAAATGATCCTTGTGATTTCAATGAATAAAGTTCTTTTGACTTTGACTTTGATGCAGGTACCTACACATATCAGAAAATATTGATTGCTCTAACTAAATAGGGCTTTTTATCTAGCACTATCTGATCCCCCGCGTCTTCGTTCATATGAATTAACCTATACCACTCAGGGATAATGAACTATAGCTTCATAATAGGAATGAGTTTTCATAATAGGATTACGTAGTGGTCCGGAGATTACCTCCAAACTCACAAAATTTACCTCTTTATAATATAAGTATAGAATATTTCTAGCACTATTTAGTAGAACTCGCCTGCGACTTCGTCCGCGTGGAGTTTTTTCCACACAATCTTCAACACCCCCTTAGATGAATGATGATTGGATCCTTGGATGAATTTTAAAAATGTATTTCTTTGGAAAATGTTTTTTTTTTACTATAGAGTATTTACGAATAGAGTAGTTACTGATAGATCCGGTGGCTAGAATAGGAATCGAAATGCTAAGAACATAATAGGTACCCACTGATTAATTGCCATATCTTTTTAATGCATTGAGCGAGAAGCTTGACTTTTTTACAGAACTGTAAAATCACAAACCTTATTATTTAGTATTTTCAAGTTGACACCTTAGCCGTTCCTGAAGAAAAGGGTCTTGACAGACAGACAGACAGGCGGACGGACAACAAAGTGACCCTATAGGGTCCCGTTTGAACTCTAAAAATCATAAACTTTTAACAGTAGTCGTTTGTCTATCTTTTGGATATCAGACATAACAGCAAACCGATAAAAAGATGATAAAAATGTTTAGCATTGGGTATCTATCGATGATTTTATGTTTTACATGGTCAGCAAATTAATGTCAGAACCACCATAATTTCCTCCATACTAAATGAACCGTGTAATTGTCCTGCCATCTCTAACCAAAGCTTAACTATCGAAGGAGTTATTCATTATTTGCAGTTGGGTCATGTGGGCATTCATTGCTTTCTGTGGCATTTTGCATTTGCTAAGCATTAATGTATGGTGTGGTTTGCTTAGTTCCAGCTTCGGGAACATGAATAATGTTTCATATTCTATTTAGGTAGAGCCATTCGGGCAGTGTCAGGGACGGGATGTCGACGCAGAGCAGCAGTTGGGGTCTTCTGCAGTCTACGCAGTGGAAGCCAGAGGACCGTACCCGCAAGTTGAGAGCACCCTTGCACTATTCAAATTTAGAAGAATTTCTGAGTTGTTTACGGTGGCTGAGCCTCTAAATAGATAAAAATATAACATTACTAGCAAGGTGAGTGTAAGCGTGTACATATTATAGCTATTAATAAGTGCCCAAACATCTCACCAATATTTTTCAGCGCCCTGCTGGCTGGTTGGAATACGGACCCGTCCCCGTCCCTGACACTGCATGGATAAGTGTGGATATCCCTTTACCCTTCTGAGTAATGCTCTCCTCTATAAATATGGGAATGTGTGGACGTGTTAAGGTTTACATTATGACACTTATTAAGCTTATTGTTTTCATTTTGTCGGAGCACGGAGCCGATGAATACAAAATGAAAATAGTCGTTATTTTCTTGTTGGTTCTCTTCATGGCCGATGCTGTTCCTGTGTATTTTACTCGTCCTTATTTTAAGAGCTGTTTCTTCTATATTCCTTTTTGGGACCTTTTAAGAGTAGGTTCCTAGATAGCTTTACTATACAGGTTCCTAATCGGATTTGTCCGGTTCGAACGAATTCCATGTGGAACAGATTCCGGATTTGGCAAATCCGGAATAATCCGCTAGATAGGCCAGATAGTTACTACTAACTTTCTACTTTGGAAAATGGAGCTAACAGCATGCCCTGAGAGAGACAACTTGTAGAGGGACTACTCTTCATTGGTTATGTTGTCAATAATGATGAACAAAAATCAAGCCACATTAGTCAATGACAAATATCGTTTATTACAATTGATATTATGCATTCCTTATAAACCTAATTCGTTCGAATCGCTCGTTATTGGCCAACAACGGCTTAAAAATAAATGCTATTTAGATTCGATTCGTCATCTCTCATGACAATAATATGGGGCACCTAAATAGGTACAAAAGTTAAGGGGAAGTGACGATAGGCACAGTTTGTTCTCTGGGCTGCTGTTGTTCCGTTTTGATAGGCTCAGGCTGTTTGACAGGTCCAGTTTTGGTTATGGGCACAATTCTTTCACCAGCGTTGGGCGGTGGTCTTTTTGGAGCGGTCACTGTCAAAACTCCGTCAGAGGACAGAGAGCTAACAAGATCAGCGACGTCATATCCTGAGGGTAAAATGTACCGCCTGGTGAATTGACGGGAGATGAAGCCATGCTCATCTTGTTTCTCCTCGTGCTTGCCTTCAACGACGACGGAGTTGTTGCTGGTTTTGACTGTTATTTCCTCGGGGGTGAATTGCTGGACATCTAGGATAACCTGGAAGGAAAGAACGATAAAAAAAATTAGTAATAAGTTGATAAATATGTAAAACAAAGGAGTAAAGGTAATAAAATTTCTCTAGTGGACAAACTGGATGAAATTTTAAGGACGTAGGAAGTCGTTGGATGGTTCAAGACCGTATGCCGTGGCATTCTATTGGGAAGCCTATGTCCAGCCGTAGACGTATACAGGCTGATAATGATGAGATATGTATGTAACTCAATGAGAACTTCTTCACCCGTCATGGATGCCTTGTAGAAAATGCATGCCTAGCATTAGATGCAATATTTTTTGTTCAATCTCTGTTTTGTATTATATAGAATTAACTAAATAAACTTCTGAGGAGCTATTGCAGCTTGGTATATCATTTTAAATAGCAGCCAATTCCTCTTTCACACCTTTCCTTATGTTTATAAAAATGTGTAGTACCTGAGTCGATTTTTAGATGTGTGTGTTCTTACAATCAGCGTATGTGTAGTCTATTTTTTTCTGTAGGTAATACCTACTTGCACTTAGTCATGAACTCATAATGTCACTGACTAATATTGTAACAGGTGGAACGAAATTTGTCAATGAATTTAGGCATAACAATCTTAAAGTGTTGTATCAAATTAAACTACCACGACATATCTTTCACAAGTTGCATAGAATCACATTCGTGATGGTTTTTAACGATAGTACAGCACTGATTTCAAGTTCGATTAGGTTCTAAGTTGCATGCTCAGGTGCTATTGTATTGACAACTCGAGTATTGATGCTAAAGATTAATAATAGCGAGTAATAGTGATGCTAAAGACTTTTTCCTTCTCCAGGCAAGTTGATAGTCAACGCTAATTCTTGACGGGTCAGGCTTGTTTTCTTTGGCCTGAAGTAAGGGATGTTATAAGGATGATGGATAGTAAAGACAAGAGCTCCTCCTGGTTCAAGTACATACTTAACTGCTGGTCGAACAATAATGAACCTTAATGCTAAGCTTAGATAACTCACTTCAAACTTCTCTTTAGTCATGTTGATGGTTGATGCTGACTCCTGTCTTGTCAGGCTGGTTCTCCACGGCCTGAAGTACGAGTTCCTCATTAGGGAGGTTGCGGGGATGGAAGACAGTGAAGATAGCAGCTCCTCACGGTTCAGGCCTGTGCCGAAGTGCTGGTCAAGCAGCCTGGAGGGGCGGTCCCACTCATCCCACCAGTCGCGGAACATTAGGGGTACTATCGACATCTGGAATGTTGAGAAAGTCGTCTTCATTTTGTGAGGATAATAACATAACACACAACAGTCGCATACGTAGTCCTAATCCCACACTAGGATTCCCTGTGTCGTGGGTATCAGGAACTATACGAGTACCATGGTATCATAATACCCAGAATCGGAACAAATATTTGCAGAGCATATACAAACATTTGTCCCGCAGTGGGAATCGAACCCGCAACCTCTCGCATCTCAGCCGGCTTCTATTCTTTATAATTCCGGATTATTCTTTGATAGTCAAAGAAGTCATCCGATAGGTATAGGATGGTGACAGCGTCCTTAGTTTTCTTCTCTTTTTCGCTAGGGGCGCTGCAAGTAAATGTATGGAAGGAAACGAAACTTCATATTATAGTTGTGATAACTTTTCATTTAAAAAACCGACTTCCGCCATTGTATTCGACTAAATAAATTTCGATGAAAAAAAATTTATGAAAGAACCATCGTGGTGAAAGGATTATGATGCTTTCTGAATGCAAATGCTTGGTGTCTTGCTGAAAATATCAAAATCGCCATATGTATCCCTACAATATTTGAGGAGTTCCCTCAATTCCTCGTGGATCCCATCAACAGAACTGGATTCTGAAAAAAATGGGACCAATCTGGAAGTATATCTATTCAAATAAAAAAAGAATTTTCCAAATCGGTTCATAAACGTCGGAGATATGCGGTAACAAACATTAAAAAAAAAAAAAAAAAAAAAAAAAAAAAACAACCGAATTGAGAACCTCCTCCTTTTTGGGAAGTCGGTTAAAAACTATCAAAACCCGTACTAAGCCCCCTGTTAGTAGATACCCTACGCCCGCAAGTTCATAATCATCATTATTCTCATGGTAGGTTTCTAACCAGAAGACGCAGTAGAGGAAGGCCCTCGTCTCGATGGACTAAAGACATAAAGATGGCAGGAAGTCGGTGGATGGAGGCGGCTCAAGACCGTTTGTCTTGGCATTCTAGGCGCGTGTCTTAGAAGTGGACACTGGCTGTGATGATGATAATATAAGGTTTATAATCGTAATCCAATCTAACACATAATCCACCACCACAGTGCAATTTGCTAAAACTATTTTGAACAATATCACGAAACCATGCACCATAAAATACACCATTCAGACATAAATCATCATTGTCTTCAACGCAGACGAAGGTCTTTAACAGTGATAAACAACGGATTATTTTCGACTTGTTTTCGACTAGTTATTCTGGGCGATGCGATGTTACGACTCGCATAAAATGCGCTAATGTGTACCTACACACAGGTAATCGAATCTATATTTCACAAGTTTATGAGTTTAGCTCAAATGTTTGCGATAGTATATGGCTGGCTAAATAACACAAACACACTATGATTATCTAACTGCAAGCACCCCTATCTCCCCTCGCGATTTCGCGGGTTGTGGTTTAATTCATCGCGAAAAGCTTTAAAACTTAGCTTGCTCGCTTTATCTAGGTATCTACTGACTGTAGTAGCGTACCTACTCATTTGTAGTTTAACGATGGTACATTTTTGCTGACATCGTCTTTTTGTTTTTTTTTATTTTGATAAAGCATCTTTTTACTGTGCAGTTTTGATATGGTAGGGTAATTTTTACGAAAATTGTCTAGGATAATTTGCTTTTGTATAAATTTCAAAATAAACACATATCTTTGATTACAATGGACGTGACCTGGCTTTTTTTACAAGCTCTAGAAATAAAAACAAACTGCTGGAACGATTCCACGTGATTCATCAACTGAACGATTTTAGAATTGATGCAACCGCTCGCTGTTCGTTTCTTCATGACATCTAATGTGCAAGAAGATATTTTGAGATAACTGGCTGTTTCCGATGTGGTTTGAGTTTAGACTGTTGGTTGAATGAAGTAGGTCGTGTCAGGTGTTTTAGCAGCGTGTATGAAGCATGAAGTCTTCAAGTAGGTATGAAGGTACCTACTTAGATGGATTATGTACAAGAATCGCCGATCTCAGAGTTCTAATAAAAAACGGTCTTTTGAATCAATGTGTAGAATTGCTGTGGATAAAATTTTAGTATAGGTAAATTCAGAGCTTTTATTCTAAAACCTGAAAAAATTAAATCACGCCTTTTTTACAAAGAAGGCATGTATAATAAAAACTTTGCTTGGCATCTCGAAATGTCTATGTTTTTTTACACACACTGCGGTTTACAGTGCTTTATTAGTCCTTATTCTAAGGGTTTACCTATTTCTTTCGGGCGAGTTTTTTCCTTCAACTCGACACGCTGACCGTTGCGTTTAACCCTAAATAAAGCGGCTCATACACACATCTATGTAAATAAAAAAAACCGTATAATTACGCGTGAAATCGCGGAAAAACGCAATCAGCGTGTTAGTATGAGTATGAAGCCAAGGCACTTTGTGAGGTTGCTAAGTTTGATTTTATTAATAAATTGATTCAATTTGCTAATTTTATTATAATTAAGTTTCATATAAGGAAGTTTCCTTTCGCGTACCTACAGGAATAATGCCTATGCGAAAGGAAGTTCTACCGCGTAGATCTACGAGACCTTTAACCGGTTACAAAAGCCTTGGAAATAAAATATAAGAAAGAAACCTATGCACGAAGAATCAATCATCACACAAAACAAAAACTAAAATACATACCGCAAATAACTGGTAAAAAAAAGTAGGTAGGTAAGTATTCTCACATTTCGCCACTACACTTAATATTCTGCGTGTCACTGGTCCCTGAAAAGGCATGAGGCCCTTTTGACAGTGGCACCAATGGTGAAAGCCCAAAATGCACTTTAATTTTTTTTTTATATTTACCTTTGTGTTGATTCGTTGCGAGCGCGCGCTGCTCTATCGAGAGAGAGACTATTGCCAGCCACGCTCCCCAAGTGATTTAAATAGAATTTTCAGCTGCCCTCTCTGATTCATCTTTCCTACACCTTGAACTTGAAAATTTCATGAGGCAACTATGGTTTTAGTTCTCCTAAAGATTTTTTTGCGTAGAGGCTCTACTCTTTACGTCGTACGTGGCGTCTACTCTTTACGGGTCGAGCAAGAGGTTTCCAGGAAAAGTACATATGCGGGTTGGTTAGCTACAATTTCATGTGGTTTATGTATACCTAAGGTTAGGTACCTACCTACTCTTGAAAATCCTAAGCACGCAAAGGTCGATGAAAAAATATCGGTGAAACTCCTTGATGTTAGGTAGGTAGCAAACTAATCTGATAGAGTGCCTAGAGTAGGTAGGTAGGTACTTGAATGTAGAGATCCTATCGTTGCCTACGCCAAAAGTAAGTAAACTTGTTCTTCTTCATCACTGATGAAGAGTTGATAGATGTTCACTGATGGACAAGACCGAGGCCTCCCCATAGAATAGGGGGGATTTGCCATAATCACCACGCTTGGCAGGCAGATTGGTGCTAAGTCAGATGGATGCTGTTGTCCTGGCGTCCTTTACTTGCCTTTTACGACATCCACGGGAGGAGTTTACCTAGCCACATTATAGCTGGAGAAACTACATAAGTACCTATGTGGTTTCTCCAGCTATTTACAGCGATTTTCAAGCACCTTTATACACAGGTAGCTTGAAAACCGTAGCAACACCACCACCGTCCGGCATAGGTACCCAACACAACACCAATATATCTGCAAGAAATAGAAAATCAAAAATAATGGACACTCTATTGAGTTGAGACTGAAATATCTGAAGCATTCATAGATGGGTATTATTCGAGAACGTGGTGGGAGTAGCTATTTTAATTTATTGATGAATCCCAAACAAACGCAGATAGCGTCATCTTGTCGTGGCATTGTACCGGTGCTTATTTTTAAATCGGACTAACTTTGTTGTGATTGTGATTGTTATTTTCAGCGGTGACAAAAATAATGGCGGTACGTATGTGATTTATTTAAAGTAGAGTTAGAAAAAAATTGTAGGGTTGTAGGATCTACTTACCTACTAGGTAGGTACCCCTTTTGATCGAGTTACCTTAAACGCGAGATGCCAATGAGGGCATTATACCTAAACATGACTATATAATATTTTATACATACCTACTACATACTATTTATATATAGGTGCCAACTCAACGCGTTTGGTGCTTTCTCCAAGTTTGGGATAGAGATAATTTTCGTGGAACGTCAGAGAAGCCAAGTTCCCTGATGGTTCGTTGCGTGCGATTGCTTAAATATCACTCTAATACTCATTTCCGGTTACCGATAATTAAATTTCCGTAGGTACTTCCGGTCTGCTGTCAAAGACGGAGAAAATACGTAAGCTTGTCTGCTTGCCAAGCAGCATAAAAAAACTCGTGGATCTCGCTCATCAAGCTAATGCTGAAAGTACGCGAAGTCTTATTTTACTTAGCTGTCAAAATGTCAGATAAACTTCTTTTTTTTATTTGTCAATGTCAAATTGAATTTGACAATTCGTTCGTTCGTTTACTTCGTTTCGTTTGCTTACAGTAAAATTTATTTATTACATGTATTTTTCATTTTCTTCGTGAATTTTCATCATAAAAAGACAGAGTTTCTCACACATGTGTATGTGGTCGTCTTTTATCAAACATACAACATAAATTCCTCAAAAACATTTAAAAACATTACTTGACAAACACTTCAATATATCGACGATGATAACGTTGCAGAAAGTGATAAACTTTAGTCTTTTACAACTGAGGCCCAATTCTCTAATTTAAAAACATTCCAGTCTCGTGTCAGTCGCACCGTTTCGTATAGAAACTATTCCATATTCTTCGCAAGAAACGCGAAGATTAAGTAATAGTAACTATATGTGACAGTGCGACTGAGACGAGATTATACTGCGAATTGAATGTTTTTAAATAAGAGAATTGGGCCTCTGATTTAGACTATCAGTTCGGATCGTATCATCGATTACACAATGCTTCCACGAGGCCGGTTTTCATGAACCATGAAATTAATACCTATCGTAGCGAAAGTTCATGCTACGCATAGTACGTAACTGCCGGCGTGATTAGATCTACCTTCCTGCAAGCTTCCTGCTACTTCACGTTTCTAGTAGTGTCGGATTATTCGCAATGTTGTCGTGGCTGCAGCACAGATGGACTGGCCTCTGGCTGATGTTTATGGCTCTTGGAGCCATAATTACTTTCCTGTACGGCTTTTTCCCGCTAAAATACCATTCAGGGAAGTTTGCGCACTTGTATGATCTTCCGAACTTCATTGGTGAAGTCAGGTATGTTTTAGTTTTTTTTTGGTCATAAGCTTAAAATATAATCCTTAGTTTCCTTAGCTATTTATCACAAGATTTTCATAAGTTTACAGAAACACCTTTCTCCTTTCAGCATTGATGGCCACACAGTCTATGACTCTGGAGAGAATAGTGTAGTGCTAATGGTTATAGATGGTCTGCGTTATGACTTTGTCACGGAAGAGTACATGCCATACACAGGCGGGCTCCTTAAGAACAAGACAGGATGCATCTATGTGTCAGTAGCTGAACCACCCACTGTTACCATGCCGAGGATTAAGGTACCTAAAATTTTTTTAATAAATTATTTCGTTTTCTAGACTGACTAGGCATAAGCCCATTGACACTATGAATTTATTTTGCTAAAAGCAAACATTAAACAAAGCAATGTAAATCAATTATTTTCAACTGTGTTTTTATTGTATCTAGACCAAACAGCAGTTAATTTCAAAGACCTCACTCTGTTTTCATTGTATGACAAAAAGAAATAAATTTATTAATTAAAATTTATTAAGAAATTGTTTTTGTATATGATATTTTTGTGCTGCCTTTTTGGTGAACTTTTCAGTCACAGTACCAAAGAAAAAAACATGGTTATAAAAACTTACTCAATTCCTATGTCTTATGTACAGTCACCCGAGCGTAAAGTGGAGAAGGCACAGTGGAGACGCACAATCAACTTCTGGCGTGATATATTTGCAAGTGTCACTTTATTACTTCTTTAGTGGTTGTACTGTAGTGGCTTTTCTGTGGGCTGATGCCAAAGAAAAAACAAAATTGGTTCATTATCTTTCAGCTAAAATAGTAGTAAGTTAAGTTCTTAAATTAATTATGTTTTTTCTTTGGTATTTATGATTGAATCGCAGTGCATTTAGTTGTAATCACATAACATCCAGTATAACATTGATCATAAGATATAAAAGCTTGCACATATGGAATGCTAACTAGTAACTACTAAGCAAAAACTGGGCATGTACATAATAAATTATGTTGAGCTACCTCTGACTACCCCTAGTAGGATCTCCTCATGGATCTCAAGACCTGAGGATATCTAAAATTACCGCAGTCCCTTGCATTTCAGTCTATTAGAAAGAGCGCGTTAATATTAGCACACTTTAAAGTTAGATAATACTGCACAGCATCGCTACCAATATCACATTTCTAGTTACTAATAATGGTACTAGTTATAATTTCCTTGTAATTTAATACCCGTCTTCTATCTAGAAAGTAACTTTCTTGGGAAATAAATAAATATGGGTCATATTATGCCGCCAAATCAACTAAAACACATAGATTCAATATTTTGACAATACTAATTAATACAATTTTAAGTTAATGCATGAATTTGTGCAGAATTATGGCCTAAATTTAAGTTGTTTCATATATGCTTATTATATTAGGACATGTAGATCTAACACAATTGGAACGCGCTATCAGATGACGTTGTTACTGCTACTTAAGTCAATGCATTCAAAAACGATAACTGGCTGCGAACAAATAAATCAGTGCTCAAAAAATTTTTAACTAAGAGACAATATTTCAACTAAATTTTAATACTGTGTGACGTAGACACATCAGCGAAAGCTGCTCGTCTATAAATAAACAATAATAATAACATTGGCAATAAGATTTTTTTTTTAACCAACTCCACATAAAGGAGGTGGGCATTCGGGTGTATTTTTGTTGTTATTAATGATTATGGTAGTTTTAGTTATAGCATGTCTGTGGCAAAAAAAAACATCGCATCACTCATGTTTCAGCTCTAAATGTTCCAATTGAATGCACTTGGTGAATTATTGCCAATCTATGAGCACAGAATAAACAACTATGTGTGCTAGTAGGTAATGTAATGTCTGGCCATGCGTGTCGCCTGCGTAGGAACATGTTGTTACATCAATTATTATTGTGTTAGTTTATGATTACAAAGACCCTTGAAAAATTACCAGGGGATGGGCAGCATCCACCTGAGTACTCAACACCAATACTGCGATCACCAATCCATAACAACACACTAAACTTTTTTTTTGTTTTCACATTCACACATGGTTTTCGGTGGTTGGAGCTTCTTGCATGCCTTTGTTTGATTTTATAATATATATTATATTATTATATTTCTGTTGGTAGTTTCAGCTCTAGTTTTGTATATTATTGTTTTTTGAGATTTCGTTAGATCTTTTTACTCGACTGCGCCAAGCAAGGGAGGGTTATATTTTTGTTTTTAAGTATGTATGTAAGTTTGTTCCTTTTTTATGCTCTATGTCCGATTTTATTCGCTCTGTGTGTATTACACTTGCTGCATGGTATTTTTCTATAATAATCATCTTATGTTCGGTACTTATCTAACATATTTAACGTCTAATTTTCTACAGGCTATGATGACAGGCAGCGTATCAACATTCGCCGACGTAGCACTCAACTTCGGCGCGCCCGCTGTTAGAGGCGATAGCGTGTTGCGCGTAGCTGACGCTAGGGGGCGTCGCTCTATCTTGTATGGAGACGATACATGGTTGAGGCTTTTTCCTGGTCTATGGGCGGAGCATGACGGAACTACTTCGTTCTATGTTACGGATTATACCGAGGTATATCCGCCGCGTGGTTCGTTAGAGTTCTCACTCAACGTAACGAATTCTTTGATCCTTTAGCTATCGAGTGGTGTAATTTTTGTATTTAAATGATAGATATGTAGCTGCAACACCAAACTGTATCCCCCGATTTTGTTATCATCACAGTTTTCTGGATTTCCTCCCACAATGGAAGCAAATTTAATGACTTAATGATCTCCAAGATTAGGAAAACTTGATATGACATCAAGTTTTTCTTTTGTTTAGCGGCTGAATTCGGCCGCGTAATCCCTGACTTGCTACGAGCATTGTAAATTCAAATATTTCATAGATTTTAATGTAGCAACAATAATAATTGTTGCTACATTGATTTGAGTTCTGAGGCCCAAGCACGAATATCTAACGTTATGGAGTCGATGCGAAACGTTTGTAAATGTTAAATATCAACCAATCAAATCACAAAGACTCACGATACCCCGGTGTCATTGGGCAATTTTTGCGATCGTCTCGCAAGCATCTCGGTAACGTAAATTATTCGTGCTAACACCACTTTACCGCATCTACTTGGAATTGAGTTTCTGTAACTGCTCTAGCGATCGCTGGAAAGTTAATTTTCTTTTGTGAGGTACAAACTTTGCTCCAACAGTCGCTAGAGCAAATTCCATGCATTCAACATATGTATATTCGAATGTGTCTAATCTTACATTTTAGGTAGACAACAACGTAACAAGACACCTAGACAAAGTACTAAAGGTAGATGAAAAAAACAAAACCAACTTTGACTTCCTAGTCCTACATTACTTAGGACTAGATCATATTGGGCATTTGGAAGGCGCGAGGAGTAACAAAATTATGCCTAAGTTGTTAGAAATGGATAGAGTTGTGAAGAAAATATTCGAGGCTATGCAGAAATGGGTAAGTAAGCATTTATAGTTCAGCCGAAAAGTTGATGGATGAGGTGTACGTGGGAACCTTAAGACTGTTTTTTTTGTGCGTGGCATTCTATGGGGAAGGCATATGCCCAGCATTTCTAAGGGATAATGATGACGGTGTATTTATACGGTGACCATATTTTGAATTTAAATGTTCACTCACCACTCACTCACAGCCAGAATATTGAAAGATATTTGAATATCAACCTTACACTAATAGAATAAAGTTGTTTTTAGCAAATCTACGAATGTTATTTTTTTTGTTAAATTCAAGGGGCCTTAGTACAGGTTTTGATAGTTTACGAAATAATATGAAGTTTCGTTTTCTTCCATACATTTACTTGCAGCGCCCCTAGCGAAAACGAGAAGAAAACTAAGGACGGTGTCAGTAAATGTATTGGATGGAAACAAAACTTCATATAGTTTCGTAAACTATCAAAACCCGTACTAAGCCCCCAATTAGGTTTTTCTTTTTAAATGAAAACCCCATAATGTTGGTCACGTGGTAGGTAGTGAATTGTGCTGTTTATTGGCTGGAACAATTGTATCACCTTGACCATGGCAATTTTTTGGTTCCATTTTCACTTCCATACAACTAATCGGAACTGTCATTCTTATTTAGACGAATGTAAGGATGCTAATCATATGATCGGATTGAACTATAAGTACCGACTATCATTGATTCTGTGTTCATAGCTCGCACGGCTAGCCGTAGAAATTATTACTATTTTATTTATAGACGCAGCCAGCATAATATGAGCCTGAGAGTATGACGTCATTGAGATCAAGTGAAAATATCCTCGGCCGTATTTATAACAGTGATGTTTTCAGGATCGTAAAGGCATCCTGTTCATATGTGGGGACCACGGTATGAGGGATGCAGGCGGGCACGGCGGCGCCACACCGGCCGAAGTATTGGTGCCGCTTGTTGTCGTGAAGAGCAGTGACTTTGTATGCCCGCACCCGTAAGTATCACCTTTGTTCTAAGTAAAGAGTTTTTTTTATACTACCTTGGCAAACAAACAAGCATACGGCCCACCTGATGGAAAGCAGTTACCGTAGTCTATGGACGCCTGCAACACTAAAGGCATCACACGCGCGCTGCCGATCCTGAGACATAAAGATGAAAAGTCTCATGTGCCTGTAATTTCACCGGCACCCGTACCCATCAAACCGAAACACAGCAATGCGAACACTACTGCTTGGCGGCAGAAATAGGTACTGTGGTAGTACTTCCCAGGACGAACTCGTACACAAGAAGTTCTACTACTACGAAAAAAAAAAGTAATAGAAACGATGGTTACAAATTGTAGTTCACATCTTCATCAGCTAATAGATGTTCACTGCTGGACGAGACCTCCCCATAAAATAGGGGAGATATTCCATTATCACCACGCTTGGCAGGTGGATTGGTGATCGCTGTATTGGTGTTAAGTACTCAGATGGATGCTGTTGTCCATCCCTGGCATTACGCCCTTAGTCGCCTCATACAGCGTCCACGGAAGGAGACGGCCAGCACGACAGCAAATCTACAAAGACTATATTAAGAACAGCAACTAATTGTGTTCAATTATTGAGACGAGTTTGTTGGGAAAAATCCTAAACCGTAAGAAATAGATATAAATTTGAAAAGGCATTTTATATTTTCTAGCAAGTATTCAAAGTATTGAATAGGTCCGGAACACATGTTTGTGCTACTCAATACTGGACCCCATATTTATTTAACCAAACTGTGATTAATTTCAGGGCTGGTCCGGGCCCTACAGTAGCTCAAGTAGACTTAGCGCCAACAATAGCATGGCTCTTAAACGCGCCACCACCCGGCGACAGCGCCGGTCGCATTCTACCATCGTTGATTCCCATAGACATGCGTCAACATCTGTACCTACTGCATGTTATAGCATCACATAATGCTAAGCAAGGTGTTCCTACGGATTTAGGTAACATGTCACTCAATCTATTATTTTGATGAATTTATAACAAAAATTCTTGTTTATGTAAACTAAGAAGAGAAAGGGACCAACCCTTGAACCCTGTGTGACACCGAATATTTTAGTAGCTGTCTCTTAAGTATAATCACAATCACATCTAGCACTCTTTGATCATTAGAAACAATAACATGCGTACCTTGTAACTTATTTTAGGCAGATAGGTCAAGAATATGACAAATAAAAATTCATTACAATCTCATTCAAAAGCATTTGTGAAGTTAATTAATGGTAAAAATTATATGCATGACTTTGTTTTTCCAGAGTTTTACAAGCAATTCCTAAGGGCTGAAAACCAGTTTGCTCATTTCCTAGCGACCGGTGAACAGAGCGCTGCCAAGATAGCCAAAGAGTTCTATGAAGAGTCCCTTGGAGAGATGGCCAAATATTTAACGGAGTCCACTGTTGAGTTCGATATGTACTCTATTGTTTTGGCAATAATACTTCTGTATTTTGTGAGTACACATTTAATAGCTACATTTTGTTACTAAATTCCAGGGTTATCATAACTTAGATCTAATTTACTGTGCATTCAATTTGTATTATTACCTCGTTTATCGCTTGTTAGATAGGGTTAAAACCAAGGTTAGCCCAATTAGACCTTAGTAAAGAAAAAAGCGATACTCTCGTTATGGTTTTGCAGTTCAACATGCGCATGTTCATTACACTAACTCATAATGTGTATTAAGAGAGAGCTTATTTTATCGAAGCATAAAATCACCAAACACAGCGATCATGCATATTTGCTTTAGTCAATTGTGAACAACAATATTTTGCATTTTTATAAGTTTATTTACTTTTCAGATTGTTACCTCACTAATCTGCGTCTCTCTATACTCAATGCAACCAGAAACCCAACGCAAAACCTTCCCTCGCCACGGCCATCACAAAACTACTAAGGCGGGCTCCATCGTCGCTTTTATAATCATCCTTATCATAATCACAATCGTCCTCACTATATCTTGTTACATCACTGAGACTAAATCCAAAATGTGTTCTTTCAACCCTATCTGGGCCACAGCGTTTATATTACTAGGCTGTGCGTTCACTACCACTTACTTCATTATTAAAGCAGGGATAGAAAAGATCACAGATCTATCTACGTTCAGAGAACTGAACGCAATAGACTATCTACTTATAACGGGAACTCTATTCCACTCTTGGTCGTTCTTTGGAACGAGTTTTATTGAGGAGGAACATATGACGTGGTATTTCTTCTGGAACACGCTTATGTTTTTTGTACTGATAAGGACTATAGTGCTAGTGGTTATGTATTTAAGTAAGCATTTAGTGGGCGCGACGGAGGTGCAAGATAAGCCGGAGTTGAAGCAACGGATCAGTGAAGTGGGAATGGAGGTATTACCAAAATGGGTTCTGCTTATTGCATTGCACAGGTCAGTGCAAGTTTTACTGTAAAATATATTATGAATTATGATACAAGTAAACTCGTTAATTACACCAGAAATTGAATCAGAAACCAAGGTATGGGCCGCAGCATCCAAGTGGGTGAAAAAATGAAAAAAATACTGCTACTATCTAGAGTTCTTATAAAATCAAGTTTCTAGATGATATTATTTATAACATTTTAGCGCGGGTTTTTTTGCCTTGGTGTGTCCAGCCCATGCCTAGACCTCTCCATCTCCCGTGGATGTCGTTAAAAACTGAGGAATTGCACCAGGGTATGGGCAGCAGCATCCTCCTGAGTAGTAATCTACACGAATACTGCCCAATACACCTACCAAACAATACTAATACGCCTGCCAAGCGTGGTGATTATGGTAATGCCCCCCATTGTATTTTATGGGGAAGGCCTCGTACATTATTAGACTCTAAGGTTGTTGATGATTTTATGTTTATAGAAAAGGATGGTATCCTCACCATGTTTAACTACAATGTTTTGGGTTCAAACTTTCGATAAAAGCTAAACTTTTCCATTACATTTTCAGGTATTTGAGAACAATGAATCAGACAGGAGATAGATGGTTGTTCCTACCAGACACTGCTGATTGGCTGAATGCCCCTGAGAATGCTCTATATCTACAAGCGCATCTAGTCATAGGTAAGATGACACCATCTCGAATGTGCACTACAAACTATATTTAAATATGTACATAGTAAAATAAATCATTTGTTTTTTTGTAGGAACCATTGCCACTGCGATTGTATGCTACAGAAACCTCAGGCACACCAACAATTTAAAACATATCCACACAATTCTAACTACAATCTCTGTAGCCGCGATATTCTGCTACCGAATCTCCTCTTCTGCCCTCACTATCGCCCCTCTAGACGAAATCAAGACTTGGGACCATGTTTCCATCGTGAACGTCATCTGGGGAGCTATGGTCGCCCAGTTCGCTATAGAAATTCTATCCTTTGCTGGGATTTTCAAAAGCTGCGGCATCAAAGTATCCGAACCAAGCAATAAGCTTACTACAAATACTTTTGACTATTACACGCCTAAGGAAAAAGTTGAGGATTATTTAGAATCTGTGGTTCAAGAGCCTTGGAATATAGACGATGTGAAGCTTTCCCTCGCTCGGTCATTACTACATCTTATGCTTAATTCTATGATGTTAATAATATCGCTACTGATGAGGCCTCACAATGTGGTCATGGTGCCTGGTATTTACGTGACGTGTATGTTGACAAGTGCTTGCATGGACCATAAGATGTTGGACATCAAATCTGTGCGGAAGACAGATGTGGTTGATGTGCTGAGTAAAACGCTGGTTCATATCTGGATTGGTATGCTGTTTTTCTTTTATCAGGTATGTTTAATTTATGTTTTTTTTTTTTGTTTTGGTTTTTGTTATTTGAGTAAGAATCCAACAAGCAGGTGGCCCATCTGATGTTAAGCGGTAACCTCTTCCTTTAATAATGCAATATCTCACAGCAGGGTTCAAAGTGATAAAAAATATCATCGATAATTATCAAGATAAACATAGGTTAATAATTATCTTTGATATATATTAGAGACTAAAGTATAACATTGCCGTTTTATATTGAACAATAACATTCAGTCAATTGTTATTTAATCGAAGTATTAATTAATTATTAGTAACTCTCTGCATTATCTATACATTTCTCGGAGGAAGATCATTTATGCCTTTATTTAGTCTACAATTTCGTCGTGGCATTCTATGGTGGAGACCCATGTCTTGCTGTGGACGTTTACCGGCTGATAATAATGATCTGTAATGGATAATCTTTTGTACATGACAGGGTAACTCAAACAGTCTGGCGTCTGTGGACCTCGGCTCAGGATATGTAGGGCTCCGGGAGTACTGCCCCGTTCGTGTGGCTATACGGATGGGACTCCACGCGTACGCTGGGCCGGCGTTAGCTGGAGCCCTACTGTTCTGTACTATAGCGGCGAACGCGAAAAGTTGGCAACAGTAAGTGCTCCTCAGTAAGAGGACGTTTTCGTTTTCGCATTTATAACATCAGTATGTTATAAATGCGAAAGTTTCTATGTGTCTTTGTTTGTTACTCAAAAACACCGTAACAGCTGGACAAATTTCAATGAAATTTGGTAGAGAGAGATCTCTTGTCAAACTGGGCATTATCATACACGATCTGTCAGTTTTGACAGAACTTGACACCGTTTGTATGAAAATGTCGAGTTAGAATCTTCTACCCGAGAATTGGAATACAGAGGGTATTGACACATTTATGCGGATACAATGCGAGCTAGCAGAACCTAGTTTGCATTCAAAATTGTGTGGTTTATGATAGACTAGTATCCGCCCGCAGCTTATCTCGTGCGGTACGTCCACTTTATCCCACTGCTGGGCAAAGGTCTCCCCCAAACTCTTCCACTTTGTCTCTGTCCTAAACGATCAACCACTTCTCCAAAGTATCTAGATCTTCCCGCTAAAGCTTTTTTAGGCGACCATGAGGTCGCCGTCCGTCAGGTATCCAGGATGTTCTTATGTTCACCTACAAATTGGGAGGCTTTCGGCTGACGTTTCCCTCCCCAACCACGTTTGTCAGGCAGATTGGTAATCGCAGTATTCATGTTGAGTACTCAGGTGGATGCTGCTGCCCATCCCCTGTTTTAATCCCTCGATTTTAACGACATCCACGGGAGGCGATGGAGGAGTCTAGGGGTCACACTTGTTTAAATAACTATATTCCACAGGTACCTACAACAAGTATGGCAAGCCGTCAACATATTCGCGGCGCACCGCGTCTACTGCTTAGTGATCTACTGCGTTATAGCGACCGTCTTCCGTCACCATCTGTACGTGTGGACGGTATTCTCGCCCAAGCTACTATACGACTTCGTAGCTGTACTGTTCACTATACAGGCGCTGGAAACTATAGCGAATGTTGAAGTGTTGACGCAAGTTACCAGCTGGCTGGCTCGGTATGCGAGTTATAAGCGCAGGTTGTGATATAAGTGATAATTCTGATAAGTTATTTCGAGATGAACAATTTTGCTCAGTATTCTTAACGCTGAGCACTGTCATAGTAGTAAGAACTACGAGTCGCGGCGGGCGAGTAGCCGGCTACTATAGGCTACGGTAGGTAGTACTCGCACGCTAGGGATCCTAGTGTGGGTTAGAACTGTGTGACTGTTGGGTGTTATCCCACTAATATTAGAAAATTTAATTAAATAATGATGACGGGTGGATGTTTGTAGTATTTTCATACCAAAACGGCTAGTCCAATTATGATGAAATTTAAATTTAGTAGGTACATAGATAGATTAAAACCTGGATTAAAATATAAGATACTTTTTATACCGTAATTCAGTTACCTCTGGAGCCGCGGGTGAACGCTTGTTTGTTTTAGTCCAAAACGACATGCACTATGAACTTCTCTTTGCACAGAGATGTTTCAAAATACGGCCCTATGACTTGAAATTTAGTCAAATATATTAGCTGTAGTCCAAAAATTATGAAAAAAGAAAGAATGAATAGCGATTAACCTTTTTCTACGAATAACAATGATAAATCGTTTATTCTTACTGAAAATAAATAAATAATAATAAACGATCTTGCCGTTTCGGCAAGGCAGCTCGTACCACACCAAAAATAATTGCGTCAAAACAATACCTAGTGTATTATGAGGATAATAAACCGTTTTTCTTTACCAATAAGTATTTTTAAGATTCATAACCGCAATTCATAGTTTTTGGGGCATAAAGTTTTGAGGTTAGTTTTAAAATAAATACATTCTTTAGTATCTTTTGGGCCTTGGCATGATAAAAAGGATGTTCTGATAAAAAAACTTAATTTATAAATAGTTTGCATAATCTTAGCACTTAGGTAGTTACAATAACCAACATTTTGGTAACATCGTAGGTAGGTACCTACTCGTGATACCCACGACACAGGAGATACTAGTGTGGGATCGGTAACTGTTAAGTATAAGGCAATGACGTTCTAATAACTCGGTGAGGTATATATTTAAATATTATTAATAAACAGCTATTAGTGAAGCCAGGAAAGTAGCAAGTATAGGTACTTACAATAAAACATTTCTAATATACAATAAAATACTAGATAGGTGCGTAGCATCATTTTCATCATCATTATAATTTCATCCATTTGACGTCCTCTGCTAGACATAGGCCTTTCCCGTAGAATTTCACAATAAACGGGGTTGTGCCGCTCCTATACACTGACTTCACGCGGACGTTAACAGTGTCGTTGATTCGTCGAGTGGGGTACAGAAAAAGAAACGATATTATAAAAAATGGGCATGATGTTCAAAAGCCAATAAATAATAATAAAAGGAAAAAAAGGTGGTTCCAAATATTTATGCATGCAAAACACACACTATGGTGACCATAATACAAAGTTCAGGTACACTTTCAGAATTCAAGGGCGTTGTTTCTTAAATTAATATGAAACATTTATGGCTCAGTATTTTATCAGGGGTTATCTGTAACAAATTAATGTTTATACAATCAATATCTAACAATAAGCTAAAGTCCTTATTTTATTTGAATGCAGATAGTACAAACAATACTTACGGGGGGGGGGGGGGGTGTGGGCACAATCCATGATCAGATAATCCACATTGATCATAGCTGTGTGTGTCATGCCTCAAGGGTATGACATGTATCCGTAAGTTTCGCTGCACTAATACCAAGTATGATTACCTGGGTTCATCAAAGCAATCATCCATCGCAAGTTGAGATGCGTTATTTCTAGTTTCTAGTTAGTTTGTGTAAATCGAGTATACGTATTTTAAAAAAGCCGCTGTCTTTCACAGAGCTGTCCTGTCATGAATGACAAAGAGGATGCAATAACTACTATACGTAATAAGAGGCGGGACATAGAGTAAAATAAATTACTGTCGTCAAAACAGGGCTACCGCAAAAAGCCAACATGACAGACGACTGACAAAACAATCAGTTCTACCAACATACAAGAATGGAATAGTGATGTGCAGCTAGTATTTAAAATCTGTCGATATTGATAAATGACATTACCTACAGTTGGAATTAATATTTTTTTAATATTATTTTCTCCAGTTCTGTTTTAGCACCACTAAAACAAAACCAGTGGCACAAGGTCCCAGTTTATTGGATTTGTGTACAATAAAAACGCCATAAAGTAAAACATAACATTTATTTTTTGGCATTTACTAGGTAGTCTTGGCGCTAAAGAGCGATCTCTTCCAGACAACCTTAGGCTCACCCATAACATTTAGGTTATAAACATCTTAAATGTACATGTGCTACAATCAGTGTCTAGTGTTTCGTCGTGGCATTCTATGGGGGAGGCCTATGTCCAGCAGTTCTTTGGGTTGATGATGAAAGATTTAGTAATTTCACCAATACACCAAAAATATAAAAGCATCGATATTTATAAATGTAGATATCGTTACACCACACTATCATTCAGAATCTAAATTAAAATTATTGCTTGGGATTATGATATTTTTAGGAATTTATGATATTTTGGCCCAAGAAGAAGTAGGTATAGGACTGATAATTTATCTAATAATCTAAATAGGTACTAACCGGACTTCATCCAGAGGAAACCTGGTCATAAAAAAAGTTTTGTGCCGTTTTTTCTATCTGATTGTAAGCCGCATATTTCACAATTTCTTTACTTCATAATATTAACAGAAAGGTTAGGAACTTATAATAGTATTTCAGAAGCAAGCAACACACATATGAACGTATTCTAGCATTAATAGACCACAATAATACAATATTTTGTCATATAAATTGTGTCTAAGAGAAACAAACTGACAATGTGACTGACTGACAGGTCATGAAAGAACGAGAAAGATAGAGGGAGTGAGTGAGATAAAAATGGTCACCATTAAAATTCTGCCCCGTTTCATACAATCTTTTTTTTTCTTTTAGTTGCGACAGACTGGTGAATGATAATGCCATTTGTAAGTCTTATGTAGTCATTATTCTGAGGTCGTACGTATAGTTATTGCATCCTCTTTGTTTGTGAGCATAGACTATACCTACCTGTAATAATTTCTCTTTGTGAGGTTCATTGCCAAGCTTTTGCCAAGCAATGGCGCCGTCACCGCACGAAAGTAAACAATACAAAATCCTATTTAACTTCATTTCAAGATCACGGGTTCATGTAAATCAATCGAAAATGTTTACGTAATTTAAAAAATATGGGTAATTTTATGAAATACATTTGGTTTTGACGCAATTGGTACGAGCTCTCGTCTAGATCCTTTATATACATAGTGATACATAATATAGGTGCCACAGCAACGACTTCGGAAGCTTCCCGGCCATTGCTGTGGCACGTGGTAAACAGGAGGGATAGATGTTCGGAAAATCAGCGAGGTTGTTACACGTTAAATACAATAGAAGATAGCGCTAACGCAAACTTTATACACACAACCGAATTTATTTAAACGTGTCTCTCTTGCCTAAGAGATGTGCCATTACAATAGCCATCACTTATATTCTTAACAGTTTTTCCCATATAAACTAATAAGTCCCGCTGCACCCACTTATGGAGTGAATTTCTGAAATTAATTTCTTAGTCCACCGCAAGACCACAACTACGCTACAAATTGTGTAATGCAAAATGCGTTGCATCAGTCAGCCACGCAAAGATTTTATGTAGTTTTTTTTTTAACTGGGACAATGGGGATTCCGAAACCATGGCAGAGAAACTGCCTTGGGGTTCTTTTTTTATGGAAATAATTTTGGTAGGTATAGCAAATCTTTTCGGGTTTGCCCATGTAATCCATTGCAGTGTAACGTGGCCTATACTTACTATCATTGACTTTTTGGGGTTGCCCATTCATTCCCTCTTCATTTACAGGCCCGACTATACTTACCATTATTCGTTTATTCCAATATGTCCTACCAGAAGATCGATGATCGAACTGTTTGCACAAAAATATTCCAAACTGTTAGCCTGACTATAATAGTCGGACAATTTGGAATGGTTTCTTGAGGTTGTCCATTTGTTCCATTATTATATTAGCGTGGCCAGACATGTATCGGTAGTCATGTGATAGTTACTTTCTAGCTATGGTGCAAGGAGACCCTTAGACAATAAATAGGTTACAGTAGTCAGTAGTCGGACGACGCAGTAAAGGAAGGCAGTTTAAGACCGGTCGTCGTGGCATTCCATGGGGTAGGCCTATGCAAAGCAGTGGACTTGTACAGGCTGATAATGGTGAGAGTCGGTTGTTAGCCCATATCAATGAAGTATTAAATTTTGTTATGTTCAAGTGGGTTACACGCAGCAGACGCGGTAATATTTTATATGCGTATAAAAAGTTATCGCATGTGAAGGTATCACACACGCAGCAGATACGATAATATACGAAAATGATACATTCACGCGGAAACCTTCAAACTGTAATGTATTTCAATTTGTATCTGTCCATTTTTTGATATATGTCGGTGCCTACAGATGCTTGACGGTAAAATAAAAGTGATCTGTTACGTGTGTGTTGCTCCTTGAGTTTAGTATAGAGAGCGATATGGACAGATATGCGCTCAGATACAGATATCTTACCGCATCTGCTATGTGTGTGACACACTTTTATGTAACTTTAATATCTCAAAAAGGAATCCATAGCGTAACCGGACTGTAGTGATAAATAAAACAAATGCTTTTTCCATTTCTTGTATTATGTGAATACGGAAGCAACATGTTTACATAAAATAGTGTAACCCTAACACCAAACCAATGTTTAACATAAATATATCTATTTTTTCTTACATTTTGTTTTATTTAAAATATCCATGTGATCTAGTAGCTTGTATGAGAGTTGGTTTTAAAAACACTGGTAGATTGCGTCCAGTCTAAAATTGCACGCCCCACTGCTTCAATACGTCGAAATAAAATATTCCTTATTCCGTAACAACAAGGACCATTTTCGAACGTCAAGCTTGTGTCAAGTACCAAGTAAAAGCGGTGGCGTCCAGTTTTAGATTAAACGAAGTCTACGTAATAGTAGCCTTTGCGATAAAAATAACAATAGATATAAATGCAACTAGCAGATTAAACAGTGGGGCTACTCTTGAAAACAGTTCCAATCGCAATCCAGTTCCAATCTCAATCCAGTTTCAACGCTTGTTTGGCACTCTTGAACCAAATCGAGATAGAGCATACGCGATTGCCTTTGCGTGAACAACAGAGACAGAAAGTCGATTTCACTTAGTTCCATAAAATTCCACTCCAAATTGTGCGCTAGTATTGAATTCAAGAGTACCAAATGACCAAGGAATGACGACAAAATGACACTTAATCCTGAATTGGATTGAGTAGAGCGTCAAGAATAGCCCTGCAGGAGTTTCGTGGAATTGAAGCACCTTTTTGTAACTATTTCAGCGAAAATTGGAATGATTTTAAATTACCTTACTTTATAAATGATCGAAAAATATCAACTGTATTTATAGTTTTCTATAAAATCGCCAAATATTTGTACAGGTACTGTATGAAAGAGTATTTTGTTAAACAAAAACAAAATTTGGCACTAAAACATAACAATACAAACATATTTACAGAGATATGTAACATCACGATTACTTAGAGTAATAATTATATACAAGCCTGATTAAAAAAAAATATTGTTCTAGAAAATACTTAACAAATTTAGGTACAAACACTTTTAGATAACAAATTTCTATAGATACGGGAAGACCCAGAAATTATTAACCTACAAGTTTAACTATGTAGATAAAACTTACAATACGTCGTGGGGACGCTGTATAGTAGTGATTTGGATCAGTTGATCATTTTTAGATCGTTTACAACGATCTTTAGATAGCTCAACTGCTTCATTTATATTTATTAAATTTTGTATATTCTTGTATTACCTAGTTGTATTAATCTTTCAGTAAATATAGATATTATTTCTTATAAATTCAATTACTTTTACTGCAAACACCATTTAAGAAACCTATTTTGCTAACCAAATGCACATAGGAATATAGAATGTATAAAAATATATATTCATGATAGTTTACAGAATATTCACAGATAGATGAAAATTCTCTCGATGAGTGTTACCAGCTAATCAAAAGCCTACCAATATTTATCATGTGTGCACCTTCCCCGATCAATTACTTACACCATTCGAATCTCTTACCTGAAAACAAAAATAATAGTACAAAAATACAATATAAATAGTATATAGTAGAGCTCCTTGTGAAAGAGTTTATCCAGGGAAGTACTACCACCTTACTTATTTCTGCCGCCAAGCAGAGGCCCAATTCTCTAATTTAAAAACATTACAGTCACAATATAATCTCGTTTCAGTCGCACAGTCACGAATAGTAACTATTACATAATCTTCGCGTATTATGCCTCTGTAGTGTGAATATTGCCGTGTTCCGGTTTGAAGGGTATATGAGCACTAAATATATAGGTACAGAAAGCCAGCTCAGTACAACAAGCGATAACAGGCGCATGCACACGCGTACCCACGTAGAACTATCGACTCGCGAGCTCGCGACTAGCGTTCGACCGAGATTGTCGTGGGTACGCGTTTATGTCTGCATGCGCCTGTTACCACTTATTCTAATGAGCTTGCCATCTGTACCTATATATTGTGCCGGTAAAATTACAGGCACACGATACTTTTCATCTTTATGTCTCAGGGTGGAGGGTGCAGTACAGTGCCTGCCACGCAGGGCGCGTCCTAGTAGGAGAAGACATAGCCCTCTCCCATAGAATACCACGACGACCGATCTTGAACCGCCTCAATCCATCGACTTTCTGCGAACTTTAAATTTCGTTTGTTCATTGCCTTCCTACACTGTGTCTCAAGAACCTTAGTTCCCCAACTATCCCCAAATTCCCTAACCTAACCCCAATGTCTATTTGGGTTATGAAATGTGAAAAAAAGAGTAAATTTTATAAAAATTAAATAACACCGATTATTCCCAGTTTAACTGGACACTTATGAAAACACATTGGTGTCTACAATATTTTTTTTCAAACTCAATTCTGCTTCAGTAGTACCCTAGATCCTGTACATCCTATGCTGGTCATCACCAGACCCTGGAGTTTGATTTTGTCGAAAATAAACATTATTAAGCTCAAACTGAAGGTTCTGACAAAAATGTCTGAGTTCCCTTCAAAAAACTGTAAAAAAACAATCTCGCGAATTATACAAAAAAACCGCATTGAAATCAGAGCACCCATTCCAGATCTGCGAGGCCACAGACAAACAGACTAAAGAACATAACACCCCACTTTTTAAATGGGGGTTAAAACTTACTTACTAGTCCAGTCTGTAGCCAGTTCGTCAATGCTGTATCTTATATCTGTACACCAGCACACTGGCCACGCCCACCAGTAGGCTGATCAACAGCGAGCCCCATACGAACATCTGTAATGGAATCACAACTTTATCACTAACAAAATAAAGTATGGTTTAGAGAGCACTCAAAGGCATTTATTTTAATGAGTCATCATCAGACATCATGAGTCAGATCATCATCTGGTCCACAGCTGGACATAAGTCTCCCCCATACCCAGTGCGTCACGTGACGTATGCAATGAAAAGGCCCGTAGTGAGAAATAAAAAAATGGTGTATAAATGTAAATGTATGTGATTAAATGTTTAAAAAAGAGAAAATCAAGCATTCCCCAGTAGGAAGTCTGTGGATGGAGGCGACTTCTGGCCGTTCATCGTGGCATTTTAGGAGGGAGGTCTATGTCTCGCAGTGATGATGATAATGCATTCCCCCTTATCTCGGAAACAAAAGAGCCTAAAATAAAAAGATACTGAATAAAGAACCTCACAGTTTACAGGTAACCCTAAACGAAAATCCTATCGGTGTCGGTGTATCTGTTGAGTGTATGCTCTGTCGTGATTGGATGACATCATCACCGCATTAGCGGCAGTGATTACGTCACTAGGAACATGTGTTCGTCTATGGAGAGACCACCCGCCAGGTCCAACTTGATTGATCTATTATACCATGCAAGCGGAGCAGTGGGCGTTCCACTCCTTCCCTAATCAAGTAACAATGTTACACTGGGTATAACTTGTTGGGAATACTTCTCCTAATTTTTGTCCCATCAAGTACCCTCCCACTAGTACAAGAATAACTGTAATTTATCTCACATTAGCTCTGGACGGTTTCTTATCAGGCACTGTTGGTGCTTTAACGGTAGGATCCGTAGCTCCCAGCATGCGTTTAGCTAATCTCCTCTCGACCGATCGATCCCTGGTGGCCCTTTGCTCACATCGCTGCAACTCCTTCCTGGCCCCAGAGTCTTCGGGGGCAGAGGCCGCGGCGGCCCGAGCAGCTTCTAGGGCTTCAGAATTTTTGCCCATAGCAGAGAGGATTTTGGATTTGCGGAATAGGGCTTTGGCGTTGTTCGGTTGACAGCTTAGTACTCTTGTTACGGCCTGAAAAATAAGAGCTTATGGTCAGTACTCAAACTCATACTCACCGTACTTACTCGTATACTTCACCGTAGGAGCTTTACAGCACACTTGGTTTAATGTAAATAAAATGGTATTGACCACCAATGAAACTTTGTCTACACTAATATTAATAATAATAATGTATTTATTTCAGACTACATGAAATGTATTAGTGTATATATTATAAATAGAAAAGATTTGTATTTTTATTTGTAAGGAATAAACCCGAAAACTACTGGACCGTTTTTAAAAATGATTTATTAAAAATGCTTCTTTCAGTAGAATGCTATATATTATTACAGAGTTACAAAGGCTACATTTTTTTTAAACATAGGGATCCCTACGAAAACTCCAATAATGTAACCCAAGGTGTAAAAAATTACATATTAAATTCCTTAATCGCGGGCGCTGCTAAAATAATTGATAGAACAAAATAATGTACAACAGTTTTAGAGATTAATTTATAATAAAGGTTCCACGCAGGCGGAGCCACGAGCAAATGCTAGTCAGAGATAAATAGACGTTGGATAGTGTGACTAATTACGCTCCTGGCATAATTATATATATATTACGCCTGTAAGTATACGAAATCCGGCCTAAGAGATAACTGCACTCATCTGCATTTTGATGAGATGTTCATGATAGAAATGGGTTGCCAACACTAAAGCTGCCGCATTTCCCAGTAGCTTCTCACTTGCTCTTGTTGGACCCTCACAAGGCACAGGGTCTGTAATGCCCTCTCTATCTCGGCTTCAGCTTACTAGTCTTTCTTACAGGAGTAAGTAAATTTACATAAAAGTAAGTTCAGTTGTAGTAGATTCGGTAGAAATAACAATGCATTCACCTGTAAAGCAGCATCATAAGCGCCCGCCTTCAACTGTGCGGCGGCCATATTATTGTGTACCCTCAGCCTCTCGTCCAGTAACTCGTGCAGTGCATCGGTCGCGCTATCCAGCTCTCCGCTAGGCGTGGGGTCTGTTATACCCCCTTCGACTTCGTCTAACACGTCGAGTGCGCGACGGTACAGCTGCACAGCTAGTGGCGGTTGGCCGCGACTGTACCACCAGTTACCGCGGGATCGACGACGTTTCCTTGAAAAGATAAATTTATTTATTTTCAGGAGAACCAACAGCTTACTTTAACATAATAATACAACAGAATAACAATAGAGAGCCAATAACAGGTTCCCACGAATAGCGATTGAGTAGGTAGTCAACGCAAAGTTAAGTAAATTTGCTGATTTAATTCTTTCATAAAAGAAATGGGCTTGGTTCGTATTATTTCATTATTATTTTATTTGGCGACTTCTGTGGTGCGGTGGGCGAAGGTTCGCCTGCGACACAGGAGGTTCCGAGTTTGATTCCCGCCTCGGAACAAATATTTGTGTACAATCAGATATTTGTTCAGGGTGTTCTGGTTATTTTCTATGTACATATATTAAAAAATATCTATCTATGTAATGTTTTGTATTAAGTATATCAGTTATATAGTACCCATAACACAAGCTCTGCTTAGCTTGGGGCTAGATAATGTTGTGTGAAATGTCCAGCGTTTTTTTTTTTTTCAACAAAACTTCTGTTTTTTTTATGAAACTGCATAGAAACGCGCCCGTCTTAAAACCCAAAATCCAGATCTTTTTTTCGCAAGACTGGGCATAGGAAATTACACTACAATGTTGTCACACTATAAATCTACACAGCTTACAATCTACATCTTCCAAACATAAATGTCGAGGCCATTAACATAGAAGAGATAACAAAACCTTGATAATTTGATTAGAAACTTCATTTTAATTTAACCTACATTTTATCAAGGGCAGCAATGCAAAACATAAGTTTAAACAAAAATGTATATTGGGACAAATGATTTACAAGAAATACTGAAAACCCTAGTATCCAATGTAGCAATTATCGAGATCGGTCGAGAAGGGTCCTAAACTCGTGACCTAAGAGGTATTGCAGTTGTAATGGGCAGGGCATCACCTCAACTCATTGGACTAACAAAGTAAAAATATTGTATTCATTGAAATCACAAGGATCATTTTGAATCGTCTTACAAACTAAATTGAATCCTGTGCCAACGCAACAAAACCTAAAAGAATCGAGCAACAAACACGGCTTGGCTTGATTTGATGATCCTTCTTACTACTAGTAGTACAGTCAAATTAGGTGATTTTTTGCACAAGTGTGGAACTAATTAGATGTCGTCATGAAAACTTTTCTAATTGTTTTGTTTGGCTTAAAAATCACCTCTAAGAATAAGCATCAGTAATTTCACCCTCCGGAACAGGGTGAAATAGGGTGAAAACCATAAAAATATCCGTAACTTAATGGGGGAAATAGAAGTAGTCGGTGCAATTTGGCATAGACTTTGAACCGTTATGATCTACATTTGCACCAAGTATTTTTTTAATCCGACATACGGAACATACAAAAAAAAAACATTTACAAAAAAAACTTTTTGTGGTTATTACGGCTCCGGGAAAATTAAGGTAGTCGGTGCAAATTGATAGACATATCAGAAAAATGTTCGAAATACATTACCAGGTTTGCATCATGGTGCGTCTCACGGAAGGCACTTTTCCATATTTTATTGTCGCTCTACTTCGGGGAAAATTAATGTAGTTCTGGAAATCGACTTAAACTTATTCATTTAATTAGTACTACATCCGCCGGAAGTTTTATACTGGTTTTTTTTTACGGAAGATGCATTTGTTCAACACTGTGTTCCCTACATGCACGTGGTTTTTATTAAAATCATAATGCACTAAGACAGTCTCTCTATACGTAATTTAACTTGCATCAAGTAATTTCTTTCTATTTTAAAATTTACGGCCTTTTTAAGTTTGTACCTAATATTTAAAAGGGTTCCGTAAGCGCCAGAAACGGTGCAAACTTAGGATAAGCTTCTTTTCGTGTCATCTAACGTTTCCATAAGAATCCACGACTACACGACTTAGGTCCACACTTTTTGCTAATTTGCCTGTACTGTAGGTGGAAAGCGCCTGTGTGGTGTCAAAGAGAGTGGAGAACAAGGAGAAGCTGATTCATAGAAAAACAGAATTCAGACCTCAGGTAGTCAAAAGTAAAATGTAAAAAGAATCAACAAAAGGTTTACAAGACAGCACACGCTATGCTATTAATCAAATCACATCAAATCAAAATAATTTTACTCATTGAAATCACAAGGATCATGTTTTTACATGTTTGGTTGTTATTTTTTATTAAGTATATCAAGCCTAATTATATCTTACAAAAGTACAAGTTCCGTCAGTTGATCAAATAAAAAGTAAAGAAAACCTAGGTAAAATAATGAATAGGCAGGGTACTATTTTCTAAAACTGTCATATCTTCACTATGTTTGGGTTGCAACATCAACTCTTTGTTACATTTATACAATTGAATTAACTATTGTATGTTTATATTCAGCATATCCATACAAAACCGAAGTTAAATATAATTGTGTAAACATACATGGTCAAACAAAAAGCACTTTGGCATTATGTTTCTACAAAGACCATTCTTTAGAAACAAAAGATTGCTCCTCTCAGACATTGGCAATGTTTCAAGTTCCACACAGATTTCAATCATGAAACTTGAGGCAAGAGTTAAGACGATGTTAATGTCCCAGAACATTCCCTTTTTGTACAAAAAGTTCACACTTCAAATTACCTTGGGTAAGGCGAACTACAAGGATTTTTCATCCTATTTCACTAGAGCCTGTAGGCAAACTGTCAATGCGAAAGTTAGCGTAACGCAGTCGCGAACTAAAGTATTGAGACGTACGATTTTATAGAGCCCTGGGGCCTCATTCTCGCGCCAAATGCTACAATAGACAAATGTCACATTCAACATTTTGTCTATTAGCCCCCTGGTATCAATCAAAATACCTACCTAATGGGACAAGTCCTTAGGCTTCTATTAATAAAAAAACTAAGTATTTAATACATACCCAATATCCATCCTTTCCGAAATTTTCAAGGTTTCAAGTTCAGGCTCCTCGCACCAATCATGTAGCTCCAAGCTCGCTTCAAGCCATGTCTCAGGTCCTATAACAGGTCCTTTATACTGTTTCTCTGGATCGCTGATCAGGCCAAGTCTCTCGCCGTGTTTGAGGCCTATATCCCCATATGCGAACCTTGGAGCCAATTGGAGTATACATGATTCGCCTTTGTACATCAGTGTTAGTGCTAGGTCTAGTCCTTGAAGTACCTAGAAATCACGTTTAAAATTGAAACATGTGGATAAATGAAGCCACAGGCACCATCTAGAAGTAGAGCAGTAACTTATATTTAATCTGAGGTATTTGTGAAAGGCATTGCTGGGTTCCAGTTTGAACGGTATGGGTGCTGGTGAAATTATGGACATGTGAGACTTTTCAACATAATATCACAGGAAGAGCACAGTGCATTTAAAGAGGATTTCGTTGCCAGGTAAAGGATAATTCCCAACGAGTAACACCCAAACTAATCAAGGTTAGCGCCAAGGTGCTTTGCTTTTTAAGGTGAGGTATGTTCATGGGCGAACTTGGAGTAGGTCAGCTAGTATTATTTTGAAATAGTTACATAAAAATATTTGCCAGGATTGGCAAACTGATAGGTAAATTGTGTAAGCAGATAGTAGGTTTATCTCATACAGCGTCTAGCCCGTTCTAGCGGTGAACCGGTGTCGCGTAGGCGATTTATCGGTCTATTTGGTTGTATGAGCCGAGACCCAAAATGCGCCTAATATCTCTATTGATTTCCAGTGTTTTCCAATGCTATTTTTACGGGACCTGTACCCGAGGCAAGAACTAATAAGCTACAACTTATTACATAGTTGAGTTTTTCAAAGCCAGAAATAGACCAATCAGAAAACATTATTTTTAGGTATTATTTTGGTGTCTGATTATTGATAAGATTATATTGTTGTAGGTATAACCAGGAAGTTATTGGCTGCATTGCATAAAATAGTATTGATTATAGGGTCAATAAACTTATTTCAATATCAATCAGACATGCACTAATTATCTTAATATTAAATCTAAATTACTGATGAAAATCAAACCTACCCAACCTCAATCTGCTTAAAAAAGCAATGTATGTTTTTCTGTCCGTACCGAAAATTATGAAATGCTATAAACAATTTTATGAAATTTAGTTGATAGGCAGTTTTTTCTTTGATCTATCCACAGTCTTAGTAAACCTAGCTAAGCAGTTATTATACCCCGAGTTCCCGAGCAAAAGTCATCTAATACTATTAGTAATGGCTGGATTAATATAAAAGTATGAATGCTGGCTAAATTATTAAAACAGGTTTAACATAAAGTTTTCAAGTCAGCCACCAGAGAAAAGGTTTGAAAACCGTTAGGGAATAAAGGTTCTCGAGTGACAACCACAAACTGGAGGAAGGTCTCTCTCGATGGGCTAAAGATATTATAAAGGTTGCAGGAGGTTGGTGGATGGAGGCAGCTAAAGACTGTTTGTCATGGCATTCTTGGGCATTCATATGTCCAGCAGCGAACTTCTAGATGCTGATGATGTTGGAACTAACTGTTTCCCAAACTTGGCGACATGGTAAAAATCAAAGCAATGTTTACTTTTTTTTTAAAGAACTCGGTACCTATTAAAATTTACAGCATTTAATTGATGAATCACTCTTAAATTATCACGATACATTCTATTTCACTTTATTAGAAAGGGCTTGTAATCATTTTAGGTTGTATTTAGTTTTACCCTGATGGTCAGTACTCACATTGGTTGTCCCTAGCTATCGCTATAGGAACTGTGAGAGCTTTTATGAATGGTTTAGCAATACACCAATAGCATCCACATAAACAGTACCAATGAGTACTGGTGGTTGAGTGCATCAGTGCTCCGCTTGTTGCCGCTTATTTGTTAATATACAGGCAGCATAAAGCTGATGCGTGTATATCTTCTTGGAATGCTAGTACATGGCTGGTTCTGTAGCACAGAATACTTACTTCATTATCCCCCAAATAGATTTTGCCATCCTGTTTCTCAATCAGGTCTCCAGTCTCTTTGATTTTGAGTTGATAACTAACTGTTACTAGATCCCCTCTGCGTGCTCTGAGACCGCTTTCTTCATCGCCAGCTTTAAGAATCTACAAAATGAAATTGTGTAAGTATACAAATTACATTTAGTACTTAACAGGAAAATGAAACATTGTGTTTACTGAGCCACCCAATGGAAAAAAGGCCAGGAGATAATGATATTTGGTGCTTGAATAAATTATAACGTAATTATCAATTAAAGTGTTTTGTTTTCCAGCATACACATAATCAATGTGATTTACATTACTTTATTTTCATGACAATAAGACCAAGGCTAGTCTGAAAAATAATGTAGTGCGTAACTGACCTTTTTGAGCAATGCGCCTGACCCCAATACATCCTGCCACTCATCAGGTTTGGGCCCATCGTCCTTTGATTTATCTTTGTCAGCCGCGGCGGCTTCGGCCAACTTGGCCTCTTCAATCTCTTCAGCGATTGCGGCGGAAGCAAGGTCCTCGAAAGAACTACTCTCAGATTTATCCACCATAGTGCCTTCACTTTCGCTCATCTGCAAACATACGCGTGATTTCTCCACTTGATCGTAAAAGATAATACGTAGTAAATGTTTATCAATTCTAATTTTTTGGGATCACTTGTAGTAGAAATTATATTATTTTATTTAAATCGACAACAAAATAAGAACAAAGAAAATAT
Source organism: Epirrita christyi (assembly GCA_951392215.1). Taxonomy (NCBI): domain Eukaryota; kingdom Metazoa; phylum Arthropoda; class Insecta; order Lepidoptera; family Geometridae; genus Epirrita; species Epirrita christyi. Next base: position 5,486,089 of record OX595851.1, read on the forward strand.
AAGGGAATCAACTTACCGTGTAAATTTAAATTTTACGAAATTATGAATTCAACTTTTCAAAATAAAAACGCAATGATTTAATGACAATTTGACAGCACAACTTTTCGGCTAATGCCTTTTTTATTTTTTGTTGTTTGTAGGGCTACCAGTAGTGCTTATTTTATTATACCGCCGGACCCGATGAAATTATACGGAAATGAGTCAAACTATACCTACGGAAATATCTTTCCTTTAATTTAGGCACAATTATTACTACACTACCTAAGTAGGCAGGCACCTACCTACCTAGTAGAAGTAAGTACCAACTGCACCAACAACTGGGTTCCGAACCGGCTCGATGTTTCAGAAAGCAGTGCAATGACTCGCAGCTCAACCTCAACAGCTGAAACATTCAATCTGTTCAAGCCATCAGCTGCCCTATTCCCTAACTGAAAGTTACTTGGTGACTAACGTTTGGCAATTAAAATTACCATCAATTGCTCAAAATTTAGCACTAGGAATTGTCAATTGATGGTCATTTTATTTGTCAAACGTTGGTCACCGAGTGACTTTCAATATAGGAATAGGGGGACTGAACCGCAACTGCGGCGTGGCACGCGGCTGCGTGGGCCGTTTGAACTGGAACTGGATTGATTTTAGTTGTGTAGTTTTTTTATGATTTCTTCACTGTTAGGTCCCTACTATTAAATTCGCGATAACTGTTATTTGTATGGAGATGTGAAACTAAGCTGGATGTTTATGAAAAGTTCACGTCTGTGGTGACCGACGGCCTTTGTGTAGATTTTATTACGTCCGGCCTACTTGTGTAATTCTAGCAACTGGATGTAGAGAAATATATATTATTCACTGTGGAACAGCTCCCGATTATCATTTGCTAGCCTTCCCTGCTTCCAAACGTCCATACAAAACTATATATTATGGTAACAGTGAAGCAAGAGTAAAAAAAACTCACACACAACACAGGTTTTGGCTGCCCTCACATATAAAACAACACAATTTCCACGACTAGTTCCACTCACCGCAGCCTCAGGTAAAGTACTTTTCAGGTCTAATACGAAATTTTCGCTGATCGTTTCGCTCACCGAAAAATAACTTTCCCTTTCCTTGCCGATTACCAAGATTAGCACAATTATTTACGTACAGGAAATTAGGTCCCCTCCTTAGGCCAAAAGCTGGGTACGCCTGTCATGTCATGTCACCCGTCATCCTGAGAGATAAATATGAAAAGTCTCATGTGCCTGTAATTTCAATCCAGAGCTAAAAACTGTATATGTACAATATGAATTAAGCTAGGTATGTCTATAAAAATAACAATGTGAAACAAATTACACATACTTAGGCCAACCTTTAAATGAATCAAATATTAAATAACATAAATCGTTGGAGCTTGAGCTGCAAATCAGTTCCGACTCAAACCCACGAGGTGAGAGCTGAACTATAGATCAAGCTTTGACCGAGTTACTCATTGCTATTACCTAGTCTATCAACAGACAGAGTACTTAAACTACAGGTCAACAAACACGTACAATTCGTTTGCTCGTTCATTCCACCGTCAAAAATATGAAAGTTCAATAGAAAATTAAACGGTTTGATGGATTCTGTGAAATCAAGCGCATATCTATCTGTCATACGATTAACACTAATAGACTATACCCTGGTTCAGAATTCGAGATATTTTTTGACAACAAACAAATGTCACTGTCAAAGAGACAAGCCAGTGGTAAAAACATTTTTTTGTGTGGATTATGTTATACTAGTAGTGACCCGCGGATTCTCCTATACGTCTTACCAATTGTATTAAATTTTTTGCATTATCGCTCGCGCGGTATGTGCCTTCAATTTGCGGCAAATAAACACAAACCCACTACCTACCCACATTTTGCACAACACGCCACCAAATGTTCGAGTTTTACTAAATAAACAAGAAAATAACAATAACTAACAACAACTACTACAATATAACAGGTAACAAAGACTTTAAGCACATTCGTATTCGCCAAATGAGGAGAAACGAATGAAATTAACAAAATGGGGACCAACCGGCTTTCACAACAAAGCCCATTGTTTAGAATGTCTGCAGTGTTCCAAGTAACATGAAATATTTTCTACTAAAAAATATGTCTTTACTTGATAACTTTGTTAATAACCGAAATAACTCAAAAATATATACGACAAAATATTGATTACTTTATATTTTATCAGATCTGAATTAGAATAACATGCTTAATCGGTGTAATGGCCTAATTTAATAAACTACCATAGAGCACCTATTTTTTTGCTATGGTATCCCCTTTGTTTACAAAAAATATCTCGAATTCTGAACCAGGGTATAGCTTTTTATTCTTAAATGAATCCTATTAGTTGTGTTCGTTCGTACCATACCTACAGTATCTAATAATACGGTACGGTGTACATTACGGAATAAGATAACCAAACTAAATATATACGGTTTCCGTATTCAGTTATACGATCTGGCAGCCCTCAAAATAAAAACATAGAAGTCTCAAGTAGTGATTGCACGAGGATTGCACAAAGATAGTACCTTTATAATGTACCTACTATATCCATGGATAGTGCAAAACCAGCTGACAGTGACAGCTAAGCTAAGGAAGCGTCATGTCATTGAAATGATGGGAGATTACCACAGGGCGGTTGTTCTGATAAATAAGGCGTGCTAGGTTTTTGGGTCGAACTGGGTCGGCTATTTGCCGTGGCTATTTGCCCGACCGATCCCTAGTTGTATACAATCTTGTAAGCAATAAATGAATTACTATGAAATAATTATATTTTACACGACAATGGCACTAATTTCCATATGATTACTCTAAAGCTCACTAACGAAACATACATTTAGAACAAAATAATGAAGCAAAACTACAATTTCAATGTAAACTGTTGAAGCACTTGCGTAAAGTCAATCCAGGCCGATACTGGCTTTGCCTCGTACCACAATGCACAATATTACACTTAGTCATTGTGAAATCCAACTTGTTTAGTAAAAAATATAGGTAATTGCTAATAAAATAGTGAAACTTTACGAAAACACCAAAAGTAAACAAAAGTTTGAATGAAGGCAATCAAACATCACAGAGTATTGAATGAATGGTGAATGGCGCGCTAAAGGTGGGCAATTTTCATACAAAATAAATTTTACTGCCGCTCCATTTAGTTCCTTGCTCCAAGGAGATTACTGGCGCGGCGCAGTGCTTTTGTTATGTGCTCCGCTCCAAGCGGCGTGCCCTCAGAATAAAGACTAAGGCGTGCCCGTGTTTGTCATTATTCTAAAGGCGTGCCCACAGATTTATAAGTATAGTACGTGCCTTGGACGTTGTGATAATTCGTCCAAGGTACGTGCCCTCAGAATAACCGAGTAGGTACGTGCCGCCTGGTGCCGCCTCAGTCAGCCCGCACGCAACTGTGAGCTGAAAATCGGCTTTTATCGTATAATAAGGAATGAAGGCTTTCATAGTCATAGACTTAGTGATTTCAATTTGCAAGTGCCGGATATCGCTTTTATTCTTCTGAAAGTTATTACTTTCTAAAAAAATTACATCAAGTTAATTCTGCACAAAAATGAAGGAATTATAGAAACTAAATACACAAACATACAAGGCCGTTTGTTTTACGTGAATACGAAATTATGTGATACAGCGAATTGACCTCAAAATAGCGGCGCGCGGCGCTTCCTGCTCCACCGCGCGCGATTGCGCGATTGAGTGGGGACTGTTGACTACAACAGTCCCCACTCAATCGCGCAATCGACTCGCTGAGTGATACGTTTCGTTGAGTGGGGACTACCCCACTCAACGAAACGTATTTTTTAGTCCTTTAGCTATCGAGTGGTATTATTCAACTTTGGAAGTAGATGATAGATTTGTAGCTGCAACACCAAACTGTATCCCTCGATTTTGTTAACATCATTTTTCTGGATTGCCTCCCACTATGGAAGCAAATTTAATGACGTATCACGTCAAAAAGGTGGTAGGTACCTGGGCTGGGTTCATAGAAATTTCCTTCAGATTTCTATGGTTGAGTAAAATACCTACAATGCAAAAATCAAAAGATTACAGTCCAAAGAGGGTCCGTTAGAAGGAATATATTCTGTGGTAAATTATTTATTTATTTATTTATCTAAAGGAAAACCAACAGCACAAAAACCAGAGGCCCAATTCTCTAAATTATTTTATAACTACACTGAAAGTTAACCAAATCGAGACTGAATTGTGAATTGACAGAAAGTTGGTATTCTGCTCCCTCATAAATAACAATTAAGTATACTTTCAATTTACGGTGATTACCATTAGAGTAGGATTATATATAAAATTGGAAAGAGTAAAGAGAGACTCCATCTGCTAAAATTATCGAAAAAAAATTGAATCGTTCCAGTTTCGGTCACATTTCGATATAATCACATTACAGCGTTGTATTTTAAGCTAAGTGAATACCATTTCTGTCATTTAAGACGTCGTTACAAGATCGAAACATGATCCGAACTCTATTTTAACTATTTTTTAGTTAGAGAATTGGGCATCAGAAATCAGAATAAAGAAACGAAATTGTAGCAGAAGGCGTATAACAGGTTTTCACGGTTAGAAAATTACAACAACGCCTATTTTTCGTCAAAAAGTTCTATTAAAAACTCACAAGCAAACTGCATGTGCGGAGAGAATTACTCGCAATTAGTTACGTAATAAACATAAATTAGATAGATAGATAGATTATAACTTTATTGCACACCATAAACAAAAATTCAACAAAAAAAATAAGGATACAATGTTTCAAATCAGAGGTACAATGGGCGGTCTTATCGCTTAAGAGCGATCTCTTCCAGACAACCTTTGGATGGACTGAAACTATTTAACAAATAAGGACGGTGGCGTACATCTTAGTATAATCACAAAAAGACAAGTACCTACAGTAAAACAAATTGATTTCAAAAACAAAATAATAAATATATTATAAATATATTCTACCAGTATAATATAATACACACAATTATATAAGTACCTACATATATATTATTGATAAATAATAAACCTACATACAATAATAATACATAATGGTGATATTAGAAGAATGTCAAGATGACGTACAGTGACAAATAATGTTGAGTGACCATGCTTTTGAAAATATGAAGAGATTTAGCATGTCGGATCGAAACAGGTAATGCATTCCAGAGTTTAGCAGCCTGCAGTGTGAAAGAACTACTGTAGAACTTTGAGGTATGAGCAGGAGTTTTCAATTGAAAGGTTTCAGAAGAGCGTAAGGATAAGGGGTGAGAAAGGTGGAGAAACTGAAAACGTTCTTTCAGATAAGCCGGAGCACGGAGTAGAAGACGTGAAAAGAATGTTGTATAGGAGAGAAAGAATGTGCACATTCCGGCGAAGGCGGATAGGTAACCACTTAAGCCTGTTACGGTACTCCGAAACGTGATCATACTTTCGTAAACCAAATACGAATCTAATTGAGAAGTTTTGGAGACGCTCAAGCTTATTAAGCTGGTCTTCGGTTAAATCAAGATAGCTGGCGTCAGCGTAGTCCAGAATAGGATGCAATAACGATTGTGCGAGCGCAATTTTGGTGGAATGAGGAAGGAAGTTTCGCAACCGTTTAAGAGAGGCGCCTGCAGCAAAGGTTTTTCGGCTTACCGCTGCTAGTTGAGGTCCCCATGATAGATGTCTATCCATGAGAACATCCAGATATTTTACTACCTCGCTTATTTCTATAGTAGCACCGTCAAATTTTACTAATTTTTTTTTTTTTTTTTTTTTAATTATAATGGTACACAAATATGTGCAATGCTATTGATTCAATTGAATACACAAAAGGCGTCATCCAAGAAAGTACCCAGGTGTTGTTTCTAATAGCTATTTACACAAAGCAAGAACAACTGAAAAAGTTGTATGAAAAGAGCATACAAGTATCTTAGCAATTAAAGATATTGTCATTATATCTATAATAAAAACAGTTGTTTATTGATATAATATACCTACATTCAAGGTCAAGGTGTCTGAGAATATACCGTTACGTAGGTATTTGGTAGAAGGTGGTACCATAACTACCTTATTGTTACATGTTTAACAAATTAACTAGCATATGGCCGCGGCTCCACCCGCGTTGAATTTAAATATCTACCTACGTACTAGTACTAGTATAGTATAGTATTATGTTATCTGTGGTACTAGCAAAGATGTTTTATGAGTAAAAATTAGTTATGGTACCTACCCTACAACTATACATGACAGTAAAAACTGCATCTAAATCCCATTTCCTACAAAGATGTACTTAACTTACCTAGATATTCGAAACGGTGATGGAGTTATTGTTTTTTTTATTTCAGTAGGTACTTACCTAATTTACAGAACTAGCCCACTCTAATCAGGGCCTATCTGATGTTAACCTCTTGCTGCTCATTTCAATAGTTGTAAAGTTGCAATACCTACACATCCATCTTTCTAGGAAAAGCCCTAAAAGGCATTACATTGGAATAAGCCCGGAATACTGCAAAATAAACTCAAAGATCAAAGAAAAGTCACGTCACATGTTCCCATATTTATATGGGTTCTATCCACCCTCGGGCCTCGTCAGTCCACAAGCCAGTAACGAGGTAGAGAGCGGAGCGAGCACCACAAATTTCGTATTTTTAGATGCCATCTATCAGCTACGGTTATCGATGAAGATTCAATAACCGTAGCTGATAGATGGTAATGGCCAATCAATTTAGCGAAATTTTCCAGAGTCACTCCTCTGGAAAATTTGGCTACATTGAAAGCAATAACAATCAAAACGATTATGACACTCAAGGTACTGGCGAGCGAGACGAGCCGTGAAAATTTTGCTGTTCCAGAAACAGGAGCACCCAAAAAGACTACAAAATGAAGGCACCAGTGAGCGGACCAAAATATCGTGCTTTTAAAAGCATGAGCAGGTTTCAGAATTTTGGAGACTCATGAGGCCGTGGGCACGTGCCCCACGTGCCCTGAGATAGGAACTGCATCATACTCTTCAAACCAAAACCATAGAATACTCAGCTATTCATATGCCAAAACACAGTAACGCGGGCTCTATAGCTTGACGGCAGTAATAGGTATGCTACTTCCTCGGGCAAACTCGTTTTCACAAGGAGTTCTACTATATTTGCTAACGAATTTCTACTACTACCTACAACATGAGCGGCCTGAGCTTTACCTACCTATTAAACCTAAGCCCACCTTTTTGTAACATTTATTGTATGTGCAATAAAATATAAATAAATAAACAACCAAACTTTCATATTTAAGTAGGTATCTTTAAATAAGCACAAGAAAACAATATAGATACATGTAGGTAAGTAGACTACAAAGTTACAAAGGAAAAATAAGTTACTATATAATAGACCATCGCAAAACTTCGAGACAGTTTGTTGTGTTCTCTGTGTACGATATTTGTAACAAAATTTTTCTTTTAAATGGCAGGCATAGCAGCGATATCCGTAAAGTTATTCATACTTTTGGTAAGTAGGCATTAACTCAGGTTACTCAGGAGGTGTTATATAAATTTTGGATAAAGATGATAGATATGTTAGCTGCAACACCAGCTACATATTAGTTATCATCAGTTTTCAGGATTGCCTCCCACTATGCAAGCAAATTTAATAACGTATTCACGTCAAAAAATCATCGCTTGTTTTATTATGGGAATAGATAGTATTGTTTTTCCAGAAAGCCTTATTTCTAAATTAATGGGAAATCAAATAAACTTACATTTTTCAAAATCATTGAATACCTACCTAGATGGCTCCCGAACTGTTATTATGAGGCCTCGCCCTCGTGAATACCTCCTACACGCGATGTAGATTATCTAATAAGTAGTTTCTTTACCTTTCTAACCGACTTCAAAAAACATTTTTACCTACTGAAAAGTTACGACAAAAGTTCGACAAATAAAAAGACCAGAAAAAATATGTGGAGTCTGGACATAATGGTAAAGAGGTAATGGAGGTTCTAGAGGGAATGAACTACAAATAGATTCCTACTTAACTTCTTTTCACTTACAGATCATCCTGTTACCAGTTATGTCTGGTAAGTACATACCTACTTAATTAAGAGTTAAGACGCTATAGCACGGGCGTAGCCAGGGTTTAGTTTCGGGGAGGTTAAAGAAAATGAAACAACTAAAACGTACTCGCACGTTTTAAGTTCGGAGGGAGTTCAAGAAAAAAAAAATACAACAAAAATGTACACGAAAATACATTAATATTCATGTGAAATATGTATAACTTTTCATTTAAAAAACCGACTTCCGCCATTGTTTTCGAGTATTCGTTTTATACCCCCAAACCCCCCCTGGCTACGCCCATGCGTTATAGGTTCACGCAATGCATTTAATAAGTTCTAGAATATTTATGTCTTTGTTGAATTCTTACAGTTTACAAAAAGAAAAAAAATATTATACAGTGTTTTTTTGAAATGGGACAGATGGGCATATCCGAATCCGGGAAACTGTCTTTGGAACCATTTACTAATTTTGTATGAAAACGATTTTGGCATACTTATTTTTTTGGTCAAGCGTGAGTTCTCCATAAAAATGTGTCCTTTTGATCTAATTTTTTTTAATGCTTATCTACTCCGTTTCATGTACCTAAGGATTGTTTCATTGTATCAGAAGAAAAAATTCTGAGCAGTAGAAGTTAGTCAAATTTAATAAAATATTTTCTCATACAATTTGTAAGCAATCTGGTGCCTATACAACTAAGTATCGCAATCAATTTTCAAAATGGCCTCCCTCTTGCTGTTTCCAGGTACGAGTACGGGAGATGGAGCACTCACGCTTGACCAAAAAAATAACTATGCCAAAATCGTTTTCATACAAAATGAGTAAATGGTTCCAAAGACAGTTTTCCCGTATCTCTTATGGATTCGGATATCCCCATACTGTCCCATTTCAAAAAACAGCCTGTATATTATATTCTTAAGCTTTTTATCTAGTGAAATCATAAATTCAGTACACAATTTGAATTACTCCACTCGATAAAAAAAATAAACAAAGATACCTCTAAAAATAAGAAATCTAATTTTAGACTAACTTCTAAGTCTAACACGTTTGAATTTTTGGAACATTTGGTAACTTATAAGTTATAAATTTTGTTAGTGAATTCATCAACAAAATCTGACAAAACTTTAAAGGGAATTTTTATAGGTATCATTCTTTTATACACAAAACTAAGGTAACGCAGAGCGTGCGCTCGCCTTCTTTAGTTCAAACAAAATCAATGACAACCTATTGTATGTGGCGGTTGATAAATTATTATTTTATGTTTAAATATAATAATATATATATAAAATATTATGTGTAAGTATATAATGTACCTATATGTACTATTTCAGTGACGATTCACTACTGAAATAATACATGTACTAAGTAGATATTAGATTGTGTTACACGTGGCTGAGAACTTGAAACGTTCAACGAGTTGTTTTTTTTTTATTGTTTCAGATGTAAACTTGCAATTGTTAGATGGGACTGTTACTGTACATTTGAACGGCGCACGTAAGTATTAATTTTGATTACCTTTTAGTACAAGTACCTACCTAGATGGGGCAATGACAGGCCATTAGCTTTCAGGATTGTTAACTGCTAGGGAATAAAGGTTCTTGAGTGGCGACAACGAACCGAAAGTCGCAGTGTAGGTTGTGTTCCTACGCTAATTAAATTAATATTGATATTGCGCTGTGTATGGCTTACATTTTCAATGGATGTGTTGACGAGGGAGTCTTTCCTGATCTTATGAAACATAGTAAGTTAATTCCTTTGTTCAAGTCTGGAAATGAAAAATATCCAGGTAATTATAGGCCAATTTCTATATTCATAATTAATTGATTCAAGCGTGACTTTGCGGAAATCCATTCTACAATATAAAATAGACGAACAAATATATAGTAACAATTCCGCTCCTCTCCAACGAAAACTCTGAAAGAATTCGACACGTGTTTCGCCTCTCAACGAAGCATCCTCAGGAAACAGTAGGCTCACTGCGTGCTAGAACGAAAAAGACACACTACTGCAAAAACTCCGCAGCCATGTAATTTCTATATTGCCTGCGTTAGGTAAAATCTTCGAGAAACTTATTCTTACTCAGTTATTGTCACACTTCAACCTCCACGGACTTCTTCATAGTCATCAATTTGGATTTACTAAGGGTCGTTCGACAGCCGATGCTGGTACCATGCTCTTAGAACACTCGCAGGACGCGATTGGAGTTTTCTGCGACCTGTCCAAAACTTTTGACTGCGTGAGGCATGATACTTTAATTTCCAAGTTAAAACATTATGGCATACAAAATCAGGCAATTACCTAATCTTGTAAATTCTTACTTATATCCAATAGAGTACTACCTCCTACTCCTTAAGGGAGCGTTTCAAAGAAATCAATATTCTAACAGTATGTAATATCGCAATTTCGCAATATATCTATGAAATATTATTACATACACATAAACACTTGGATAGTTTTATAAAAAAGGGTGACGTGCATGGTATTAAAACGAGAAATAAACACAAACTAAATATACCAAAATTTCGATTAAAGCAAGTAAGTGGGTCTTTTATGGGAAATTCTGTACGGTTCTATAATAAACTCCCAGTAGGTGCATCTGAACTTCCTATTCGAAGATTTAAATCCTACATAAAGATTAATCTATTAATTAAGAAAGCGATGACACTCTTGATGACTATATTAATGATAAAGCCGCGTGGCCTGATTTCGCTCTGCCCCTCGACTGCTAAAATGGAAATTTGCAATATCTGTAAGGTCTGGGGAGGCTATTGTAACGACCGGGAAAATGCAACTAATTGAAATAACTTCTTTTGTATTTTTTTCTAAGAATAGTGACATCTATGAAACGATAGTGGAACAAAGACTACTCATAGAAAATAATTGATTGGTCTAATATCGTGCGAACTGTTGTATCTACAGTGACATTTAATATCCGCCATTTTTATGACGATATTCACGAAAGGACAGATGACGAAGTTTGTGTAAAAAAAAATATAAAAATCTAATTTTACGGCTGCGTTTTTAGTGGAGAGCAGAGTTAGAACACGGCTAGTCCGTTTTTATTATTTATTTGAAAGTAATACTGCATTAATTGTGAAATATGGCCACGGGATACATTAGCCCCTCGAAATTTTGAAGAGGGGCTAATGTATCTATATTGTGACTTTTAGGTTAGTTGCAATCACCCCATCAAATTTGTATGAAATTGATTATAGCTAGTGATGAGCTCTTGTCGATGTTTTAGTAAGGTAGAACAATAGTATTTAAAGTATTATCGGCAAATATTTATAAGAACTATGGGTAAGACTCAGAGCCTGGATGCTTGCAAAACTACCATAGTCCTGGTAGTTCCTAAATTATTTTTAAATAATTGTGGCTATGTATAATAAGTATTTATACCGTATTTCTTTATTTATTTCGCCCGATTATTCACCTTGTTTTTCTTAACCACCTACATTAAATAGTTATTAAAGATTCGACTTCGCAGTACCTCCATAAGAAGTAAGATGAGATAAATATTACCCGAGTATCGATAAACGCACCGTTTTGTAATATGTCCCACCACTATGTCCAAGAAAAAATTTGCATTAGCCCCGCAATATATTTTAAGAAAGTTTCCGGTAAATTAAGCCTTCCTGCGATGGCATAAAGTCCATTATAAGAAAAAAGGTATTTTGAATGTTACGTAAACGAACTTTTACCTTTAAATTCTGATGTAAATCATAGCTACAACTATTAGTTGCATTTACCTCGGTAAGGGGTTATTGCAACTATTTTGGTTACTGTGGAAGAAATATGATAATTGACGCTTCACGTAATGCTTTTGTGGCTTAGTGTCATATCAAGAGTATTCATTTATATATTTGTAACTTACTAAATCGATTGTTTTATCTCCATGATTGCTAGAGACGATGGTACCTTAGTTGAAATTATTGATTATATATTTTTTAGTTGCAATAGCCTCCCCGGACCTTACTTACCTATTTACATGTTTCTATTAGATTATTATTTATAAGTATAACAAGCGTAGCGTGTGCTGTTTTTCATATTTTTGTTGTTTTTTTTGTTTATTTAGGGTAGACCGGGGGCAATTGTAACACGGGTCAATAGTAACATTAACGATATCTCTACATGAAGACAAGCTATGAGTGTGTGCGAACGTAAGGCCAAGCGTATTGCAAGTCCCCATCTGCACACCAGTTAGCGGCGCGCTCGCTGTGAAACCGACTCCGGCACGAGCAATTTTCGTTTTTCACACCACCGTCGTAAGTTTTTTCACTCGATCAATTGGTCTTTAACTCAGTTATCACAGAATTTCTTGCAAAACTATTGGCATCACGAGTTTACTTAGATAAACAATTGCGAATAGCTTATGGCTAAAAGTCAAGATGATTCCGAGAAAACAAGAGATTTCTAAAAAATGTCTACTCGGGGTCGGTTGTACCAGCACTGATGGGGTCAAATGTAACGTTACAATTGACCCGATGGTACAATTGACCCCAAAACCATAATTAAGTAATTTTTCACTATTTTCATAATTGTTCACACCCTGAACCAACACTTCGAGTTATGACGAATATATCTCCGCCGAAAAGATCACAACATTTGGACCCCTCTGAACCGTCAGCATCCAAAGCCAATTAATTCCTACCATTGCATTTAATAAGGGAGGCCTCGTCCAGCAGTGAACGTCTGAAGGCTGCTGATGATGATGATTTTACGGGGGCAATTGTACCAGGGGTCAATTGTAACTCCATACAATAACTTTTTTTTACCATATTTTGTTTTCTTCTATATTTAGATGCTAATCATCTTTATAGAAGCAATATTTGAGCCAAAGTGGTAATAATAATACCAACAATTTGTTTTATTTAATGTTAAAGATGTAGAAAATCGTATTTTTTATTTCGTTACACATTTTGTGTTGATTTCTTAGAATTACTGCGAATATTTGATCCCCAATTTTAAATACTCGTTGCTTAATAATTTGACAATAAACATACGATAGTGCATCTATCAATTATTTCTTTGTACATTTTTTACTGACCTAGGAAGTTTTGGTACAATTGACCTGAATTACCTGAGCGGTGCTTAGCGCCATTTTGATTTTTTAAATTATAATTTGCTGATGACACCAATGCAATAATCTCTGCCAGTATCAGCTAGAGCACTGGCAGAGATTATTGCATATTACTCACGGATGAAATAAACATCGCTCGGAGGCCCAATTCTCTAATTTTAAAAACGATTAATTTACACTATAATCTCGTGTCAGTCGCATCTGTCACATTAGTACGTAGTAACTATTACTTAATCTTTGCAATCTTTGCAAGTAGGTAATAGTTACTACGTGACAGTACGACTGGCACAAGATTAGGTATATTGTGATTTAAGTATCGATTTTTAACTTAGAGAATTGGGCCTCTGAAAGGTTTTAATGAATGGTTTGCAATTAATCATTCATATTAATATTAACTATGAAGAAGACCAATGTTATGTTATTTAAGACGAAATTAAATAATCAGGAAAGTCTATGTGTGAATTATAATAATATAAGTACCTAATAATCCAATCAGTTGACGTAGTAACATTTTTAGGTATAAATATTGATTATTATGCTAATTAATGTAATTTTAATGTAGGTAACTAGATATTAGGTAGGTATAAGTGTTAATGAAATCATTCTGTCCGCGTGGTGAGTATTATGGTCCGTTCACCAACGAATATGAGGGAGACCTGTGTCTGAACATTGGGCATTAACATGCAGTTAACTGTATTACTGATATATAATTGCGGGAAATGTCTTAGGATTTTTATCTTTACAGTATCTTTAAAATGGATTATTTTGAAAGGGGGCATTTATTAATTACGTGAGGTATTTTTGGCGATTTCCCACCCCCGTCTCCTCTTGGTAGGATGTCGTGAGATTTTGCTCGACCCCCTCCTCCCCACCTTAATTTCACGTGAGATAACATAATATAATAATTGTTTTTTTTTAAATAAAATATTATGATTAATGATATAATTGAAGTTAAGTATCTAAAACATAATATAAGATTGTGTTTTTTTCGGTTTTTAATAATAAATAATAAAAGTAATGACTTTGGTTCTAAGTTTTTATTTAATATGCTGTCAAGAGCTCGTGAAGCTTTGTTTTGTTTTTTACACATTGAAGTTTTTGAAGTTGAAGCCATTCTTATTACAATCGCCATAGAGGCAGACTTGCGCTACAAGTGTACCTAAAGCTTCATGCTCTTGAGTCTTGACTGTACCTACAAATTATTTTCTCATCCTCCATAATATTAACTTGCTACCCCCACCCACACCCTGGGCCATGGGCTGGCGACACCCATGTATATATAAGTATTTACTTATTTTTCAGTTCTCGTGGGTGTCGGAAGATCAAATGTTGGCGTTTCTTGGACATATTCTCCTAATGCACTTGTGAGTAATTATATAAGTACACAATTTTGGTTCCCGAGAGAGCTGATTCTACGTTTTGACAAGCAATTGACACGGACGTATGGTGTAGTGTAACACGGATTTTTGTATGGAAAATGAGGTTCACAGAGTGTACGCTAGGGGTGCTTATCAGTGTCTCCATACAAAAATCCACACTACACTACACCAGACGTCCGTGTCAATTGTGTGCAAAATAGTTAGAATCAGGTCTCTGAACTGAGACCATGCGTGTATAGTGTTTACACGCGATGTATAGATTACCTAAACGACTTCAAAAAACATTTAGATAGGTACTTACAACTTTCACGGGACCACCTCGTGATTTCCCTACTATATGTCCCTCCTAGTATACACAGCGACTAAACAACCGTTCGAATCGAGCAAATCCCAACACGACCGAATTTAAGTAAAAGTACCTACTAGGTAGGTACCGTACAACTGTAATGTGCACTGCTTTAAAATAAATTTACCTATTGTTGAAAAATGTATTTTTCAAAACAAGCTTTTGTTAAATTCTAATTGTTAATTTCGTTATCGGAACCTAATCAAAATGAGCCCAAACACTGCCAGACTACTACTAATCATCGAGGAGTTCCGTTGTCCACCTTCCGTCTCCATCATCAGATCAGCTGTCACCTTAATATTATTGTATTGTAATCTGAAGTCGACAGGTATGAAAAATTTCAGCTCAATCGGCTAAAGATAACTGATTTAAATTTTGAAATTCATTTGCAAGATTCCACCCGGCAAACATGCCTACATTTTTTTTTTTTAAACTTACTACTAGGTACTTAGTTACTACGTGGCAGTGCGACTGACACGAGATTATATTGTGAATGGAATATTTAAAAAATTAGAGAATTGGGCCTCTCTGAGGCCAGACACTACGGCACTACCTAGGTAGGATAAGTCTAGTATCTATACTATAGTATTTATATAATATGTTATACAATACTAGCTAAACTCCGCAATTTTTTTTTTCCAGCCTAGTTTTACTATAACCGTTAACCAACTACCAGAAGAACAACCACGCACCCAGCAGATAAAATGAAACATTCGTCCAAGAATGAAACAGTATAAAATTAAATATATTGCACAAATATATTTTTTATTTGCCTATCCGCAGTGTGTTAACTAACCTACCCTACTATTATCTAACCACTGAGAAAAAATCCTGAGACAAAGCTGCAGTTTTACATTGCGAGCAAATTCTTAATGAAAATAACAAAATAACTTTGAGATAACAGTTTGGTGGTTATGGCACCAATTATTTTGTCGAATAATAAATAATAAACTTTCTTGCGGTTCAAGTGTGTTTAATGAACGCCAGGCCGAGACTGGCTGGAAAGCATATATGACAATATAAACAAGGCATGACGTACCTACCTACCACAGGTAGATAAACGTAGCTTAAAATGTGATGTAGGTATGCTACAACAGCAATGTTCTTTGCTGCCCCAGCAACTTTTTTATTGTGAAACGCAAACATTGTTATTCCAGCAATAAGATAATGTGGCATTCATAATTTTTGACAATTTTGTTACAAGTGGTAACCTGCGGGGGATTCACATAGCTAACTAAGTTTGCGTAATTCGCAAAGTCAGTCAACTCAGCAGCACATTGGCGTTCACATAGATAAACGTGTGTGGTTCGCAATGATGCATACGTTTTTCCTTAGAGAATTTATAGTAGGGAGATGGCAAGCATACGCTTTCCCCTCTGCCGAAGTACATGAACGGTCGTTCGTGTCAGTTTATAAAAACTAGTTTAGCCACGATCGTTCGCCATTCTGCGTTCATACCTGTCGCTATACGGAGCTCCTAAAAATGGTTGGTTGTGCTGTGGTTTCGTGTAAATGGCGGTCGGAAACATCAAATTTAACAAAATATGGAGTTTCTTATCACATTTAAGTAATTGACAACACAATTAGGCCATTAATTTCACCGTAAAATATATTTTCTTAGTCCAAGCATGCGACAGAAATAACGATACGTAATTTCTTGGTACGGGGACAAGTGATGTGAAAAAAACGAACGAATGAATGAACGAAAGAGGCTGCAACAATTTTTATGAAATTAACAGGATAGGGAGTTTTCAGGCCGAAAAAACGATCTCAAAGCTGTAAAAAGAAACCTGTTTCCAAAGAAAATATCAATACCTACGTCGTTCAATACCAGCCTAAAATATAGGTTAAATGGGCTTGATTAGCTGTTTTTCGGGTTTAAAGGGGTTGTAAGGTTATTTTAAGAGGTTTGTATTTTCGTTTTTTTTACGGTTTTAGGGTTATTTCGTCAATCACAATATGAAATTAGGAAGGTATGCAAAAGTATACGGATATTCGAATCTCGTTTCGTATGAAAAAAGCAGATCCGCGAAAATACATTTTCTTAACAATAAATTGATCCATTTTAAAACCAATAGCTTATATTTTCATTTAAAAAATACAATATAAAATGTAATCCCAGCTTATAATTGTTAAATCCATGTATGTGGCACAGAATCATAGACTTTCTTATAATCAATACAAGCAGCCGAGAGGTTTCCCTTGCTCCTCCTGACCATCTGTCTGTTGGCCATGTCAATGAGGAGGAGCTCCTTAATACCACGGGACCCAACCTTACATCCATTCCAAGCAGAAGCCAAAATATTGTTTTTTTTAACACTCAACAGTCACATACATAGTTTTGATCCCACACTAGGATTCCCTGTATCGTAGGTACCTATCAGGAACTACGAGTAACTGGTACCATAACACCCAGACCCGGAACAAATAGTTGCAGATCAGCCTGCCAAGTGAGTTGCCTGATAAGTGAGATTTGGAAACCATATAATTTGATAAGAAACCAACGCACCACGGGTCTATATATATTAGTGTACAAATCATGAATACAAAATTTGAAGAAATAATAGCCAAAATAGAAGCAAACTTCGTTCGCGTGCAAAAGGACGTACGCGTCCTACCGGTGACCTCTTAAATCCTAAAACAATTTTTAACTGACTATGTTTTTTTTATATGTTTGTTACGCGATTACTTTTGATCAACATGAATCAATTCACCCATTCAAACATACATCCATAGACTAGATCCATAGACAATTAATAATCTTAATTTCATTCAATCTTTCACACCCCATCACTAGTTTTTGCGCTAGTGTGCAACTAACCAATAGTGTAATTACAGAAATTATTTATTTGTGTGCTTGTTTTATGTTTGTGTGACAGCTTTTATTTCCGTGTGCGTTTATAGAGACGCCTCAACTTTCTGCATGAGTGTGCGTGAGTAAGTAAATGTGTGCTGTACGTGTTTACCTCGCCTCCCGCAAAAAGTGGCAGAAATAATTTAGTACTAGAAGTTGAGCATGCCATCTCCCCACATAAATTCTCTAAGCGTTTTTCATACATTTTTTTCATCTGTGTTAAAGCTGGGGTCCCACCATAGAATAAGGGTCCTTATTCTGAAGGTCCCACGGCCCGTTTATGGACACTTGACAGGTATGCGAAGCCCGAGCGAGGGCGACGGGCGTGTCGCCCTTAGAATAAAGACTAGCAAAGAAATAGTGAAACTTAGTATAAACTAATTTAAATATGGCACCGCTTTACTCTTGTTATTACCAGAACTAGAGAGATATACTTTTCACAGGACGGCAAATAACAAGGTTGTACACATTTTCATTCTACTAGGGATTGGAATATGATGTCTATCGACATCGATTAAAGAGTGACTGTCGATTCAATATCACACCTATGTTATAAATATTATTGTCTTTTTGTATTTTGTGAATAAAACTTGATGTTTTTATTCTTTGAAGAATGCGCAAGTAGGTATACCTAAGTACAAAAATTACGAATTAGGAACTAATAAAAACAAGTTGTAAAAACATTAAATTTAATTGTTAAGGTATATTTACATATTTCATAATAATAGAACTAATGTTCTATTATTATGAAATATGTAAAGGTCTGTCCAGGCCTGAAATAAAGCAATTGACAGCCGAGTAATATTGGAAGTACAAGGCAAAGCCGAGCCCTTCCGAAGTGATTTTTAGTAAATGAGGCCGTTAATTGCTGTTTCGGCCGAGACTTGTACAGTACTTTTGTCTAGAACCAAGCATGAACTGGAAGATGAAATAAATTATATTAATGTTTGTTCGCGATTACAGCAATCTGTAGAAGCAGACTGTTTTCGATTACTTAGGTACGTACTATTCATACAGCCAATGACCGTGGACGCACATGACGTGATAGTTTTAAACGTGCTGCTATTGGGCGAAAAAGATATTGTACCTTTCTCTTGCCCCACGATCTTTGTACTAATTCTAATGGATTACAAGCCTCATGTTGTTAACGCAAAAACATATTTTATTGAAAATATCCCGAAATCAGGAGAGACAAAACCCAGTAACTAGGTATCCAGTGCAATCTCGTGTACCTATCGCTAATTTGGTACAATGTTATTTGTAAATTATATTTATTACAATATGATTACTTTATCTACTCTCATACTGAAATATAAAGATGAAAAAACTAAAAACAAAACTAAAATGACAGTCTTTATGCACATGCCATCGAAATAAATTTAAAAAATTACATTAAGATACAGCTCTTCCATGGACAACTGTATCATAATATAACTTTTTTTCCATTACGATCAACTTCACTTGGACCAAGGAGGTTGCAATTCAGTTTTTCTATACATAATCTGTGGACGCGGCGTAACACGCTCGCACATTTTGGCGCTATAAACGTTTACAAATAAATGCAAATAAGCTGTAATTTTAAGCAAATTTCATTGTCAAATTAGTTTTTGTTTTAAAAAATGACTGAAAACGCCAGTAGCGATACTGAAGAAAATTTTACACGACCGGATATTCTCGAAGCTGCAACGAACAAATAAACCTCTTTCCGGCGAAATCTAGGAGGTATTACAATAAATGTTACCAAGACTTCAAAATATAATATTACCTATTTCATGAGATTAGATAATATATATATGGATAAAAAGGTATGAAACTGCACATAATTTGGTCTTAAAACACTCGTGTGATTCTATAAAAAACTCGCCTCCGGCTCGTTTTTTTAACTCACACTCGTGTTTTAAGAACCTTTATTATGCAACAGTTTCATAAACTACTATTTGTACACAACAACATTATTATAAAGGACATTGTGCGAACGTTAGGTTGCAGTAGCGGAGAGCACATAGGGGAAAACAACATTACGACTAGAAACTCGACAGACTTATCGATTTCATTTTTCACAACACTATCTACGAAAATCTTAGCATGAATTTTATACTCTTATTGAGGTAATTCAAACGTAACGTTCCAATACTGTATGAAAGGCAATGTATTATTAACTTATTCGTATGCTATATATTTAAAAAGCAAATATATTGGTAATTAAACATAAAAATTCAAAAGGCTCCAAAGGATACACATTTGACAGCTGGCCATGTACGCTATGTAGGTAATATGACGGTTTCTATGCTAGTCTTTATTCTGAGGTGTCGCCAGTTTTAGTCCTTATTCTAAGGTCGCCAGTAATTTTGCGTCTGTGCCTGTGCGAAATCAGGCCGTGGAACCTCTTTATTATTCTCAGTCTCTAGTTCTAAAGTAAGATTTCAATCTTTCAGTCCTTATTCTATAAGATTTCAACACAGGGCGGTTGTTCTGATAAATAAGGCGTGCTCGATTTTTGGGTCGAACTGGGTCGGCTATTTGCCCGACCAAGCCCTAGTTGTAAACAATCTTGTAAGCAATAAATGAATTACTATGAAATAATGATATTTTACACAACAATGGCACTAATGTCCTTATGTTTCCTCTAAAGCTCACTAACAAAACATACATTTAGAACAAAATAATGAAGCAAAACTACAATTTCAATGAAAACTGTTGAAGCACTTGCGTAAAGTCAGCCCAGGCCGATACTGGCTTTGCCTCGTACCACAATGCACAATATTACACTCAGGCATTGTGAAATACAACTTGTGTAGTACAAAATATAGGTATTTGCTAATAAAATAGTGAAAATTTACGAAAACACAAGAAGTAAACAAAACTTTGAATGAAGGCAATTATAGGTCACAGAGTATTAAATGAATGGTTGAATGGCAAGCTAATGGTGGGCAATGTTCATACAAAATAAATGTTACTGCCGCTCCATTTTGTTCCTTGCTCCAAGGATTTCAATCGTTTGCTTGTTCCTGTCAAATGTCAGCCGTGCCGTGACACCTGACACTTATGTCAGTCAGTCAGTTTCAGTTAGCGAGAAAAAAATACTGTAGTTTTAAGATTTTGTGATAAAATAATATTTTATAAAAATTATGCAGAAGTATGAAAAACTAGAGAAAATCGGGGAGGGAACTTACGGTACCGTTTTCAAAGCAAAGAACAAAGAGACACATGAGATCGTCGCTCTCAAACGAGTGAGGTTAGACGACGACGATGAAGGAGTACCATCTTCCGCACTTCGCGAGATATGTTTGCTCAAAGAGCTCAAACATAAGAACATTGTGCGGTTATATGACGTTTTACATAGTGAGAAGAAGTTGACCCTGGTTTTCGAACACTGCGACCAAGATTTGAAGAAATACTTCGATAGTCTCAATGGGGAGATAGATTTGGATGTTGTGAAATCGTTCATGTATCAGTTGCTACGCGGACTAGCTTTCTGCCACAGCCACAATGTGCTACACCGGGATTTGAAGCCTCAGAACTTGTTGATCAACAAGAATGGAGAGTTGAAGCTGGCTGATTTTGGTCTTGCAAGAGCATTTGGTATTCCCGTAAAGTGTTATTCGGCCGAGGTGGTAACGCTGTGGTACCGACCGCCCGATGTGCTTTTCGGTGCCAAACTGTACACAACCAGCATTGATATGTGGTCTGCTGGCTGCATCTTTGCAGAGCTGGCTAACTCAGGGAGACCGTTGTTCCCTGGATCTGATGTAGATGATCAACTCAAAAGAATCTTCAAAATGCTTGGTAATTACACTTTCTTGTTAGAATGTGAGGTGTGACGCCTGGTTTTAGAGAGATTGTAGGATACCTAACTGCTGGGTTTGTTCCTAATGGTTTTAGCTAGATTGAAGATCTGAGGGTTGAGGTGTAGATAAGGGGCCACTGTGGAAAAGACTTAAACAATAAAGAAACAATGTTTTTGGTTTTTGTCATAATACAATATATACATTATGACTCTTTTCCATAAGAGACACACATTGACTTGACATCGGGACTTTGAACATTTTTCAGGGTTTAAATCTCAAAAAGGTAAGTTGTATGGAGAAAGTGCATTTAAAATTAAGGTTAAGAAAAACGCTAAATGATAAAAAAAAATCCTCCATGCCCCCTTATCAACACTGACTGAGGCTATCCGCATAGGGATCTCCCTCTATGTATGTACATCACTTTTTACCTTTAATTTTGAATGAACAATATAACATTGTCATCTCACTGTCACATCTTATTACAGGCACACCAAACGAAGATTCATGGCCCGGAGTGACACAGCTGCCCGACTACAAACCACTGCCCATATACCAACCGTCTCTTGGCCTAGCCCAGGTTGTACCGAGGCTATCACAGAGGGGACGGGACCTTTTATCCAAATTACTGGCATGCAATCCTGCATTGCGTATGCCAGCTGATGAAACCATGGCCCACGCATACTTCCATGACTTGAATCCATCTGTGAAGAATGACCGATGTTAACAGTCAATACACCCGTACAAGTGTACCTCTGAACTTTTGGTGTGTGCTAAGGATGAGGATGAGGTACAAGTGTATTGTGAAGATGACTTGACTAGTTTAAATAGGTATATGTGAAAATGATGTGCAGTTCTTTATTGATGTAACCAGCAGGGCGATTCTAAAACGTCTGAACGTTTCTGATCGGATTTTTTAGTTTTTCATTTCTATTTGGTAAGTAACTAAATCAATTTTCCCTAGTAAAATACAGAAAAAAACAATAAATTTTGTATACTGTGTTTTACTAGAGAAAATTGTTTTAGTTACTTACCACATCGAAATGAAAAACTAACGAATCCGATCGGAAACATGACGTTTTAGAATCACCCTGCAGAATTGTCTACGAAGACAACATATCATGGAACTTGATGTAACATGATGTCTAAAGAAAAGGAGATATTATGCTCTCTACATCACTTCTCTTACAAGCCTTACGCCAAACCCATACTCTCCCGCAATTGCGCTAGCAAATGGTCATGGGGAATGCAACTATGAGGATCATTTTAACACTCAAAACTTTTAAAACTAAAAGGGAGTATTTCGTAATTTTAACTTTGTGCATGTTGCAGGCATTTTGCTGGCGATAAGTCTCTTAACCGGTAAAGCATTACAGAGACATCTGACTCTACTATGAGATGATGAATTTTGGCATGGCACTTTTTTGCTGATGGCTGATCGGCCCAAATCACATGCACCAGGAAAGGGAATCCAATCCCTTTTTCCCCTCCCTTACCCCCCACCTCAAGGTAGTGAGCCTCTACGAAACCTCCAAGTGCTAGTCTAGGGGTTAAATAAAAAATAAGTATAGATAGGAGAAAATGTTTCTTCTAAAAAAAAACAAAAAAATAATGATTAATGTTTTTGTTTTTCCTATTCATAAGTAGTATCTATGTAATAAGGTGTATGTGATCTTGACTTGTAATTTCATCTAATTTATTGATCTCATGACATTTTTTATTGTGATTGTAATTGTAAATGTGTTGTATTTAGCTTGGTTTAGAGATCAAATAATTTTGCAAGAAGTCCCAAGTTTTTAGGTAAGAATTAATTAGATTAAGATTTAATAAATATTATTAACAAACTATATTTTATTTAACAAAGTTGCCGAGTTTAGAAATAAACTTTATAAACTTACTCCCAAGAATTTCACAAAGAGAAATCAACAAAATAAATAGATAATTATAACATTTCCATTTCAGCCCTCTTTCGTTTACGATGATTAGCAACCATACTAGCTGTTGTTAGGGGGCAGTCTCCTCTCTGAAGCCACATGGACAGGGCTCTTTCCATCTGAGCAGCGGCTGATGCCTGTGTTCTTTCACTCGCCGATAGAGGTTGCATTGCATTGATAGAATCGCTGGACACACTAGCAGAGAGCAACATACGGAACCTCTGCCTGCAGGTCTGAAAAATAAACAAATTAATTGCACAACACAACACACACAGGTAAAAGAAATCCCAGAAAATACTTTTATGTTATAATAATATTAGTGGTTTGCACTGAACTGAGACATCACAGTGTAAATCATATATAGGTCAGAACCCACCGTTTTCTCCCATAGATGTAGCAAAAGCCTGACTAAGGGCATGGGCAGGAGTATCCACTTAAGTACACAACATCATCATTATGAATCATCTTATAAATTAAAATTACTCTTGTTCCAAATGTCACCATTACAAGTGCCACCTGTCAAGTGTGATGATTACGATTAGAAACTCTTATTCCTCAAAGTTAATCAAAAGAACTTGCTTCGCTTGTTACATGATCCCAGATAGGCAGAATCTAAGAATGAATTTATGAAGTAGTTGCTTACATTTATAAGAGTAGACCCAACTTCGCCTTTAATGTCATGTTTGGCAACATAACATCCTAGCTCATAGAAATGAGGTCCAAGCTTATGCATATCAACAGTGCAGGCATCGGCATTGAATATTTCTCTGTATGAATCTTTGTATGTTTTCGGTAATTCCACATTTACCAATGGAGGTCTTCTAGCATGAAGTGACTCAGCCAGCCAAAGTGGTATGTCTACATTTGTTCCAGCTTTTAAATCATCCTCGGTTGCTGATGGATCTAAGAACCCTAGAATTAAATATTTGATATACTTAATTTTATTAAAAAATAAGGTAAGTTTTACATACTGTAAGTACAAATTAGTAGGTAATGTAGTGTAGGAGGAAAACATTGTTCTATAGAGGAAAGTGGATAGGTACCTACTTACGTAGGTAGGTATTATAGGTACAATTTTTTTGTTTACATACCCATTTTTGGTAAATCGTGTAAAAACTTGCAAGGAACTCGTTCATTCGTTACAAGGATATCAGATAATGATAAATAAGAGTTATCCATCCTTTAAAACTATCTTTATTAGCCCTGTGCTCAGCTCGGCTGAAGTTGTTCTAATACATCCCCAAAGAGAACACTGGAGAGCAGGAGCAGATGAATAAATATTGACTGCTGGCTATGTGAGAGACCATTGCACACCTTTTACTTGATTTTTATAATAATAATAATAAATAACCAACAGGCATCGCGCCATTAGACCGTTGTAAGTAAGTAAGTAAACAAATGGGATACCAGAGCAAAAAAATTACGTTACTTAATTTGCCCAAAAAAAATAGGTAGGATTTTTGGTAGCCAAAACCCAATAAAATGTAAATAATTTTTCCGTTTATATAATTGCGTAAATTGTGTTTTTGACAATGTTATATGAAAAATAAATATTTTTCAGTAGTACATATTTTAAGATACTGGTAGCACCGCAGGGGTCCGAAAAATTTTCTTGTTTGACTACCCACTTGTCGCAATTCCTCACTGCTGTAGTCTCACTGGTCTGTCTCATAAAAAATGCTAAAATTAGACATAAGGTGTCTTTTAAACTAATGCGTAGGTACCCTAAGTCACTAAAATGCACTTTATCGGGTGGTGTTGCATAATACAATTTTATGTAAAGTGTAGCTAAAGTGCATTTGCTTGCAACTTGCCTCCAAACTATGCCAACATTTTATGAATTTTTCTTTCGGAATCTAACAGTTTTAAGAAACCGTCACTTTTTTTATAGAAAACCCTCTATTTTGATTGACTTGACTTTGACATCTGACAGTTCGACTTAGGTATCCTATAAAGTGTCATTTTTAATAAAAATGCAATGCTTGGACGAATTATCACAAATTCGTCCAAGATGCAATGTCTAATTATTTTTATAAATATTTCAATGGGGGTTTTGTTTCAAAATTGAACCTAAGTATCAATAGCTTTCTAATAGCTCTGCTACATAGTTACTTACTACTACAGGTTACTTTGAAAATATTCGTCTCTTAGTAGGAATGGTCCGACCTTTGTCTAAAAACTTTCCTATTTCTATTTTCCTATGTCCTATTCCTATTCCTATTTATTCAATGTCATTGATATTCCAATGCCTCAATTGACTCAATCGCTTGAATCGCTTCCAAACAACAAACAAAGAAAAAGACGAAAAATTATGAACATCTGACTGGTTCGGTTCTGTAGATACCGGACAAGTGGTTCCACACCTTTGGCTAGGTGTGCAATAGTAAAATTCGATCCACGTTGAAAAAGTTTCTGTACTACTGCTTTTCATTTTGACAGTAGCATATCGTGACGTTTCTTTGATTATTAAATATATTTAGGATAAAAAACAGAAAAACATTTATAAAACATTTAAAAAAAAAACTATTTAGGTACCCGGCGCGCGGGCGTCTGTCTCTGTCTACGAACGATTCGATTTTACCTATACCTATTTTACAATTTTAATTTCATTTTCATGGCTGAAACGTATCTCTGACTATTATAGGTGGATGTGAATGTGGATCTGCGGTGGAAATAAAAGGGATAAGAACTTAGAAAGACTGTGTGATATAAATTAGTATGCTAGCGCAAATAGAAAACGCACACTACGTGATGCTTGTGTTTCACACGTTTCGCGCTAGCACAAACTAAAGTTACTTCCAATCGTATATTTCGTAGCAGGCAGCTGAAAATCCCAAATAAAATGTCAGGGTGAGTCTTGATTAGTATTACTACACTCTAGATAGGTAAACTGATGATTACGCCTTTGAGTTACTAAGTTTATTGCAATTTTCTAGACGTACTAAACGAACCTTCAACTACCCTATTGTATTCCGTATTGATCATTGCATTTTACAAAAGCTAACATTACAAAATTAGAGTATAGGCAAGCTAAGGTAACCCTGGTTGTCCCAATTGAGCTAGATGTGTGGATGTTTTATCTAAATGGCTGTATATTATGAAAAGCAATGCGCCTTATATATTTCCAATCTTGTTCTAGGCCTAAAGCTTACACCTTGAGAGAAATGAAAGGAATTGTGGAGCATTTAGTTGAAAATAAGGCATACAGCGAGATAAAAGGACGCAAAATGTGGATGGATTTCGCCAACTCCTCAGTAAGTTTTTTAATACTAAACTCAAAGCTTAAGGAAGGCATACCTCTCGATGGACCTAGAACATTAAAAAGGTTGCAGAAAGCCATTTGTACATTTACTTTTAGTTTAGGTGTGCAAAAAAGTATACAAACAAACAAACAAGCCGTTGGATGTAGGAGGCTCAAGATGGCATTGTGGCATTCTATGGGGGAGGCCTATGTCCAGCAGTGGGCTTCTACAGGCTGATGGTGATGACTGAAAGCTTGGTAACTACGTCTTAAGTTTTTAATTTATGTTAATTTGTTTATGTTACATTCTACAGTCTACCAGCCGGTCTTGGCAGAGTTTGAAGGAGACATTTATAAAGCGCATCTTGCCAGATATTCAAAATCCTTATTACCACCTTACTAGAGACCAAGTGTGCAGCTTCAGACAAAGGTTAGTGGATCCAAGATCTCCATATTATTAAGATGCTAGTGGAGCGAGCGGAATTTTTTTTGTACTAAGTGTTTGAAAAAACTCTAAACCCACAGAAGACTAAATATTATACAATTTTAATTATAATGTAAATCTGTTATTGGCTGTCGGTTTGGAACATTGGTTTAATATCTTATTTATAAGAGCTGTGGATTTTGTTGTGAAATAAATAAATAAAATAAAAAGACACACGCTAGCAGTCAGGAAAAATTCTTAACACTATTCAATTTAAATTTTAAATGTTCTTTATTTCATAATGTAAGTATCAAAGTACAAATTCCAGTGTAGGTAACCTAGAACTTTACAAAAATATTTTGATGACTACGTTTTTGAAGCAAGACATATTTAAATGAATAACAATTTCATAGCGGTACATATAAGTTGGTACCTAATATTAGATTTTATAATTTAGTATATGGGCATATAAGCTGTAGATGTAGGTAGGTTCTATGATATTAGAATTGAGGGTATTGGATAATAGAGTCAGTCTATGCATGATGCTCGCGTGTTTCATTCCATGTTCCACCAAAAGGAAACATTACATGGCGCAGCTGCTTCCAAGTTTTGGGGAATTATTGTAAAAAGGAAGTTTTATAGACAAATGTTGTGTGGTTCGTGTAGAACAGTGCGTAAACTCAATAGAAAAGAGTAAAAATCAATTGCAAAAAATGAACTCCGTACTACAGCCACCGCCGCCATTTTGCTTCGAAAAGGATTTGACGAATGTTACGTCAGGAAATTTATGCAGAGAATGGGCAACATGGAAGAAGTCTTTTATGATTTACTACAAAGCATGCCAATTAGATAAAAAAGAACGTGAAGTCCAGACAAGCATTCTTCTTCACGTTATTGGCGAGAAGTGCCGTGATGTGTATGAACAATTTTCAGAAGTGACATCTACTTCTATTGAATCGTTACTGAAGAAGTTTGACGACTTTTTTACTCCGCAGAAGAATCTCACTATTGAACGCCACAAGTTCTTTATTCGAAATCAACAGGAACATGAGACCGTGGATCAGTATGCGTTTGAGTTAAATAAGCTTGCGACGTCATGCGAGTTCAAAGACCTAAAAGATGATCTCACTAGAGACAAGTTGATATGCGGCTTGAGAGATGATGTATTGAAGGAAAGATTACTACGGGTGTCTGATTTAACACTCAAGAAAACGTTAGACATATGTACTGTCGCTGAAATATCGCGTGCTCAGGCAATTACAGTAAAAACGGAACAAAATGAAGCGCGTATACATGCAGTGGAGGAGCGTGACAGTCATGAACATGACTGGGCTTTGGATTTAGTGCGGCGAGACGATCGTGTTGGGTGCCGATGTGGCGCGCGCCGAGCTGGCGGGCAGCGCCAGCAGACTTGGACGGGACAGCAGGCGTCCGCGGCGAGCCGGCAGCCCGCCGCCGCCGCTGCCGGCGTCAGTCGACCTGGGCAGGCGGCGCGGCCGTTTGCGGCTCGGCTGAACGTATTTACTTCGCGAGACACAGCAGGCCAGGCCCGTGCAAGGGGGCATACGTGTGGCTATTGTGGCAGATCTCATGAAAGATTCCAGTGCCCGGCGTATGGGCAGAGATGTGCAAAGTGTAATAAATTAAATCATTTTGCGAAGGTCTGCCGTGTGTATTCAGTTCAGGACGGCTCCACAGATCAGGTATGTAATCTGAGTAATAGTGCGAGGATCAGCGATGACTGGCTAATTGATTTACAAATAAATAATAGTAGTATTCGTTTCAAGTTGGACACCGGAGCGGATGTGAATGTCTTACCGTAT
Organism: Epirrita christyi; assembly: GCA_951392215.1. Classification (NCBI taxonomy): domain Eukaryota; kingdom Metazoa; phylum Arthropoda; class Insecta; order Lepidoptera; family Geometridae; genus Epirrita; species Epirrita christyi. Next base: position 5,514,989 of record OX595851.1, read on the forward strand.
CGGTTTTTGTCACAGACGGGACTTAAAGAGAATGATCTTTCACCCACAGACACTAGTTTGATAAGTTACTCGGGCGAGAATTTAAAGGTGTTAGGCAAATGTCATATGAAAGTGCATTGTAAAAACAAACCTTATATAGCTAAATTTATTGTAGTAGATGTAGATTCACCACCGGTCCTGGGCAAAACATCGTGTGAGGAAATGAACCTGGTTAAGCGAATTTTAGCCATTAGTAAGCAAAATATACAAAGTTGCATATTAGATGAATATTTGGAAGTTTTTGAAGGAATGGGATGTTTGCCTGGAGAATACAGAATCCAGTTGTCGAACGATGCACGACCCGTGGTTCACGCGCCTCGCAAGCTGCCGGTGGCGCTCCGTGATGATGTCAAGCGGAAGCTGGATGAGATGCTAGATCTGGGAGTGATTGAGAAGGTTGAAGGCCCCACGGACTGGGTTAATAGCATGACTGTAGTCAAAAAGCCCAACGGTGAGATACGCATTTGTTTGGATCCGCGAGATTTAAATAAGTACATAAAACGCGAACATTTTAAATTGCCCACTTTAGATGATATAACTTCCAAACTCTCGGGAGCTAGGTATTTTAGTACCCTAGATTGTAAACAATCGTTTTGGCAGACCAGATTACACAGTGAGTCTACTGACCTATGCACGTTTAACACTATTTTTGGGAGATTTAAATTTTTGAGGCTCCCTTTTGGTATTTCGTCGGCATCAGAGGTATTTCATAAGAGATTATTTGAATGTTTTGATGATATACAGGGTGTCGAACTATTCGTCGATGATTTATTGGTGTATGCCTCGTCAAGAGTCGAGCATGATATACGTTTGCGTCAAGTTTTAGAAAGGTGCAAGCAGATAAATGTAAAATTAAATAGAGACAAATGTAAAGTAGGGTTAACAGAAATTAAGTACTTAGGACACATAATTACTCAGAATGGCATACGACCAGATACCTCACACATATTACCAATACTTGACATGCCTAAACCGGAAAACACTAAAGATTTGGAACGATTTTTAGGGCTCGTTACATATGTAGGTAGTTTCATACCTAACTTGTCCGATAAGACACATGTTTTACGGGAACTTTTGAGAAAAGACATTGCTTGGCACTGGAATGAAGTTCATGACAAATGTCTGTATGAGCTAAAACATAGCATGACTAGTCCACCAGTCTTACAGTACTATACTTTAGATAAACCTGTTACCTTATCAGTAGACGCAAGTAAGCATGGACTAGGGGCTTGTTTGATGCAAAATGGATTGCCAGTATGTTTTGCTTCTAAGTCGCTGACGAAAACAGAACAAGCTTATGCACAGATTGAAAAGGAATTGTATGCATGTGTGTTTGCTTGTGAAAAGTTTTATACCTATATTTATGGCAGAAATGATGTAACGATTGAGACCGATCACAAGCCGCTTGTTAGCATTTTAAATAAGCCTTTAGCGGGAGCGCCGACTAGATTGCAAAGAATGTTGATAAGATTGCAGCCCTATACATTTAAATTGGTGTATAAGCCAGGTAGGTATCTATACATAGCCGACACTCTGTCTCGCGCCGTCGCGCCGAGCAGTGGCACTGAGAGCGAGCCGCGCGATGACCTGGACGTGCGGGCGCAGGTATGCGCGATAGCTGCCAGTAATCCATTATCGGATTCACATTTTATGGAATTGCAGAAATACACTGAGTTGGATGAAGAAATGCAGGAACTGATTAGAGTCATTAACGATGGGTGGCCGATGGATAAAAACATTTTAATGGATGTGTTGAAACCGTATTGGGATTGTAGGGATGAATTGATCTCTGTATATGGGTTGGTATGGAAGGGTGAAAAGATTATCATACCAAAGTGCATGCGTCGTGACATGTTAAAAAAAATACATATCGGTCATTTCGGTGTAGCTAAAACTAAATTAAGGGCTAGGGAAATTATGTATTGGCCGAATATGAACTCGCAAATACAGGACATGATATCACATTGTCGCATCGCAAAGAAAATAGTAAACAGCCACTGATACCGCACGAGATACCACAGCGAGCATGGTCTAAAGTAGGTACTGATTTGTTTCATTGTAATGGAAAATCTTACTTACTAGTAGTAGACTACTTCAGTAAGTTTTTAGAAGTGGAACGGTTAAATAATTTAACTTCTGATCTCGTCATAAACACGTTAAAAAATATTTTCAGTAGGCAAGGAGTTCCTGATATTGTCATGTCGGATAATGGACCTGAATTTTCAAGTAAATACTTTAAAGAATTTAGCTGTGATTGGAAGTTTGAGCATAAAACTTCTTCACCTAGGTATCCTAAATCGAATGGCCAAGTGGAAAGGGCAATCCAGACGGTAAAATCTATGCTAAAAAAGACAAGTTATGTTGGTTCCGATTTCAGGCTGGCATTAATTGAATTTTTGAATACGCCTATTAGTGATACTTTGCCTTCTCCGGCAGAGTTACTGAATAGTAGGAAATTTCGTAGCATAGTTCCTTGTTCTCCAAAACTACTTCAACCTAGGGTACAAAATACAAACGATGTGAGTAGGGAATTGCAACTACGACAATATAAACAAAAGCAATATCATGACAACGGTAGTAGGAATTTAAACCCGTTTAGAATAGGCGAAAAAGTTAAAGTACGCGTTGGCGGGAAATGGATAAATGGTGTTGTTATTGGTCTGTCAGGGTCAAGGTCGTATACACTGAAGTTATGTACAACAGGTATGGTGATCAGGCGAAATCGTAGGCAGATAATTCTCGATAGTCCCTTGCGGCAACAACAATGCGTCGATACTGACTCGTATTATTTCGACGATGACGTCATGGAGTCGTCTTGCTCCGGTGCGCCACACCACTCCGCATCCACCGATGCTGTTCCAAACACTAATAATCCATATATTACTCGTTTTGGCAGGACGGTGAGACCTCCTGATCGGTGGCGAAATTCCTGAATTTACTTGCGTACCAGCAGACCAGCGCATAAATTAAGTCATTTAGGGTGCTCTGTCACAAGAGTTAAATAGGTACATATAAAAATGTATGTAGGTACCTAAACTTTATTCTTATATTTTGGTGTTCTATTTTTATAACCTTGCTTACCTTTGGCATTATGCCAGACTGTATTTTATTATTTTAGCTAATTAAAATAATAATAATAATAAGTAAGAATAACAATAATATAATTTTTATTTTATTATTTTAGCTAAATAAAATAATAATAATAAAATTAATAATTAATTAAATAATTAATAATTATTAGAATGTGTCTACCTATTCTTCTTGTAATTGATTATTATTGTATAACTAAAGGTTTATGAAAAATATATTCATACTACCTATAGGTAGGTATCAAATTGATACCTACTTAATAAATTAATCTTTACTCAATGTTTGCTTATTCGTTATTGTTTATTAAATGTGCTTAATTGGGAAGTTATTATAATGTAACTAACTAATATACCTATTTATGAAATATAAAAAATTACTTACTTAAACTAAAAACAAAATGAGAAGGTATAGATGTGATGTAATAGGTAGGTTAGGTATTGAGACTGTGTGCATGCAACTGTTTTCAAAATTATTGTTTAGTCTCCACGTTCACTACCTAAGTACTCTGTTTATTAAAGAAGGGAGATGTAGATGTAGGTAGGTTCTATGATATTAGAATTGAGGGTATTGGATAATAGAGTCAGTCTATGCATGATGCTCGCGTGTTTCATTCCATGTTCCACCAAAAGGAAACATTACATAAGCTTTGCAAACTTCGAGCAACACGGACTTCCGCGCGGGCCGGAACGGAGTAGCCTTAGCAATATATTACCATTCAAATAGTTCTGTAATTTTTTGCGGGGAGAAATGTGCACAAAAGCACAATTCCGCATATACACATCCAAATACAACACTGTAATGACGACACTCACACTAACAAATCTTGCACAGAATAACAACTAGTTTTATTGAACGCATATGCCTACTTTCGCTTTTAGTTTGACAGAGGGGAACGCTGCGAATGGCTACTCCCTTCCGTGGTGCTCGAAGTTTGCAAAGCATTAAATTTTTGAAAAGATTTAAAAGACCAAGAGGTATTGCATTTATAATGGATTGGGGTTAACGCCCAGTTCCGTCATTAATTCAAATTATCATCAAGCCTATTAGAAGTCCAGTGCTGAATATTCCAATTCTGGGACACACTGATAGCAACTTAGTTTCCCGTTTATATGCTCTATGGATGATTTCCTATTAGGAGAACAGGAAATAGTATTACATTATTACAACTTTGGATTTTAATGTACTTACCTTGTGTAAGTTGTTATCAGCCAGTTCTCATACATATTCAAAATCGTTTTTCATACTCTTTGTACTGATATGATATTTTTAACAATATCACATTAACTTGCAGGATTGATGTTGAACAAAAAGAAAAGTACAACAGACTGGAGTTACAAACACTGAATGAAGAATCCAGCAACAATGGTATTGTATTCATATTAAATTTCTATTGAAATGTTATTCAATATATATTCCATTCTTATTAAATTCATGCGAAAAATAATCCGAAATGAGAATATCCGTAGAAGGACCAAGATTATCGACATAGCTCTCAGAATTAGCAAGTCCAAGTGGTAATAGGCAGGCCATATAGCTTCCAGAAATTACAACAGTTGGGGATTAAAGGTTCTTGATTGGCGACCACAAACCGGGCGACGCAGTGTATGCAGGCCCTCTCTCGATGGATCAAAAACATTGCAGGAAGTCGGTATATGGAGGCGGCCGGAGAACTTTCGTCGTAGCATTATTTGAGGAAAGCCTATGTCCAGCAGTATAAAAAAAAAAGAAATCTTCAACTCATAAAACATACATAATAAAAACTTATAAAACAACCTTTCTGGGGCTGCCTCCATCAAGGCCCTCCACTCGATGGGCTAAAGACATAAACGTAGCAGGAAGTTGGTGGATGGAGGCGGCTCAAGACCGTTCGTGGTGGCATTCTAAGAAGCGCTATGTTCAGCAGTGGACTTCTACGGGCTGAAGATGATGATGATGATGAAATTCATATTTAAAAAATGTCGTATTTCTTTTTGATATGTGTACTTTTATTCATGCATAGCATTACATCAATATTATGTTTTATATAGCAGAAAACCAGAAAGACATTGAGCAGCCAAGTACTAGCACTGGAAAACGCAATGAAGTGGAAAAAACTTCAGGTGAGGAAATCAAATCTGAACAAATACCTCCCAGAAATCGTTCGTCAGCCGACACATACATACTTGATGGAGATAGCAATTCTCGAAGTTCCCGTGATGATCCAGATACCTCGAAAAAAACCACCGAAGAACTTTTAGAGGAACTTTTTGAAGAGCCTACTACGAAGTCTTTGAAGGAATGTTTGGACTTTGAGTACTCTGAGCCTCCTTCTGTAGTAAGAGAGGTAATAAACGATTTTGACACTGAATCTGAAGGTTCTGACAATGAGCCTCAACTTGAGATAGTAGAAGACGTCCCTGAAACTATTAATATAGATGCCAATCAAGAAATAATTGTTGTAGACGATTCTGAAAGTATAAATAATGTAGAGTACATTGAAGAAGAAAGGATCATAGTTGAAGGTGGGAAAGAGGTTGAAATTGGACCGACATTTGACCATGAAGTCATTACTGAAGTGACTTCAAACGACTTGCAAGGTGTAACCTTGAATAAGTGGTTGAAGGACTGTGTTCAAGAAGAACATGAAAAAATTACAGAAAACACCGGAAATGCTGATAAATCAATGTCAGTTAAACAAAATCTCGACGTCAACAAAAACGGAGATCATGAAGAAACAGAGCCGATAGTCATTGAAGATTCCGAAAATCTTTCAGAAAACTCTAAAAATGAACAGAATAAGAAATCTCTTGAGAATGGTGGTAACCAAAATAGTTTAAACTCTACTTCCGACACAATCATTCCAAACAACCAGGAAGTATTAAGCGCAGAAGTTGTCAAAAGTCAAAACAAACCCAACGGTACACATAACACCTTAACTTCATCAAAAGAAACAACTATACGAAAGAGATCCACATCACAAAATGAGACGGTAAGCAAGAAAAAGAAGTTGGAAAATGGAATGCAGTTGAAAACCAACAGGGAAGGTACCATCGAAATAACTCCACTCAGCTCCAACAACACAGAAGCTCTGTTTGAAGCTCTTAAGAATAACACTACAGTCGATGTCAGTATGCCTGACCCAATTCAAGATGTTCAAATGCTTGATGAGTCTTCAAAAAACAAAAACCCTTGTTTAAAAAGCGTTAGTCTCTTTGAGGAGCAGTTTAATACTACAATATACACCGACTCAGAAGAAGAAATCCATAAAAATGAAGAAAAGCGAACAGGCAAAGTAGCTTCTGCAAAGCACGATAAAAATCGAGATGTAACAGTAAATTTTGTACCTCAAAGTGATATAAACCAAGAAGAGTCAGTAAAGGATGTACCTCAATGTGATAAGCAAAAGGAACCAGTAAAAGATGTTGCTGAAGGTGATAGGAAGCAAGAGGAACCAGCAAAAAATGCACCTCAAGGTGATGACAAGCAAGAGGAACCAGTAAAAAATGCCCATCAAGGGGATAGAAAACAAGAAGAACCAGTAAATGGTTTGCCTCAAGGTGATAAAAATCAAGAGGAACCAGTAAAAGATGTATCTCAAGGTGATAAAATACAAGAGGAACCAGTAAATGGTTTGCCTCAAGGTGATAAAAATCAAGAGGAACCAGTAAAAGATGTATCTCAAGGTGATAAAATACAAGAGGAACTAGTAAAAGATGTACCTGAACGTGATGAAAAGCATGAGGAACTAGTAAAAGATGTACCTCAAGGTGATAAAAATCTAGAGGAATCAGTAAAAGTTGTACCTCGAGGTGATGAAAACCAAGAGGAACCAGTAAAAATTGATCATCTAGTCGAGAAAAAACAAGACACTAAAGAAGTAGTAGTGGCCCAAAAAAATAAAGATTTAATAGTATTGCAAACAAACTCCTCAACTTCTGTAGAAGTTCAACAGAAACCTTTGTCGGGAAAACCTAAGGAAAGGTTTAAACATTTAGCACACGCCTTTGGATTCGTACCCGGTAAGTTTAAAACTGTATATGATGTCTGAAACATTGCATGTGAGCAAGTGTGGTTTTGTATTATTTTATTTTTATGTAAGTGAAAAACACCTGCACACCTCACAAATTTAGTAAAATGCTAGTTTAATGGTAATGTTTGTTTTTATGTTGATCTTAACCTCTTCTAACACGGCGCAACCAACATGAAACCAATTTTCGCGAGCAAAATTCACGAGCATCCAAGATTTTCCAGCCTTTTTACCTGACTGCAAAAAAAGGAGGAGGTTCTCAATTCGACTGTATGTTTTTTGTATGTTTGTTATACGATTACTCCGCCAGTTATGATTGTGATGATTATTTTTTTGTTTGGCAGGTCATACTTCAAAGGTGGTCCCATATAAATTTTATCGAAATTGATTCAGTGCTTTTTGAAAAAAATAACTTTTTAGTTTACGTTTGTACATGTAGGTATAGTCTTGAAGTAGGTTTTTGTTTTTTTTTACCCACTTCAAAAAAGGTGGTTCTCAAATTGGGTTTTACATTTTTTTCTAAAATATAAATTTATTATTGAAGGATTTTCTGCTGTTTTTCACATTGTCAAATTTTAAACGTCGCAAGTATTCTCGTGTGATGACTTTTTCTGCTCTTTCGAAGGGAGACATCGTCCTTTTTTATTTTATTTCAATTTCTAGTGTTTTTTTAGTTATATCGTGTAATTTTAACCAGTGTAGCTTATAAAGAGCACATAGTAGTGAATTTAAATAAAATAAGTGTATTGCGTGTCTTTTCGAATGGGTGGAAATTGTCCAGGAACATTCTAGTAAACTGCCATCGATTTACTAGAACATGACAGAGGACTTGACGACTGGACATTGTTTGTAATTATCTATGCAACTTGACATTGGCAAAATTGAAAAATCCTAAGATGCCATTAAAAAAAGAAAAAAAAAGTCTTGTAAATTTGGTGCGAATTGTTTGTTGAGCGCGTTGAGTTCGTGTTGCGTTGTGAAACTTGAAAGTATTTGCTGCAATGAGTTTTTTTATTTTGCTGTGTATCTGTGTCTGTGCTCGTTATATTTTGTGTGGGAAGGCAAAATGCTGATATGTTATTTTATCCTATGAATATTGTTTCAAGGAACGTCAGTGACAGCGGCACAGCGCAGGCGCTCCGTGCGCTCTCGGAATAGAACGAGACACCGTAATTCATGGTAATCCTTAAGCGGCTTCTAAACTGGCTATATTTTCAATATGTGGCCGGCAACTATTGGTGTCCCTCTCCTACTCACATGTTAGAGAAAGACACCAATAGTTGTCGGCCACGTATTGCAGTAAAAATATTATCCGTTTACAAGCCCCTTTATAATATAACAACACCCAACACATACGTAGTTATGATCCCTCACTAGGATTCCCTGTGTCGTTGGTATCAGGAATTACGAGTACCATGGTACCATAACACCCAGATCCGGAACAAATACTTGCAGATCATACAAACTTTGTCCCGCAGCGGGAATCGAACCCGCAACCTCTCGCATCTCAGCCAGCAACTCGCCCGCCACGCCACAGAGGTCGTCATACACATCACATACATGCCCAATGTGTGTGTCTTATACATTTTTACAATATACATATTCGTAAAATCGATGTTTAGATAGATATAACTCTTTATTGATCACTACACGGGAATATGCAATTTTTTTTATTAATGTTTTTTATAATAGGCGGCCTTATCGCTAGCAAGGATCTCCGCTTGGTTTTATGTTATTTTGTAATATTTTTGATTACTTTTCCAGGCTCTAATTAGTGTTTTGTATTTTTAGTACAGTCAAATTAGGTGATTTTTTGCACAAGTGTGGAACTAATTAGATGTAGTCATGAAAACTTTTCTAATTGTTTTGTATGGCTTAAAAATCACCTCTAATAATAAGCATCAGTAATTTCACCCTCCGGAACAGGGTGAAATAGGGTGAAAACCATAAAAATATCCGTAACTTAATGGGGGAAATAGAAGTAACCGGTGCAATTTGGCATAGACTTTGAACCGTTATGATCTACATTTGCACCAAGTATTTTTTAAATCCGACATACGGAACATACAAAAAAAAAACATTTACAAATAAAACTTTTTGTGGTTATTACGGCTCCGGGAAAATTAAGGTAGTCGGTGCAAATTGATAGACATATCAGAAAAATGTTCGAAATACATTACCAGGTTTGCACCATGGTGCGTCTCACGGAAGGCACTTTTCCATATTTTATTGTCGCTCTACTTCGGGGAAAATTAATGTAGTTCTGGAAATCGACTTAAACTTATTCATTTAATTAGTACTACATCCGCCGGAAGTTTTATACTGTTTTTTTTTACGGAAGATGCATTTGTTCAACACTGTTCCCTACATGCACGTGGTTTTTATTAAAATCATAATGCACTAAGACAGTCTCTCTATACTTAATTTAACTTGCATCAAGTAATTTCTTTCTATTTTAAAATTTACGGCCTTTTTAAGTTTGTACCTAATATTTAAAAGCCTTCCGTAAGCGCCAGAAACGGTGCAAACCTAGGATAAGCTTATTTTCTTGTCATCTAACGTTTCCATAAGAATCCACGACTACACGACTTAGGTCCACACTTTTTGCTAATTTGCCTGTACTATTTGTGTCGTTCTTGATAAAGTACACAACACAAAAAATATATTTCAAAAATACTGAAAATATTGTATTTATTACAGATTTTTTTCTTTCGTATTAGGGTTCCTATAAGTAAGTAAATGGCCATAAGATAAGAACTATCAGGGTTATTTGAAACAGCAATGATGGTAAATAATGTTCAATGCACTGAAAATTAGGTGTTATGAGGGCCTTGTAGTTTATTGGGTGTATTGTTTAAAAACATGATTTTAACCGACTTAAAAAAAAGAGGTTCTCGATTCGACTGTATGTTTTTGTATGTTTGTTACGCGATTACTTCGCCAATTATGAATTGATTTGGATGATCCTTTTTGTTTGGTAGTTCATACTTCAGTGGTGGTCCCATGTGTATGTTATCTGTGTATATATACTGACATTTTTAATTTCCTGCGACAGTACTCTCGACGAATCGAGCGATTGGGAAGATACCATTAGTGAGCCCGAAGAGTACTTATCGCCGCCGGGTGGACGCCGCAACAGACACGCCAGGAGATATATGTATGTAGCATATTTATACAGCTTAATAATGTTACATCCTGGGCGGGTTCCATAATAATAAGTTTATTGTTGAAAAATGTATTTTTCAAAACAAGCTTTTGTTAAATTCGTTATCGGAACCTGATCAAAATGAGCCCAAACACTGCCAGGCTACTACTAATCATCGAGGAGTTCCGTTGTCCAGCTTTTGTTGATCAGCTCGCCGTCACCATAATATTGTATTGCATCTGAACTTGACAGGTATGAAAAATTTCAGCTCAATTAGTTAAACATAACTGATTTAAAATTCATTTGCAAGATTCCACCCGGACAACCATACATACATTGCTAGTTAAATAAAAGCTTGTATAATACAGCGTGTTCCCTTACAAAAACACTAATGAATCTAGCCTAAATGAAGACCCCCTCTGTCTCCTCCCGTGGATGTCGTAAAAGCCGACTAAAGGCATTACTACGGCTAAGGGCCGACCAGGGGATGGGCAGCAGCATCCACTTAAGTACTCAACACTAACACTGCGATCACCAATCCGCCTGCCAAGCGTGGTGATAGTGGCGAATCCCGTCCATTGCATTCTATGGCGGAGGCCTCGCCCAGCAGTCTATAGTAATAATAATAATAGATTGTGTTTGAAAATAAATGACTGAAATAAAAATAATACCGCAGGGCACGCTTGTGAAGAGCGTTCGGTGAGTGGTGACACCGCGGAGCCCCATTACTCCCTGGGGTCAACAGAGACCCCTGACCCTCGGCTTGCCTTAGCCGGCTGGCCGAGGGTGGTGGCGCAAGAGCGAAACCTATGCTCCAAGGGTGGAAGTGTTAAAGGCATAAAGCCGGGAGTAGCGCTTAGTGAAACTGCAGCATACCTCTCAACGCCCTTTAGCCGTCCACGCCAACGTTGCCCCTTACGCTGCCTTCATTGGCGGCACATTTAAGGGGCCCGTTTAGTGAATGGCAAGTCACCACCTGCCTAAATCGTTTTCAATAACTTATAATTGGCAGGTGCCATTTCTCATATTATAATAGCCCAATAAACATTCAATTAGCATGTTCATCTTACAATAGCACCAACTTTCATCCATTTCCACAATAGTTTAATCATCTGTCTTCCATCCACCATAACAATAATGTTTTTTATATCCTAATTGTAAAAGGGCCTCTTACTGTTGGCTAACACAGCCCCAGTAATGCCTCAAAAAGGTCCAGGTTAAGCCTGTGTTTGAAAATAAATGACTGAAATAATAATAATAATTTACTTCACAACAAACTTAAAACACAGATTAAGTTTAACAATGGACCCCCCCAGGAACACCCCAAACAGTTTTTTTTCTTAGGAAACGCGAATTGAATTAAGAAAATAGGAAATTGAACTATTCATTTCCTAAGGGGGGGAGTGGTTGCAGGGGACATCCCCCCTCCCCCTCCACTCTTCACCCCCCCAAATCAGGTGTCTTTGTGCTAAACTTTTACCATGAACTCTACTTGCTGTTTCAGGAAACCAAAACCGTTGCAATTAAGGTCTCTCGATGAAGAAGGCGGTCTATTCGTGGTTCATGGGAAGAAAGTATTTCCCTTAGTGAAGAATGGGAAAAAACTCACCTACATGACGATGGATACTTTAGGTATGTCTCCCTTGATACCTACTAGGGGCCACTTTCACCATCCCCTGATAAAACTGCCCCCCCCCCCCCCCCAATTACAGTAGCAAATGGCAATGGGATTCGCAACAATGGGGATCATTTTGGCAGCCTTAGCGCTATCTAAATGTTATGAAACTTGTATAGGGGAAATTTCTTGACCTAAATATTCCTCCTATCAAGTTTCAAAAAATTTGGAGTGCCTTTGGGCTCCCCAATCTCCATTGTTGTCTTCCCCATTGCCATTTGCTTCTGTAATTGGGGGCGGATACCCGAGCTGATCAAAATGTGGCAAAAAATACAAAAATTGTAGATTAACTATCAAGGAGTTCCATGTCCATCAGCAGTTCAAATAAATAAATAAATACCGGACATTTCTCACAACATTATCTAGCCCCAAGCTAAGCAGAGCTTGTGTTATGGGTACTAGATAACTCACATATTTAATACAATACATTACATAGTTTTTTTTTATTATACATAGAAAAGAACACCCTGAACAAATATTTGCAGATTGTACAAATATTTGTTCCGAGGCGTGAGTCGAACCCGCAACCTCCTGCGTCGCAGGCGAGCCTTCGCCCGCCGCGCCACAGAGGTCATCGAATCAAGTTCAGTTTGCAGTCACCATAGTATTGAGTGGTCTGTTCACTATTGGTCCCCTTTCTTATTTTGTCAACAAAGCCTTATCTATACCAATTGTAGATTTTTATTACCATCGGAACTTCATTAAATTTTTTATTATAGTTCATTGTTATGATATCATATAGTACTCGCAGTACTGACAACCGTTGGGGAATAAAGGTTCTCGAGTGGCGACCACAACCGGACAACGCGGTAGAGGTAGATAAATAAATCCTTTCATTGTATTCAATGTGGGGAGGTCTCGTCCAGCAATGGACTTAAACAGGTAGGTAATGATGAACGATAATATTTAAAAAATATTATCAAAAAATTTAACTTTTTTTAGGTTACTCAGACGAAGAGGAATCAATGTGGCGGCAAAAATATATCGTCGAGAAGAAAAAAGCAGGCGAATTGCAAAAGTAAGTACAGGGGTTCGATTTTTGAATGTCATACAGTGACAAGAAATCACTGATGATAAAAAGGTGACTTGAAGGTGAAATGACTTCGAAATCACTTTTTACTAAATGTCGTATTTTTTAGAGTCATATGCTGTCTACCAACTTGCAAACATTTAATTTTAGTGTTTTTTCGAGTTATACCGTTAATACCTACAATAATATTACTTGACATTAGCGAAATTGCTTGGATTAGAGTAGGTATTCCTCTGAAGCCATTAAAGAGAAGGTAGCTAGCAAATTGCTTTTAATTTGGCTATTATTTCTTAAAACTCCATGAAACTTTGTACACATTACAAATTCACAATTTTTTATTTTTATTTTTATTTATTTATCTTTTTGCGGCTTTAATCTCACTGCGGCCATACAAGGCCTATTTAACATTTTACACATGACAAGTTCACTAATATCTAGACCCGTGGTGCGTAATTTTTGTATAAAATGATAATGGTTACCAAAGGTATAATAAATTTAAAACAAACTGACTCACCACGGGTCTAGATATTAGTGTACTGATAATTGTGTACCAATATTCATGGCGATGAAATGATAGCCAAAATACAACAGGGCGTAAGTGCCCTACCGGTAACATACTCTTAATAGAAAGAAGACAATAATAAATAAATAATCAATTCCTGTGTCTGACTTAATTTATATTTAATAAGAAATTAATTTGTACTTCATTTCAAGGCTGTTTTTTTTAATGGCATCTGAGGATATACTCAATTTTGCCAATGTCAAGTAGCATAGATAATTATCAATCAATTTCCAGGCGTCAAGTCCTCTGTCAAGTCATGTTCTAGTAAATCGATGGCAGTTTACTAGAATGTTCCTGGACAATTTCCACCCCTTCGAAAAGACACGCAATACACTTATTTTATTTAAAATCACTACCATGTGTTCTTTATAAGCTACACCGGTTAAAATGCCACCAAATTTACACGATATAACTCAAAAAAACACTAGAAATTGAAATAAAATAAAAAAGGACGACGTCTCCCTTCGAAAGAGCAGAAAAAGTCCCTCAAGGCTGTTCGTCGTGGCATTTGCTAGGCCTATGTCATGTCGCCTGACATCTACTTGATGAAAAATCTGTCAAACGTGCTTGCTAGTGCAATGAAGTTATGCTTAAATTTTAGTAACATTTATGAGAAAGGTAAATGTTTACAGGCAACTGGACCAAGCTAATGCTGTCTGTGAAGCCGGCCCATCTTGTCCCAGATCACCGATTCTCCCGGCGAGTAAGTCGCGGTAGGTTTTATAGATTACTAGCATTGTTCGTGGCTCCGCCCGTTTGGAACCTCTGTTGTAAATTATATCCTTATGTTATTCAGATGTATAAGCTATAATACATAATAATAATGTCACATTGATGGACAAAATCCGAAATGAGTACATGAGAGGAAGCTTCAATGTCGCCCCTATAGCTGACAAAGTTAAAGAGAGACGCCTTCGTTGACTCGGGCATGTACAGAGGCGCCCAGTGAACCATATGGTCAAGCCTGCCCTTGATCAGCCGACGACAAAACTAGGACGCGGAAGACCACCTTCCAATTGGTTGACGACGGTCGAAAAAGACCTAAAAGAAGCTCAGCTCAACAAAAATATCGCACAAGACCGTGCCAAATGTAAAAAATGGACAAGGAAGGCCGACCCCTAGTCAATGGGAAAAAAACGGTTGAGGGATATAACTTTTTGTGAAAGAGTTCGTCCGGGGAAGTACTACCACCGTACCTATTTCTGCCGCCAAGCAGTAGTGCTCGCATTGCTGTGTTTCGGTTTAAAGGGTACGGGTGCCGGTGAAATTACAGGCACATGAGACTTTTCATCTTTTTGGCTCAGGGTCGGCAGCGCGCGTGTGATGCCTCTGGTGTTGCAGGCGTCCATAGGCTACGGTAACTACTTTCTATCAGGTGGGCCGTACGCTTGTTTGCTTGCCAAGTAGTATAAAAAAAGTTTAACGTAGTTTTTGCGTGAAAGAGTAACAAACATCCATCCATTCTCACAAAATTTTTATAATATTAGTAGAATTAGTGTCCGCGCGCGTCTTCGTTCGTGTTATACCGGTATAAAAAGTACCCTATGTCTCAATCCAGGTCATAATCTATTGGTGTACCAAATTTCATCGAAATCGGTTCAGCCGTTAACAGCGTCATTGAGTAACAAACAAATATCCATATTCGCATTAGTAGGATATGGTGAGATCATGCAGCTCCCCAATTGTTGTAGCAAACGGAACACAACTAACGGGGCACTAATTAATGCCTACAGACCACTGACTAATTCATTCCAAATAACTAAATTCGACTAATTTGTCCAAATCTTTTGAAGCTTGAATAGGTGCCAATCCGCCTTCGCGGGAATGCTCATTTTCATCTTTACAATATTCTGTTTTCACCTTCAGAAATATGTTCCGCAGTGGGAATCGAAACCGCACCTTTACTTGTAATTTTTTTAAATTAAAAACTTTATTTTCAGAAACAATTCAAGCAGCGATTCTAAAGCAGTTCAGAGGTCAATTGAATTCGATATGAGTAAGTTGACATTTCGTACTAGTAACCAGGGGCTTCGTTTGAGTAATACCGATATAAAAAATTGCATAAGGTACCTAATTTCATCGAAATCTCTTCGAAATAGTTGATATAATATTTCATCACCAGCTTGTTTACGTCCACTGCTGGACAAAGCCAGCTGGATTTGCCATAATCACCACGCCTAGCAGACGGATCGGTGATCGCAGTTGGGTGTTAAGTAAGTTGTGCTGGTGGTTTGATGGATGCTGCTGCCCATCCCCTTGTGTAATCCCTTAGTAAGGCTTTTGCTACATCCATGGGAGGAGGAGAAGTCTATTCTTAGGCCGGACACACCACGGCATATCATAGAGCTGATTCTACGTTTTGACAAGCAATTGGCACGGACGTCTCGTGTAGTGTAGTGTGGATTTTTGTATGGAGACACTGATGAGCGCCCCTGGCGTACACTCTGTGAACCTCATTTTCCTTACAAAAATCCGTGTTACACTACACCTGACGTCCGTGCCAATTGCTTGTCAAAACGTAGAATCAGCTCTCAGCAGGGCGATTCTAAAACATCGGAAACGTTTCCGATTGGTTTCGTTAATTTTTCATTTTGTTGTGGTAAGTAGCTAAAACAATTTTCGCTAGTAAAACACAGTAAAAAAAACAATAAATATTGTTTATTACTATGTTTTACTAGAGAAAATTGTTAGAAAATTGTTTTAGTTACTTACCACATCGAAATGAAAAAGTAACGAAACCGATCGGAAACGTTTCCGATGTTTTAGACTCGCCCTGCAGATATGATAGTAAATAGTTTTTAAACTTTAATGAACCATTTTTTGTTTTTGTTCTAGAAAAGCAAATGAATATAAAGCAAATGGGTGATACAGGAAAGATTCAAATAACATTATCTAAGAACAATGAGGTAAATAAAAAGCGATTCATTTATGTAATATGTAGTAGAGCCCCTAGTTCGTCCGCAAGTACAATACCACGTAGGACACGGCCTGCGTCGTGACCTAACACGCATTGCTGTTGTTATATCAGTTTACATCGGTTGGGTAACAACGCGAAAAGAAACTGTAATTTCTAAGCTGTAGTGATGTTTATTGATATACGGAAACATTTCTAAGTAGTAGTGATGTATGTTGTTTTACAGGAAACATTTCTAAAGTGGTAGTGATGTATGTTGTTTTACAGGAAACATTTCTTAGTTGTAGTGATTTTGTTCTGTGAATTGTTGTTTTGTAGAAAACATTCCTAAGTTGTAGTGATGTACATTGTTTTCCAGAAAACATTTCTAAACAGTAGTAAAAAAAAACTATTTAAAAAAATCGTTCTTCTAAAAATATTTTTTTATGATTTTGCAAAATTATAAGTTTTTTTTACATATAAACTTTAGTGTTAATTTTTAATTATTTATAATAATTATGCTCTTTTACAGGAAGCAATAAACCTAGAAGGTCACTGGCCGCAAGTCCTTCCAATAGTGCAGCAAGTGATGAGTATGTTCTACAAATCGGATGATGCGGTGAATGAAAACACCAAACCGGCGGTAAAACCACCGCAGGTGCAAAAAGAAGATATCGGTGGACTGACTACTCCGATAATAGATTTAGGTAAACACATTCGGCTACTTTATTTAAATAATAATAACAGATACACTAAACGCTTTCACAACACTTAATCTCTTACCATTCGCCACTAGGCCCTTTTCAGGGCCACAATATATAAAGCTGGTCTTTGGCTTAAGAGAATGCTAGCTAGCAAAAGGCTGCTTGCGGGCTTTTTGCACGCGAAAAAAGATTGCTTTGTATACATGATCAGTATACTAATATCTAGCGCTGGTTTCATGTAAAATTGTTGTAAAAATGAATTTTTCTCACCTATGGTCTAGATCATGCATGTCAAACTCAAAGTCATTGGTGGGTCAAATGCTTTAAGACCGTAGAATCAGTGGGCCGCAAAACCACAAAGAAAACAAACTACTCATTGCATAAATATACCTAGTAGTACTGCCCCCTTATTTCCTAACCGAAAGTCACTCGGTGACTAACGTTTGACAAGTAAAATGACTATCATTTGACAATTCTTTATGAAAATTTTGATCAATTGATGGTCATATTATTTTTACTTGTCAGACGTGACTTTCGGTTAGGGAATAGGTGGACAGGACGCTTATCGTTTATTTAATCATTACTTAATGCTTAGTAAAATGACAGAAAAATATACTTTGTTCTTAAAATTGAATCGGGCCGCAGTCAAAGTTGTAAAGGGCCGCATGTTTGACATGCTTGGTCTAGATATTAGTGTAGTGTACAAAATTTCTTGGGGTTTGATGAAGTAATAGCCAAAATAAAAGCAAATTTATTTCGCGTACAACCGTGCTAGCTACCGCGGTGGCATTCTCTTAAGCCAGAGACCAGCTTGAGGAGCATGCAAAACCAAGAAACCGGTAACACGAAGCAGTTGTAGTTTCCGCCCGCGGCTTTTTTTTAATTTTTTGATTTATTTTTTATAAAAAATTGCCTTTGTGTCATTAAATATAGGGATCACTGTTGAAAAACCATTTTTCAAAGCAACTTTTTTGTATTTATTTGGTGCTAGCTGACTCGCTCATCAAGCCCAGTAGCATCGTCTAGAGAATTCGTTCTAAACAATAAAAACCGGGCAAGTGCGAGTCAGACTAGCTTGGAGAGGGTTCCGTACAAGTAGGTTAGCGTTGTAATCACTAGATCAAATAATATTATTAGTCAATCAACACAATTATGTACGCATTTTCTCATGACGACTATTTCGGTTTCCCGTAGGAATTTGAAGATTTACGCGGCTTTTTTTCATTTTTTCATTTATTTTAATTGGTTTCCTTTAGAGTAAGGCCCAATATACTAATATAATATCCATACTTTGCAACATTTTTTGCTCAGTAGTTTCGTAGATATATGGGTGGTGTGGGATGGTCAAGTTTCGCATACCATTTTGTTTGATATCTTTTAAACTAAGCATTTGAAAATTATAAAAAAAATACCTACATGTGTGTTTCTCATAACGAATTCTTTCATTTGATATGTCACATGATACCTACATTTGAATTGAGTTTTTTTTTTTAATTTTCTAGTTTGCACAAAAATTAACCCCTACGTCTGTGATTGGATCACTTAACTCTGTATAAATTAACAAAATTGCGACTTTTTTGGTAACTTTTTTGGCACAAAAAAAAGGTTGAAAATAGGCTGTGAGCCTGTGACAGACAGACAGCTACATCTGTTCCTTTAATGGTTCCGTTGTTACCTTTTGAGGTACGAACCCTAAAAATTTATAAAGCTTTAGTTTGTAGTCCTTGTATTAATTGCATTAGAATGATTCTCTAACTTTTATTATTGTTTGGGTGCAACAATAGAACATTTTCCAAAAACGTGGTAGGGTTCATTCTCAATTTTGAAAAACACATTACTCATTATATTTTGTAATCGGTGTGGGTAAGAAAAAGCTAGGTTGACTGAACGACTAGCATTTATTCGTAGGTATATTCGTTCCATCATTCGTTCGTTGCGTGAAGTTTTTAGTTGTTCAATCAAATAGATCGATATTTGATTGAACAACTAAAGACTTCACGCAACAAACTAATGATGGAACGAATATACCTACGAATCAAACTTCGCGTTGGTACTATTTTATCAGTAATTTCTATTTGCTTGTTGTTATAATTGTTTTCGTGTTAAATAAATGTTTTTCTTTTCATTTCATTGTTTTTCATTAGTTCAGTAAAGTTGACATTCATTTCTTTCATACACTGCTTTGCTGTGCACGTGCCGTGGTGTGGTGTGTCCGGCCTAAGAATAGACCTTTCTGTCTCCTCCCGTGGATGTCGTAAAAGCCGACCTAGGGATTACAGCAGTGGATGGGCAGCAGCATCCGCCTGAGTACTCAAAACCAATACTGCGATCACCAATCCACCTGTCAAGCGTGGTGATTATGGCAAATTCCCGCATTGCATTACTATGGGAGAGGCCTCGTCCAACAGTGGACGTCTAAAGGCTGCTGATGATGATGATGATGATGACTTGGACATTACAATGTTGCTTAAATAGTTTTTCCTGCATTACTGCTATTTTGACATGGTGACGGTTGCTGCAAGAATATTTTAGATGTTGACTGACTTCAAAAAAGAATTATCAGTTAGTTCGTCAGCTATGTACTGCCTATTAGGTAGGTATCTAGTTTTTACGCACCATTGATTCATCATCATCCCACTGAAGCCCACTGCTGGATATGAGTGTGTATATGTGTTGTTGGATCTCCCTCATTGAATGCCACGACGGATGGTCTTGAGCCTCCTCCATCCACCTATTTCCTGCAACCTTTATAATGTCCTTGGTCCATCAAGAAGGGGGCTTTTCTTTACTGCGTTGTCCGGTTTCACCGTTGATTAGTCCAATTTGAATGGTTCTTTTGATGCTCTTTAGGGAATGGTCTATAAGTGGTTTCTTGAAAATTGTATCTAAATGTTTTGTGAAGTCGTTTAAATAAAGAAATTAGCTTTCCTATACATCGCGTGATGTCTCAGTTCGGGGCGAACCACTAGCTATTGCAGAGGTCTTACCATGAGCTCTTATAGCGATTCAGTACAAAATATTGGTTCGTCGATGACATTCGTCATCATTGAATAACTTTAATCGCAGAAGTCTATAGACCTTCTGCTACTGTGCCTTTAAATATAGCTACAGACATCACGGAACCGATATTTTGTACTGAATAGTTTTCAAACTGAATCGCTATAAGAGCTCATGGTAAGGCCTCAGGTATAAAGAGTTTGTAATCCAGCTGTAATGACGAGACAGTGTTTTAACAAAACAAAATGTCAACATCATCATCAGCATCATCGGTAGAAGTCCACTGATGAACATAGGCCTCCCCCATAGGATGCCACGACGAACTGTCTTGAACCGCCTCCATCCATCGACTTCCTGCGACGTTTATAACGTCTTTAGTCCATCGAGTGGAGGGCCTCCCTCTACCGCGTCATCCGGTTTATGGTCGCCACTCTAGAACCTTTATTCCCCAACGGTTGTCAGTTCTGCGAGCTATATGACCTGCCCATTGCCACTTTAACTTGCTAATTCTGAGAGCTGTCTAAAATCTACGCCCTCATCTCGCCAATTTTATTACCGCACTTACACACAAAGACACGTCATTTCTGAGGGTAGGCAGAACCACGTTGGGTCGCACAATCGTGGAAATAAAGACGTGACCAGTGGTGAGCTCATCGCCGCCAGTGCTTTCCCACGACTAACCCGGCTAACGCTTTGTTCCAGTACCTACATTGCTTTTTATTTATGAATGTTATCTATTTTTTTCTGAAGTTTTGTGATAATAAGAATGTTTCGACTGACTCTATAACTAATATAGGATAAGAAACCAACTAACAAAATGTAATCTAATCAAAAAATATAATAAAAAATTGCTAAATGCTAAATGACTCTATTATTTATTTTTCAGCTGCGCGCAAAGTCGACGATCTTGAAAGTGAAATATTCAAAGAAATAGAAGAAAGGGACAAGGAAGAAAAAACTACTGAGACCAACAATGTTTCCACTAATGTTACTAACAGGTTATCTATTTATTATTATGTAACATAACACCCAACAGTCACATACGTGGACCTAATCCCACACTAGGATTCCCTGTGTCGTACCATTAACACCCTAAACCGGAACAAATATTTGCAGATCATACAAACATTTGTCCCGCAGCGGACGAACCCGCAACCTCTCGCATCTAAGCCGGCTATTCTCCCGCCGTGCCACAGAGGTCGTTACACACACAACACCCAATAGTCATATACATAGTCCTGATACTACACTTGGATTCCCTATCGTACTAGCAAATCATCCAAACATTTGACCTGCAGCGGGATTCGTACCTGCACCTTTTGTGTCTCCCACTGCGGGGTTTAATGGCCATGCCACGGTTTCTGGCTTTCATTTAAGTACTGGGTTTTAACCGACTGACTTCAACAATAATAAATAACTTTTCATTTAAAAAACCGACTTCCGCCATAGTATTCGACAAAATATCTGCATGAAAAAAAAATGATGAAAAAACCGTAGTGGTGAAAGAAAGTGTCATGATACTTTCTGAATGCTAATGCTTGGTTTGTTGCTGAAATTATCAAAATCGCTATATGTATGCCTACAATATTTGAAGAGTTCCCTCAATTCCTCATGGTTTCCATCATCAGAACTGGACTCTGAAAAAAATCGAACCAATGTGGAAGTAAGAAATAAAAAAAAATTGAAGTAGCAATCAAATAAAAAAAAAATCCAAATCGGTTCATAAACGTCGGAGATAAGAGGTAACAAAAATTTAAAAAAAAAAAACGAATTGAGGACCTCCTCTTTGGGAAGTCTGTTAAAAAGAGGATGTTATCAATTCTGTGGCTATTATTTTTAAGCAATTTTTTTTAATTGTTTTTCGTAGTTCTTTTCCAAAATACCATCTGTTTATAGTCTATAGTATAGTAGATGGGCAGATTATATGCCATAAGTCTGTTTCATTTAAAAAGTCATATTTTTTGAGCAGTTTTATTTAGTTAGTATTATCGTAGCTCGTATTCTCAAACCACGCAGTTTAAAGGGCTCATCTGGTGCATGTTTTAGAACTATGTTATGAGCCGTTTGCACTGCGTGGTTTGAGATAACAGCCTCTAGGTATGGTGTACGATACTTTAATCAGAGTTTTGATACATTTCTCTACAGAAGAGCAGCTAGGAAAAAGAAGACTTCGTCCACAAGTTCAGAACAATTAGAAAAACCGGCTAAAAGACCGAGGAAATCCAAAACAACAGAACAAAAAAACAAACCAGAGAATAAAACTCTAACTGAGGATAAATCCAAGATGGCTGACCCTACAGACGCAGTTGAACCAACGAATAAAACTAATAAACGAAGGACTAGGAATAATGGGGTTGATCATTTATCAGTAGAATCGACTAAATCAGTAGAATCGACTAAAGATACAATTGAACCGGCTAAAGAGAAAGTGGCACCGACAAAAAAGAAAGTTGAACCAGCTAAAGATAATGAGACTGACAATGAAGCGGCAAATACCATTATCATTGGACTAATTGAACCTCGTGTTACACGGTCCAGGAAGAGTGGAAATGGTAAGTCTGTCTATACCGCTCTATCTTTTTCGTTATCTCGTCGGTTCATCTAGTGGCAGCCGTCCAACACTGCGTCGTCCGGTTCGTGGTGGCCACTCTAGAAGCTTTATTCCCATCGGTTTGGTTCTTCCAGCTAAATGGCCTGTCCATTGCCACTTCAACTTGCTAATTCTAAATGCAATCTTGGTGCTACTCCGGATTTCCTGGATTGAAAGTTTATACCTACCTTTAATCTATTAAACCTAAAGTAAAAGAGATATTTAGTTTAATTGACAAGGTACACACTAACGTATGCCATTAGATAATTATGTTGTTGTAAGGGCACATAACACTAGTCGTCAACCCTTACGAGCCCTTACGAGCGTTAGAAGAGAGCGGTAATGTTTAGGTGAATATCGCGATAGGCACTAAGCGCTTATGCGAGCTGAATTGCACTTTGTTGCGTCCCAGCAAAAGTCCCTATTTATATAAATTTGTCGTGAAGTGAGTCTTCTGTACTGTCTTTATTCTGTGCTTTAAGGCAGTACCCCGACCAAACACGGCGTCAAGCTGTTTTTTTCAAGCCTCTCTCCTCGTTAAATAAAGCAAGTAGAAAAAAATTAAAAGTCACCACATATATTTGTCATTTTGTCATCAAGTTCCACGATTGGTTTAATGATTTAACGTCGTAAGTACTCGACAATAAACCCATGAAAAAATTGAAATAAATCATGATTTTGTACATCTTCTCTTAAAGTTCACGTTACTGGAATTTTTGGTTTACACAATTGGATAGTTAATTTAATAGTAGAATTATTACACGATTAATTTTTTTTTGAATGGTTTCTCTTTATTTTTTATGAATTATATTTCATGAATCCGTGCAAATCTGGCTGTGCGCAAGGAGCGGACCAGACAGCCGCCGGTTCTCGGACGGCTAGATGGCAGTACTATTAGAATGGACTACATAGGTGTCACTAAAATAAATAATTTGCGATGTATTGTAGAGGCGAACACCTCAAGGTCATTCGGTCAGGGTAGCGCCTTAATGAACATTTGTATGCTTTCAGAGACTGACTCGTCAACTCGAACGGTCACCACCAAGCTAACCTCTAAACCCGAGAACAATCCAAACGATGAAGAAATCCGCTATATGCTACCCCCTGAGCCGAGGAAGCGGAAATCTACAGCCAACAGTACTCCGAACAAAGCTAGAAGGTAGATTTTTATACGTCATCATCACCAGTCAGTTTAGGTCCACTGCTGGACGAGGCCTCCCCCATTGAATACAATGAGGGGATTTGCTATAAACACCACGCTTGGCAGGCGGATTGGTGATATGGATGCTGCTGCTGCCTGGTGTAATCCCTTAGTAAGTCTTTTCCTACATCTATTCTTCAGCCGGACACACCACGGCACTAAATAATCTCACTAAAATGATTTTCGTGAATTATGTCATTCATTTTGTAAAATGGAAAGTTTTCATGTACGGGTCATGTTGGTGAAGGCACCAACAGGTTTCAAATCCTCATCGCACTCTGAACTACTCTGAAGCAGGGTTCAAAATTATTATTGTTGTGATAATTATCAAGTTTAATATAGGTTCACAATTAACTTTGATAAATTTAATCGAAAATATGAAACGACTGCGTGTATCGAAACGCACACACTATGTCACTTATATGTTAAGTTTTTAGTCACGAAATGAGGACCAAAATATAATAAAGGTTACCGTGATTGTTAATTGCATATAATTTGTTACTAAACTACTTGATTCTAACATAAATGCTGATAGATGATAACTGTTACTCAAGGGTTAGTGGCTTTATATCTGTTTGATATTATCTGATAATTATCAAGAGGCATACTTATCTTGATAATTTCGAAACCTGTTTTGAAGAGATGGTGGTGCCTTTACTTACATACGGATACGTGAAAAATTCCCGTTTCACAAACTGAATAAGCTCACTAATTCAATCCTAAATCAACCAATATAGATCTATCGACTGCGTAATATTATCACAACAAGCGGTGATTTTAGAGAATTCATAAATTATCAAATTTATATTATATGGTATGTATATATTATGTATTCATAAAAAGATAGCGATTCTGTGTTCATCATTCTTTAAATTTAAACTGCGCTATAATTATCGTGGTCCCTTTTATTTCAGTTAATTAGAAAGAGCGCGCGATAATTTTATCGCACTTTAAAGTTACGTAAGCATAGAATCGCTTCCAAAATATATTAAAGTAAATTATCAAATGTATATTAAGTATTTGTATCACAAAATATCTATGGAAATTGCGCTGTTGCAGCGGTATAAATTTTGCAAAAATATAATTGTATTTAAATACTCAATATTTTATAATAATAAACAATATGAATTATTATGTATAATAGGCAATCAAGTTGAGAACTGGCGGGCGTACCACGTGACATGCGCAGTAGCAATTTCTTATACAAAATCCTCTGCTGCGCAGTCACGTGGTACGCGCGCCGTAGCTCAACTTGATTGCAGTTTACTATGCATTGTAATTGTATGTAAAAACATTATTTTTATGGTAGATTCGGGATTATTATAAATAGGATCTACATGTCAATGTCTTGAAAAGATGTCTTTTTTAAATATATGTAGAAAAAAACGGATCAAGGCGTCACCGGTTCGCGAAATACGTATAATTCTATATATGAATTTAAAAGTTAATATTTTTTAAATATTATTATTTGTATTCTTAAGCCTTTTATGTAATGAAATCAAAAATTCAACACAAAATTTTAATTACTGAAAAAAAAACATAGATACCACCATTTTAAAATTAATAATTAGACTTATTTTTTACACGTTTTAATTTTGGAAACGTTTAGTAAAAGTACTAATTATTCATTGAGTTAGTGAATTCATCAACAAAAATTTATAATCATTAAAATGGCATTTTTATGTCATATTTATATACACAAAAATACGGTATCAGAGCGTGCGCTCGCCGTCCGGTCGAAGACCGTTTTTTTGTTTTTTTTTCACGGCTAGAATTTTCGTTGGACCTATGGTGCCTTTATTAGTAATTTAGATTTTAATTTTAATCGTAGTCCTTAGTATGATTCTCTGAAATCATGCTCAATTTACTATAGAACCTATGATATAATCAAAATATAATGAAATATGTATTTTGCAAGTACAATTTTTTTTTAAATAGTGTAAAGTTTTTTAAATACAAAAATAATCTAGATCTTTTACTATAGATTGGATGCATTATTTTAACCAATTTCAAAACCAACACAAGATGAATTAATATTGAACGTGCATTACGTTCAATATTCATTCAAAGTGGTATTTTGTTGCGGCCATTTTTAAAACTTTATCTGCAGATAAAGATAAATTGGCTTCTAAGATGTAGCATGTCATTCCTACAACTATATTCTTGTCGTAATCCTTACTAATTAGCTGGCAGCGCACACTGCTGTGTTACGGTCCTCTTTATTTTCCAAATATCTAATAGGTTCGCTATCTCTAGAGATAGCGATAGTTAGTTCTGGAATACGTGATTTAGATCCTGTATTCCAGAGCTAATCTCAAACGGAATCGAGACTCGGGCATAGTTTTTTTAAACTGTCAATAATTATTAGTTAAAAATGTCTTGAGTATAGTTTTGGAATAGTTTTATCGCTATCGATATATCATCGAGAGTTGTGAACGAAATTAATATGGTCGGAAATGAATCAATCTCTCCATGTATTTTTCTATTTTACATATTTAAAGCAGTAGTTAAAAGAGCCCACAAATAAATGTATTAACTGAATGGGAGCAGGTGTGATCGGAAATAAATGTTTTTTGAAGAGTACTGTGTATTATTTGGATGTAATTTTTAAGTTTCATTTCAAAATGTTATTTAAGCTCAAATAATTTTCATTTCTTTGCTGCGTGGTAATTTAAAACCTGCTTCCATGGCAAGGCTTCATGTGGCTTCTTCACAGAATATTTATTTGCACTTTTAGCTTCTGCTTTGCTTGTTACGTCATTGCTTCTAATGCTAAGCTTTTTTCACAGTTCTGAAAATCCACATGAAATCTCGCAAGACATTAGGTCCAAAAACTCAGTAGACAGTACACAAGGCTACCAAGATTCCGATTTTAGTCCGGCTAAAGTTAATGCAACAAAAAGGAAGAGAAAACCTAGTCTTATTGTAAGAAAAGGGAAGCGCGTTCAGAGGAAATCATTCCTCGCGGGTCAAATATCTCCGGATATATCTCCGAATTCAAGTAATTCATCTTACTTTGTGCCTAAAAAGTCTAAATCACAGTCTACTATAGACTCTGCGATTTACAAAACTGAGTCCTACCGAATCCTGATGGAGAACCGTAAACTTTCAATCAAAAAGCTAGACGTTATTGATGAAACAAAGAGTGAAGATTTGAGACACTTCAACGCTTTATCTAAAGAATCAAGTGATTCTAACATAGTTGTCGAAGTCGGCAGTTCTAGTAACGTTTCACTGCCCCTCTCACCTGAACTATCAGTGGTCGAAAACCTTACTCTCAGCCGAGAAATGATACAAAACGATAATCATCCGACGATCAACGAAATGCAAGCCAATAGTAGCATACCTATCAACAACTACAATCAATATTTGATTGCCGACGTAGATGTCTCCGTTCCGTTGATGCAACAAGACTGCGATCTCCTAAGCACTCGTAAGGATGATCCAGCTAGTAAAAGTCGCGTTAAAAAAACAAAACCATCAAAGTCGCCTATCAAAGTCTCCGAGTTATTATATAAAGTTAACAACACTCTGTCAGATTCCCTAGATAGAAAACTACGTGACTTGCTACTAGAAAGCGCTCAGAAAATGACAGATATGAATAAAGAAAATTTTATGGATGTCGACGAGTCGGAAGTTGAACCAAAAACTAAAGGGAATAAGAGATGTTCGACTCCTCGTAAAAAGAATGTCACGAAAAAGACTAATGTGGTTATGGGACCTATTATAGATGAACATATGGAATCTTGCGTGCAAGTAGGGAGAAACTCTTGTCCTCCAGCTATAGCTTTCATTCCTGTTGACGAAAATGCTAACAACAGTGCAGATGTCCTACTTAAAACTAATAAACGAAATCCAAAGGCTAGAGTGAAAAAAGACATTATTAAAGTCAAAATACAACGCCCGAAGAATACAAGAAGCGCTAAAGAGGTTACAGAAACATCTGTTGCAAGTAGCAGACGCTCAGTTTACACTGAACTACTTTGTGGTATCAATGAAACTGAGTCGACTTCTGCCCAATTACAGCTTAGTACCGATTCCGAGAGTGTAGAACTGATACACAATCATTCGGAAACGTGCCTACAAGCGCATGAGTGTATCGGCGATAGTATTGAGTTTGTAGAAAACTCCAAATCCGAATCCATCTTATCGCTCAACAGCACAGCTTCGCTGGAAAGTGAATTAGTGAAAGTAATGAAATATGATGATAAGTTGTCGGGAGAATACCGCAGTCTCGTCACCAGTGGTGAGTCATTTTTAAACGAGTTTTACAGCTGACTAGTTTGTCTAACAATCACATCTTGCAATAGAATTTTCATCCGAATGCCGTCCGGGTGTATAGTTTGGATGACAATACAATATCTGAGCTGATCTGATGATGGAGACATCAGGAGATCGGCAGAACTCTTCGATGGTTATAGTAGACTGACAGTTTTTGAGCTTATTTTGATCTGCTCGCGGTTCCGATTACTAATTTTGTAAAACTTTAGAATTTAAATTATCGTGGCTTAGTATCAAATTAGAAATATATACGCCTATATACCATATGCTTTACTATTCTCCTGCTGACGTTTCGTTGACTGTTTAGAGGTCCTTCCTCATGAGCACTGCTTGTGACTACGACATTCCTTCCACGGGGATCACCTGGATCCAAAGGGAAATAGTGAGTGTCCGTAGATCCTCCAGGGGGTCTAAGTGGAATGCTTGTATAATAGAATAGGTAACTTAAAAATAGTAAATAAACAATGAGATAGAAGAAGTCCACTGCTCAAGACGTGGGGTCTTGAGCCGCCTTCATCCACCGATCTGCGACCCTCACAATGCCATAGGGTGGGATAATTATAACATTGAACATCACTTTACAGGAGAAATATCGACAGATGAGTTCAGAACTCCGACCGACACGATCTACCAGAGTCATGTAGCGTCCAACTGCAGTCTAATAACTGAAGACTTCTTTGACGAAAAGCCAACACCCCCCACTAAATGGTACTTACTTAGCGAGGACGATACCAACACAAACAATACAAATATCCTACCGGAAAATATGACTTCTAACACAAGAGTATCAAACTTTTCGGCAAATTTAATGCGATTGTTCCCTATAGCTTGTGCGGTACCAAATTTATCGACTGTCTCAGAAAATTCAAAAGAAAATGACGATAGTAGAAAGAGTTCAAATATTGATGGGGATACGAGAAGCAATGATTTCCAGAGCGTTTACGATAAACGTTACGTGATGTGATTTTCGAGATTAATCAATTTAGCATTTTATGAATTGTGTGGTTGTATTAGTTGATCTTTAATAGTTTAGTTGATTAAAAAAATAATAGAATAAGGAATTAATTGTTGTAAAAATAAATTTTCTATTATTATTGTTACGTCGGCGTCGGCGTCGTCACTGTGGATTTTTTCGTTCGGATGACTGTTGTTAGATTGATAAAGCAAGGAACCTAGAATGTAGAAATATTTACCTACCATTTCTAATTTATGTGATACTATTTTATAGATATATAGTTTATAGATTGTATGAAAGTTGGGAGTGAAGTTGGAACTTAGATTTACTTACCTACTTATAGATTGTATTAATTTTGTGTCATTTTCATTACAAATATTATCGATCCAAAAGAATTGTATTTGATGTGCTATTGTGATGTACATACATACTGACTTTTATAATTTCCTTAAAACTTGAATAAAGCGCTGTGCGTAGAAGACTTTCAATGTAATTTATTTTAATACCTATATAAAACTTCTTGTAATAAATTCGTATAGGTGCTAATTGCCTTAGCGGCAAATAAATATCATATTGAGCGGTGAAAACAATAATTTGGTATCTACTTAACGTTACTATTTCTTTGAATTATTTCAATAATTTTACTAGCCAATATTGAATTTTGTGGTTGATCTAAAAATTGCAGAATTTTTTTGCTGATGCAAAAACAGTAAACCAAACTTATTCCGTTTTTAGTTTTATTCAACAGGTGCTGTTGCAACCACAACTGGAAAGCCTGTGTGACCGGTACATCAGATATCTCTGATGATCTCTGATTTACATACCTACTCAATTACTCATAACATCACTACTATACCCGCAGCAACACGCCTATAGCTCGGGCAAATCAACAGAATCAGCACTACACTCTGTGGCTAGCATAGTCGAAAAAGATATAAAAAACAAAACACTCTTGCCGCCTTAATTGATAGAGGGCGCTTTCGATTAGACAAACTTAGCAGCATCAGCGCAGCTTTACAGAGGCATAGGGTAGACCCGACACTAGCGGATTGGATCGTTGACATGCTCTAACTCAGGTCAGGGCGTGCTGACCTGCAAGGAGAGACCTGCCCCCCTATTCCCTAACTGAAAGTCACTCAGTGACTAACGTTTGACAAGTAGAATGACCATCAAAAAAAATATATGAAGAATTGACAATTGATTGATGGTAATTTTACTTGTCAAACGTTGGTCACTGAGTGACTTTCAAGATAGGGAATAGAGAGAGCAGAGCGGTGGTGGCGGGCGAGGGGATGCCTATGGAACATAACTGAGCGAAAATCCAAATTCCAATCTGTCCGACTAGTCAGGCTTACAGTTTGGAATAATTTTGTCCAAATAGACTATCTAACTGTTGGTAGGAAAGATTGGAATATACTCCTTCGGGGAGGTGTCTTGTCACCACTGCTGTGGAATATGGTTGCCAACGATCTCAACTAGACTTAACGCTTCTTCACGGTAGGCTACGCGGACGACCTTGCTATTTCTGATATCAGGGGCATTTCGCCAGTGCGGTATTCAATATGAATAACGCAAAAACAAACGGAAGACGAGGCGGTATGGTCTCAAGACTATAGCCTGCCCGAAAGGTAAAAGGAAAAAAATGTTTGTTTTTGTCGGATGACGGATCGGATCGATATTTATTTATATTCTGATTCATGGATTTGTTTTTCTGGATTTTGTTGCTAATAGAAAGAAAGAAATGTTCTAAACAACCCCACAATGTCGAGAGTACCATTACGAATAAATATAAGAGACTGTTTTGTTTTAGTTCTATTAGTTATTTTCAATACAATACACACGACCGATATGGGTAAGTTTGTATGCAGCCAGATAATCGATGTTTTTTTTTCCTCAAACCTACCGTAATAAATACACCATACTTACTACATTATTTACTTGTTTATTCCAGCTAACAATCATATGGATGTGCCAAGCAAGGAAGGTAAAACAAAAGACTCTAACGATAAAGGCGTCAATTTCAGTGATAATGATGATTATACTAAAACATGCCCTATTGTGGTTAATGAGGATAGTTTTGACTGTATTTCCCTCAACTATCCTTGTATTACTTGTAATAGAAGTATAGACTGTCAGTACGGAGGCCTCTACAACTATACCTGCAAAGTAAACCCAAATGTTGTTTGCAATGTAAGTATCAAATCAAATATCTTACAAAGTTACAAACTCTTGGTACAAAATAACTTCGCTACTTTCCTACCGTTTCAGGGTACAAGAGCATTCAACAGGACTGCTATGTGTAGATTCTGTTACCAAACAGACAAATGGGAACATAGATGTGATCAAAAAGCCAACTGCAATTCACTTGCTTCACCACTTAAGTTTTATTTGTAAGTACCCCTACCTACAAACATGTTCACTATTGGTTACATAACTATCTTATTACACTTTTTACTTTAGCTAGGGTTTCCTTAAACATCAAAGCTATAATAGACCTAATACAAAAAATGTATTGATCTCACTCTAAATAAAAGGTTTGTTGAGGTAAAAATAGTATGATCTGATACCTGGCTGCTGGTTTTTTTTGGGATAAGTTGTTGTTGTTGGGGGTTTGCTAGATAAGTTTACAGTTAGTATTTTGACTAAAGTGACAATTCAAAATGATCCTTGAATAGTTTTTGACTATTCAACCAGTCACATATCACATACCTGTCATTTAGTATGTCCACTGTGGTTTGTCTGGCCTAAGAATAGAACCCTGGATGTACCATGGGAGTAAAAGTGTTACTACTAAGGGATCACACCAGGTGATGCAGCATCCACCTGAGTACTTAACACCAAACTACAATCAGAAATCCACCTACCGAGCATGATTATTGGTAAATCCCTTCATTGAATTCAATGGGCGAGGCCTTGCCCAGCAGTGAACGTAAACAGGCTGGTGATGATGATTCAACCTGTTTATTGTTAAGTGCACTATAATAATGTCCTAACAATTTGGACTTACCTCTGACTACCCCTAGTATGATCTCAAGGATCTTAAGGTGGTGACTAAAGTCTTGAGCCTATGTATGTTATGTGTACACAACAACAGTAACATTTGCATAATTTTCAGGACTAACTGCACAGTATCAGATGATATACTTTGCTTAGGCAAAAGGAGGTTCCTCAAAAAGATAAAATGCTCATGGACTGCTGGCACACGATGGGGCACAGCCCTAATCCTAGCCTTGACTCTTGGTGGCTTTGGTGCAGATAGATTTTACTTGGGACACTGGCAAGAAGGCATCGGAAAACTGTTCAGCTTTGGAGGCCTGGGGGTGTGGACTTTAGTTGATGCTCTGCTAATAGGAATCCACCATCTTGGCCCTGCTGATGGATCTTTGTATATTTAGCAGTTTATTGTGATAAGTTTTTGTTTTATGGTATGAAAAATATTTATTACAAAATTTATGTTTGACTTAGTCTAAGACAATCTTTATATGACATGAACCTTAGGAAAATTTAGTTAAAATTTTTATAAACTAAATCAACAAGCTCGGCTTTCTTCAATCCAGTCAATGCAGGCAATTGGGGAATATCTTTGAGTTTCAATACCTGTTTTAATTCAGCAACTGTGTACTGATTTACTTCCTGGCTTGCCAATCTACTTTGTAACAATGTTTCATCTGTTTTTTGAGTTTTAACTTTCTTGACAATTCCACTGTCTCTAGATGCAGGAGGTCGTTTCGCAGCAACACTTCCAAAAGGGCCAAAAATCTCTTGAAACAAATCATCATCCAAACTATAGAATTTTTCAGAACTTGGCTTTGTTGTATCAACAAAAGGTTCTATGTCCTCATCGTTTAAAGCAATCGCTTCCAGGTTCCTGTACTGTGATTGTATCTTAGGGTCCTCAAACATGTCTGGTTTGTAATTAAATTTGATGGCATTTATTGTATCTTTCATAACTGTTTTGTGGGCATCAGATATGTTGATATCCTCATCATCATCCATTTCTGGAAGATTCCGCACATTTTCCACAAATGGTATGTTTATCACATCAAAACCAGTGTCTACATTTAAGCCGAGTGGATGTGTGCATGGAGATAGAGCCACATTAATTGGTCTAGAGTTGATTCTAGTGCATAATATGCAAATAGCTACCATGCCGGTCTCAACACAAGCCTGGTGCAAAGCTTTGAAGGCAACAGTAGAGCCTTCTATTAGACCTTCATTTGGAAATAAGAAGTATCCTCTTTTCAAGAACCATTTTTCTTTGACAAGCAATGAGGCTGGTTTAAATCCAAGAAGCTTTAACATTGGTGGGCCAAATGGGTTTTTCAAATATTTCATCTCATTATCAGTAAATTCAACTCTTTCACCCCCATATTCTTGGAAGTAAATAAGTTCAGATTTCAGAAGTGGCACTTGTTTTGGTTGCTGTTCTTCTCCATCATCTTCCATTGGGCTTGAGTTCTCTGTTGAAACCTTTAATGTCTTTGTTACAGATGTTACAATATCATTGGTCTCTCTATCTAAATATGTTGTCTTTTGACTCTGTCTGCTGTCTCTTAGAAGACTGTAAACACCAACTCCAATAGACATTCCAGTGCCAATTTCAAAGCTGAGTCTAGCAACTGCTAAATGTCTATGAGATTCTTGATACATCAGTTTTTCTATCTCTAGGATATCCCAAGTTGGTTTTGGCAAAATTACATCTCTTCCTTTATTTGCATTAATGAGGAATTTGATATAAAAATCATCAGCTTTGTGGTCTGCTTCAGAAATATTTATTAGTTTGATATCAACATTTGATTCAGCCAAGTCTTCTACTCGCTTGAGTGCAGGCATTAGGTCCGTTTGCATGGGAGGAGTGTCAAGTCTCAGGAGCATTATGACGGTACGTATTGAAAGTTGCTTTTTGCAATTAGCAAACAACTTACTGCAGTGCAACAAAGCATTTGACATTTTCAGTTCCTTAGCCTGCTTCACATTCGACATTTTGGTGTTTTGGAGTTTTTTGTAGTCCTCCAATGTAGGCATTGTAAGAGGAAATATATCAATCACGTTTTTGTCTCCAAGCATTGATACATCATCATCTATCTCTGTGCCAAATAGACAAACGGCTACATATAGAGAGCGGGATTGTCTCAAATATTGGCGGATCATCCTGCAAGTAGCTGCGTGAGATATTTCTCCAGCTTTGAGATCAAATACATTAATGAGAATAATTGTGGCGGGAACACCACGGTATGCCGCTGCAGATTCTTCACAGTCATCATCAGAATCCATTTTACTTGCAGTGGAATATCAAGCAAGAGTAGGTTCCAACGTAGTGTTTGTAATTGTATGCTCAGTGTAGGTTCCTTGAGTGGAATCGTAAAAAAATAGGGTTTTCGTCTGACAGACACGTATATAGAGTAAGTATATGTTTACGTGTGTAAGTAGATTTTATTTTCAGTAATTTTCTCCGAAAAACAATTTCAAATCATCAAATGTTCTTGAAAAACTGTTTTGTATTGCACAAACAAAAGTAAGAAAAGAATAGAATAGCCACCACAGACTAAGGAGAGTACTACGTACAGACGGTAATGTGACCTCTATCGACACTATACCGTTGCAAACTTCGACGATGACAATGGTTTTTTTGTTTTTTTCGATCAATCGTTTGCTGCGCTATATTGTCTGTGGCGATACATTATTAGTAACTAGTAGAATAATGGATGAAACCATAGCTTGCTAAACGAGAATTTAAAAAGAAGTTGTGCTCAGGCATGATTTATAGTAAACCCTCAATTAAAATTTATGAACAGAAACAAGCAAAGTCAAAGTCAAAAAGAACTTTATTCATTGAAATCACAAGGATCATTTTGAATCGTCTTATATAAAATTAAATTACTCCTGTTCCAACGCGACCAAGCCGAGAAGAATCAGGCAACAAACTCGGCTTGGCTTACATAAATGGTCCGTCTTACCACTAGGTGAGAAGCGCCTGTGTGGTGCCTCGGAGCAAGGAGTTGCTGATACATAGTAAATGAGAACTTAAAAACCTTAGGAAGGTAGTCAAAAGTAAATAAACATCAGCAAAAATATGCAAGACAGCACACGCTACGCTTGTTATACTTATAAATAATAATCTAATACAAACATGTAAATAGGTAAGTACAGATATTGCAAATTTCCATTTTAGCAGTCGAGGGGCAGAGCGACATCAGGCCACGCGGCTTTATCATTAATATAGTCATCAAGAGTGTAATACGCTTAATAAGCAAATTATTTATTAAGTTTTTTATTTTTTAATTTCTTTTTGTATTTATGTAATGCCTTACATTGCATTGGCGGCAAAGATGATCTTTCAAGGCGAATTATGTCAACTCCTTTTAAAATTTTATTAATTACATTGCACCAATTAAATATGAATAGTTTTACTGATATACTTAGAAAGTATTCAAGTACAATTTCTTTATGAGATTCACAATCGAGGAAATCAAAGGAACATTCAGACAATACTTTTTGTTTAATATTTTTGCAAATATTGTTTTGGTATGCTTTTTGTTCTAAATATTCATTTGTCACCTTTGTTATGATACCGAAATTCCTCACGGCATATTCGGTTGGATAGGCTAATTTTCTTCTTTTTATCGACAAATATTCCCGTGCTTTTATCCAATCGTGGACATTGGTTTCTTCGTCAGTTGTAACCAAATTTTCTTTGCATTTGTTGCATTTAATTTTTTGTAAAAGTTTTCTAGTAACCCATCCAACGGTGTATGCTCTGGAGTGTACGTTTAATCTCTCTCGTCTTGCTTGGAACTGAATATTTTCAACAGTAACCGAATGTTGGTCTTCATTGGTTTGTTCAATCTCATTGGTATCATTATTTGGCGCATTGTTATCATTATTAAATGTTTTGAACAGTGACTGAATTGACAGTAATTCCTTGCCTGTATCATCCTCGCAGTTAAAAGTATTTGAATGGAAATTTATAAATCTCGTTATCAGCAGTGATTTGAAAGTGTGTTTGAACGCACTAACACTTGGGTCATTACTCCTATAGTTGTATGCCCTGACTTGGCCAAAAAAGTTTTCTACTGGGTCTGAATTGAAATAGCGAGGTCTCATTATTTTTACATTTTTCTTCTCACTTAGGTATTTCCAGACCCTTTTCAAGCTTTTAAGAGTAACAACCCAATTTTTTAGTGACGGAACACTTTTCTTTTTTTTGTCTTTAGTTATAAATGCTATCTTATTCAATTTTTTGATGGCATCTGTCCAAAAACTGTGGTGCTTTGATTTTGACGTCACAGCCCGCCGAAGATCCTTTGATTTCGTTTTATTATCTAGACCGCCAGCTCCATTGGCACTATCGAATAAATCATCCATAAATGATACTAAATCCGATGTATTCCTCAGCGTCGGGCTTACTGGCTTCCCATTAGGATATAAAGCTGAAAAATAAAAATGCCATGAGTATCTGATATAAAACTAAGCTTAAATGTCTGAATCCAAACATGCGAGAATCATTAATAATTTCGGGAATAGATAAAATAATCCCACTATTATAAATGCGAAAGCTTGAATAATTAGATGTTTGTTACTCAATCTCACTGTAAATTGTATTGTACCTAATTGTAAATTGTGCAATCATTGCTCTCAATCGCCACTTTTCTCCACATATATGTCAATGCTTTTCTCATACAAAAGTTACCGTTAAATTGTAATTGTAAAGTCTTTGATAATTGTAAATTGTAACTTTCATTTCTCCATTCATGCAAAATCAACCCTGACGCGGCTGCGCGCCGCGCCCTCTAATATTATATCGAACTTCTACTTACGAAACTGAGCAGTGTAGGATAAAGCAGCTGCAACTGTTTTACTAAAGACACGCACGCAGTTCTTGACCTGAAAATTATTAACAAACGAATTTAAATTAAGCACTTAATTCTCCTTATCTCCCGCACCTATTCTCTGTCCACACATCAACTATTATTTAGCTTCCGAATTACAATGATTGCCTCTAAATCACATCATCACCCTAATATCACACTACACTGTGAGTCTTTGAGTATGGTATGCATGACAAATGTTTGTATGATCTGCAAATGTGTTCCAGGTCTGGGTGTTATGGTACCATGGTACTCGTTCCTGATACCCACAACACAGGGAATCCTAGTGTGTGTTATGTATGTATGTTTGTTACTTCTCCATGCAAAAACTACCGTACCAATTGCAATGAAATTTGGTATGTACATAGTTTAACCCCTGGCTTATTTGTATGCCGATATTCCCTTGGGATCGACACTTATGCGGGTGACACTGTAGAAAGCTGCTAGTATAAAATAATTAAATAAACTTGCCTTCATTTTCTTAATTTTGCCAGGAATTACATGTTCATCAGTCAATTTGTGCAATATTCTGGATTCACCATGGTTGCAATCAGTGTTGTAGACATCAATGATATCCTGCCAAGTAGCTAATTTTCCTTCAAAAATGATGTCTTTAGAAAGCAAATTATTGCGCATCCCTTTAATTAAATGTGGTGGATCATAGAAGACACTTATTGAATTACCACATAAATGGATTGTGTTATCTGAAAGTAAAGAGAACAGGTTAACAGATTAGAGAGATTATTAGATCAGATTAATAACAGAGAAGTAGTAGGTATACTTGCTATGTAAGTATACCTACTAGGTATAGGTACACCTATATGTAGTGATAACATTATTTTATTTTTAATTATAATATTGTAGTGCCCTAGCTAGATCATCATCCTGGCTCATATTGCAGACGATTTTACTGTAATACCAATATGAAGAAATAAATAAATGTGAATAGTACATAAATTAAAGCAAACCCTTCTTTTATGCCATCTAGTAGCCTGCGGTTTTATCGCCATTGTTCTCCCAAGGAAACTGAATTACGGGTTAAAAGTATTGTAAATTTCATATAAATTGGCTCAACCGATTTCGCGTGAAACCACAACCAGCACGACAATTATCCAAATAAACATTTTATTTTATATACCTATTTGCTTTTATTTTTTATATAGGTAGTACCATATCCTCATCATATATGACGACCTCTGTGGCGCGGCGGGCGAAGGTTCGCCTGCGACGCAGGAGGTTGCGGGTTCGATTCCCACCTATGAACTAATCTTTGTACGATCTGCAGATAATTGTTCAGGGTGTTCTGGGTATTTTTCTATGTATAATAAAAAAATATCTATCCATGCAATGTATTGTATTAATTATATCAATTACTGAGTACCCATAACACAAGCTCTGCTTAGCTTGGGGCTAGATGTTGTGTGAAATGTGTCCAGCATTTATTGATTATTATATCATATCAAGAGCACTAACCAACATTTTCCCCTGCACACAACTGGTCTCTTTTTGTGTCTTCCAGAAGGTCATTCATTGCACATTGAAAACTAGAACCTTGATCGGAGACAAGTGCAATGGGCTGGAGTCCTGTTTCTGTTACGGCAGCTACTATATCTTTAATGATGGCTTTGAGTTGTAAACTTTTTGTCTGCCCTTCGCAGAAATAGAAGGCAATTGGCTGTTGCCATTTATGAACTGCTCCACGTATCATAAACACAAGGGCATGGTCTGCAAACTGGCTTATTTTTTCATTCAAATGTACAAAACCGTCAATTGTATCTTTATTGGAAGAATATGTTACTGCAGGTTCCAGGGCCATAATGTTAATGTTAATGTTAAAGAACTCCCTTTTCCGCATTCGAACTCTATGGATGGTCCATTATGCGTGAGAGTAAACTAGCTAGATAGTTAGCCAGCCTAACTCCGTCCAGAAGCACAGAAGTTTCCTGGGGTCTTCGCAGGCTTCGCGGAGTGACCTCGGGTTGTTGAGGATTTGTTCACGTTGAGCTGCTACTCCCACGCATTCCAGGACTACGTGGGCAGCCGATTCTTCTTCGGTCAGACACCCCCTGCAGAGTGGGCTGTCTGTGGCTCCGATGTTGTAGAGGTGTTTGTTCAGGAGACAGTGGCCTGTGAGTGTCCCCACGATGGTACGAAGGTCCGGTCTTGAAAGGTTGAGCAGACGACGCGTGAGCCGTGGTGAGACAGCCGGAACGGCTGCTCTTGACTGTCTGCAATCCGTGGTCCGTGCCCAACGCTCGTTGTGTTGATTGAGGGTGCGAAGCCGCATCCAAGTGCGTAGCTGAGAAAAGGGTAGAGGTAGGAATGGAGATGGTCCCTCTGTGGTTGTTCCCGACCCTCTTCTAGCCAACTCATCTGCGGTGTCATTACCCAGCGATCCACTATGTCCCTTTATCCATTGTAGAGTCACCTTGTTTCCTATGGCGATTCTCTCCAGGGCCAGGTGACATTCGTAAACGAGCTTGGAGTTGCAGCTATGGCTCTCCAGAGCTCTGAGTGTTGCTGAGCTGTCGGAGAGGATCCTTACATTGTAGTCTGTGATCCCTCTCCTGCTCATTGCGGTGGCGGCTTCGGTGATGGCCA
Source organism: Epirrita christyi (assembly GCA_951392215.1). NCBI lineage: Eukaryota > Metazoa > Arthropoda > Insecta > Lepidoptera > Geometridae > Epirrita > Epirrita christyi. Next base: position 5,554,626 of record OX595851.1, read on the forward strand.
CGCATTCACATTGGAAAATAGAACTGTGTGCCCCTAGCGTTAATGATATATTAATGTTGAGATCAAGCGAGTGTATTCCAGCGCCAGTTCCCTGTATGGTTTTTGAGCCATCAGTGTAGACACGGACCTCGCTGATTCCTGATTGATCTCTTAGGTCTTCGTAGAGTTGTATGTGGTAGTGTTTCCGAAATATGTGTTGTTTAGGGATCTTATCACACGGGGCGGCTAACAGCGGTTCGTAAGTTATCGCTCTGTCTAGGATGGATGCGTGCAAACTCCTAGTATTTCCCCACAATCCTAGGTGCTTGAGTCTGATAGCGGCCATGGTTGCTTCCTGCTGTATGAAGAAGTCGAGCGGCGGTAGGCCCAGAATGGTCTCAAGGGCGGCTGTCGGTGTTGTTCTCATGCAGCCCGTGATTGCAGAGCATGCAAGTCTCTGAAATCGCTGCAGCTTAGTAATCACGGTGCTTAGTTCAGTTCTGGTCCACCATACGATTGCTCCGTATGTAAGTGTCGGTCTGATTACGGCTGTGTAAAGCCACAATGTTATTTTTGGAGAAAGCCCCCAAGTTTTCCCGAGCATTCTGCTACATTGAAAGAAAGCTGCACATGCTCGTTGTAGTTTATGGTCAAGGTGCTTATTCCATAGCAGTTTGTTATCCAGTATGACCCCTAGATACTTGACTTCGTTGGTTAATCTTATTTCAGTGTTGAATAGCTTCGGGAGTCTAAGATTCCCTAAGTTTCTTTTGTGTGTGAACATAATGAGTTCAGTTTTTGTAGGGTTAACTGATAAACCATGGCTTGTACACCAGGTTTCGATTGTTCTAAAGGCAGAGCTAATGAGGTCGCATAAGATATTCTCGAAGCATCCGGTCGCAAGAATGGCAAGGTCATCTGCGTATCCCACCGTGAATAGCCCGCGGCCATTCAGTTTTCGGATGAGCTCGTCTACGACTATGTTCCATAAAAGTGGCGAGAGAACACCGCCCTGTGGGCAGCCTCTGGCCACTATGCCTCTGGTGGTCGTGTTGACTGTAAACTGTATAGCTCTGTATTTCAGCATATTGTCTATCCACTCTGCAAGCGTTGGAGCGACGCCATATCCCTCCAGTGCTTGATGTATGCTAGTGAATGAGGTCTTGTCAAACGCTCCTTCGATGTCTATAAAGGCACCTAGAGTTGGTTGTTTTGTGGTTAACCCATCTCCAATGCGTGATACTACGCTGTGAAGTGCAGATTCTGTGGATTTACCTTTGCTATAGGCGTGTTGTTGTGGATGTAGGGGCTTGTGCAAGAGAGCATTTCCTCTTATTTCCTGGTCGCACAGTTTTTCTAGAGTTTTAAGGAGGAACGATGTGAGACTAATAGGCCGGAATGATTTTGCCAAAGTGTAGTCGCTCCTGCCTGGTTTTGGTATAAATACTACCTTCACTTCCCTCCATTTCCGAGGTACGTAGCGATGGGCGACACAAGCTCTAAAGATGTTAACAAGATAGTCGGCTAACAGATCGCCGCTCCACCTTAACAGACCCGGGAATATCCCGTCAAGCCCAGCTGATTTGAAGGGAAGGAAGCTGTTTATGGCCCATAACACCTTGTCTCGATTGATTAGGTCTTGGGCTACGGTCCAATCTTGACTACTGGATGCTCGTTCGGCGTACACTTCCCAGTCGTGGGTGTCAGCAATCTGACATCCAGGGAAGTGTGTCTCAAGCAGTAGTTCACTGTTTTCAGCATCTGATTTGGTATACGTATTGTCAGGTTTCTTAAGACATCCTATTGTACGCTCAGGTTCGCGTGAAAGTATGCCTTTTGTTCTGGCTGCCTGACTGGTGCTTTCGATGTTTGTGCAGAAGCGTTTCCAACATTCCAGTTTCCTGAGACGCAAGCGCTTCTTATAGTTTGCTTTTGTGGTTTGGTAGTTCTCCCAATCCACGAGTTGCCGGGTGTTTATTGCTCGGTTGAACAGTTTCCTCACTCTACGACGTAGCCTCTGCAATTCAGAGCTCCACCAGTGTCGACTAGACCCAACTTTGGGTGTCACGAGAGGGCAGGATTGTTCATAGCTGTTAGTCAGAATACAAGTGAGTTTATTTACGTATTTTTCGATGTCCTCGACTACTACGTTGTTCGGGGGCGCGGTCACGGTCGCAAGAGCTGATCGGACTATTTTTACAAATTTTGACCTATCTGTTTTACGCGGAACACGCCTAGGTAGCGGTACTGGTAGGGTCATGCTGAGGTTGAAGCGTATCCACCTGTGATCCGAGCACGACGCCTCATCAGACACGCGCCAGTCAGAGATGGATCGCGACACCTCGTCTGTCGACAGTGTGAGATCAATAATAGTCTGGGCTCGGGAGCAAACAAACGTTGGTTCAGAGCCCTTGTTAAGAAGTGTAAGATTAGTGGAAAAGATATAGTTTACCAGTTCTTCTCCTCGGGCATTGGACTTATCGCTGCTCCACAGAGTATGGTGCGCGTTGGAGTCCATGCCGACGACAAGCTCCAGCTTCTCCCTCTCGCAGTACTCCACCAGCGACAGCAGCTCCGGCGAAGGTATGTCCTCGTCGCCTGGCAGGTAGACGGACGCTAGGACTATGTCACGGGATGGTTGGTTAGTAACTGCGAGGAGCCTAACAGCTGTCAGGTCTCTGGAACAGAATTCGGTGATCAATAGTGTTTGCAAATGTCTAGAGGTATAAATGCATGTTCTAGGGTTGCTTACGGTGGTGTTGAGGAGAAGCTTGCCTCCAATACCGCTCAGACCACAGATCCTGCCCTTTCTAATCCACGGCTCCTGGATCAGAGCTATGGTCTCAGTGTTTTCCTCCAGCGCTCTGCGTAAGGAAGCCGTCGCAACGAGGCTGTGCTGGAGGTTGGTTTGGAGGATGGGAATCGGTAAGGGTTTAGTCCTTTCTGATCGGAGAGGAGTTGAGACAGCTGTCGCTAGCCTCACTCCCCTCTCCGTCCAGAAAGTACTCCTCGTTTGGGTTTGAGGTCGATGGAGGGGCGACCTCTACGTCCATCGTGCCTAGATGTTGTTGGCACTCAGGTTGTTCAGTTTGAGGCTTCTCAGGCGGTTGAGAAGCAGGGTCGGTTGGAGCGTTGTCAGTGGCGTTTCCGGATTCCCCCTCCAGGATCCGGAGATAAATGTTGCCAAACAGCCAGTACAGACGTCGCTCTTTCTGTTTGATCCTGTCAACGTCAGACTCCGGGACACGTAGGAGCAGGTGGACACCAGGTGTCTCCCTCTCCGTTTGTCTCTCCGCCTTGACTAAGGACCAGGAGTTGACGTTAACAGTCGGGTTGTGCAAGGCCAATATTTTGCGCAGCTTGTCTATCTCCCTGTTCGGCTCTGGGATAAACAGCCCACACAGAATTCTTCGCTGGATTTCAGCTTGTGGTCTGACCACAAGCTTCGTTCCAGCGATTGGCGATGCCGTTTGGTTGACTGTACGACGGAGCCAACCCAGCGCATAGTCGTCCTCGCACCACAGTTTGAGGACGCCCTCGCTAAAGTGGGCTTTGCCACGGAAGTGCACCTTCGCCGTTTGGATCGTGGTTGATGGTTCGAGGAGCTCGTCCTCAAACTTCAACTCTAGCGCAGTGCGAATTCCAGTGGCTTGTTCCGCAGTAAAGTCATGGTAGGGTTCGGTCATAACCGCCACACACAGCTCGTTTGCCCTGAACGAAGCTGCGTAGCTGGCGGACCCTTTACGCTGACTGGTTCCCGGCTTCACGCGTTTACTGTCGCCAGTAGGCGTGGTCGTGTCATCTGGCCGGGAACGTTTGGCGTTTGGTTTCGGCATATTTGGGGCTGCCGCAGTGGTTTGAAGTCGGGCTTTAGCCACCAACTTGCCTGCGCGTTTACCTCTAGGCTTGGATCGGCGTCGCGGTTGGTTGCCTTCGCTAGTCGCTGGCGCTGCCTCAGGCGCTGCCTGCGCACGGACCTGTTCAGCCTGACTAACAGTCTGGCCTACTTGAGTCAGGGACTCAGCACCAGGAAGGAGCTGTCGTCCCCCGTCAGCAACCATCCGCCTTGCCTGTACCCGAGCCTGGGTGTTCGCCTTGGCCTGCTGGGGCTTCTTGCCTTTCTTCTTCGGTTTTCTCCGAGGAGAAACCAGGGTCCAAGTCGGCTCTACTGGTTGCTCAGAAATAGCTTCCTTCAGAGCCGACAGTTCAATGACCGTGCCTTTTGACGAAGCCCCGAGAGGCGCGCCAGTCGACACGGTCGGTAGGGTGTGGTATCTCGGGTTCGGTAATTGCGCATCTAAGGACGCAGCAGCCCGAGAAGTCGAGGGGGATTGCGCATCCAAGGACGCAGCAGTCCGAGACGTGGAGGGTACTTGCGCATCCAAGGACGCAGCAAGATTCCTAGTTGTGGCTGCTTTAGCAGCCTCGGTGGGTTTTTTCAAAATTCTTTTGGAATCCATGGTGTAAAAAGTTAAAAAGGTCATCCATGAAGTTCTCCACCCGCCACGGAGTCCTCAGTCGGGGACGTCACGCGCTCTGCGCGCAAACGCCAGAGTTACTTCATGGATCTAGGACCCGCACCCTGAAAGATGGACGAGACCAAACGCTGCGAAGGATACCGGAGCTGCCTACGACCAAAGAGAAAGCCGCACGCTCACCGCCGGGTCCCGCGCCTCGCCGTCTGCCCTCCTGCAGTTAGGGGCCCTAGCCGACGACCCTCAGACGGGGAGTCACAGCCGATTGATCGTGAGTGGCTAACCCAAGACCGCCCGTGTGAAGAGAAATCCAGACCAAAGAGATGTGTTGAAGGCAGCAGGCACAACCACCGGCTCGCTACGTTCTCAATCTCCAGGACTCCTTCATCCTCCGGTACGGGTCCCCGCGCACGGCACAAACACGCGGGAGATCATTACTATCCACCATCTGACTGTCGATGATGAACCCGCCGGGACCTGACCTCCGCATCCCGGCAGTGTACGTCTGGTGGTTTTAGTTACGTCTATTTCTTATGGAACTAGACCAATAACAGGGGGCAACCACGGGAAGGCTTGCCCACCAGGCTTGCCTTGGGGATCACGGCAACTGTTGTGTCTCTCTCCCCCAAGACCATTCGCACCTCACTTGGCTTGAGGAGCCAAGTAAGGTAGGCTTATATCTATACTATGCAAGCAGCTAAACTAGAGACACCAGAAAAGCATAAAGCGCAAGCTAGGCAGTGCAACTATTAAAGCATAGACATAAACCCCCCCCAAATTCCAGGGCCATTTCATCAAACATAATTGTGCATAACTTCTTTTGTTCATTCCAGTCTTTTACCTAAAATGATAAAGGAGATTAGGGTATTTATAAATTTACCTAATATATAAACTAAGAGATAACACAAGGGGTGGGCAGCAGTACCCACCAGAGAACATAACACCAATACTGCAATCACCAATCCGCTGTCCAAGGTGCCCCCTATGGTAAAAATGCATACAACACAACCATTCTATGGGCAGGCTTATGTCCAGCAGTGAACTTATGTTGATGAAGATTATGGACCTTAAATAATATTGTTTACTAATATAATTTTACCTGTTCTTTTACAAGTCCAAAAATTTGTGGATTGATGCCAGCCTCTATGTTTAAATGGCTTATCATTTTCTTCAATGTAGTGTTGGAAGGCAAAATAAATATTTTTTTGAGAAATTTATATGATTTTGGGCTTTGTTTATAAATTGCCAGTCCAATCAATTTTTCATCCATTGTGAATCTTCTAGCTCTTTTATTTTTCGTGCAGAGTTTGACTTGCATCCAAAGAAGATTTTTTGCCAATGGATTCATTTTTTTCGTCAGTTCTTGAAATGATGTCTCTTTGCTAAAATCAATTGCCCTTTTGGCCCTACATTGAAAATCCCTTTGGCGCTTAGCTTTTTGAAACTCTTTGTACAAAAGCTTGCATTTTGGAGTCAATGATTTAACATCTCTGATCAACCTCTTTTTGCTGAATCTACGAGGTGTGCGATCTGAAAAAAAAATACAAATAAATATGTGTGATAATTAACTGAGAGGTAATTGATTAGCATTTTTAGCGTTCAAAATAACCATGTGTTGATACTCTAAACTCTAACTCAAAATGATTGAGCGGTACATACACTGAGCAATAAATACTTTTTGAGTGATAGAATATTAACAAAACAAGCATTTGTCAATCTAACTCAACATGCTTCTTATATCTAAGCTTTTGTAGGTACTTTATAAATTGTCAACAGCGAGCCTCAGAACAAATTCAAAACAGACAATAACTAATTTCATTTTCTGGGCTTCTATTTTCATATAAATCAGCATATTGTGTATGTAATCTAAGCAAGCATGACTTCAAATTATACTTAAATATGTATGTGCCTATTTTACATTTCAAAATCAGCAATAAATACTTGAATAATTATACTTAGTCCTAATGTGTATACTGCTATTAATCCTAAACTTGGTAAGCATAAAACTCTGCAACTGACCTGGCTTTTCTTGGTTTGAAATTTCTTGCTGCTCAGTTGTCACAGTGGTGGTTCTCTCTGGCTTTTCTTGGTTTGAGATTTCTTGCTGCTCAGTAGTCACAGTGGTGGTTAACTCTGAAAATTGTATATCAATAAAAATGTTTAGTATGTGTCTGGCCTAAGATTAAACCAGGGCAGCCGCATCCACCTGTACTGAACACTGCAATAATGCTGCAATCACCAATCCACCTGCCAAGCGTATATGTTATGGGAAATCTCCCAGAGCATTCCACTGGGGAGGCCTTATTTAGCATGGCCCTCCACTGGATACATGTAAGTCTATACTTTTGTATGAAAAATATTATTTATAGAAAAGATACATGCCTGGAATTAATACTCCGCTGCTCACTGAAGCGCAATAAGAATGATCACAGTGAGGCTGCCTCAAATATGCATGATCATCAAGGCTGCGGTTGTATGATGATGGCATTTGTTTTAGTGCTGAAAAATAGGGTATAATATTTTAGTCAATGATTTTCCTTTACCTGCTAGCATATTGGTGGTTAAAAACTACATAAAAATAATTTTACACCCAAAAAGTGGTTGAGCCCAGAAACTCATCCAAGTACTGGACTATGCAAATGATTTTCAACATACAAAAATCACATAATAAAGCTTAAAAATTACAATCAAACTAAGTACTTAATAAAATGTTATAAATATACTGAAACTTTCATAGTTATATACCTACCCTACATAACTATAAAAACCTTATCTGATGAATTCATCCTAATAGAACCACACCAGAGATATGTACATACAGGACAGCTACGGGTACAGATGTTGCGTTTTCTAATTAGAGGAGAACAGTGTAATAATGTGTGTGTGTGTTGTTTTACCTGATTCCGAAGAACTGCTTGATGGGTATCCAGATGAAATTTCCAAGTCAGTAAACAAAGCTGGATATGCACCAATTCTTAGACGAGTAGTTGTAGTTGAAATAAACCGTTTTTCAAAGTGTTTATGACAAACAAAGGCTTTGTTGATCAAACTGTCCATCCTTTTCAGTTTTTCGCAATTAATATACTGTAACCACTGATCCCGATCTTCCTTTCTTACAGGAAATCTATGTAATCTAACGTCCTGTCGTTGGCTACAACATTTGGGAACACAACACTGGCGAAACATTTTTGGTAGGTATTCGAGCCGTGCGTGATAGGTATGTATGAACAAAGTGAATTAAAACCTGCTAAAATCCACTGAATCCTCTTTCATCCGAATTAAACAGAAAAAAACACCCAAATAATTTGAATATCAAAAACAAACAACACGCCAAAGTAACACGAAGGAAACTGAAGGAAGGAAACAAAATGGCTGCCAATACTGCTGACACAGATTAGGATTAATAGCAGTTAATTGTCAAAATCTAAGTTTGCACCACAGATTATACACCATTCTGTACGGTCAAGTCATTAGTTAGGAACATTGCGGGGCGTGATAGCCACCGTAGACAGAGAAACCAACTGTCTACGATAGCCACAGATTTCTATAGCACAGACCCATAATGTATATTATATAAAAAAATAACTCTGTGGCACAGACTATGGAGATGTACTCATGGAAGTAATAAGTACTATTGTACGTAGTACTTATTACTTCCATGGATGTACTATACTCATCACAGACAAACAGTTTGGTACTCATACTGTAGCATGGACCTACTATTTACTTATGGTACTAAGTTCATGTACTGTAGGTAGGTACATTACTCATCAACTCGTGCTCATGCTTGGACGAATTATCATCGTCCAAGTGCTCATGGCTAAATATGGTACCAAACTCAGAGGTAACTCTAAGGTAGGTACCAAAGGTGGTGGTTGGTTCCTCAGAATAATGATTATTAGATATCTATCCATATGGCCTAACAATGTTGCCAACTTTGTATCGGGTTTACGATACTAAATTTAGATCGAATCTAAATTTTTCCCTTTTTTAATAACTTTTGTTATTAGCTCAAAGTCGCGCAGTGGGTTATGGAGAGAGCTATGCTAGGGGTTTCGCAACGTGATAGAAACAGAAAAGAGAAAATCCGTATAAGAACCAAGATCACCGACATAGCTCGATGCGAAGAACTGACAAACTGTTGGGGCATAATTAATGGTTCTCCAGTTGCGACCACAAACCGGACGACGCTGTAGAGTAAGGTCATCCACTCGATGGACTAAAGACATTCTAAACGTTGCAGGAAGTTGGTGAATGGAGGGGGCTCACGACCATTCGTCGTGGCATACTATAGGAGGGAGGCCTATGTCCAGTAATGGACTTCTCTTACCACCATAAGAGATACTATTGGTTTCCGCAGTACGCCATTTCATATTTAGGCTTGTGCTATGTGAACCTACATGTGATAAAAATGTGAACTTCCTAGCTAGCAGTCGCTAAAGGAAAGTTGAGCGTTTACTTTGAAATATTTTTCTTTGATTTTTTGTCATAGCTCACAATGCTAAAACTATTTGTTTCCGCAGTACGCCATTTCATATTTAGGCTTGTGTCTACATGTGATAAAAATATGAACCTCCTAGCTCACAGTCGCTATTGGAAAGTTTAGCCAAACTCAACGATCATCAAAGCACCAACCTGCCCCCTTATTCGCTCTGACCAAACGTAACATAACGCGGGCTCGTTACGATATCTGCGTGGAATCATCGCTGAATCGTATGAGTGACGTCACACGTTATTGAAAAGAAATCTCATAGGTCATAGCGAATAACCACCCTGATCACAATTATTGGAAAAAAGTTTGTGCTCGCGAGTTCTAACTGTTTGCAGAACTAGGTACCAAGGAGTTTTTATTGCTAGATATATAAATGTAAAAGTTTGTGGCAAATGCCAAATATGCCAAGAAATTATTTTTGTCAAATGCTAGTTTGCATAAAAAATAAATACCTAGGCCATATAACCAAAAAATCTTAGGCATAATGTGTCATCCATCATCCCGCATTGGGCTAGCATAGTGGATTGACTTGAGCGCCCCAGAAGACGTGGCAGCGCTATTATTTGGGCTGATATGCCTATCCAATTATGAATAACCTATATTTTTTTATTGATTATAACAAAGTCCGCCCGCAAAACGCTGCAATAATTGCATGCCCTTTGTTTCTTTGATAAACATGAGTGAGAAAAAGCGACTAATCGCACAGGGTTGTCGTAGGGTGTAATTAATGTTCTGGGGAGGCACCGGGTGGCAGGGCAGGAGGCCAACGAGGTGGTGGGTGTGGACCTGCGCACTGTGAGCACCGTGGCAAGCCTGCGCGGCTCGTCATTCGTACGCGGGCCCAAGCCGCGGTGCCATCTCGGTCAGCTTGCACCTTTGCGCTCGCTGTTGGAAAAATCGCATCAGCGGTATACTTCGGTCACAGGCCAAGCGACAGGCATCCTTGTCGCCGTTTTACCGTGTCGAAGCGCTAAAGCGCCTTCAATTTAAGCTAGTGCACGCGTGCGCGAAAAAGCGCGTGCGCGGCGCTACCATCGCGCAACGACGACCCGCGAGCATGCAAGGGGCACGGCGCTGCCGCGCGTAGCGAGCCAGGCCGTGCGTGCTATAGCTATGGGTTGTGCTTCGTCCGCCGAGGAACGTGCTGCCATCGCACGCAGCAAGCTGATTGAGAAGAACCTCAAGGAAGATGGCGTTCAAGCGGCCAAGGACATCAAGCTGCTGCTCCTTGGTATGGAGCATTCTACATTTTCTTTCTTCCAGTTGCCACATGCGCGCGCACCTCGAGTTGAGCTCTATTGAACTGCCAACCCGGCGTACTTACTATATATTCTGTGCCGGCACTCATTGTGAAGTTCTAGGTCTCGTAGGAATATTATACCTACCAATGCTTTGACTCTAATGAAGTTCCAACAAGCTAAACGGACAAAACGGCACAACTGATGCTTCTTAATAACAGCTGTATTGCTGGTAGGTACCACAAATCTCTGAAGTACCTAAGTACCTAAGTTACTTCAGAGATCTGTGGTAGGTACCTACTATACCAAAATCCGGACCCATTAAGAATAATAAAAATCAAATATAGTACAGTCAAATTAGGTGATTTTTTGCACAAGTGTGGAACTAATTAGATGTAGTCATGAAAACTTTTCTAATTGTTTTGTATGGCTTAAAAATCACCTCTAATAATAAGCATCAGTAGTTTCACCCTCCGGAAGAGGGTGAAATAGGGTGAAAAACCTTATAATATCCGTAACTTAATGGGGGAAATAGAAGTAGTCGGTGCAATTTGGCATAGACTTTGAACCGTTATGATCTACATTTGCACCAAGTATTTTTTAAATCCGACATACGGAACATACAAAAAAAAATCGTTTACAAAAAAAACTTTTTGTGGTTATTACGGCTCCGGGAAAATTAAGGTAGTCGGTGCAAATTGATAGACTTATCAGAAAAATGATCGAAATACATTACCAGGTTTTCACCATGGTGCGTCTCACGGAAGGCACTTTTCCATATTTTAGTGTCGCTCTACTTCGGGGAAAATTAATGTAGGTCTGGAAATTGACTTAAAACTTATTCATTTAATTAGTACTACATCCGCCGGAAGTTTTATACTGTTTTTTTTTTTACGGAAGATGCATTTGTTCTACACTGTGTTCCCTACATGCACGTGGTTTGTATTAAAATCATAATGCACTAAAACAGTCTCTCTATACGTAATTTAACTTGCATCAAGTAATTTCTTCCTATTTTAAAATTTACGGCCTTTTTAAGTTTGTACCTAATATTTAAAAGGGGTCCGTAAGCGCCAGAATCGGTGCAAACCTAGGATAAGCTTCTTTTCGTGTCATCTAACGTTTACATAAGAATCCACGACTACACGACTTAGGTCCACACTTTTTGCTAATTTGCCTGTACTAAAACCTAGGATAAGCTTCTTTTCGTGTCATCTAACGTTTCCATAAGAATCCACGACTACACGATTTAGGTCCACACTTTTTGCTAATTTGCCTGTACTAATAGCAAATTTCGAATACCTAGAAACTTGAAAATTCACCATTATTATCAAACAAATTTTCATCTATTCTCATAAGATATTATCCAGCTAGGTAGGTACCTAACCAAGGCTAGGACAGAGTTTGGAAAGCCCACGTCCCCCATTCTTTCCCCTGAGTAGAAAGGAAAATGTTTTTCATGTCTAGAAAATGTGTAGCCAAGGAATGACTTATCCATACCCACATTCCCCACCAACAATAATTTACATTTATTTAATTGCGTTGGGTATCGTATAAAGCTGGGTGCGTGCGCGTGTTTAGGTAAACATTGTGGTCTTACGCCCTAGCTGCTGCATAAACCTACATTAACCATAATTACTTCCCTGAAATGCAGGTGAGTGATTTGACTGGATGGACTAGTATTTTGCCCACTAACCTACCATGCATGTAGTACCCTCATTCATGTGATACAATCTTAGAGAATATATGAATCCTAAGGATACAATGGTGAAAACTGCAAAAAAACATCCAGGAGAACTCGAGCCTAGGTAGGTAGAATACACGTACACCACATACAGTAGGTATAGGTACAGTCTCACATTCAAGCGGAAGTCACCTATAGGGGACCCGAATTACCCCCTAGTATGTTCCTCCGTTTTGTTTTGTTTACCTACAAGTAATGGCTATTTCCGTACCAACGCAGTTTTTTTAACAATGACAAAAAAAAATTACGATGTAGTCTTTGAAGTAACCATGAAATTAACATTTTATCATAAACTTCGTTTGTTTGTACCTACCTTGAAAGTTATAATAAAAGCCAAGATTGTTTACGAGATTAACTTACTTATTGACCAATAGGGTGTAATCAGGTAAATTTTCCTTTCATAGATCTAACCATTTGTACTGAAAGCGCAAAAAAAGTATTCGAGGAAGTAGAAAAAAAAACAGACTAGGTAGGTATGTAAGTATTTTCGTTTTTGTTGTAACTTTAATAACTTCGTTTATTAATACTACCTACCTATTGGCTTTAAACACTGTAAGTTTCATAAGCTATAGCCTAGGTACCTACGTCAAAGGTTTCAATAAAAACACTTGATTCCAAGAAAATCACTTTACTATTGATCAAAATAATTTATTTTATTATGGCGTAGTATAAAAATAGCCACAGCTTCTAAACAAGAGGAATCGTAGAACATGCTTGGGGGTGATTCGGATGCGCCATGATCATAAGGTCCTTTACCACCTTAGAGAATATAAATCTTCAAGTTTACCACTCTGTTTTGCTTGATTCATGGTCACTGAATCAACCTGTACATCTCTACCATACTATTTGCATACCTACCTAAGTATAAAAAGCTATTGGAACTGATGATGATGAAGGTGTACACCATCATCAAGGTAGGTATAAAATTATACATACCTATCTTCATAATATGGTAAGTAATATCCTAGTATCACTCTCTGGCAATACCATCCAAAAACATTTCTTGAATTATTATTTTTTATGGTACCTGGATGTGGTTCAAAACCATTCGTCGTGGCATTCTATGGGGAAGTATATAAAGCAGAGGACTTGCACAGGCTGATATTATGATGATGATGATGAGTTACTTTATTTTTGTATTACATAATTGAAGTAGGTATGTAGGAATAGATTACAATTACCTATAACTATCAGAATCGTAGAATAAAATGCTGATATGTTGTTAGGGTCTTAGAGCTTTATAAATTATCTAAGTGTAGTAGGTATAGGCCGCATTTTGTGTCCTCATTATCATATTATCCCACACAGGTATCGAGAAAATTTCCTAAATGAATGGTTGTAATAGATAGATTTCATGATCAGCATTTCATTTTTATCAACGTGGCGGTCCTTTGGGCACCCATCACCTCCAATCGTGGTGGACGTGGACGGTGTTTTGATTAGTGATTGACTATTCAGGCTTCGGGTGTTCTATTTGTATTTTACCGGTGCAACACTGCAACCCAACGTGCAACAAATAGAAGAAAAAAAATAAAATATTGTCTCTGGCTTAGCGCATTACTCGCACCTCGCGCTATGTTTTGTTCTCTTTCGTGTGTGAACGTAGTTTCACGCATGTGTGAGCGAGCCCGAACGACAAATTCCGAACTCACCCGAACATCAGTCGAGCGGGGCGCGGTCGCTGTCACGGAGCGGAGTTAGTTGGTGCTGCTTGTCATCCGGCCGCCATTATCTCGTATTTTAAACGGATTTATAAAATCAATTAGATTTTGTGCCGTCGCGTAGTTTTAGTGACGGGCGTAGCATCAAAACTTAGATTTGCTGAATCCGAAGGCTTTTCAAAGACATCAGTGTTGTATCAAGATCGTGAATAAGTGGTACAATTGGATTGTGTTGGGTGCTATCGTTGCGGCTCCGGTCGAGCCGGGGCGGCAGCAGACGTGTGGAGCGCATGCTGAGGCAGCGGTGAGAGCGCGCCGGCTCGGGGCTCGCGCGGCCGGCGGCTGGGACACAGGAAAAGCCGACATGGGGTGCGCGCAGTCGGCAGAGGAACGCGCGGCGAACGCTCGCAGCCGACAGATCGAGAGGAACTTGAAGGAGGATGGCATCCAGGCCTCCAAAGACATCAAGCTGCTCCTGCTAGGTACGCTGTCTCGTTACTGATAACCGACGCACAGGCCGCACCCTTGTTCTAGGACCATCGAAAGTAATTGATTATGCTTCCTCCTGGCGAGATTTAACGACCCTATCCATCTGACTACCAAGTTTGAATTCACCAAAAGTTATTTTGGTAGATTGTTTAGTTCATTGGCACTTTCTCTTGTAATGTAACTCATTAATATGCTGGCATGCACGGTAGTTCCGTGCGCAAATGAAAGTTCCTATGTAGTTTTACATATTATAAAAAGTGGAGTGGACTATGTTGCTTTGATATTGAGGTCAGTTTAAACATCATCTGAATGTTGAAAAGTCCTTTCAGATCAGGATAATCAAAGCTTGTTCCATACTTTTGGGAGTCTATATAAGGTCTGAACCTTTTAAAGAGTCAGACAGGAGAATGTATCTTTAGAAGCTCAAAACAGCTTCTGGAAGAAAGATGTCATGTGATTCACATTGTCATTATTCTCTTAATCATTCATGCTAAAAACAGCCATGCCCCTAGAAATGATGAGTACAGAATAGATTATAGACAGATATCAAACATAAATGTTTAGATGTGTGATAAAATTGAATTAAGTTATGAAAACAAGCTTCTATCTTTCCATAAGTTACACTTCCTTCCATCAATAACTGGTAATAATCCTGATCAAATTGCTAGCTAGTTCTAACTTGTGGATATCAATGGTTTTTTAAACTACAACCCTAAATCAAGAATTCAACTAAATAGGCATAACACTGCTGAAACCACGAGATAATGTCTGAAGAAGCAATAGGACAAAGTTTTAGGGTTCAACAAATAAAAGTTTCTCAATATGGAACTGTTAAACCAATCAAATCTTTTGTAAACAGAAAAAGCAACACTAAATCTACAATTTGTACCTGTTGATGTACTTTTGAATCTTTGCCAATTTTGTAATTCAAGTAACACTGCCATTCATCTGCATTGTATTCAATATTGAGTATGACACTAAAGTTCAATATTTTTCCTCATATCAAACCATAACACTATTTGTAGGTTAAAATGAAATATGAGTAATGCCCAAATGAGCTGTACCTACTTACTGTTTCCTTGTTTAATTTTTTAATAACAATGTGATGATTTTACATTGCATTTTTTGAGCATCTTCCAAAATTAATGATGGGGCATAACAACATTAGCAAGCTAATGTTCCCCCTACTGGGGTACAATACCCACAGGTCATTGTAGTCAGTCAGACTTGTGTTGGATCAGTAATAGTTGAGAGTACTCAAAGAGAGTTATTGGTGTAGGCATCAGTGCTGGAAATTATCAAGACATAGCTGATAATTATCATTGAATATCTCTAGTCTAGATAATGCTTAGAAATAAATATAATCGCCTCTCTCTAGTCTCGAAAGGTTTGCTGGAAGAAAACTCTTTTTAGGCTTAAGCTCTCCTTTGTACTGTCTCCTAACTTTTACTTTTGTTTATGTATTTACTTGAGTGCAATTAAGAATAACAATAAAGATAATATCATTGATAGTAAAATGATTATTCCTTCCATGCCTGGTAGGCATTGATATGATTCAAATACTTAGTAGGACTTGACCTTTTACTGCGGTGAGACATTTCCAATGATGAAGCTATCTTGGTACTTCACTGATAATGTGTCAGATTTTTGTCACATTCCATTTCACTCATATTCTGAATCATTTAGGTTCAGATTTGTATAAAAGTACCTAAAAATAAAAAAACCTTTATTGCCATACAAAAAATATACACCTATAAATTAAAAAATATTCGTAAAACTAACTAATTTAAGTATAAGCCTCCTCCAAGGATCGCCAATCTTCCCTGACTCTTGTTCTTCTTGGCCAGACTTTCCCAGCCACTTGAACAAGGTTGTCATTCCATCTTTTGAATGGTCTTCCTCTTTTCCTTCTTATGCTTAGGAGTACCCAGTTGGTAACAATGTGGGGTCATCTATGTGGCTTCATTCTTTGTATGTGTCTGGCCCATTTCCACTTCAGGCCCATTACCCTTTTGACCACATCTTTTGCTTTTATTTTGAGTCTAATCGCAGTATTTTTTACTCGGTCTTTGAGCTTGATACCTAAAAAACTAAAAGTACCTACCTATTTAAAAGTAAATTAGTAGGTTTTGCAACTACATATAAGGAACTAATACAGCAAGCAGAAAATCGTAATAAAGACTTCAGTAGGTATGGTGTTACTGCTATAAAATCAGATGAATAAATATTTCAAACATGAGTTTATCATGGCCTTGGCCAAGATTAAATTAATAATCTCAACTTTTATCCCTGAGGAATCAATATTGGCCTGATAAAAAACTCCATGCTTTAATTTACAATACTAAAGCTAGCTAAATATAAGTATAATAGTAATCACTAACTGACTTATTAGTCAACTAACACAATTTTATTTTACATACACATTTTCTCATTAAGAGTATTTTCCTTTTCCTGTAGGAATTTAAAGATTTTAGATTTTCATTTAGGTATGCCTGTAAAGTATGGGTAAGGCCTAGTATTCCATAATATTTCAACTTTTTTGACTGAGTAGTTTAGATTTTTTTAATTTTCTAGTTTGCCCCCAAAATTAACCCCCGAAATGTATGAAGTATGAGTATGAGTAGTTTCGGAGAAAATAGTCTGTGACAGACAGACAGACACCTGAGTGATCCTATAGTGGTTCCGTTGGTACACGTGAGGTACTATAAAAATAGTGATAGTTTATTTATTGTTAATAAATAAATGTAGTGTGCATTAGTGTGTGTATTGCGTTTTACGAAGCTGTAGGTATCAGAGTCTATGGACTGCCTTGATCTTGGCATTGGCATGTCAGTTGACACAAAATAACGTTATTTGCGTTGCGGCGCGTATGGCAGCGTACCAAAACACCTGGCTTTGCTTTTCTCAATGAAACAGTGTAGTAGTGTAAACTACCTACTTCATTTTGATTAAAATCAGATTGAAATTAAGTTTTTTTAGGTAAATATATATTTTTTAAAACATGCGTTTAGGATTTCTTCGGTTTGATGATGGCGATGAAAGGCGATCTGGCCACCCAAATATGACCAGTCTTCTATTATCCACGGAGGAGTTCTATTATGCAACTTCTTTTCCCCCTCATCAGATCAGCTCGCTTATTATTGTATTAACTAAATTTCAATTTATTCAGATAACGGCAACTATGCAAAATTGGCTTGCAAGCAAGTTAAATATAAGTTTATAATAAGCAACTGGCCAAATTCAACAATTTGTATAATAATAGGTAAAATATTTGTATATATAGTTATATATATTTTTTGTACAATCAATTTTTGTTGAAATTTTTAAGTCATTCCAGTCTTTACCGCTCTTCCGAAATGTAATAAAGTTTTTTGTGACTAGTGATTTATAAATGTAATGAAAATACTAATTTGTAGACCTTAGTTAAATGGTGGAATTTTCTGAATCATCTTCAATGGTTGGTAATCATTAACATTGTAGGTTGATACCTAATTAAGAATAATTTGTTACCTTTTATGAGTCATTTTGGTTTAAAAAGGTACCTATAGTAGCAGTAGGAGTACCACAGAATAAGTACTACCTACACATAATCTTATTGAATGAAACAGGACATATTTTTATCTGAATAGGAAAATCAACAGCCAGTACATTCATTCAATGCAATGCAATGTCCTCTAATGATCATGGGTAAATTAAAAAAAATGATTTAATAAATGATAATGATATTTAATATTTGATAAATGATTTTATAAGATCTCAGACCATTTTTTTAAAAACGAATTGCCTAGATACTTTTAGACAGGTAGTAAAAAACAGATAGAAACCAAACTTTTGATGGAATTGTTTGTAAGTTTTCACTTACCTCTTCAAGTCAATCAATTTAATATTCTTCTTCATCCTCATTGTAATTTTTGGTAGAGCTGCCAGTTTTTATTGTACCTATAACAAAAATGTTTAAAGTTGTGTCAATCTTCCCCCACTGTAGTAGTGGAGGGGCGGGACATGTTATCATAGAACAACGCTGAGCGAGCGAAAGTTCTAAATATTCTGAATATTTTGAATACCTCTTTCCAATGTTATCCTATTCCATATCTTTCCCTCAAGGTACTAAGTACCTTCAAGATGCTTGTATTTTCTTCAAAAGATAATACAAAATGGGCTTTGAGCAACATTCAGAAGGTGATCAACAATCATTGATCAGTCTTCCCATTAAATGTAAGGTTACCACGATTGCCTGATCAGTCTTCTCATCTGGCCAGTAGATTCATCAATTAATCATTCACGGTCATTCGGGCAGCGTGCGAGCACGCACCGCTAACGGCGTGTCACACCAATTAACTTCTAGCAGAGACAACAGAATAATACTAGTACTTGGCACCTAGAGACTCCAGTGAACGGACATACTTGTCACATGCGTATTTGGTGTGCTCATGGCGATGTGTAATCGCTGAGCGATTTTTGCACATAATTGGTAACTGGTATTATGTTGCAAATCCGTTGTCGGTTAAAGCCTGTATTTCTCTAGGTCTTTTTGAAGGGTTAGGGGCCTTTCGCCATCGGGTAAATTTGCTACCGAAATAGGGTAAATTCGTCACCGATTGCTTTTTTACAGTCAGCTCTTAAATGTCTAGTTCGTAGATTCGTACTAGTTATCTTGGCTTGACGTATACTCATAGTCCCTCTACCACTGCCTTCGGGGGGCTGACCCACGAAGGCTCGTCGGAGAGTGAGAGCCCCTAAACAAATGTTAAGTAAAAACAGAAACATTGTGTTTAGAACCCTGTTTCCGTGACATCGTACGAACAAAGGGCAACTTCATTAGAAATTGACTAACTACCGAGTATTTTCTTGAACGCTTGGCAAAATTAATAAAAAATTAAATATCTACTATTATCAGTGACCCATTAAAATTTGGAAAACGGAACTCTTTTGAGGAAACATATCGTTGCACCCTAGATCCTATTCACCCTGTGCTGGACATCAGCCGAAGATGCGGAAGAAATACATGTTATTTCTTAATTTGAAGTTTAAACTGAAACTTGAAGATTTTGCTTCATAGTGCCCTAGATCCTGTTCATTCTAGGTCATCGTCAAACCCTGGAGCCTGATGTCGTCGAAAACGATTATTTTAAGCTCAAACTGAAAGTTCCAGCTGCAAAAATACCGGGTTCCCTTCAAAAAAGTGTTCAAAGGAGCTGATAATCCTGGAAACGGCTGCACCAATTTCCACCAAATCTAGCTAAGCACCATCTCGCAAAGCAAACACCACATATTTCATACAACAACCGCAGTGAAATCAGAGCACCCGTTTCGAAACTATGAGCTCACAGACGTACAGACAAGCACTATTGGCCTCAAGCTAATTAACACTCCTCATTTTAGTCTTGGGTTAAACATAATAGTGCTTCTGATATAAATTTGTTAAACCTGGTCGATCAGATATTACCGGCAGATTATCAGACTGCGAGCACGCGACGATTTTATCGCGATGATGCGCAAAAAGCACCCACATCGTATCGACTCTTGACCTATCATGCCATCAGTTGCTGTAGTTAATTTGAAGGGGGAAGGCTCTATTGTGTTTATGCAAACTTGTTTCCCATATGGGTCTATTGAACACAAAATTATTATTGTTTGTATAAATGCCGCTAGTAAGTAAAAAAAAAACAATTAAAGTAAATTGTAGCACGATTGTAGGACTAACTTCAATAAATGTCTAAAATTTCCTATTACCCCATGATGCTTTCACTAGACTTAGAAAATAGTAGACCGACCGTGTTTAGGCTCATTTTGATCAGCTCTCATCAGGTTTTTATTACTAATTTCATCATCATCATTATCAGTACAATTCATAAAAGCTTGTTTCCATATCTTCCCGTGGATGTCGTAAAAACCGGCTAAGGGATGGGCAGCAGCATCAACTTGAGTACTCTACACGAATACTGCGACACAAACACAATCTGCCTTCCAAGCGTGGCGATTATGGTAATTCCTCCCATTGTATTTTATGGGGGGTAAGACTACTGATGATAAGTACCTACCTATTTCATTAATGACTTCCCACTATTAGTAGAGTTGTCATTGATGCTCATTCCGAATTGATTCAGATATTAAATCAGAAGTGCACTTGCGAGGTGATATGTGTATCTGGAGGTCAGAGATCGGCCGTTCGCGTTGTGGTCGAGCAATTAGAGAGAACAGGGCCATGCCACTTGGAACCTGTATTTGACCGGGTCCATCTAACACCCACGTACAATTGTATTGTCCTTGATTGAATTATGTTTTAAAAGAGATGGACTTTCGTTACCTTTATTCGCCAGTCGTCACGCGTAGCTAGTCTAAAACTCGCTTCGCTCGTTCAATAAGCATTTAAAAACAGGGCACCGAACGCGGAGCAAAATATTCGAGACTTGACTATTTGCCAATCTAGTTATCAACTTTCCTATAGAAATTTCGTTTAGTGACTCATTTATTACCAATCTCCGTCATAATTCCAAGCTTATTCCAAACTAGTCCGTGGAACCTCTATTACAAATTACACCTTACACCAATTTACCTATAATATGTGTTATTCTGATGTACCTATAAACTATAATACTTTTGGTTTCATCAAAATCCGTTCAGTAGTTTTTGCGTGGAAGGGTAACAAACATGCATCCATCGATCCATCCATCCATCCTCACAAACTTTTTACTTTTATTATTTAATAATAGGATTGAAGACTATGGTTTTCTTTCAAGTTAGATATTTATGGAAGAAATATTGATTTAACTCTAATAACCTTGTTTTCGTGAGGTAGTCTCAGGCGCATTTTAATTTATTAAATTCTATTTTTACCACCAAAAAGACGTGCATAATGCCTGTAACAGTTTACATTTAGTCGGGGTAATTAAATGTTTTTTTTTATAGCATTGCGTGTTTTATTACTACGCGGTCGCTCGAATGTTTGATTCGAAGAAACGATGACTATAAAAACTGATGGCCTGGCTTCACTTAGGTGCTAACTGATGAACGTACACTTTAACATAATTTTCATTGCACGGAATGGTGCACAGTCAAGTTGAAGCTATCTTTGAGCTAAAAATAATATAGATATCGAGTTCTGTGAAAGGTCATTTGTTCCTTTGTTTCGGTATTAACTGTAAAAGTTAAATAAAAAAAACTATTTGCTCGCTTCTATTCCATGTATCAATCCGAAACCGCTAAGAATGAGCGTAAATTCATGAGTTTCTTATGAGCTCTACGCTAATAACACTAGCACAATGCACCAATGCTGATTGAACCCAACCAAATCTTAGTTACCGTACTTTCTGTTATTACACTTATCTTACTGCCTAGTTTTATTAACTTTAACTAACCATATTCTAGATAACACTAGACTTGTCTGTGGGTTAAGAGCCAACAACATGGAAAGTTCTCCATTACTAATACAATAATTTGCTTTCAGGTGCTGGTGAATCGGGGAAGAGTACTATAGTCAAACAAATGAAGTGAGTAATTAGTTTACAGTGTCATTCTCAAACATCGCAGTGCGAGATAGAGGTTATTGTGCACAAAGCACACTGCGTCGTTTGAGAGTACCACAGGTTCTGTGAAGCATAGTCCTAAGTTGTTTTAATAAGAAAGCAAAGCATATATCATCAAACACAGCGAAGGAACTTGAGAATCTTCGATTGATTGATGGTCAAAGATAAACGGATAATAGGTAATAGTGTACCAACAAGTTACTTAATCAATAATATCGTATCTACATCGGCAGATTGCTCGCTATCTTCCTGTCTGTTTATCGGAGTGTTGTCAACAAGCGTTTTACATTTCGACGATAAGGTGTTGGCGTTGATACAATTGCAATTGTTGTATCCGAACTTACAAAGGTATCAGTTTAATATTGGTATGTTTTAATGATAACCGATTTCACTAATCCTATTTAATTGCGCCCTTATCAAATAAACAATATCGGCGTTTCAAGTCGGTAGGTAGAACAAAAGAAAATGGATATAAAAAAAATATTGGTTGCATTTTGTCGAAAAACCGTGATAGATAGAAAAAGTGCTAAATTTGTACATTGTAATTGGTATTTACTTGGCTCTAAAAGGAGGTAACGGAGGTATTCATGGAGAATACAGTTGTAGGACTAATTGATGCAGTGTACTTATGTAGATACACCAACATATATTGGCATTTATGTAGGTAGAACCAAGATCACAGAATTAGCTGCGTTGAAGGGGCAATGGGCAGGTCATATATAGCTCTCAGAACTGAAAACCGTTGAGGACTAATGTTTCTCCACAAAATACCACAAACCGGACGACGCATTAGAGGAAGAACTAAATGCATTATAAAGGTAGCAGGAAGTCGGTGGACGGATTCGGATCAAAACCGTTCGTCGTGGCATTCTAGGGTCTAAGGGGAGGCTTATGTCCAGCAGTGGGCTTCTACAGGATGATGATAATGATGGCTTATGTAGGTACATCATTTATGTTGAGCATGCTGTACAATGAGTGAGGCCAACATGTGTGTTGAAATAAAGGATCTCTTTATACCCAAATAAAATATTCGTGAGGTTCGTGGCCTAATGAAAACGTCAGATGTAACATGCTAATTTAATTTATCAGTTGTTCACATATTGTCCGTGATCTGTTCATTGTTTCTACGGTAAAACAGGACAGTGACGTCAGACACCGTGATATATGGCGCTCCAAAAGTGATATCAATGACGTTGGCTACTTAGTTTCCCACGTACACTTCATCGAACTTTACGGCTGAATTACACTTAATTATTTCTGGATAATTGTTTTAAAAAACAAGAGATAGTACTTAATACTTTTTTTGAAAAGTACTTTTTTTTTTTTGTGTGCTTGGGATCGCTGATGATTCTAAATGGCTCCTAGGGTTTCGCAAGTGACGTGAAATTCAAATTAAATTGTGGTTTTTACTCATCACAACACAACAACTCTTCAACACTTCTTGTGATAGCGAAAACTGATTTTGCGAAAGCTAGGAAACCATGTTTTAATTGGTAGTAAATATAATTCGTTTAGCTATGAATGTCCTTCAATGATTTTTACAGTGTGTTTTTGGTTCAGTGACATTCGTAGCTAATGTAATGATATTTATAAATATGTGTTTAGCCTTTTAGTCTTCACTACCTCAAGAAGTGTTGATGAGCTGTGATGAGCAAAAAACAATAAAATTTGAAATTCGCGCCACTTGCGAAGCGATCCATTTTAAGAAGGGAGTCAAAACGAAGCAGCTAGCAGTGTATTCTATTATCATATTTAGTTTCGGACCATAGTTTATCTGGTTAGTCTGTTACACTTCATTAAAAAAGCGATTAGAAGGATAATTTTCTTATGCCCAAGAATGCATGTTGTTTTACATGTTCCCAGAACGCCCGACAAGAATGCACAGATTGTTAGTGTAATCTAATCATCTTGTGTACACTAGTCGCATAACAAATCACGATAACTCGGGATTAGGGCGGGCACGACACAGATTTATGACTATTCGATAGGCACATTGTATATACTTCGTTCTATAGAAAAAGGCTGGGCAAAATTAAGAATGTAGCGCTGTCACAGATGTGACGTTGACAGCAGAAATGTCTGCTTATGAGAAAAACATTGGGATCCCAAATGGAAGAATGCAATCATACCTAACCTACATAGGAGCCGTTGTAACCCAGTGGGAAACATCCCCCGAGTCCTGCGAGTGCGAGCAGTTTGGATACTTTAATTTTGCCGGTTACTCAACCAACGCGCGTTTACGGGGTTGTCACCTTGTCACGTAAACGCGATGCTCACACTAGGCCTACAGTACACTAATATTTAGACCCGTGGTGCGTTAGTTTCTTATAAACCTATATGGATACCAAATAATAAATAAAAAAAAACTAATTTTTAGAAAACTAACGCATCACGGGTCTATATATTAGAGTGCTGATCATGTGTACAAAGTTTCATGGAGTTTAAATAAATAATAGCCAAATTAGAAGCAAAAGGGCGTAAGTGATGACCTCTTAAAATTTGATTTGTCTTTATATGAAATACCTCTGTAATCAATTATGTGATACCTATTATAACTTATGTATCTACCATTACTACTGGTAAACCCTATAGCTACCCCACCACGGGGGATCCTAGTGTGGGAGTTAGTGTTCAAAGCTATACTATGGTACTGAACCATTATAATTGTATTGAAATATCTTTTATAATGTGACATACAAGCGGCACGTAGCGTAGCACATACTAAACAATACTTCAGCCCCATTGTTTGAGTTCTCAAAGTAATGTCATAAAGATAATGATAGGGTATAGAAACGCAATTTCTTAGCGAACTCCGCGTACCGACTAAATAAATTAATCGCCAACATGCCACACAGCACTCGCCTGCGCGGTTTGTCATGTTATGTAATACTAGCTGAAACCCTCGCAACCTATGTGTGAAATAGCCGATATTAATCAAGGATAGTGTAGCTTTCTATGAGTGAAGGAATTTAAAAGTAGTTTCAGTACCCCCCTACAAAACAAATAAACTAATTTAACCTCTTTATAATATTAGTGTAGACTAGCAGCTGCTCCTAAGAAGCGCTACAAAACATGTAGTAATTAAATTTTCCCCAATTTTGACCACGTGACATATCGATAGCTAACGTCAATCTCATACATTTTGGGCTTTTCTACTAGCGTCATCGCTATTAGAATGTTACTTTGTCTAATGCCTCAGAGCATTACAAGTTTTCAGTTTAGTGAATGTATTGGGTAGCTCAACCATTTAGTTACTGAGACTAGCTTACAAGGTGCGCCAGGGTGTGGCCAGGGTATTCGCTGTGTGAACAGAATGTCCCGCTGTCTATGGAAGTTTTCTTAAGTGTACTAGAGTGTCCGAGTCTCACTTCTATTTACTTATTATTACCTATTTAACATTGGTTTCATGGAGTTGGAAAACGTTAGAATTGTTCGAGACTTGCGTTCCTATTCGTGGTATGTCAAGCATTTTATCGCCTGGCGCTTGTTATTGGAAAAAAAAACTTTAAAATGAGATCACATTTGAAGGAAAGCTCAGGATAAAACAATGGTGTTTTTAGCTTTATGTAACTTAAATTCTTAAACTTATGCTCATTAAACTTCTCATACCTACTGTCTGATCTGTAAATCCCTAAATGATATTCTAGACAAGACCCCTTCGGCCGCCATGACAACTGAGTTTCACAACCAGATGTCTAAAAAAAAAAAACGGACTCGCACTGGTGAGGGTTCCGATTCGTAGGTAAATTATTTCAAAATCATCCCTTTTTGAGTTTCAGCCACTTTCAAGGGATCTATCAGTAACTAGTCACTTTCCTTTTGACGCATAATGACCAATATAATCTGTTTTTTTTCGCATAACGACGCATTTGTAAAATGATACATCAGCATATTAACCAATTCGCAAATTGACACATCAGTATTTAGACGGATTTGAAAAATGACCAACACATTCTGGATCGCACAATGACGCATCCGTACAACGAAACATCTGTAGCAAAAGTCTGTTTGAAAACATTAAAACGTTTTCAAACCTTTTTTAAACGCAATCAATACCAAAAAGAATCGCAGAAAATGTGATATTGATTTTGACATAAAACTGTATTTTATTGCGCTGATTGGAAAAATAACAGTTAAATTGCATAACATTTTGGAGAAAAATAATTTTTACGCGGCTAAAATTAACATAACTTGTTTGTTCCTTCTTTGAGGGTAGTATGGACATGTTCTTGACCCGTTGCATTTTTTTAAATTTCTATTTAAGAAGTAGGTAAATGTTTTAGTTTTTATTTAATTGTAATTATAAAATTGAATAAAACAATTCTTGTTATTTTTCCTACCCGCGTATTAGTTTTTGAGGCATGGCATTATGCACATTTTACGTAGGTATATGTCAAAATGCGTATTGCTCATTTTGCATCAATGTGAATTAATTTGGCATTATGCGTATTGCACTTTTTGCGTGTATGTCAAAATGCGTATTGCACATATTGCGTAAATGCCAAGATGCGTTTTTAAAATTAGTCAAAAAGCGTGTTGGTCATTATGCGTCAGAAGGGTCACTTTTCCCTACAAACGTTGGGGTAGAAAAGTTGAAATTCCTCCACCAAGCTATACGTCAAAATAGTCGAGTATTGGTCGGAGTTAGTTCGTTAGTCATGTCAATTGTTGTTTCTTGGTCACCCTACATTTGGTCAGAGTTCAGAGGTTCAATTTTTAAAAATTAGTACTTACCTTACCTTTTGAGCTAAGGAACCCTAAATGACTAAAATTTAGTTATTTCGACATTTCTAGGGAAGAAAATCCTGTTTGATGCTATTTGCAATGCTGCTCTACGAAACACTAATCGCATTTTAGAATGCTTGACAAGTTGTCTAATTCATAATTGTTTGTCAACAGAATTATCCACGAAAGTGGCTTCACAAATGAAGACTTCAAACAGTATAGGCCGGTGGTGTACAGCAACACGATCCAGTCGCTCGTCGCCATCTTGCGTGCTATGCCCAACCTGGGCATCACTTACGGCAATAAGGATCGTGAGGTAAGCCACAATTTTTATCATAATAGGCAGATGAAATGACGACCATAAGACTCCATCTGAGGCCCAATTCTCTAATTTAAAAACATTCAATTCGCAGTATAATCTCGTGTCAGTCGCACTGTTTCGTATTGTAACTATTACATATTCTTAGCAAAAAACGCGACGATTAAGTAATAGTTACTATACGTGACAGTGCGAATGAGACGAGATTATACTGTGAATTAGAGTTAGAGTTTTTAAATTAGAGAATTGGGCCTCTGGAGTGTTCCCAACGAGTAACACTGTTCCCTGGGTGTTACTCGTTGCTAATATTTCTAGAATAACTTTTCATTTAAAAAACCGACTTCCGCCATAGTATTCGACAAAATAATTTTGGATGAAATTTTTTTTATGAAAGAACCATAGTGGTGAAAGGATTATGATACTTTCTGAATGCAAATGCTTGGTGTCTTGCTGAAAATATGAAAATCGCCATATGTATGCCTACAATATTTGAGGAGTTCCCTCAATTCCTCATGGATCCCATCATCAGAACTGGATTCTGAAAAAAATGGGACCAATCTGGAAGTATATCTACTCAAATAAAATAAGAATTTTCCAAATCGGTTCGTAAACGCCGGAGATATGCGGTAACAAACATTTAAAAAAAAAAAAAAAAAAAAAAAATACAACCGAATTGAGAACCTCCTCCTTTTTTGGGAAGTCGGTTAAAAATAAGTTCAATGTGCGCCTCCTCGAGTTGATCTCCTGGAAATCGGTGATTTGCCAAACATTTCGCCGATATTTAGTCTAATTTCATTCAATAATCGCACCCTAGACCTATAATGAACAATAAAATTGAACATATTTGTTACATATCAATAATATATATAATTCACCTGCAATGGCACACGATAAAAAGCTGTACTACCGCGCATGCTTATCAATTTCTTACTCACGATAAAAGTGGTAGGTTCTACCGCGCATGCTTATCGATCAACTAAGTACCTATTAATAATATTGGGGCTTATTTATATTTATTGTTATTATATTTAGAAATAATAAAACCTAAGATAGTTTGCGAAAATGTCGTTCATTGCACTCATGCTCTGTCTGTTATTAATTATAATATTGTGATTGTATTGGATTTCGCATGTGATTTAGGAAGTACCCTACCTACCTACTTGTAGTCTGGAAGAGATCGATCTCAGCGATAAGACCGCCCATTGTACTGCCATACGTACAATAATGTTTTAATTTTTAATGTGGTGTGCAATAAAGTGTTTTCTATCTTCTATATCTACGTGGATTCTTCTTCCATTGTATACCTCACATTAGTTGGACGTTTCGCCTGTCATTTCACGTGTGGGTTATTTCGCGTGTTGGTCATTTAGCGTTTGGTTATTTCGCGTATTTATGACGGTAACCATCATTGGTCCTAATGCGTCTAAACCAATAAATATTAGGCTAACTTGTACGATATCAACTAAGGGTCCGATCGAAATAAAAACTAAAATATTCTACTAGACCTCAAAATAAAATTTAATTTATTTATGCAAGTAAAAAAGGTCGACCTCGTTTACAAACTTCGTTAAATAAAGTACAGTTTGTAAAGAGTTCACGCGCTTCCCTAGAAAATGAATGCAGACACTGGAATTTGAATTATGCATAAGGGATTTAGCTCAGAAAGTTCTTTGAGTGGAAATGTACGAGATAAGGATACAATTTCAGATTAATTTACGTTTAACTTAGGAGATTATGTATGTTATCCTCAAGTCTGTTTCGTTCTATTCTTGGACTCATATTGTTCACAATGGTAGGTAGCGATTCCATGCACCATTCTCTAAATTTAAAGTGCACTGAAATTATCGCGCGCTCTATCTAATAGGCTGAAAAAAAGGGACCGCGATAATTTTAGCGCAGTTTAAATTTAGAGAATGGTGCACAGAATCGCTACTGATACTATAAATGTATAAGTTTGTGAGGATGGGGATGATTTTTGTTACTCTTTCACGCAAAAGCTATTGAACGGATTGAAACTATTATGTAACTATTGAAACTTTACAGTATTATAGCATCATACATCATTTTATTATACATCAGAATAACATATATAGGCTATAATTTATAATAGAGGTTCCACGCGGGCAGAGACGCGGGCTAATGCTCATAGTTCATAATATGAGACCCAGTGGATCTAAAAACGTAGATGGATATTTCTATTAAAACTTGTTTGTTTTGAGAATAGGCAAATGTAAGTAAGTAGGACTCGATTCGATAAAGACAGGTTTTGTCGAATTTTAATGTCAAATTTATCGAACCGAGTCCTTCGTACTTGCACTGCTGGCATGATTACGTATTTCGATTAATGCTTCTTGGTCTCAGCTCATTCAGGAGACTCAATCAAGTACTTATGAGAAGGAAAAGCTATCTTATGCAATTGTATTACGATAAGTTTGATTCATGGCATTCAAGAATTTTCATTCGTGGCTTTTGAGATTTTTTTATTTGAGATTTTTCATTCTTTACCACGCGAACATCAGTGTGGTCTATATTATATTAATCCCACGCCATCTACACGCCATGAAGGAAGTGAATTACGAGTTTACCTAAAAAATATTGAATTTATTTGGCTGATGACGAAAGGTGATAAATTACTTTAATATGTTTAGAGGTAGATATTTGGTTGACTGTAATTAAAAAATCTTTTCTGATAAAACGTACTGGGTCATCAACAATCAAAATAAACATTTTAAACTAATCCGTTGGTGACCGGATCATACAGTAACTAAATTATAAGCATACGGGATCATACAGTACAATTGATCATAGCCACCGGATCCTACAGTTTAACTAGCTACTCTAATATTCACCGGTTTTTCGTATATTCTTTGCCGTTTGAGAGCAGTAAAGCCTCATCACCCTTTTAAGTTTTTATGATAGCTGCAATTGCCGTTAAATCCCAAAATACCATCGGTACACCAATTCCTACAAGAAACCGTTTTATTGCATCCAAGTTATTCGATTTTTATTCGCCATTTCAAACCGGGAATCAAAGCGAGTGGTTGTTCGGTTGCGTAAACGTCAAACTCGATCTGCGTCCTATATTCGACAAGCATTTGCCCGCGGCTCTGCCCGCGTGGAACCTAAGTACATACACGGATGTTTTAGACACTAAAACCTTCTTCGTTTAACTCCCTACACAATACTCAAAACTGCATCTAAATTCGTCCTGAAGTAGAGTTTTAACAAGTCAATTGAAACGAACGTATGTACCTATGCTGAAAACGGATTTTTGTATGTAAATTGAGTTTCATAAAGCGTACGCTAGGGGCGGTCATCAGTGTCTACTTACAAAATCCGTGTTACATACGCTACGCCATACGTCCGTGTCGATTGTTTGCAAAATAGGTACTTATCACCCTGAAGAAATCAAGACACCCAAAAAGTGGTAGAGGCCGGCGGTAACTCATCCAATTACCCCCCGAAGGTTGCTTAATTTCGATTTTTCCTAATACCTTCACAAAAATAGCTCTAGCTCTCTGACTAAATTAAGTACCTCTACACTAAAACCAGTCTAGATAAATACTTTACGCGACTGTAAAAATCTATTTAAATCCATCCGATAAGTTTGGTGCATACATACCACAGATAGACGTTGCCTTTTATAAATATCATCATCATCATCATCGTCACCAGCCTGTTTACGTCCACTGCTGGACCCCCCATTGGATTTGTCATAATTATCACGCTTAGCAGGCGGATTGGTGATCGCAGTTAGTGATGAGAACTCAGATGGAATCCACCCCTTTTTATAATCCCTTAGTAAGGCTTTTATTGCATCCACGGGAGGAGAAGGAGGGTCTATTCTTAGGCCAGATACACCACGGCATAGAGACGGTAAAAATTAATGGTCGATTGCGCCGCACATACTCGCTGTAGATGGGAGTTAGCTCGACCTCTGTAAGTGATGCTGATTACGCAGCAATTTGGGTGAACGAATCGAATGTTATAGCACTTATAGCATCGTAACAGCTGTAAAAATGATTTTTATGTACTTCAAGTGGATATGTTATGAAACACGTTACATAATATTGCAATATATATTAAAGCACGAAACAAAACAGTGCGAACAGAACTTTGTCCCGTAAAATTTTGTCGTTAACAGCACGGAACAAATAAATACACCTAACATTCCATAGAGCCGTGGTGTTTCCGCCTTAAGAATATACCCCTCCGTCTCCTCCTGTGATGTTGTAAAAGCCGACTAAGGGATTACACCAGGAGATGGGGAGCAGTATCCACCTGAGAACTCGACACCAATACTCCGATCACCAATACGCATACCAAGCGAGATGATTATAGCATATCCCTCCATTGCATTCTATGGGGGAGGCCTCGTCCAACAGTGGACGTCTAAAGGCTGGTGTGGTGATAAACATTCCATGTTCCACATGCGCCACGGAGATCTTCAAATTCCCACTTTATTGCGATACGGCGGCAGCGTTGTCACTTGTCTTTTACAACTTAAACATTACTTCAAAAGAATACGTTTATTATTATTATTCTACATAAAAAACCTAGAATAGGTACATATGTAATATGAGATTTATTCACTCCAGTCAGTTCTGCGAAATGTTCGCTGCATAGAGATCAATATAAAGGCGCTTACACGCTGGCCCGACGATTGGGACAAAAGTTGGGCCAGCATTGGCGATACCGTTTCACACGTTGTCCGAACTATTGGGCAAGTGGCTGAGCCAAACGTTGGGCAAAATTTTGTCAAGGTAAAAACACACCTGCATTGTCGATGCACGCCCGCGAACGCTTGGCCATCGTGTAAACGCACTTTGTTGAGCAATAATCCTTTGATGTGTGGACGAAAAACCGACACTGCACCAACGTCGGCCGCCAAGACCAAAACTACGTCAAGCACCCTTGTATACGCTGTGGGCCAGCATGTACAAGCCCCATTAGCATTTATTCATCCGAATAATTCATCATTGATGCCTTCGCCGGATGCACTCATGAGCTTATTGAATCATTGAGCTTATGGAAATTAAACCTACCAAGCAGCCCCTCAATTACAGTAGCAAATGGCAATGGGGAACGCAACAATGGGGATCATTTTGGCAGCCTTAGCGCTGTCCAAAGCTATTGAAACTTGAAAGGAGGAATATTTTGGGCAAGAAGTTTCCCCTGGTCAAATTTAGATTAGATTTAGATAGCGCTAAGGCTGCCAATATGATCCCCATTGCTGCGTTCCCCATTGCCATTGGAGGGCAAATCAGGATTGTTTATAGTCATTGTTAAAGATATTTTGAGACGAACCAAATGAAATGAAAATGTCAGTGATCTGACATTGCTCTCAGAATTACCAATGGTTTAAAGACATTAGTCCATCAAGTTAAACGTCGCGGGAAGTCAGTGGATGGAGGCGGCTCAAGGCATTCTAGGGGAGGCCTTTGTCCAGCAGTGGAATTCTCCAGGCTGATGATGACCACTTATTTTATTATGAGGTAAAATTTTCCTTATAACAAAGAACAGTGTCCTTTGACAGCCTTCGAGCCTCCCCCTGAAAATCAAGAGAAAGACTTCACAGCCATTTATAAACGAAAACAAGCGCCTCTTTAGATTGTATCGCGATAACTTATCACTTCCGCTCCTACCTGTTGATGTCTTGTCGATTGACACGTCATTACATTAGTCACGAATACACTACTGGAATGACGGATTTTATTTTTACTGTCACTCGTTTTTTCTTGGACACACTGCCTGAGCTACGAGCCTTTTTGGTGTCACTGTTAAAAATATATATAAAAATATGAATAAAGAACTGAATGTATGCATGGATTTACTAGAATGCACCCCACACATAGTTACGTTTACGCTTATTCTTTACTAGCATTTACTCGCGGCTCCGCTCGCGTGGATCCTCTATTTGCTCCGCCCACGTGGAACCTCTATATTATAAATTATTTTAACACAACGGCACAGTGTACCTACTTCTTGTTACCTTTTATGCACCACGTTTCTAGCTGGACGCGCGGTCTATAAATATTGCAAACATCAACCTTCAGTATCATGAGTTCATGGCTAATTAATATCAGGAAAAATTCCTCAACTTTGATAAGAGACCGGCATTGCCGAATTACCAAAAAATTTGGCCCACATTATTTTACGGCTCGCACAATCTTGCTTTTCGAGAGTATGCTTTGAACCTTGTCCTTTGTCGATTCTGCGTCATCACATCACTTCAAACTATTACGTAAACTCAAATGAGGCGGATCTGAAAACTGTAATTAATTCCTTCGTCGCGGAATGTGACGCAAATACAGTGCTTGCTAAGCGCGAACGTTAACAAGTTATCTAAGTGCACGTGTTTCACAGACGGCTTCGTTTATTTTCTCAAGAATCCTTATTTTATAGTTGTGCAAAATCCCCTTCGTAGTTATGATCCATTTTAATTAACATCTGCAAAAATGTTTTTAGGTAACTCACTCAAACCGTTGTCAAAAGAAGTACTATGTAAATCCGCTATGTGAATACCCTCTCGATATTAGAAGTTCAAAGCCCAATTCTCGTAACAAAAAAACATTTATTTCACAGTATGATCTCATCTCAGTCCACTGAAACTTGTGACACTGCGTGCGTAGACGTAGTTGCATACGTTATCTTTCTCGCTCTAACGAACGCCTTGCTGAGCGACGGAAAGTTTGATGATTATTCAAAAGTTAACTGAAATGAGATATTATTATGATGATGGTGGGCATCATCACGGTACACTGTGATCTCAACCACCGTTTACTGATGACAGGGGCTACGGACAGTGGGCTATGTCGCGGCTGTCTTCAGGGCGAGGAGACAGCGGAGCATGTGATATTGTACTGCACAGCCAAAAATGAATCCAGGAAAAAACCGGATGCAAGGAGCTGATAGAGTCCTGTTTAACTTCATCTATTAACTCACTCGGGGACACTGGAACAGTGCTGCCATAAACCCAGGGTCTTTCTCCGTTATTTTAAGTAGTTAGGCTGGCTGGGCTAGGGTTAGCAGGGGACAATGCACAATACACCGCAATGCGGGAAGTCAGTGCAGATCGTATCTCCCCCATTTTGAATTAGATATTATTATGAACTAGTTGCGCCCCGCGGTTTCACCCGCGTGAATAATGATGAAAATTGATGATGATGATAATGATGATGAAAAGTAGCCTATGTGTTAATCCAGGGCGTAAAGTATCTCCATTCCAAATTTCACTCAAATCCATTCAGTAGTTTTTACGTGAAAGAGTAACAAACATCCATCCATACTCACAAACTTTTCGCGTTTATAATATTAAAGTATAGTTAAAATCTCGCTGCAGACTCGGTCATAAATCATTCGAGTGTTTCGCTCTCTTTCCCACTCACGGGCCTTATGGGCAGGCCACGCCCACACGTAGTCCTGTGCATTACTGCAGTCGATGAGTGATATCGATAGTTTTATACAATGTGTAACAAAATACCCCTATAAGCCTGAGGGGAGGGTAATACACACATCATGGCGAACAACTTTAGTTCTACGGCTTTATAAATTTCGAAGTTTTTCATTCATGAAATACCTCGTAAACTTTCCTCCAGAAATATACATAGCACTACATGGAGCTACCCTACTACAGCTGTTCATTTGATCTCTATGCGTGAACTCTGAATGCCGTAATAGTGCAGCCCCATGTTGTGTTATGAACATTTCTGGAGGAAATTTTAAGAGGCATTTCATGAATTAAAAAAATCGAAATTCATAAAGACGTAGAACAAAAGTTGTTTGCCATAACGTGTGGAATACCCTCCCCTCGGGCTTATAGGGGTATTTTGTAACACATTGTATATTTATAAATGGGTGATAGAAATAAATACACATTTTTTTTATTTTATTACCAAATTTACTACATAGCATATTAAATATATAAACAAAAGAACGTATATATAAAACTTCTTTTATATTTGTCAGAAAAGTTAAAACATTGTTGATAACAATACGCGCTTGAACAGCAATGTTGTCGCCAACAGCGATTTTTAACGATTTGTATATACTTAATAGCACGGCGCAACTAGCGGGTAGCAAAGGAGACAAAAACATATTTGTTAATTACCCTCTTTTTATGTAATTAAGAACGTAAAAACATATTGGTTTTTATATAATTACCTTCTGTTTATAGAATTAACTAATGGATACTAATAGCATAGTAGCTAGCATAGTAGGATTGAATGTCAAATAGTTTTTTACGAGAATCAGAATTGAATGTTAGTGAAATATTAAATTTTAGGGACGAGAAATCGTTAAGTAATACATTTGTCAATTTAACGCAAAAACAGTAGTCGGTTTTAAAGCCATGTTATCGCGGTCATTATCGATTACCTGATATCGGTTTATTACTTAAACATTTAGCATTACCGTATACCACCGCAGTTCAAACAACCCAGCCTTCGTTATGACGCAGTTATAACCTGCCGTATTTCCACCCGCCCCCTTTACATTTATTTTGCAAAGTTATCTGCCAGTGAGTCATAGGCCGTTGTCGTCGTGTAAATGGCGCCGTCAATCTAACCCTTCAGCCTTGTATATCTATGTCCTTATCAGGTTGAACATGAAAGCATTCGGCTCCGTGACATGATAGAACTGGTCAGCGTGAATGACAATGAAACTCTTTGAAACAATTAGGTAGTTGACCAGTTTCTGGAATGATCTGAGGCCCAGCTCTCTTATTAAAAATTAGTTGAAATAAAGTTCGGGTCTCGTACCGATCTCGTGTCGATCTCGTGTCGATGTCCTAAATGTCAGAAATGGTATTCTTCTAATATATAATACAACACCGTAATGTGATTATATCGAAAAGTGACCGAAACTTGAACGATTCAAAGTTTTTTCGATAATTTTTGCTTAAATATATGTAGTCTCTCTTTACTCTTTCCAATATAATTATTCTACTCTAATGGTAGTAGCCGTGGATTGGAAGTGGACTAAATTGTTATTATGAGGAAGCAGAATTACCAACTTTCTGTCAATTCACAATTCACGCTCGATTCAGTCATCTTTCAGTGAAGTTTTAAAATAATTAAGAGAATTGGGCCTCTGTTTCTATATTAGCAATTAGCATTGATCACACACAAATCTCAATAACATTTCTATATTAGCATTGATCACACACAAATCTCAATCACATTTCTATATTAGCATTGATCACACACAAATCTCAATCACATTTCTATATTAGCATTGATCACACACAAATCTCAATCAAATATATCTTCTGGTTTTAGCTGGACTTTCGTTTCTGGTCTAGCTCATAATAAACACATTTCAGAAGCTGTATTTTATAAATTCAATTACACGAAGCCCATGCCTTTGCATTGTCGTTAGTACGACAACAATCCACATGCACGAACAGAGTTTGAGTATAAAATGGTAAAAATTCACGACAATTTTACACAGCAGCATTTAAAAGCGTCGTTTCGTACCTACCCTACATTTGGCAAAAGGATGCGAATTTGTTTAGATGAATATGCAATGTGTGTATTTAGTTGAGGGGGATGGAGATTGGGGTAGGAATGAATGGCTGCCAGGGGTAGCCGGGGACAGGCGCGCATGCGTGGACGGTGTCGCACTCGTCAGCGTTACAATTAGAGCATTTTCACAAAAACCGCAACTGCTAACATTACATTGTGATAACGAGTGCCAGGCTTTCTCCGCATAGAAAAGATTGAGTTCTACTTAATCCTATCTCACTGTGTGAGGCCTCTGTGAATATGTTTAATAGTTTCAGGGAAAATTACTCACCTTAGTACATCAACTCCCAAAACAGGCCAATGCCAGTTCTAAACATTCCCTTTTATAATCAGAGAATTTATGTATTCTCTAAGCTTTTATACGTCTCTATGGCAAAGTCAATGAGCAGGTCTCCGAGTCTTCTCGGAGACCTCTATTCATAATTATTATGACTAGTCATTACAACTTATTACGCACAAGCCATTTAACACTGCATACATGTACAAATACATGTATTTACAGTACAGCTCAAACTTGATTCGTGATTATAAGGTTTCATGTGCTTTTGAATTAAACATGGCATGTTATACCGCGGGGCTGCGGGAATTACCACAACTTGCCGTGCTTTACCACGATCTGAATATTTAATTGTTTAAACCTAGAAAAAAGTCCAAGGTTTATTAGAAACTGACATTAGAATTAAACGGATTCGTCTATCCTACTAAGTATATCCTACTAATGTTATAAATGTAAAAGTTTGTGAGAATGGATGGATGGATGTTCTTTCACGCAAAAACTACTGAACGGATTTTGATCAGTTAAACTGTACAATATCATAGCTTATATACATCAGAATAATAATATAGGTTATATTTTATACTTACATATATACATAAACACACGCCTTTTTCCCCGTGTTCATTGGCTCACTCGCATTCTTCAAAGTCAAAAGTCAAAGTCAAAAAGAACTTTATTCATTGAAATCACAAGGATCATTTTGAATCGTCTTATATAAAATTAAATTACTCCTGTTCCAACGCGACCAAGCCTAGAAGAATCAGGCAACAAACTCGGCTTCATTCTAGGATGATAAAGCTGTAGCTAGGTCTAGCTAGACCAAACTTGTATTTCATGGGTCCAGCGGTTGACTTCATAAGCTCAGAGAAACATAGAAAAAGTATGTATTCAAATCGAATCGCATGATGGTTCTCAATTCTCATTCATACCTTAGCGAACAAAAAAGCGTAACGAATGGCGTACGGTTGTTTTGAGCTTCATCCGCTAAATATTGCTAATCGGATTAGCGTATATGTATGTATGTTTCAAACGAGGGTCATTAACCTTTCGAACAGTGTACATGATCTCACAATAAAGTGCATCACACACGCAGCAGTCGCGGTAATATTTTATATGCGTTTAAAAACTTATCGCATCTGAAGATATCACACACGCAGCAGATACGATAATATACGAAAATGATACATTCACGCGGAAACCTTCAAACTGCATTGTATTTCAATTTGTATACACAGATATAATCTGTCCATCTTTTGATATACATATGTCGGTGCCTACACATGCTTGACGGTAAAATATAAGTGATCTGCTACGTGTGTGTTGCTCCTTGAGTTTAGCATAGAGAGCGATATGGACAGATACGCGCTCAGATACAGATATCTTACCGCATCTGCTACGTGTGTGACACACTTAATGGCAATTTTATAGCCTCACATATCTGGCCCGGTGACGGACGGCGTCGCTGTAATCATATTGAGTGTTCGAATAGTAATCAAATTTAAAAAGGGCGTTTTTAGTTCCACTTGGCCATCGAGCCAGATATGTTATTAGATAACTTGCCCTATCTTTGCGAGCCGATTTTGAGTCACTGGTGGCAGAGTACGAAAGACACAGCAAACAAGCAAGAGCAGCGGAACCTGAAGAAGCAGGTGGACAGCGGAACTCATTGATGTATAGTAGACTGGTCGTGTTTGGGATCATTTTCTACAGCTCACGTTTCTCATTACTTACAAGTTTGTCATTATCAGTCGAACCGACTAATTTCAAAAAAGCTATTTTTGAAAAGTTTGTTTTTCTACTGATAATTTATTTATCATGCCTTTATTTGCCTCTATAATAAAATGGCATTCTGTTGCACAGCATTATTTAAAATTCTTTGATACTGCGGCGACGGACGCGCCTCCGCGCGCCGCGCCGGTGACCCATGACGGCTGCGTTGCATTTTCCTATATATTTCATCATTATCATCATTAGCTTGTCTACGACCGCTGCTGGACGAGGCCTGCTGGATTGTATTCAATGGGGGGATTTGCCATAATCACCACGCTTGGAAGGCGTATTGTTGATCGCAGTTTGATGTTAAGTACTCAAATGGATGCTGCTGTCCATCCCCTGGTGTAATCCCTTAGTTTGGCTTTTACTACAACCACGGGAGGAGACGGAGGGGTCTATTTAGGCCGGACACATCACGGCCAACCTATGTATTCAGTATGATAGTATTTTTTTCTTCTTGGCATATGAGGGATTGAGGAGAGAGAGAGAAGTTAGGTATGGTACCTAAAATATGATTCCGAATGAACTTGGTTTACGTCATTTGTGACGTCACAAACAACAGTTCATTCAAAGTATCAAGGAAATTATAAAATGCAGTCTTTCAGCTAGAAATGATTAGGTAATAAAAACTAATACGGTTTGCAAACATGCAAAACCATAACCCTCACGTTGCCTTCGCCATCAGTACTGCAAATATATTTGATATCTTAACAAAGTTACAGATGACGTTACAACTTTACAAGCAAAGAAAGTGTATTTTCCAGCACTCTCACACTTTACGAACCTACATTCTGTCTTTTTATAATTGTTTGATTAATCATCTTGGGAATATGCATAATTTTGCACTTTCTCTGTGTTACAGGTAGTTGTACCGGAAAAGAATTGTAAAAACCGGAAGAACAGAAGTAATCCTATTAGAGTACCTAATTCTTATACGATTTCTGCCGGTTTCTCTACGGATGTGTCTAATCCCCATTAAGGGAATTCAAACATTTCAATACGTGGTTCCTTTCAAGAGATTTATTTTCTCTTCCAATCTGGATTACGGATGGTTTCACTTATAAAGTTTTGCTGTACAAGGGGATTTAAATATCGACCAATAATACCATCACACACTGGCTAATCATCAAAGCTTCATCACCATCAGCCATCTGACGTCCAACAGTGGAACTTTATGGAACTTTATGGGAGGCCTCTCCCATTGAATGCAACGGGAAGATTTGCCATAATCACCACGCTTGGCAGGCGCATTGTTGATCGCAGTATTGGTTTCGAATACTCAGGTAGATGCTGTTGCCCCATCCCCTGTTGTATTGTAATCCCTTGGTTGACTTTTACGACATCCACGGGAGGAAATAGAGGGGTCAATCTAGGTATCTTAATCCACTGACATTTCAATTTTTTTTTTTTTTAATAATGTACAAATTCATTTATTTACCAATATCCTGATCGTAGTTTGCTAATTAATTTAATTCAATTTAATCTTTCAAATAAGTGCAATACTGTTTACCGAGTTGAATTAAATTAAAGTCTCGCATGTCTGCACCGCTCCGCTCGGCCCACATGAAAGCGTGTTTTGTATGGAACACCCGCGGTGTTTCAATACGGCTAGCTGAATTTACAAAAGTTACGTACACTACTCTAAAAGTGCTGTTACTTCTATCGTGCCAAATAATCGTTATTACGCTGTCCTGAGGTAATAGGTAATCGTGACCTTTTGAGTCCCACTAGCTAGACCATATCGACTCTAATAATATTACTACCTATAAAATTTGATTTCAGTGATTTGAGTGATTGATTTTAATAATATCTGATCAATATCAGATATCTGTGAATTGTATACCGAATTGTAGTTTACTATTTTTTCTTCAGAGCGACGGCAAGATGGTTTTTGACGTGATCCAACGGATGGAAGACACGGAGCCGTTCAGCGAGGAGTTACTCGCGGCGATGAAGAGGCTGTGGGCGGACCACGGCGTGCAGGAGTGCTTTGGACGCTCCAACGAGTACCAGCTCAACGACTCGGCCAAATAGTGAGTACATGGTTTATATTGTTCTCTACCGACCGATGGAAAAGTTCGACGTCATTCAAACTGATTAGATCGCTGGATACGCGAGACACGTTCCCTCAGTCAAAAAAGATCCAGGCATTTGTTTGCCCTTAAGTGCCTAACTAATCCATGGAGTTCGGTGAGTTTGATCTCTTTTATATTTGCCCTGGATATCATAGTCTTATGAAAAATAAACTAACAAACAAGAAATATCATTGCACACCAATTTGTCCTTGACATGTTATTTTTATATAAATAAGTCCATACCTAATAAATTGTTAAAATAAAAAATAAATTTTATAACCGCTTACAACATGATCTGCCTAGTCTAGCTAGCTGAAATTAAATCTTAGCTTAGAAAATAATTAGGTAGAGTGCGTCTAATCTAAAACTGAAAGCCTCTACTATTCCATTACGTCAAAATAAAATATTCCATAATCCGTAACCACAAGAACCGTTTTCGAACGTCCAGCTTGTGTCAAGTGCCAAGTAAAAGCGGTGAGGGGAGTGCAGTTTTTGATTAGACGTACCCTACCTAGTTCTAATACAATATTAATTTTAACTTTTCTCTTTGGTATTCTTTTGTCCAAACTTCTAAGTTATTTGCTCCATCTTGTTATCTTGGCGATCTCTTGTCGTTGGTTCCAACTTATTCGAACCTCGATTTCTCGGCGTGAGTGTGAATTGCAGCGGCTCGTTCGGCACGTACGTGGGCGTCACACTGTATGTCAACTCCCCGTATCGCCATGACACGGTGTATCGGTGGAAAACCTGAAACATTTGCATTACAGCTATCTGTTATCGAGATATTGATAAAATTCTGTTGAATCAAGGCCAGCGATTGTTTCCGATCTGTAGAGTTTAGGCAAGATATTATTTTTATAGTTATTGCATGTTTGAATGGATTTTGACTTGACTGTCTGATGTGATGTACTTAATCAAGTTAATTAGGCTAGATTAGCGTGATCATGATCACTTTGTCCTTATCAACCTCTTACAGTTCCTCTGCTGTTTGCACCATGTTTTGAAACCCGATACATTTGTTCCTAGCATCAAATAAATAATTAGTTATTCATATGGCCCTACTAATTAGGGCCTAGTATCATCTTAGCTCACATGTCTAAGCACTAGATTCTAGAATATGCCAACCCATTGATTTTGTGCAACAGTCTCGCACCATGTATTGGTCTGGGTTCTTTCGTTCCTATGTATCAGCAGTTCCCACACTATTGTGTAGTTGGTGACATACCTTAGCCAATAACAGCTGCAGTTCAGCTTCCGCGAACCTCTTCCCAATACACATCCTCCGGCCAAATCCGAAAGGAAGCGACGCAAACGGATGAATCCCCACTTCTCTCTGTCTGCGGCATACTTGTGCAATACCATCAATATATGTTCCAGCGTTTGCATGTTTCATTGGGCATTCACTCCTTGATTGTTCTTTTGAAGCATCATCTCTTAGCCATCGCTCGGGGATGTACTCCTGGGGTGATGGGAAATATCTTTCTTCGTTTGATAGAATGTAGTGTGGAAATACTATGTGCGACTTAAACAAACAATTAAATAATTAGGATTTTTGTGTGGCTGGTTAATTTATTGTTTGTTTTAAATGTGTCGTGTTGCTTCTTACCCCTTTTGGAACTTCATAGCCAGATATCACGGCATCTGATTGGATACACCTTCCGTTCCCCAAAATGACTGGTTTGATTCTGTAAAAAAAAAACATTAGCAAATCATCATAACTGGACCACTTCACGCTGCTCAACTCAACTAGGTATCATTATCGTTCTCTAATACCGTTGCATATTATGAAATGCATAATCGCCCGCGGGGAACCACTATTATAAATTATAGCCTTTATGTTATTCTAATGTTTTTTAGTTTTAGGCTAAGCACTAGCCTCAGTAAAATGTAAAATAACACTTGCAGCATGAATTACTTTTCATAATATGCACACGCACAAACAACATAATAATAACTTGCCACAACCATAGGCTGCATACTATCTTTCTGTGACTTTGATTCTCACTGGTACCTATCACACAGGTTATGCCTAGTTTAGGGCCAGTATCGACCTCTTGGATATAGCAGCATTTAAAACATATTTGTTTAGTGACAATACAAAGTATAATTTTGCTAGTGTTCATCATAATGTACTTAGAACTTATTTAATCTAAGTTTCATCTAAGTCTAGTTATTAGTTGAAATAAATACATTATTATTATTAATTATTAATGTGTTACTGTACATAATACTGTAAAGTTTGATCAAAATCCGTTCCGTTGTTTTTTCGTGAAAGAGTAACAAATATCCATCCATACTCATAAACTTTTATAATATTAGCAGGATTACTAACTACCAAAATTGTTCGAGACGAGTAGCATAGCAGCATACAGCATAATAGCAGCGAAAAATAGGAGCAGCAACTCCTAATTTTCTAGTGCTGACAAACCACAGTGCGTCGCGTAGTCGAGGTCTGTCTGACAAAACAAGTACTTTGTCACAATAAACGAATTCTGACAAAAAAAAGTAAAGTCAAACACCCCC
Source organism: Epirrita christyi (assembly GCA_951392215.1). Taxonomy (NCBI): domain Eukaryota; kingdom Metazoa; phylum Arthropoda; class Insecta; order Lepidoptera; family Geometridae; genus Epirrita; species Epirrita christyi. Next base: position 5,597,446 of record OX595851.1, read on the forward strand.
ACCACATGCCTCGTCGCCCCGTAATCGGCCTGCGTGATGCGTCAGGACTGAGAGCTGATTCTAAAATTTTAGCACACAATTGACACGGACGTATGGTGTAGGTAGTGTAACAAGGATTTTGTATGGCGACACTGATGAGCGCCCCTAGCGTACACTCTGTGAATCTCATTTTCCATACAAAAATCCGTGTTTCACTAAACCATACGTCCGTGTCAATTGATTGTTAAAACTTAGAATCAGCTCTCTGGAAGGGACTGCCACCAAAAGTCACGCGATTAGGTTCTGCCTAGTTTCAGAGAATGGCATGTAAATAGTTCGTGGTGTTTGCATTATTCTGCTTGAAACAGGCCGTGAGCGTATTATATCTGTTCAAGATGGTTGAATTATCCAGTTCAATAGTTACAAGTGTGTCGGGCTATTAGATAAACCTCAGGTGCAACGTAATCCGACGCTGACCATCATTGGTCACGTTACTGAGACGATACTACCTATATCTATTTTCCGCTTTGTACGCTTTCGAGGCTACAAAATAATATAGAAATTCATCCGACAAAGATTGCCTGGAAGTGATCTCTCTCAGCGGTACGGGCACCATTGTGTGGCCTTTTTAGTGTAAAAATATTTTTTGTATTATTTCTGTGTATTGATCAATAAAGAGTTAATCTATCTTTACGTCAAGGGTTGGAGTGGGTAGAGATAACAATGTATTGTGTGTGACTGTTGGATGTTATATTATGTTATGTTTTCTCTAATCTTCAGCTTTCCATTTCAAACTCAGGTTAAAGCAAACGTGCCTACTAGTCTATATTAAAAGTAAGATGGTCCTGCCCCGTATTGTGTAACAAACAATCGCTTTCGATTACAATTTTTGCAGTACATTGCGCCACGTGCTTTAGCACATTTTCAAGAGCAGATACATTAAAAAAAAAAAGCGCAATGTACCTAGTTTTAATTGAAAGCGATTATCAGTTCTTTAGACAATAAGGGGGGCGAACTAAAAAAAGCTCCCTTTATACACCTAAACATAGCTCTTTTAAAGTCATGCAATTTGAACATGGAAGTATTGTTTATCGTTTCTGAAATAGAAAAATTACGAAATGGCTTTGAATAAATGATATCTTGAACTTCGTTGGCTAGACATAAAATAGTTTCGTCTATATACAGCTGTAAACTTTTTTAAAATATAGGTATTGACAATATTAAATGGCTGGTTGTCCAGTGTCTCTCCTATAGATCCAAATATGGTTCTCGAATACAAGTACCACTTTACTACCACTTTTATAGAGTTAAAAGTCCTTGCACTGCACTAAACTTAATTAGTATTTCTAGCAATTACGATGAAAACTTAAACCAAAAATTCAAAGCAATTTTTAGGGTTTCGTACCTCAACAGGAAAAAACGGGACCCTTTTAGGATCACTTTGATTTCCGTCTGTCTGTAGTCTGTCTGTCTATGCCCTTTTTCTCAGGAACGGCCTTTCAATAAACTTGTATTTTATAGTGCCGTATTAAAAGTCAAACTTCTAACTCGATGCATTAAAAAGATATGGCAGTGAATGGAATGGTGAAGTTAAGAAAAAGTAAGTAAAACCGGTTATAATCTATCTAATTAAGAAAAAGTGTCTCAAACTAGAGTTTGAGACACTTTTTCTTAATTAGATATATTAAGATATTTTATGATTTATTTCGAAATCGTCAGAGCCCTTTTAGAAAAGGGCTCTGACGATTTCGAAATAATTTCCGGATCGGAACCCCCAATGCGCGAGTCTCGCTCGCAACTGTCCTTTTTTTATTATAAAAGACCAAAATATGAATACGGTAAACTGCTCTGCCTTTTGGAAGCCTTTAGTTTATTAAAATGGATCATTATTCGAGATTGAAATGGTCCAATGTTTGCACAAACCGGGAACATCGGCTTTATGATGCAAATATTATGCAAACTGCCACTGGCGTGGTTTAGTGGCTGAGATAACCGCGTTTGCCGTGGGACGGTGCTGCATCAGATTTAATAGGCAAACTGAATAAACACTAGCAAAATGGTTAAATTCAGAACAGACAAGAGAAAGTTGCTGGAGAGGTATTTTCGGGGGAACGAGCTGAAATTTTTGGATATGAATGAGGATCGGATTGCTTTAGAGATAATATTTTTCGCGTGTCGTTTTTGGATTTATTTAGAACACAAGAACCGTAGCAAATGTTACAAAAATATTATGGATGCCTAGCCCAGCAGTGTGTTGAATCCGGCTATAAATGAAAATTAATAAAATAGCTCACCTTAAAGATTCCTTGATCGAAGCTTTTAGATACGGTAATTTATCCAAATCCTTGCTCGTCATAATTCTTTCAGTGGGCAAGTGTTTATCCAATTCATCTTGAAGTAAACGCTGAGTTCTTAAATTTTTTGCAAGTAAATACATAGTACTGGCTGCTGCAGCGGCTGTAGTATCCACTCCTACCAACATCAAATCTAAAGCTAAAATAGCTGCCACTTTTTCGCCAGAGTTTTTGGCTATTTGGGCACACACGCCTTTGTCAGTCAGTCTTTTCAAGCAGAGTGTTCTGAAGGCGTCAAGTGCCTCAACATAAGTTTTATAAGCCGGCGTTGGGTACAACCTCCACGTTGGCGCAGACAGTTCCAATTCCGGAACACTATGAAAAAATCCGTGTATACATCTTATTATCTCCCTTGCATCAGCGTCATTGTCGCTCAGACATCCTAGTCTAGTTCCCAGAGCCCAAGCTCCTACAGCTGAAAGTAAACATTTTCATGAACGCAAAATTGGCACTTATGTCTGTGAAACTGAAAAGCATGAATAAAACTGCGTCGCAGCTAAAACACAGGTAGTCAAGGACACTTACATTCAAGAGCCCATTTATAGAGCTCTGTGAGAAAATCTTTCGGCAGCTCTCGTTTGTCATCTATGATACGTTCCATTCTACAAGCAATAAAAAATAACATTCTTCGTAATTACTCGTTCACATAGTTAACCTAAAATGAATGCTTACTACCGTGCTACATCTTACTATAGCTTGTTCATGAATCAAAGGCGGCTAATTTGTTATTCGTATAACACAATTAAAGTCAGCTAATATTCCTCGTTATAATATGTCACTAAGACGAAATACAAGTTTTCCTCTGAATGAGGTTTGTTGTTCCTAGCAATGAGTCAGTGGTCATTGCTCAAAACAAATGCGCAGACTTCGTTAAAAACGGGATGTGGTCATTAAACCGTGATTCTGCTGTCAGATCACTGAAGACTGGGCTCACTGGGATTGTAACTGCTTGTCTCGCTACGTTTGTTGCGCCGTTTTAGGTTTTATGCCTTTGGGATACTGCTCAATTGATTGCCGACCGAGTGTACCGTGATATAAAACTGCTTTAATGGTCATCCCGCATAACTATTTGTCTGCTTTTTGCTGTAACTCTTACACGCTGGGCGTTGACAGGTTTAATTTACAACTTGAGCAATTTTATACTCACGTGTTTAAGAGATAAATGATTTAATTAATGATGCATCATTACGTGCTAAGAAGCAGTTCGTTCCGACCTTGAAAGTCTCGGCCTAAGAATAGGGCTCTTCCAACTCCTCCTGTGGATGTCTTAAAGAGCGACTAAAGGATTACGCCAGGGGATGGGCAGCAGCATGCACCTGAGTACTTAACACTAAACTGCGATCACCAATCCGCCTGCCAAGCATGGTGATTATGGCAAATCCCCCCCTTGCATGCTATGGGGGAGGCTTCATCCAGCAGTGGATGTCTATCGGCTGACGATGAAGCAGTTCTTTCAGCACATTATTTACTATAAATTTTTGTAACAACTTGACATATAGTCCTAGTATCCGCGAATGAGTATGGTGATAAATCAAAAGGACTGACTTTTGACTGCAAAATAAAGAACATACCTATCAATGAAATCATCTGTAACACGATCCAAATCGGGAACAGCTGCTCTTGCCGCTTCTGGAGCTGCCAGAGCTTTCGAAACTCGAGATCTGAACTTCGACCAGGGTTCACCATGACTGTGAAAAAATATTATTCCCGATAAAGGTCTGCACGGAGACTTTATTTGCACGAAACATATGAACTTCAAACAATACTTACACTCCAATAAGGCCTGGTTCATCTCCAAAAAAGTCCATCCTCAACTCTTGCTTATAATGTTTGAGACACGGTGCCACCGCCCTATGAGGCATGGTGTCTTCCCGTCGGTATATCCTGGCGATCTCATCAGCACAGAACGGAAACACTAAATCCGGATGGCCAAAAAGCTTAGCCACTTTCGCCGCTCCCCCAGAACCTGCTACTGCCCTAAGAAACCACAACGTAACGTCCAGAGTTCGCGTTCGCCAAGGCTTCTTGCCGATAGCGAAGCGCCAGGAGTTACCTATCAGAGGCCAAGGCTTCGGGCCGGGCATCATCGCGTAGCACCGCGCGTTGCTCATCGCGATCCGATTGTCAATGATGGCATCAGCCCCAAAAGCTAAACATCGGTCATCGTGGACAGTGGGGGCGACCATCCTTGTTACGTTTTCAGCAACTTGGTGTCGTAACCCGTGCCACCCGACTGAGTTGACGCAGTACCCACGCATGCGTAGAAACAAACACAGCTTTAAATTGTACGCTGTCCGCGGCGACCAAGGAAGCTATCATTAGTTTGGCTACGTAAGATTGGTAATCTTTGGTTACGAATTTGCAAAGAGTATTGAATGAAATTGAGAAACAATAGCAATAGCTTGCAACTCGAGGGATCATTCGCATTGGCTTGTTCTTTTGATGGAATGGAATGGATGGAAATACCATGAATCACTATTCTCGCCAGTATGACCCCGAATTTCGAGTAGACCAAAAAATATCACTCTTATTAGGTCCAACTTCAAAAACAACTTACACCGAATCTGCTGTCGGAAAAATATCTTAATATTTATACGTTAACCTTACTTTATGGATACAATGCATAAATTGTTCTACAAACTGTTAGAACTTTTTAACCCATAAATTCCTAGTGAACCGTCAATTAACAAAACATATAAAAAAAACAACAACATGAAACTCAACTCATGAAGTTTAATTAAACATGGAACTGTCTCTGATCACATCTTTCATCACGTTTTGTGACCTTAACGTGATGAAAGATGCCTAAATGTAAATACTTTTACCATATAAATATTGTCCTAAGGCAACCTACAAGTCAGTATTTTTACAGTGTAACGAAGCCACTCCTGTGCCCTACTAAAAGTGCGGTATGGTGACATCACTTAGCACATTCCTGTTAATATTAGGTTGAAAGTGAGGAAACACCTATTTTAGATATTGCAAGTCATGTTTGGGATTTCATAGTCGAAACTTACATGTTAAGTTGCCTATTTGCTTATATTATGGAACTCTTATGTTCTTTTTATGTTAGGTGTATGCGTTGAGAAATATTCTGAAATATTGGTTTTGTTAGTGCGTGCTTTGTATTACCATCTTCTATTTTTATTCGTGTCTTTGAAATGAACAGGTTCAAATCTATTGTATCTATTAAATAGAAAAACAATCGTAACATGACCTCACTATTATATTCCGGTTATTATTCGATCCCTCAACAACGGTAGGAAGGGGCGATGCGCTTGCGTCGATTGACTCGTCCGGTCTCCGCGCACATGCGTTTCTTCCGCAATCTCGCCAATCAATTGGTATTCCAATTCGTAACAGTCAATCCTTTTAAAGCTCACACTTATAACTCATACTTTTTACATGTACTTTTTTTGTTAGTTCCTATTGCTTTGCTCTTTTTTGAAACTTTTAAAGTCATAATACTCACTTTTATTTTCGAAAAGCGTAAGCAGAGAACGCAAAACACACCCCTTTCGCTTCAATTCAAGTTAGAAGTCACCAATTTGTTCGAACGAAGCTTCTGCAGCCTGAAACACGCATTACCGTAATAAAGACATGATCATCTATTATAATTTATCATTATCATCATCAGCAGCCTTTAGACGTCCACTGCTGGACGAGGCCTCCTCCATAAAATACAATGAGGGAAATTGCTATAACCACCACGCTAGCAGGCAGATTAGTGATCGCAGTATTCGGGTTGAGTCCGGTGGATGCTGCTGCCCATCCACTGGCCCCTTAGTCGGCTTTTACAACATCCACGGGAGGAGATGGAGGGTAGACCGGTGACACTATAGCCTATTATAATTATAGTGTTCTTAAACCTACTCATTCGATAACAAGTTTAACCATCCGTCATACAAACTACAAGTCGTTGCATGTTGAGTAACATGATAATGGTAGTGAGTCGTTTTGTATGGTTTGTGTGGATGTACTTTGCGGTCGACGGATGCTCCGCCCGCAGTAGTCACAAGGAATCCTTTATGTTTCATCCGTGTCTGCTAAAGATGGCGCCAGGGCATTCACTGTCGGAAATTGAATCTGACATAACTTGAATGGTGTAAAATGATCGTCAATTATAAATTCAATTCTGTGTCAATTACTGCAATTCCCTAAAAGTTAGAATACCTTGCGCCAAGCAACAAAATGCTTCTTCATGTCTGTAACGTTTGGTTCTAGTTAATTCGTAATGTGATGCGTATTATCTATCTGCATGAATGCACTTTCTTGTAATGTCCCTCATTCCCATGATTGAGTCATCGTTGTTGTTATTGCGATTGTGACTCCTTGCGGAACAAACTGGTTAATGGAGATTAGTCAGTTTTCCTATTTCAAGTAAAACCTCAAATGTTGCAAGCTTTTCAGCATGTTCTGAGCTCAATAAACAACATATTTCTGGAACACCGCAATATTTGAATTGTCGCTGTTTAAAAAGCCTTAGAAGTGGATTTTGTTTAACATTCCTTGATTAGCGAATGTTTTATTCATCAGGCTGTCAAAATAACAATTCCCTCATTGCCCTATTGCCATCGCATTTCGTGTTTTGGTAAGTATATTTTATCTCTATAGGATATCATGAGCTCGTTGTTATTCAAGAGTTGATAGAGAATTACGTCAGCGTATTTTCCTTGTATTTGCAAATGCCTCGATTTGAACGAAACGTTCTTTTGAATCTACAATCGACCGTCGGCGCAGCAATTTATCAATCTGGAAGAGCTAATCTAATGAATGGATTCAATAGTGCTGTCCCATTTGAATAAATGAGGCTAGGGTAATTTGAGGTGTGTTTGTCATGAAAGTAGGTGTGTAGTCCTAATGGTGGTTGTGTGTCACATGGGTCGTGTAGCAATTCGTCAAGCAATTGAGATTATATCGTGAGCTCGCGTATTGCAGTCGCCGCCGCCGCGCCGCCCACGTCGCGAGGTGACAGATTTATGTGCGAATCGCATGACTCCGAAGCTAATTCCGAAAGCTTTTCACCACTCCGTCAACTGCTTTGGTCAGCAACTACCTTCTGCCAGATACCTTCCTTAGTGCTGCCCCCCTATTCCCTAACTGAAAGTCACTCGGTGACTAACGTTTGACAAGTAAAATTACCATCAATTGCTCAAAATGATCATTAAGTATCAAAATTATCGTGATTTTACTTGTCAAACAACAGTCACCGAGTGACTTTCAGTTAGGGAATAGGGGAGCTGATCTTGCGTGATTTTTTCGCCAACAGGAAAACGCAAATTAAATCCCATATAAAAAGATCAGTTATTTACGTGTTTAGTAAAATATCAAAAGCTATAGTCCAAGATCCTGTTTTGTGCCAATCAACTCATTTGACCTGGAACAGAACCTTTCTTCACTGCTCAGTTTTCATGACATGAAGATCAAACAGTTTATGGGAGATCAAAGGATTGAAAGTATCAAAAATAATGTGAAGTATCTACTCAATGAGATGTTTATGGATGAGAACTATTGAGAGCACATAGCGTACGAAATAATCATCATTCATGGGATGGAGTTCCATTTTAAGAACGGCTTTGACTTGTAGGTCAGAACAAGGCATATATATTTTCGTAATCGCAAAACGTCTCCGCACGCCTCATAAGATAAAAACATTGTAGAGCCAAGGTATTAGATAGCATCAGATGATTTATAGTTCGATCCAAGAACAAAAACGGAATGGTAGGTACTTATTTCAGTTTTACTATTGGTCTGAGACCAAAGTCTTGAGTTTTAACAAGCAATTTACACGGACGTATGGTGTAACACGGATTTTTGTATGGGCAATGAAGTTCACGGAGTGTACGCTAGGGGCGCTCATCGGTGTGGCCATACAAAATCCGTGTAACATTATACCATACGTCCGCGTCAATAGTTTGCAAAAACATACTCCAGGGTGTTAAAATGGACCATACCTTGATGCCAAACTTAACTAGTCATATAAGTATAACTATAGTTTAATTTATTTTTGTAAATGTTCAGCCAGTTACTGAAAAATTTTGAAGGTATGAACAATGTATGAACAAATTGAGTATAGTCACATGAACGCATTTGACTAAGACTAGATCGCTAGGATCGGAGCTAGTTGGTTTAGGCAGTGGGCAGAACTTGACTATTGTCAGAGTGCGAAACACCATAGGCACGCATGGCATGCGCGGTATCCGCTGGATATAGGAGTGTCGTGATGTCATTGCGTAAATCATACTGAATTTTGTACTGTTAAGGGTAAAAAGTCCTACGATCTGATCGTTGAATACTTATGTAAGACTTCACTTAACTTCGTCAACGTCTTATGTTCAAGTGGTTCAGGGTGCGGCAATTATTACCTTTAGAGCTTGCAAGATCACGGGCTTGTACCCCCCGCTGGCGTATAAATACGTGTCGTGACGTCGTCGTTGCGTCTCGTTTGTCGGGCGGGGGCGCTGGCGTAGACTAGACTGTCGAAAGGGCTCGCGCGATGCGGCGGCGCGGCGCGGCGAGCGTATTGATCGCGCGGACCTGTTGATGGGCGGCTGCCGAACCGAACTGTGCACTCGATCGAACGCTATCTGCAACTGGTTCCCCGGGATTCTTAGCTGGAAAATTTTATACATTTGCACAGAGCCCGGCGTTAGCGAGGCTAGTAATCGACAGTTGCGTCTTTCGAACCATCCGCTTATATCGATCGCATAGACATTATTATACTGACGCTAGTTTGTTGGAGTTAACAATTCTTCAGAACTAGGAGTGCTGTATAAAGAAAGGGCATATTTAATGGTGTTGATGAAATGTCTCTCTAATATTTCAGGCCAACCTCTTATAGTTTGGTAAAATTGACAAATCGAAACCTGGCTCGCATCTTCAGTTCTGATTTCAAGCTGTTCACTGACCTAAAGTACAACGAAGAAGAATAACTTAAGTTCTTGTCATGAACGCTCCATGTCATATGCGCAACGCGTTGAATAGAAAAATTAAATGATTTCGTCTATTCCAAACGTAATTCATCTTTGTTTACTGACCCAGTTAATGTTGACAGAGGCTTGACGTCAGTAACGCTTAGGCCTCGGTCACAAGAAGGGAGTGCTTGCTTGCTGCTCAGTTCAAAGGACGCTTGTAAAATTGCCTCAAAGCAATGTTACTCGCTATGTTTGAATTTTCTCGCAGCAATCTGATGCCTCTGATGTGTGGTGAGTTCACTCGCTCTGAGAGGCCCTAGTCTGAGATTTGGGTGCTCCTTATAAACTCGTGATCGTGTTACACGAGTTTAAAGTTTTAAACGGTTTGTTTCGATTTCCATATAAAAACACATGTAACGCCTCTTCTTTCGTTCGTTCTTCGTGTCATTGTCACTGTGGGATTGTTGCGAGCGAGTTCAGACTTGGCGAGATAGGTTTATTTGTCACAAATGTCAGACCTAGTCGCAAGTCGCACCAAAGAGCGTGGCACACGCAGTCGTATTAAACTATCAGTAAGTAGTCGCTTATTGTGACCGAGGCTCTAGCATCGGCGCGAAAAAGCGCCACTTCGATAAACACTCTGGTTTGGAATATCTTACATTAACGTATCTCCATGTTTATGATATGTTTTAATTATAATACCACTCGAGATTCGAGGGTTATCAGCGCACAGACGCCAATCTTGAGGAATGATTTCTATTATCTACGTTAAATTAAAAACATTCGCTAACTTCCAGATTATCTAGTCAATGCTTTAATTTAGAACTGAATGATTCCACTGTGTGATTTAAAAACATGTTAAGCAACAGCCATGAATTTATGCTCGCAGTTTGGTATGCGAATAACTCTTCCCTTTTTTGGCTAGCGTTTGCCATAAAGAAAATTGTGGCTTGCGCGTGTAATCAAGCAGTATGGCCGTATATTCTGGTAAAATGGCGTAGTTGAAAGGATTGCTCGAGGGGGCTAGAGTTGGAAGCGGGCCAGCGCAGCACCCTGCTGACATTGGAACCTTGACGCCGCCGTTTCCTTTCTTTTTATGTTCCCTTATAATCGAACGAAGCTTTATATGGGAACCAGTATTTCAAAGATGAAGTCATTCTTAGCAATGGTTACTAGACTTACTAAGAATGGTCCTGGTTTCTTACTTTTTTACTTTGTTTGTACTATTGCAGGGTGCTACAGACATGATCCCGAAAGGAAAGGATGATTGTTTTTATAAGATAACATAGGTATCTTTTGTTTTGACATCTTGTTACATATACAAATATACAACAACGCGCCCGCTTCGTCCTCTTGGACTTTTTTCATACAAATTTTAACACCCTTCTAGTTCTATCTATCCTATCTTTTATCTTCCATTTTAAATTTATTTTCTTGGTGCACCCCTAAACAACAAAACAACAAGATATAATAAAGACATAACCCTGACATGACCTTATTAAGACAGGAAAGGTTCGCAGGAAGTCGGTGGATGAAGGCGGCTCAATACCATTCGTCGTGGCATTCTAGGGGAGAGGCCTATGTCCAGCAGTGGACTTTACAGGCTGATGATGATGATGATAAGACCACAAAAGGAATCTACCTTCCTTTTAGGTTTCTAGGACTTGCCGTTTAGGCTGTGTGTTGATAGTCAGTCACACAACAATTTATTGATTAGAACAATTTATTATTTGTTCTGTAAACCTAGGATAGTTTCATCAGTAGGTTTACGAGTATGTCTAATACCCCACGTCGATTGTTGCAAATTGAATCAAAAACTACAATTCCATTTAACGCGACGAAATCGAATGAGCTGTCGAATCACAACAGCGTTTACAATCCAACGAACCTTTTCGGTTTAGTCTAGACCTTGCCAAGAAGCCTAAGTGGAGGCTTGTCTAGGATTTGAGCTGGCAGCTTTCCAGCGCGCCGGCTCCCACGATCTATACAGATCGGCCTTGAATTGCATCTGTTATGTTACTGACACCGATCACGTTATGTTCACTGTTGCCGTCACAGGCGTCAGAAGTTATTGAATACAACATCTTGCGGTTTTGACTTGGAGCTGTCCTTGTCTGTGTGTTCATTCCATTCATGTCAGACTGTTCACGTTGATGAAGTTTTACCTCATCAGGGAATAATTTATTTTCATCGATAGAAACCCCTGATTCGAAACTTCAGAGTTTTAGGCATGGTGGGTAGTTTTTATTTTGTGTATCAAATTGAGAACAAGCATAGCTTACGCATGTGCGACTCATTTCGATAAAAAATACACAATTTAAACGGGTTATTCTCACTCGTCCTCACTACCATTTGAATGGTAGCATTTGGGGACGTGCGGCAAAAAAAACTTCCCGCTCGTCCCCAAATGCTTCAAATTCACAGTAATACCAAAAGTGAATATCTTAACAGCGTAAAACCCCAGGTGCTTGCAATATAAATTACAAGAAAATCCACTATTGTCTGTGACTTCGTACGACTTAGTAATAAATTGTAGCTCATTTAAATTTTCACCCTTGAGAATCCTCATTTATGTGCTTGGAAGGAAACGCGTTTAAAAATTTTCATGTTGTACAAAAAGCTTGCGTGACGCTCAACCCGAGTTTTTCCATTTAGGTTGAGAGTTTACCAGTAATGTCGTGCCAATGCCGGCGTTTCTCACAACCCCGCTTTAATGCATACTCAAATAATTAATTCGATAACGGCTTTCTAACTGTACGAAACCTATATTTCTATAATAGTCCAGCGAGCGCCATGCGTCATTTGAATTTTTAATCAATTCTCGGTAGACTAGCTTTATTGGCTTTGTTGTGGTCTATTTTTTTATACTTACTGTAATTACTATGAAGTTTGCAACAGGAGTAATTTTAGCTTATAAGACGATTCAAAATGATCCTTGTGATTTTAATGAATAAAGTTCTTTTTGACTTTGACTTTTGACTTTGTTTGCTTCTAAGAGTATGTACATCGAGCTATTACAGTAAAAAATATCTTGCATTTTCCTTCTTCATTTTAAAAAATACTAATCTAATGTTACCACCCCTTACTTTGGAATGACAGTTAGAATACTTCGGACGGACTTCCCCAGCTTATTTTTTTTTGTCCAGTCATAATATTACAAGCGATTAAGCTTCATTAGATAGAAGCTCGTCGTCACTATACTCGGAAGTGGTGAATGACGCATTGTAGTCATACCAACTGACTCACAGATTCATGGACCAATATCTCCCATTGTCAATTATAGGCGAGTAACTATGAATAACGCTTTCATTTTCATGCCTAACAGACCGATGACCTCAAAAATGAAGACTCACTTGCCTGTGAACAGAAATTAACAAAACTATAAATTACGGACCGAGCCCCGAGTCTGTGTATGTTGTCACGGACGTATGGCTTAGTGTAACAGGGCTTTTGTATAGAGACAGCAATGAGCGCCCCTAGCGGACAGTTAGTGAACCTCAATGTCTATACAAAAATCCGTGTTACGCTACACCATAGTCCGTTTCAATTGCTTGTTTAGACTCTGACTTCTGCCTCTGATTTATAGGAAGACTAGGTCTTCATGGATCTTCAAATAAAAGAGCTGAAAATGTACAGTGCAGTTTCAGGTACTTATAACTTATTGAATGAAGGAGACTAAACTGCAGGGCGATTCTAAAACGTCGGAAACGTTTCCGATCGGATTCGTTAGTTTTTCATTTCGATAAGTAACTAAAACAATTTTCACAAACCAATAAATATTGTATATTACTGTGTTCTATTAGAGAAAATTGTTAGAAAATTATTTTAGTTACTTACCATATCGAAATGAAAAACTAACGAATCCGATCGGAAACGTTTCCGACGTTTTAGAATCGCCCTGCTCATCATAAAATCGCAAATTCATAGGTATAGCGCCAGCAGGAACAATATCAGACACAAGGTGCGTGCTTGACTCTTAGACTTCGATACGTATTCGTTCATATTTGAATAGCAAATCACCTCTGCCCCCGTATTGTCTATCTCGCGAAAGGTTTGCACAATTGCACAATTTACGCCTGTTGCAAACCTGTCGCGATATAGAGAATAGCCATGCCGATATTCTCACTGGCAAGCAGTTTCCATACAAAACTATTCATAAGGTTGCATCTAGTGTGCATCATAATAGGGGTTTTCACGGGCGTTTCAAATCATGCTTTCAGCGTTGAAAATAGATGGCGCTGCTCTGTTACGTAGCTGTCAAGTGTCAAAATAAAGTTAAATGTCAACATCAACAACGTGGATATATTTTCGTTTCGTGGTATTTATTTTTGATTACTTATAAAAACACCACGAAATCACTAGCGCACTCACAAGAAGCAGACACAAACAGAATATCATGACTAATAGCCACAGAATAGCTAGGTAATAGCTTAGTACGCGTACACCACAGATAATACATTTGACAACCTTGTCAGCTACAGTTGAGTCATCGCCATCTATCGAACCAATTTGAACTACTTTTTTTTATGGAAGTTGAAAAGCCCTCATTCAATACGAAGGGTGCCGACATCACCATATTGAAAATACTATAGCGCATATGACAGGTTATAATAGTCGCCTCATGCAAGTCATGCATGACATTATGTAAGCAGGACGATCTCCTAATTTCTTGGCGCTAGCTTTCTCTCTGTCTACAAGTGGTCGGTGTTTGTTCATATCTGTGCCTTCAATTCCTAAGGCGTTTATTGGGTTCTACAGTATATTTGCTCTATGGTTCAAGCATTGTAATATTCAAGAATCGCGTGCCCGTCTACTTCGCTCTTTAATATGTATGCCGGCGTCGCCTTTGCGGCGCTCCGTCTGCCTTGCAACTAGTGGCTATTTCTTCTGCTAGTGGCACTAGCCAACCGGATGTTTGCACGAATAGCCTGCTGAATAATTATTAGAAGCTATGTTTTTGTTTTGTCTTATGATACTTGATTATGATAAAAACAATGGTGGGGAGTTTTTATTGCGGTTGTAGTAGGATTGATATGCAAACCAAATCATTTTTAATAAATATCTATGTAAAACTGTAGTGTTTCTGACTGTCTGACTGCCAATCAAAGCAGCACCTGAATCGCAAGTCGTTTTTTAACATGTATTGTTGAGAAAGATGGAAATTCTCAAACTTAAGATTGAACTCCTCAAAATTCAACCCGCAAGGGGAGTATGGAAAAGCCTCTACGCGGCAAAGCAGCGGGCATTCCACTATAGTACGTTCAAACATTCATGGCCGATGGTGTCAAAACTTATCAGCTTGCTAGTGTTGGGCTCATTCGATTGGGATTATCGATAGTTCAGGTAGCCGTTTTGGTCGGCGAACGACTGCCGTTGGCCGTGGCGGATGGGATCAATGTCACATTCCTGGAACGACTATTTGGGTTCGCAACCCTATGTGTGACCCACATAGGATTTCTCAAGGCGCTTACGGATTCATAGGATCTAATATGCATGATTGATGACTGACTTCACCATCCTGTAAAAAAACAAAATTATTGAAACACAAGTTTGCCAGGAGTAGACTGATACACAGATGTAGAATGACGTCATGAATTCTTAACCTATTATTTCACCGCAAAGTTGCTTTATGATCCCATATCGTAACGTAATACAATGGCATTCGTTTGAATTTTAATAGAGTCCATTCCATTGTCATGTGCAAAATATAAGTTGGAAATCGTTTGTTACGTAGACTGTATGCTAAATACACGTACGCCAAATATTTGTGACCGAGACGACCTAGCATAAGCCTTAATGAGATTTGTCATTGAGTGCATCATTAAACATCGGCGTACTTATTCTGACCAAATCGGAGACGTTTTGGAGAAAGCAAAAAAATATAACCGAATTGAGAACCTCCTCCTTTTTTTGAAGTCGGTTAAAAATATGATCTGCTAACAACCTACCAAGCCTGTAGCTTCGCTTGCCGTACAGGGAGGTCTGAGGCCCAAGCACGTTATCGAGACGTTACGATAGTAAACGTCAAATATGAACCAATCAACTTACTAAGATTTCAAGTTACCCTGATGTCATTGGCCAATATTTGACATTTGCGATCGTCTCGCTAGCGTCTTGGTAACGTAAATTATTCGTGCTGACCCCACAGGTCAAATGTACCCTTAACCGATGCGCATGTATGAAGAATGTAATGAGAGTGAATGAAGCTAAACGCCCGCTAACCCTGGACGACCTCGGTGGCGCGGGGCGCGGCGGGCGAGTAACCGGCTGAGATGCAAGAGGTTGCGGGTTCGATTCCCGCTGCGGGACAAATGTTTGTATGATCTGCAAATATTTGTTTTGGGTCTGGGTGTTATGGTACAACGGTACTCGTAGTTCCTGATACCCACGACACAAGAAATCCTAGTGTGGGATCAAGGACTACGTATGTAACTGTTGGGTGTTATGTTATGTTAAAGAGGTATTGTCAGGATCGTAGCAAGTGGAAATCCTTGCTCTCTACCTACCACTACGGGTAAAAGGCGTGATTTATATATGTGTGTATGTATGAATCATGAAATTTCATTTGATAGCGCCTGTTTTGAAAACCGACTGACAATATTGATTCTGCTTATCAGTCACTTTTTCTTTTTTCTTGAATTTTTCTTAGTTTTTATTTTAACCTTTCTTGAAGTATGTTGACTGACAAGTGGTGAATGTGACCGTTGAAAGAATGAACCAGTGTGGTTAAAGGAAAAAATGTCCCAGGAGTCCTTTCATTAGTTCAAGATACTTTAGAACGTAACCCATTGAATATCGTATTTTGTCATTGATTGATTTCATATGGTTTTCCCATTAAAAAAAAATAAAAATAAAAAAAAAATCGAATCGAGTCCTACGTACTTGCAGCCCCGGTGTGAATTGGCCTTTAAAATTGTTGTTTGCAAACACGTCTGCCTGTGTATAATCAATATCGGTTTTTACATAAAAATGCGCGAAACTAATTAGTTTTTACATATACCTGCTTAAACGCTGTTACCGAATAATATACGAACAATTGGACCGTAAAGTCATACCCTGATTGAGAACACTTGTGGGTAAATTGTTTGTGTTATATAATACTGGGTAAATGGAACAATGAGTAACAGGCATTTTCTTTGATGGGCTGCTCAAGTGGTCATTAATAGCGGTCGGTCCGTCCGAGGCTAACAAGTTTACTAAGGCCTTATTAGGCCTAGGTTTGCTACACGACACACGTGCAAAAACCATTTGAATTTTACTCTCCCAATGAATTCTAGAAATAAGAATGTTTCAACCCATCATCATCACCAGCCTAGATGCACAGGTCCACTGCTGGACGAGGCAAATCCCCATCCAATGGCTGGCGATTTGCCATAATCACTGCGCTTGGCAGGCGGCTTGGTGATCACAGATTGATGCTGCAGCCCATCCCCTGGTGTTATCCCTTAGTATGGCTTTTAATACATACACGGGAGGAGGAAAGTTCTATACTTAGGCCGAACACACCACGGTACACCCCAATAGACCATATTTCTTAATTTTCAAGCCATAAAGCCAAAATGTAGATTCTGTTCTTCCAATTTAGGCTTAGGCAATATTTAAACTGCGTTCTTTCAAATATACTTTATGACTACTTTACGCTCCAGAAAATTCTTGTTTTTAATAGCAAAGCCCATCACTCGGAGCATTCCTATCATCTTATTTTTTTTCTATTGTTTGAACTGGACTTATTACTAGGAGCCTCATTTCTCACACGTGTTCGATTCTAGTATAAACGGTCGCACGGTACGTGTCATGATCGATCATCAGCTGCCATCACACGAGATACTAATCGCACAGTTTTTGCCCTAGCACGTGTGAAAACCACTAATGACTTCTAACGAGTGAGAATCCCAATAGGAAAAGGCAGGTCGAGACGTAAGAACTCCCGCTAAGAACCTATATCTGCAATTTTACTTTCGCTAATACTGTACTAGTGAGTCAAATGGTAAGAAAGTGAAATAGGTTCTGTATGACCATCTGATTTGCTATTTCTAGGACTTTGTCGGGTATGTAAAGCCGGTTTGGGTTTTTTTTTTACTATAGCATACGTTAGGGTGGTACGGTTATGTAAAGTGCCCAGCGTCGCATAAAAACACCGGCAATACTGGGCTATTGTCGATGCTTTGCCCTATATACCCTGGGGAATGAGTTTTCGAATGTAGTTTCGGAGTTATACAGAGACAGTTTTTGGTGGCCCATGCCTTGTTGTGTGGACAATCGTCCACGCAAGCGTATTGCGCTAACTAACGTAAACGCAAGTAAATTGTGGGAATGGTATTGATCTTGAAGGGGTTATGTTATCTCCATACGTTAGCGCTTTCGCATTACGCTTAAGTTCGCTCGTACATTTATTACTTTATTTATTTTATCCACGTATGCAGGTTTTCCATTATACTCGGGACACGTTAACCGTTAACAACTCCTTTTTGAAAGTAGCAATTTGATCAAGGATTTAAACAAGTTAGTCAAATACATTTATTAAAAAGATTAGGTTGGCTTGTTAAATTTATTTCCATAAAACCGTAAATTTACGAAACTCTATAAATATGAAAACTCCATCGTTAAAAAAAATTGCAAACGTGACCATAACCATTAGCAAAATGCAAATAAGTCAATCCAAGGGTTCTATAACGGTTCAGGGTTGTGCAATTTCGCCTCCTGCCTTTACTCCTGAACCACTTTTCCATGCAATTTCCATAAGATTTGTACTAAATGTATGTTTTCCTTGTATTTCAGTTTCTTGGACGACCTGGACCGGTTAGGCGCGAGGGACTACCAACCCACCGAGCAAGACATTTTAAGGACTAGAGTCAAAACCACTGGCATCGTTGAAGTGCACTTCTCCTTCAAGAACCTTAATTTCAAGTGAGTGTGATGAGAAAATACGTGCATTATATGTGCCGTGGTGTGTCCGGAATAGACCCCTCCCGTGGATGTTTTAAAGCCGACTAAGGGATTACACCAGGGGATGGGCAGCAGAATCCACCTGTGTACACAACACCAATGCTGCTGCGATCACCAATTCGCCTGCCAAGGGTGGTGATTATGGCAAATCCTCCCATTGCATTCATAATTCATAATTAGTGAAAGAAATTTCAGAATTATATCAGTAGTTCCGGAGAGTACCTCCTACATCAATACTTTACCTCTATAATATTAGTACTTATAGATATTAAGTGGCAATGGGCAGGCCATATGGCTCGCAGAACCGACAACCATTGGTTTCAATGGTTTTCGAGTGGCGACCACGAACCGGACGACGCAATGTAGGAAGTTCCCTCTCTCGATGGACTAAAGACTCTTAGGAAGTCGGTGGATGGAGGCGACCCAAAACCGTTCGTCGTGGCATGCTATGGGGGAGGCCTATGTCCAGCAGTGGGAAGCCCACTGCTGATGTATATGCTGATGATGATGATACATTTAGAAGGTTGTGCACACATTTCTACCAAATCGATTTCCAATGGTTTGTTATTTTGCCGCGGTTGGCCTAATGCCCTACTAACGATTCGTATCGCAGCAAAAGTGCTGTGGTTAGCATAGATCATTAAATAAGTTAAAAATAAATAAATAAAACTGTTCAAGTGCGAGTCGGACTCCCGCACGAAGGGTTCCGTACCATTATCTATAAAAACTGCAAAAAATCACGTTTGTTGTATGGGAGCCCCCTTAAATGTTACTTTTATTGTTTTTTATTTGTTGTTATAGCGGCAACAGAAATACATCATCTATGAAAATTTTAACTGTCTAACTATAACGGTTCATGAGATACAGCCTGGTGACAGACAAACGGACGGACAGCGGAGCCTTAGAAGTTTGGGTCCGTTTTACCCTTTGGGTACGGAACCCTACAAATACACAAAACCGAAATCGAAAAAAATGCAAAAAAATAGTTGACACTTAGATGAATCCAATGACACATCATTTATCAAAATCTATAAAGAGGATATTAGGCTACAGTTGCTTTGGTTATTATTCTGAGGGCTGCAGGATGCGCCTTATGTGTATGTGGATGTGTTCCACATACACATAAGGCGCATCCTGCAGCCCTCAGAATAATAACCACCACCCGAAACATACAACATACACCCGAAAAACATAACACGCTCCTATTTTTGGGCAGTTGGTAAAAAATAATTTCACATTGCAGATTGTTCGACGTGGGCGGTCAGCGGTCCGAAAGAAAGAAATGGATCCATTGCTTCGAAGACGTTACCGCGATTATTTTCTGTGTAGCGATGTCCGAGTACGATCAGGTGTTGCACGAGGATGAAACAACGGTAAGACAAGCTTCCGCATGCGGGCTCACTCGCGTGGTGTCGGGATAAAAAGTAGCCTATATCTTAGTCCTGCCCCCATATTGTTTAACGAACTGATATCGTGATATCGCTTTCGATCAAGATTTCGTATTACATTGCACAGCGTGCTTTAACATCTTATCAAGAGCAGAAATATTCAAAGCATACAGCTCAATGTACTGTGAAATCGTAAACGAAAACGATTACCAGTTCGCTAATAATACTTTTTATTTTTATTTATGATTGATTGACGCTGTATCATTGCGATGCCATGTCCTCGAAAAAAATTAAAATTAAAAATCTCGCTTTATCAGGTACATGTTTTGTAACTAGGTACTTTCTCCTTCCGTATAATCAAAAAGCTTGTAATGGCAGGTCTTTACTGTCATCTCCATGTAAAATTTACTATTTAGTTGACAACTCAGAGGCCCAAGCACGAACATCTAACGTTATCGAGACGCTAGCGTTACGATAGTACACGTCAAATATGAACCAATCAACTTACTAAGATTTCAAGTTACCCTGATGTCATTGGTCAATATTTGACATTTGCGATCGTCTCGCTAGCTTCTTGGTAACGTAAATTATTCGTGCTGACCCCACAGTTCAGCACGTCTAGTACGGGTTTTGATAGTTTTCGAAAACTATATGAAGTTTCGTTTCCTCCCATACATTTACTGGGGGCTTAGTACATGTTTTGATAGTTTACGAAACTATACGAAGTTTCGTATCCTGCCATACATTTACTTACAGCGCCCTAGCGAAAACGAGAAGAAAACTAAGGACGCTGTCAGTAAATGTATTGGATGGAAACGAAACTTCATATAGTTTCGAAATCTATCAAAACCCGTTCTAAGCCCCCTGACAGCGTCCTTAGTTTTCTTCTCGTTTTCGCTAGGGGCGCGGCAAGTTAATGTATGGAAGAAAACGAAATGCATGTATTATAGTTTCGAAAACTATCAAAACCTTTACCCCCCAGTTGTCTTTTCTTAAATATAATCGGAGTCCGGCAGGGCTATTCACTATCTCGCGACAGGTTTGCAACAGGCGTAAATTTAGCAATAAATTTAATTTCATAAATTTTTCTCATACAAAAGTTAACGACAGCCCTGATTGCACAATTTATGCCTGTTGCAAACCTGTCGCGAGATAGAGAATAGCCCTGCGGGTTTCGATTGCATAAATATATTTGATGGTTTAAATTAAGATAAGTGAACTCTTATATTATTTATACAAGTTTGATATTGCGGCAACCAGATACAACATGGTACAGAGTCCATACATTTATAGACATGATCCATTTTTCAACAAACAACATATTATTATTCCAGAACCGTATGCAGGAGAGTCTAAAGTTGTTCGACTCCATCTGCAACAATAAATGGTTCACGGACACGAGCATCATCCTGTTCCTCAACAAGAAGGATCTCTTCGAGGAGAAGATTCGCAAGTCGCCGCTCACCATCTGCTTTCCAGAGTACACGGGTGAGTGCTTAGCGTAATGAACCGTATGCTTGCAGCAAAGTCTCAAGTTGTACAACAATTGCAATCCACGTGACTTCTATTATGTAGTCCGAGGGCAGAGTTTGTCCGGGGAAGTACTAACACTACAACCTACAAGCAGTAATGTGAGCATTGCTGTGTTTGGGTTTGAAAGGTATGGGCGTCTGTAATACAGGCACATGAGACGTTTTAACTTTGTCTCGGGGTGGCACTTTGGCTCAGCTAACTCTACTCTTGAGAAGAAAGTCAAGACTTCACAATGGCTCAATTAGCTGGTAAAAAGTTAGGAACCACAGCGGCCGAATTCAAAACAGTTTTATTGAAAAAAGATGTCATAATTTTCTGATTTTGTAGAGGCTAAGGTTCTTATTTTCGGCTGAAGACTAAAAAGTTCAACTTGAAATTTATTAACAAACGGTCAATGATTCGTGTTTCATATGGTTATAAGATTACTAGCATTTACTCGCGGCTCTACCCGCGTTGAACCTCTATTATAAATTATAGCCTATAAATGTTATTCTGATGTGTAAGCTATACTACTGAAAGTTGAATCAAGGTCCGTTCAGTAGTTTTTGTGTGAAAGAGTAACAAACATCCATTCATCCACACAAACTTTTACATATATAATATTAGTAGATAAAGGTGGGTTAATACGTCGTTATACAATGCAAATATATGCAATATAGCTATCGTGCTAATATTATTAATATAATGTACAAGGTCTTAGTATTCTATACAAGGCAAGCATCGAAAACGTTGGGATTATTACTTACGTGGTAAAGTTTTCAAAAACTAAAAGTATCAAAATTACAGAATCACTTCCGTGAATATACGAAATTAAACGCACGAAACGTTTCAGTAATTATTTCCTTAGCAATTGGTGCACAAAATAATGAATTTATGAAACTTTCCAATAATTTGTGACATGACGTTTTGTATTCTAATGAGCAATTTTTATATATTTTTAGGTAGAAATTCTGACATTTAGTTTTCTTATATTTAGGTATCATGACACTTAAAAGTTTGTTTTGCAGTAAGAATTTGTAATTTGTGTCTAGTTTAAACTAAAATGTATCTATATATGTATAATAATATAAAATCAAACTGGACAAAACATACCATCTAGAAATGCTGGTCATTTATAATTGTTCTGTAATTGTAATATTTGTATATTTTCAATAAATATAAATTAAAACTTGTTTAATTTTCAGGTGCGCAAGAATACGGCGAAGCGGCCGCCTACATCCAGGCGCAGTTTGAAGCGAAGAACAAATCCACCACCAAGGAGATCTACTGCCACATGACGTGCGCCACCGACACCAACAACATTCAGTTCGTGTTCGACGCCGTCACCGACGTCATAATCGCCAACAACCTGCGCGGCTGCGGCCTCTACTAGACACCGACCGACGCGGCTCAAAGGACCCACATCCGGACCGACTAATTCGAAGACTCGTTTTCCAAACGGCCAAGCTTCGTTTTCCAAACGGCCAAGATTCGTTTTCCAAACGGTCAAGTGTCGTTTTCAAAACGGTCAAGCTTCGTTTTCCAAACGGTCAAGATTCGTTTTTCAAACGGTCGGATGTTCCTGTGATGCGCACCGCTCGCGCGCAAATAACTATTGATATCCCCTCAGTGTAAGCATATCAAGGAAGAGCGCGCGAGCGGCGCGGCTGTCGGTTCGCAGCTACGCGTATATTTTATGGAATAAGCTTACTGGATTATATCGCCGATGCGCACATGGCTTCGGGCATTATCGACGCTCCGTCAGTTCACGACTAGATCCCGTTTCATAGTTACTTTCCCCCGTGTAATATAAACCGTTTCAGTTCGGCGGTCTCCGCTATTTAGACAGTTTTTTAATATGGATTAGCGTTGGATTCTAAATTTTGGTGCTAGGCGTTGTTTGTAGTTCGGTTGCCGGGTCTAGTCGTGCCGCTATGCCGGGATGGTTCCGTGCGCGTCCGAACCGTTCAGGTGAAAGCTGTTGCACGCTCAGAGGCCGTAGTTTGCTCACACTCACTCGTGAGCGCGTTTCACGGGCTTTTGCATAGACAATATAGTTGCCGAAACGGACCGCTAGAGGCGCTGTTTCGGTTCATACAAAAACACGTGAATCACACTCCCGAATGTGTGAAAGCAGTGGTGCATAACGACCACGGCCTCAGAATGACAGAAAGTCTTAAATTCTACAATAACTAAACACTGCATTTTTTGATCGATGCGGATTTGCTTGTTTCCGTTCCGAGCGCGCAATGGACAGTCTCCAAGACAAGAATACGCGACGGGGTTGAGTTGTGTTGCCACTTGCATTCTGTCGTTGGCCGCGTGCGGACCGTTAATGGAGCTCCCAGTTACAATATCCGCTTATATACTCACTCTCTTATACGGACCAAACACAGAAAGGAACCAATATACATACACGGTAGTGAGATGCATGAACTGAACACGTTCACAGGCCTACTAATAACTGATTACAAAACATCATTCCATTGTTAAGTATTATATCTCTGAGAAATTATTTTTTATAAACTTTTAAATGCACAAACTAACCGCTCTTTTGGAATAAGGTGTTATTTTACGTACCTACACGTATTTTAGCTAAGACCTTTGTAATCCTTGAAGTAATTCCACGCTGTTATAATTTTAAGCATCGTATTTACGCACAAATTTTTTTATACCAGTAAATAGCATTCGCCATATACAACTTTTCTATATTTGTGTTCATATTTTTTCTATATCATTTAGTAGGTACTCCATAAGATGTAGCCAGTTAAGATTGTATTCAATTACGGAAATCACGTTTTAGATATTTATTTAGCGTTGTTGGTGGTATGTAAACGCGACATGGTTAATTTTGTATTAATGGTTAATAGCCAATGTTTATGAATCATGTTAATCTTCATTATTTTGATGGCGGAGTCTGTATAGTAAGGTCATTTTGTATAACTAAGCAGTTATATAGTTCATAATAGTTCTATAGTGGGAGACGGGGCGTTCCCATATCTATCGCACGCGACAGTGTAAGATATGTGAGTATATAAACTTGTATACCCTCGCGAATTGGCGTAATCAAACACTTATATATACTATATAACATAATTTATTATTAATAATAAAAATTAAAATCTTACTTTTAAGCATTAGGACAGTAACTGTATCAATAAACATTAATTAATAATGCAATTAGACGGTAACCTTTACTATTGTCATAGTTATGTGATTTTATTTTCATTTTACGTTTATGATTATGTAAAAAGGGATTGTAATAAAGATTTAACGCCTACATTGTGACCGCGCGGGCCATCACAGTACACATTCGTTCTAAGGTTGATAAACCAAAGATATTTTGTAACTTTTATTTATAGCTGACGTTTGAGAACTAAATTGTTGTAGTGAATTAAAGTTGTGATGTCTTTGTCGGATTGTCGTCGCAATATTTTGATGATAGATGACTTCGGTCGGATTGTCGTCGCAATATTTCGATGATAGATGATTTCGGTCGGATTATCGTCGCAGTATTTCGTCTAGAAATCGATTTGAATTAGTATCAGTTTATGGTCTCCTGGTTCCTCGTGCGTGGCCCGCGACCTTGTTGCTAGGTAGGTTTTTTACTGTTATGTAACGATATGTGTACGTAAACTAATCAAAATAATATTAGAGCAGTTCAACATTCAGCCCAAAACCTACATTTAAGTAAGCTTCACAATACATTAAAAGGTTAATTGTGAGTGAGTGTGGAATGAGAGATTTTTTCATTCTTAATGTCTTCGCTGTGAAGACTACATGATCATGGGTTGGTGCGTGAGTGGTCTGAAACGGATCCGGGTTTTAAGACCCGCTCGCCGCGTTCGGTTATAAAATTAATCAGAAAATGATGATGCACTCATTCACTGATCTATGTCGTAGGATAACTAGTTACGAGTTGTCAGTTCGCATTTCAATGTGTTCCTCTGCCGCAGAACGATTTAACTTGTATATGCTTTAATATTTCGAGTGAATGTGATGTAAATTTTGTACACTGCCGCATTGTTTGTCCGCTCGAATCACATATTTAGTTTAAGGTTTAAGACAGTGATCTATCCGCACACGCCCATGGTATATCTTATTGTTTGCACAACGTGCGCACAAATGTGTTTACAAAGAACGCTCGCGCCCCGTAGGCTTCTTATTGAAGACTGAATTGTTGCGGCTCAAAATATTCTCGCGCTTTGTTAGCTCGACAGCGGGAGGTTTTTTAAACGAGTAGTTTAGTGATTGTGTCGAGATAGATCGTCTTATTGTAATCGTGATGTGGCATGCGTTCCGAGTACCCGCATCGGCATTCAGTCGATATTAGAGAATTGAGCGACATTCAGTCAGTATATTTTTTAAATATTAAAAGCAGTCTTCGTCACAATGTCGTCGATCTATATCGATAACAGCATGCTTCATTCATATTTGCCAAAGTTAATTACTAACCTCACTATTTATACCTACTGTATGTTCTTTGATATCTAAATTATGTCTGAGTTCCGGGGCGAGGCGAGGTGGCCCCTACTCGAGTATAGTCGTAACGGTACTGATCAGAGTACAATGTTGAGAAATATCTTATTTAGAATTGATGAACATGTAAACATTTGTTTCTAGTGCGTGCGAGGGATCGTTCGGAGTGCGACAGGGTGGTAGACGGGCGATTGCTAGCTACCCTCGCCCCGAACGATCCACTCCATTGAACAAATGTTTAAGAAAGTAAAATTTTTAGTCACTAGTGGGTAATTTTTGAATGTGATTCAATCTTATCATTATTTTTCTATAACGAGTGACATAATTTGAAACTTTAATTTCTTTAATTTCCGACTTATGTTTTGTAATTGTGCATTTACTGAAAGCGATGTATTTAACCAACGATGTTAATAAACAATATTTTGTCTTATTTGTATCTCGTATGCACTGGTATTTTTTATTGAATTTACTATTAAATGTACTTTTAAGTGTATAATTTTAAATAAATACTGAAAATGATTATATTCTAATTTTTATGTTCAAATAATTTCGGTTCGTTTTATTTATTTCCTTTCTGCCTCCTACACTTCCCGTTGCATTTTTATACATGATCAATTAATAAGAAAAAGTCATAAAATCTTTTCACATTGGACTTGCTTGCTTCTGACTATCCCTTGGGTGCAAGAATAGACAATGACAAATAATAAACTGGTACATACTTAGAGAATAAATTCTCTAAGGGTACATATGTACCAGGATAGGTGTAGGATTTTGTTTGAGTGTTTCCCAGTGGTCAGATTGGTGGTCAGACTAGTCTGGCCAACGGGAATTATTTTTCCCGTTGTTCAGATTAGCTCTTAATTTAGTAAAGTACTGTTGAATACAAAAAAATACGAAGAGGTCATGTAGGTAAATTTCTAAATATGTTTTATTTATAACTTGCACTGATATAAGTATATATAAGTTGGCATAAAGAACTTAATAGAAATATAACAAGAAAAGGACCCGGGTCCTTTTCTTGTTATATTTCTCAACAGTAAGTAGTCAACTTACTGAGAATTTTACAAAAAAATGATTTTACCAAAATAACAAATAAACGGACAAAGGAAAATATAATGAGAGACGAATTCATAATGTATTCACAAATGATGTTAACTACTGGAGAAAGCTGGCAGGTTATTGGCAGGCAGGCTTAACAGGTAAAAACGAAATCGGATTGGTTTATTCAAACACATCTCTCCTCTCCGCCTCGGTGGAAACCGGCCCTAAATGCCTAGAGCAATTACCGGCTCTAAGACCGACACTGATGAGTGCCTTTAGCCTAGTTCAATATGGTATTCAACTTACTGAGTAGGAACCAGGATATGGCTTAGAGAAGGGATATGGTAACTTACTGAGTACCAAGCTGCATCATCATCTAGATGCAAGACTAGAGTAGACGCCAACGCAACGACACAGATACATCCAAGTACCCAACACATTAGGGTTAACGTCAAACTTGCCAATGCAATATTATCATTTATTTTAGATTACAGAGCGCCTGATAATGAGCTAAAATTATTAAAAAATAAGTAATAATTTTAATATTTATAATTTTCCTCAAAATGAGCAAAATTCAGAAACGTTCTAGCAACAGTAGCAACCCTTAGCTCTCTGTACCTATAGTACCCTTGGAGCAAGGATAGTACCTAAGTACTCTGTGCTTTCCACCCACAGACAAACAAACGTATAGACTCAGTATACTATACATACGTATAAATAACATTTATTTTGTGTACAAAATACATTAGAATAGAATGTTTAGTAATTGAATTCCTTCCTTGTCGTAATTTAATTTAAGAACCTACTGCTGATATTTAGTTAAAAAGCTGTTCAGTGAGAGTTTTTGTAAATAAAAGAAAGATTTTGCTTATGGTTTTTAAAAGGTTTTAGAAACCACCCCAAAAATAGTTTGGAAACTATATTTATTTGCTACTAACCATGGCCGCTATAGAAGTAGACAAGAAAAGAAAACGAAATTCAAATTGGCACCGTGCTGAAAAGGTAGGTACCTAAGTTACAACAACAGGTGTAAAGCATTGATTTAATTAAATGTTACTAGGTACTGTTATACTATGTTACTAACTGTAAACCATAACCACCAAAAGTAGTAGCTCAGTTGGGAGATCAGACTGAACCTATCGTCTGTGTGTGAGTTCGAATCCACTCCAGTATTGTTTGTATTGATTATTATTGTGTATACTACCATAACATAACATAACACCCAACAGTCACACACGTAGCCCCGATCCCACTAGGATTCCCTTTATCGTAGGTATCAGGACAGCTACAAGTAGGTACCTTGGTACTATAACACCCAGAACTGGAACAAATTTTTGCAGAGCATACAAACATTTGTCCCTTAGCGGGAATCGATCCCGCAACCTCTCGCATCTCAACCGTCTACTCTCCCGCCGCGCCAAGAGGTCATACATGAATAGTGTGATTGATCACACATTGATTGTTGTAATTGTTTTGAAACAATCATCATCATCATAAGCTTGTAGAAGTCCATTGCAGGACATAGGCCTCCCCCTTAAAATGCCGTGATGAACGGTCTTGAGCCGCCTCCATCCACCGACTAAACAATACTTTCTAGATTGAAGTAACCCACCTACAAAAATGATTATGATTTTTCTAAAAAGTTTTCTATGTTTCAGAATTTATTAAGGGAATGTTTGAAGAGTGAGCTTGAAGTTATAGAAAACAAGAGTATCAAACAGGACTGCAATACCTTGAAAAAAATGGCATGGCAAAAGGTAGCACATCGTTTTAACCAACTGAATGCTGTAAAGAGGAATGTAGGAGAAATCCGAGGACAGTGGCGCAGATTAAAAAAAAAACTCAAAAACGATGAACTTGATGAAACACATCCACCATGCCATTTTATGTGTGGTTCTGATCCACTACACATGAGCTATGACATCACAACAGTAAAAATAGAAACAGATTCTGAAGATGTAACAGATGATGAAAATAATACTGTCACTCATGAACGGAGGAATGGTGAAAATCTGCATTCTCCATTAAATGCAGACGTTGAAAATAGCAGTTGCAGCAAATCACCGACAATGAAACGACACAAAAGAGATGGAAGTCTACCATACCTACCACCTGCAGAAAAAAGAATAGAAAAAGACAAAGTGCTGATGCAATCATTACAGGAAGAACACAATTTGAAAATTAAGCACATGAAAGAGGCTCATTCATGGGCTAGAGAGGAACACAATCTACAAAAACAAAAATTACAATTAGAAATTATGCTCATAAAGCAGCAGTTAGGCAATATAAATTAGTTTATAAGTCAATGCTTTTTTATTAAATTTTAACATTATTTTCTGACAGCTCTCATAACAAAATTAGTAAGGCAAGTGGAGGCAAGTGTAGTGGCAATGCCGGGCAATATTACGCAGAGACCACACCACAAGGGCTAATTTTAGGGTTCCGTACCTCGAAAGATACCAACGGAACCACTATGAGATCATTCAGGTGACCCAGGTCTATGTGTCACAGCCTATTTTCTACGAATCTACTGGACCAAAACACTTGAAATTTGGCACATATACAGAATTAGGAGACCCACTCACGGACGTATGGCGTAAATAAAAGAATTCTGATCTCGGGGCACACTAGAAAAAACAACGACATTATTAAAGAAAATATGCAAAAATTGACTATTCCCCAAGATACCTGTAACTTTGTAACCAAAGTTACAGGTATCTTGGGGAATAGGTTTGGAAGATCGTTGCATCCCCCTTATCTATGAAACCAAAAAATGTTGAAAAAAAAATACGGAATGTAGTGCCTCATTCATAGTTTTCTGGACTACTAAAATCTGGTTTCTACTTAATGGAAATCCTAGTCTTTAAATTCTTACGGGAAACGGAAAATATTCGTAATGGGAAAATGCGTATAAAATGTGTTGATTGACTAATAAGTTTAATGGTTAGGTATTACTTTATTAGCCTTTCTACAGAAAGGCTAATAAAGTACCCTCTCAACGCGAGTCCGACTCGCACTTAACCGGTTTTTCATAAAATGGTCCATAGTCATGGATCATGGTTCAGCGCGATCTTGACCGGTAATCGTGGTAAGTCCAATCGACCGGTGTGGAGAGCCTATTTTAATTGGGGTCATCCATAGAAAGACGTAGAAAAATCCTCCCTCAGCGGAGCCATCAATGATGGTGGCCTCCGGGCGCTGGCGCTATAATGCCCCCCTATTCCCTAAGCTGAAACTCGCTGAGAGAGGAGAGACACAGTGCCTTTCAGATAAGGAATAGGGGGCAGGTTTTTGTTGGTTCTGGCTTACTTGCTGTCACTGTCAGACGAACGAACAATATCAATGTCAGAATCAATTATTAGATAGGTAACCTCAAAATTTTGCTGGCTTCGCTTTTGTTTGGCTTCTTTCTTTCATGTTTGTTGTTTTTAAATACTGATTTGTCTGTTGTGGACATAATGAAAGACGTAATAGATGTTATGGCCTTGCAAAACAATAGACGTGAACGACGACTACCAGATTACCGGAGCGCGCCTGGCCATAGTTTAGCCACAAACTTCATATTCGAGTGTGGCATAAAACTAGGCTTACAACCGGCCTCCGTCGCCACTGCAGCAATCTTCTACCACAAATTCTTCAAAGAAGCGGATAAGAACGATTACGACTGTTATGTGATTTGTACAGCTTGCCTGTGTGCCGCTGGAAAGTCGAGGGACGAGCCTGTGAGGTTGAGAGATGCCGTGAACGTTGCTCAAAATTCTATCAACCGCGGCGCCGGGCCTCTGGAGCTGGGAGAAGAGTATTGGTCGTGGCGCGGAGCGGTGGCCCAGGCAGAACTACTAGTACTCAGATTGCTGGGATTCAACTTGGACGCGCCGTCTCCTCACCGATATTTGCTTCATTACTTGCGTTCTCTTCAAGAATGGTTCCCGGCGGCTCAGTGGCGGTCGTCACCTATCGCGAGAACTGCTATGGCATTCCTGCAAGACTTCCATCATTCCCCATTTATTTTAGATTACAGAGCGCCTCATATTGCAGTGGCAAGTTTGACATTAGCCCTGCATGTGTTGGGTGTATCTGTGCCGTTGGCATCTACTCTAGATGATGATGCAGCCTGGTACTCAGTAAGTTGTATACCATATTGAACTAGACTAGAAATACAGTACAAGCTCTATAGACTGGTGCTCATTAAGCAGTGTCCAGTCCAGCAGGGCTACTCTTGATGATCTACTCGATCCTAATTCAAGATTTAGTGTCATTTGTCTTCAGAGATTACTAGATTCCTTTGTCATTTGGTACTCTTGAATTACCAAATCTTATCTCTTATCTTGAATTATCAATTCTTTTTATTTCTTGAACTAGCGCACAATTTGGAGTGGAATTTTATGGAACTAAGTGAAATCGACTTTCTGTTGTTCTTCACGTAAAGTCAATCGTGTGCTATAGAGCACAATCGAGTTTGAAATGGAGATAGCTCCAATTCAAACTCGATTTGGTTCAAGAGTATTGGAACTGCGATTGGTTGGTTGATTGAACTGTTTTCAAGAATAGCCCCACTGTCCTTTTTATGAGCCTCTGGACACTACTTAGGTCTATAATCCAGCAACAAACGTAATATACCCTGTGTACTCTGGCATTACAGGAAGGAGATATTGTTTTATCTACTTGCATATTAAGTTATCCAAGAAAGAGGGGGGAAAAGGTTGTGCCTGATTATGATAATGTGCGTGTGATTAAATTAAAATAATCTTGTTCTAGGTCTTCACCAAAGACCTGCAAAAGGAGAAGAACTGGGAAATAATGGAGAAAATTATGCAAGTGTATGGAAGAGAGCCAGAACCAATGTAAATGTTGAAAATAATAATACTTGTGTGAATGATTAAAATAATTTTTGTGAAAAAGTATTTATTTTAATTACTACATTGCTTAGTGTAGAACTTACCGTGGCGTGTCCTGCATGTACGTGAACGCACTGATAGAGGAGCTCAGTAGGGCTCGTGTCGGATGCCATGTCGACGGAGTACCTGTCAATAACATCAGCTACGCGGATGACATGGCTCTGCTGAGCGCCTCTGTCTGTGGCCTGTCAAGGATGCTAGGTATTTGTGAAAAATATGCGCACCTACATGGCTTACAATACAATGTAAAAAAGAGCGAGTGCATGGTTTTTCAGGTCAAAGGTCGCCAATGTCCGTCGATAATTCCTGACATAAAATTGTATGGTACGCCGCTAAAGATAGTGGCTCAATTTAAATACCTTTGACATTGGTTGGCATCTGACCTGAAAGACGATGCAGACATAGAGAGAGAGCGGAGGGCGTTGTCTGTCAGAGCGAATATGATTGCCCGCAGGTTTGCTCGTTGTTCAACGGATGTTAAAATCTGCCTATTCCGAGCCTATTGTTCTAGCTTCTACACGAGCAGCTTGTGGGTTAGTTATACGCAAAGACAGTATAGCGCCTTTCGCGTTCAGTATAATAACGGATTCAGGGTGCTGGTGGGGCTGCCCCGGTTCTGTAGCGCATCGGGGATGTTCGCCGTGGCGCGTGTGGACTGCATCTACGCCACCATGCGTAAGCGATGCACGTCCCTGGTGCACAGGGTCCGGGCCAGCTCCAACAGCATACTAAAGGCTTTTTCAGACAGGTTTGACTGTGTGTACCTCATCCACTGTTCTATGATTCATTTTAATAAGGAACTAAATTATTTATTCAATTACATTACAATTTTGACATTTAATAACCTAATTATGACATACTTCATTCAAATTCAATTCAATTCTCAGGATAACAACTAAAGCAAGTGTTTTATGATTGTGTAAATTCTATTTGATTTTTTGACCTTTAACTAATCTAGGATAAGAAACTAACTAACACAATATGATCCATATGTTGATTGAAATAAATGAATAATAATAAGATCCTTAACTAGGTGCAAAGTGCGTGTGGTTCCTATCGAACAAGGAGAAACTAATTCATAGTAAAAGAAAACCTAAAACACCTAAGTCAAAAGTAAAATGTAAAGAAAAACTAATGCGGTTTCGCAAATGTTTCCAAGACACCCTACGCCTGATATGCTCAAAAATAACAATCTAATAAATAAATATACAGATGGTGCTAATTAACATGTTAGCTGTCGAGGGGCAGAGCGACATCAGGCCACGCGGCTTTATCATTAATATAGTCTTCTAGCAAGATCATCTCTATCATCAAAAAAAACTGAATATCATCATAAGTCTGTAGAAGTCCACGACGAACGGCCTTGAGCCGCCTCCATCCACTGACTTCCTGCGACGTTTATGATGTCTAGTCCATCGAGGTCCCAGCTATACCGCGTCGTCCGGTTTGTGGTCGTCATATTTTTTTTTTTCAGATCAATTGATAACGAATCGGTCAAATAAAACTAAAAATAAGCTGTGTTCAAATCATAGTCTTGCTCGGTAAAGGGTCCGCACTCCGCAGTCAGTAACCAATGTATTATTATTTCAACAAAAAAACGATTTTGTAGAAATTCACAGGATAGGGACTTTTGAGACCAAGTAAACGATATAGCTTGGTCACACAGCCGGGAAAATCCCAGTTCTCGGGCAAAGTCCGTCGTACAATACCGGTCTAAAATAGGGTTGCATGGGTTTTTAGAGGTTTCTCAGAGTTCTAGTGGAGGTTGGAGGACTTGGAGAGGGTATGTAAGGATTTTAAGAGGTTTGAGCTTCATGAGGTTTCCTAGGTTTTATTGAGGTTGTAGAGGTTTTTACGGTGTTCAGGCATTTTAAGGTTTTAGTTTATTGGGTTTTTTCGAGGTTGTATGAGTTTCCAGGGGTTGCATGCAGAGTATTTTGTTTATTGGGGTTCCGAGGGCTTGTAGGATTTTTAGGCGTTTTAAGGGTATGTTCCAGTTTCCGAGCAAAGTTCGGTATTCCATAAACTAGTAGTAACTGTATTTAGAATGCATTGTTCGCTTTATGACAGATTAGCATTAGGACAGATTCGCTCTAAGGCAGCTTTCCGATGAAGTTAAAAAATTATTCATTTTATAAAAATGGGAAATTTTCACGTAGGTACCGATATGTTGGTGGAAGCACCAACAGGTTTCGACCCTAATCGAGGGTCTTCACCAGGGTGGGTAGCGGAGGGAGTGAGTCAATGGCAGATTCGATAACGAGTTTTCTATTTTCTTTCGTTTATGAGTGATTTTTTTATTTTTTTTGTATCTACACTAAATAGTTAAAGCTTTAATACCTTTATGTAACGAATGTTACCTATATAGGTACATACAGTTTATATAAACTGTATGATAATAATTCGTCACACAAAGGTAGGTATTCTCTATTAATGAAATTGTCAAAGCCAAAAATCAAGACAGAAATTTAAGAAGGAACTCGTTGCAAAAAAAGGCATAGTTTCAGGGCCGGATTTAAATTTGTGCCGCCCTGGGGCACGAAAATGCCACCCTATGACTTAAATTTTATTTTAATAGTTTTGATATCTTATTTTTTAAGAATTAGAATAACTAATTGTTGCAGGAAATTTATTATGTATTATATAGCATTTATTATACATTATGTTTTATTTATATTAAATAATATACAAAATTTTAATGCGATATACTACATACTGATATACTTGAATTATATTTCTTGAAAGATAAAATGTTTATTTAAAAGAATTAGCTAATTAAAAAATAGTTTTTTTTTTCTATACTATTGTATAGAAAAAGTTTTCTCACTTTTCAAATTTTGCCGCCCTGGTCACTAGCCCCGACTGCCCCTAGTATAAATCTACCACTGTAGTTTAAAGTTAAAGGAGAAAGATATAAAAAATGACATGATAATCACTAGTGTACTGAAAAACGAAATTTCAGTGTTAGAATGCATAGAACGATTGTGCAGGGTGAACTGTATTAACTTAAGATCCTAATATTGTTGTCGAAGTCTTATAATAAATCGAATCTGTCCTAAGGCTAATCAGGGGGCTTAGTACGGGTTTTGATAGTATACGAAACTATATGAAGTTTCGTTTCCATGCAATACATTTACTGACAGCGTCCTTAGTTTTCTTCTAGTTTTTGCTAGGGGCGCTGTAAGTAAATGTATGGAAGGAAACGAAACTTCATATAGTTTCGTT
Source organism: Epirrita christyi (assembly GCA_951392215.1). Classification (NCBI taxonomy): domain Eukaryota; kingdom Metazoa; phylum Arthropoda; class Insecta; order Lepidoptera; family Geometridae; genus Epirrita; species Epirrita christyi. The sequence continues at coordinate 5,632,182 of OX595851.1, forward strand.
AACTATCAAAACCCATACTAGAGGTACTGGCCTAATGCTAATCTGCCATAAAGCGAATCTGTCATAAAGCGAACAAGGCTTTAGAATGACTTTTTAGTTCTTAGTATTGCTCGTGCGTGATGGTTGTACTAATATTTATTCTGTGGTGATGGGTAACTACGACCTAGAAAGAACTAACCAGTGTGACGACGAACGAGCAAGGATTTTAACATACAGTTAAATTAAACCTACCTACCTGGATTTGGGTCGGATGCAATAGCCTAAGGAAAACGAAATAACCAACACAATTTAGATCTACAAACAAATATAATTCAGTTTTCTAACATTTTACGATACATAATTTTATAAATGTACAGGGTAAGCTCATGACGTGGAGAAGCGGTACTAGTTTACAACTGGCTACCTACCGGAACATACGACGTATGTGGTGCAGTTACTTTTAGAAGGGATGCGGCGCGGCGGCGGTAGCTACCGCACTGATATGCTTTCACATGGGTATGACTTACACCTACTGTGAATCTCAAATGTATGAGGATTTACCATTCCAATGTGCTGTCCGGTTACATCTACATTAGATACCAATGACTAGTATAATTTATAAAAAATTACGCTACAGTTAAGCGTATTAAATTCCAATTTTACACCAGTAGTCCAGAGAGAAAGCAGTGGAATAGTGCGTTGGGCGCATTCGTCGGCCGAACTGTGGGTCCCGTGGAAGACAACAGAATCAAAACCTCCCACCAAAATACGCATCTAAACATTTGTGCATCTATTTTCATATGAATAGGTAAGATATAGCGAATCGATTACACATATTTTTTATTCATTAAGAAATGGATACCTATACACATGAAATACAGCATTGTTCTAATAACAATGCACACGAATTCAAAGTCTCTTACACCAGTTTAACGAGAAATATTACCTATGATTGATTTATTAAAATCTATTAAATAATTTCACACAGACAAAATTTAACACATGGTATTGCAAACGACATTTATAATGACTTTAAATTGTTATTGCACAAATACTATTTACTACTGGGTTCTTAATACACTGGGGACACACAGACAGACAACGTGGCGGTCACGTCGTGCACCATACCGGTACCTGCGTAACACACAACATTATACATGGGGAATATCAAACTATGCTTTCAAGACTTCACAAAATTCACACATTCAAAGCTTTGTATCAATAGAGCAACTTCAGATTATACAGCAATTTATTTATGACACCAAAAACATTTTCAGCAAAGTGGACAGTTGTTAGAATATTTCATGTCAAGCAAATGTTCTTGTTAAACGATATATGCATGTCCTCACAACACATTTCACAATTTCACATAGAAAAGGCAGTTTAAGTTAAAAACACGAGATTAATATTAAGTTGTTAGTGAGAGAGTACGAAACATGAAACTGTTACCAGATTTATGGTTCTGTATGAAATAGGCACTTCAAGTGAAAACTTTAAAATAAAGCTATGGTCATATACATAATATGAATATAAAACTATTTATAAATTAAAATGTCAACGAGTAAAGATGGGAATGTATTAGCTACATTACACACAAACTTTTCATTATATTTGTTAATTATACGCAAACGAAGCACAGTAATGAACAAAGAATATAATGCCTATCTAAATATAAACATGTACGTTTCAATAAAAATGAAATGTAACTTCTATGGCATCTGAACGAAATTTGTACATTTTTGTACCTGGCGTCGTATGACGCACCTCACCCTCAGGATTTTACTATAAATTCAATTTCCCTAATCTAATAATATTAAAATTACGATAAGAAATGACAAAATCTAACTACTACATAGTAAATATAGACTTAAATAGCTCTACATGATCATAACGCAATCACCTACTTTGGCTGGACTCACAAAAAAGGTTATGTAGTGTTTTTGTCTAGAAAATATAATACTGGAAGTTTTGCCTGAGGGTCGAAAGAAATGTGAACAGCGGTGTTGGCTACTCATTATATAGATAAATAGATCACACAATTAATCAACTGACGTGGTTCAACAGTAGCTGTCGTTGCTTTGAATGCAAATGAAATATCACCTCAAGGAATTCCAGATTTGCTGGACTGTGTTTCCAATATTATCAAAAACTCAACACACCTCAGATCTTTTACGTAAAATTGTTAAAGACCAAACAAAACAATAGGAACTCTCTACTAGAAAAAGAAGCATTTAATATTAGATAAAAATAACTAAAACGCAAACAAATTCTTTTCCCTTAACAAAAGTTAGAAACAAAATAGTTATAATTAAAAATACTCTGCAAAAACTAATTACCTAAATAAACATTTCCCCCAATCAATGTCGAGTCGAGAACCAATCACCTCACGTAAATGAACATGCCCGGGGAACTCATGCCTTCTGGATACAAATCTGTATTATCATAATTTGGCATTCAATCTGTACTCGCATCACATAACATCACCATATACATATATCGTCAAAAAAATCTTTAAATAGAGTTCAAATAAATAAAGAATGAAGTGATCGATTTCATCTAATCACAAAGTAATAACTTTATCTACATGGTAGGTATAAGTTTGAAGAAAAGCTTGTGTCAGTGAAAATATCTTATGTTTAGGAAAGAGTGAAAGAGCAATTGAGAATACCTCACATCCGAGAGCTAACCAATATTGCATTGACACTAATTACTTAATATATTGTAATCTTTAAGACTAAAATGCCTTTATCACCATCAGATATCCACGCGTTATCGTTTAGAGGAGTCCGTGGAAAGCAAATTAAATGTATTTTCATTGTACGCAAGATTTACTATTGCACGTGAGAAGACAAGCGCCCTCGTATAAATCTTTATGCTATTTTTTATATTATTAGTTTATGGCACATAAAATGAGCGTGTTATTATTTTGGTTTCCGCGGCTCGCGTCTTTTCTATATTGAAGTTGTTATTGTTACCCTATAAACTTAGCTACTAAGGCATTTTTCTACCTAAATAAGCGTATATTCGTACCAATGCAATATTATCTAACGCTCGTTTTGTGATTTCGCCTTCCAATAGCGTAATCGTACTTACGTAGTTTGTTTTAAGTAAAATCATTATGGCACTATTTGAAAATTGTCTCTATATGTAGACTATGGCTGTATGGAACAATTTATAAGTTTTGTACAGAGGTAACTACGTATTTTGTTGATCAATTTAATAATTTGAGAATATGTTAAAGGTATTTTTTTTTGGAACAGCATAATCTCGGCCCAATAAACATTATGAAATAAATTAATGAAATTCATGAGCAATATGAGCGAAGTCGATGTTTTTATGAGATCAAATGTGTGAGACATTCAGTGTTAAACGTTCGATGCATTGCTCATGTTAGTAGCGGATTGACAAGGCATAATCACTTCATAAAAGGCATCTGAATATAGTTTCGTTCACAGTTACCAGTTGGTGGTAAAATATGCTGCCAAATACCAAAGACCTTATAGGGACTTAGATTCTTATTTGGCAACTCATGGCAAAGTGGAGTACTGTATGCATTGGTAGTAGAACAGATTAACAAACAAAAATAAACTTTTCCCAGTAACAAAACAAAAACAGCAACTTATTGATTTTTGTCATTGTTATTTGGTTGGTAAGAGCACTTTCTCAAATATATAGCGCAGGCTAAAGTCGAAAGGTTTTTCCGAATCAGGTCTAGAAATATACTAACCCTAGTTGAGATTTTCCCACTCAGAATTAACTCTAGAAGAGATTTCTCCATAGATCTGAAGGGATATTCTCCATGGGGATTAAAGCCGTGAGTGTATGTATGTATAACTAAAATATTTCACGAGAATGCCTTGTCAGTCCTTTGTTAAGGTGCAACATAAAGTAGATTACTGCACGTGGAAGGTGGGTGTGGTGGTAGTTCATCGTACATCGGTCAAGTTGCTCTTGTCTCCAAACAGTTTGACGAGCTGTTCCTCGTAGTCATCGATGTTCCGCTTCATGATCTCCATGCACGGCCCCAGCAGGCGCTCAAACGTTTCCACGTCTAGGACTGGAATTAAAAATAGTATTGTTGAAAACATACACTGTAGACTAGTGTCCTCTCCTTAGCCATTCCTCGGTCTAGAGTCTAGACTGGGTCTGAGTCTAGACCAAGGAATGGCTAATATCTTACAAAAATCTTAGGTGGTTGGATTGCGATTTTAGAATCGAATATACAGGATGTTTTTTTAAAATGGGACAGTATGGGGATATCCGAAATAAGAGATACGGGAAAACTGTCTTTGGAACCATTTGCTCATTAAGTATGAAAATGATTTTGGCATAGTTATTTTTGACGTGTTAACGTCTTATAAATCGATGGAGCCGGCTGCACGCTCGAAAAAACATGACTAATGCGTCGTAACCTCGTCATACGTCGTTACCTCGTCATGCGTCACCTCGCAAAACGCATGCGGTGACGCTGCATGCGCGCGAGCGCGGAACGAGCGACAAAGAAGCACAATAACGACGTTGACACGTTGAACTATCGTCAGTAAACCGACTTTACAGACAACCGTTTTTTTTGGTCAAGCGTGAGTTCTCCATAAAAATGAGAAGTTTTGATCAAAAATTTTTTTATGCGTATCGACTCGGTTTCATGTAAGGATTGTTTCATTGTATCGGAAGAAAAAAATCTGAGCAGCGGAAGTTAGTCAAATTTAATAAAATGTTTTCTCATACAATTTGTAAGCAATCTGGTACCTACGTTAGTAAACCTATTGCAATAAGTTTTCAAAATGGCCTCTCTCTTGCTGTTTCCAGGTACGGGCACGTTTCAGAACAATTCTAGAGGCCTTCCCATTTAAAAAAAACACCCTGTATATGTATTTGTAAATATTGACAAAATGGCATTTAGAACAAGCAACTTAAATTTTTTGGTCACAAGTATTCTCTCAATGTCAGTAAATGGTCTGTCTGTCAAGACTTTTTTTTTCCTCCGTATTATAAAGAAAGTCTTATATTTAGGAATTTTAACTTTTCCACAAAAACGCTATAGGTAGGACAAGCCAACAAACCATCATAATAAAGGCAATAACGCAACGTAAAGTTGGATTTATTTATAAATAGGCATCAGAAAACCTACCTCTTTTTAAACTAGTACATTTTCATTAATGTTTCTCAGGATAGTCTTTTTTACACAGTTTTCTTTAGGAAATTAGTTGGTAATAAATGAAAATTGTCACTCACAAGCAACTTTAGTAGGTCCAGCCGCGTAGGCGGAAGCAGCGCGCGGCTTGTGGGTCACCAGAGCGAGCTCGCCGAAGTAACCGCCTTTGCCTGGAATAATAAAAATTGTGTTCAAACATGTTGAGTAAGATAGATACAAGTGGGCAGTAAAAATTGTTAAGTTTCTTTGTTACATTCATCACGTCCATTCATGTCGAGTAGTGCGCATGTTGCAATGCGTCGGCCAATTTGGCGCGCTTTGGGCTTGTTACTTGCCGTGGTGTGTCCGGCCTAAGAATATACCCTTCCGTCTCCACCCGCAGATGTCGTAAAAGCCGATTAAGGAGCGATGACATCAGGGGATGGGCAGATTTGTAGTGATTACGACAAATTCCCCTCCATTGAATTATATGGCAGAGGCCTCGTCTAGTCTACGGCTGACGAGAAAAAGGCTTGTTGCACTATTCAATTGCAACAATTTTATTATTATTTCTTTTTTGTTTTGTTGCTTCCGAGTATCATGGCTGCTGTGACGACAGCAGCATTCTAAGGTGAGGTTGAAAAACAGCGTGGCTGAGCCCTCGTCCTTTTCTCTGTACCTTTGTAACTAAGATTAGTGTAAGTGAATAAATACTCTTTTTTTATTTTTTTATTAAAATCGTGAGTGGTTTATGTATGTATGTATGACTGTTGATTGAGTGTGCGCGTTGCCGACGTATCGCTCAGATTGGTGCGCTATTTCGACCCGTTGTAAAGTTTTGCCCTCTACCCATGTAATTTATCTTAGTAACTTACCGAGCAGCTTGACCTCGTGTTCATTGCCGTCGTCGCGGGCAATGCGGATGCTGATGGAGCCGTCTTCCACGAAGTACATTCCGTCGGCTGTGTCGCCTTGCCGGATGATCAGCTCGCCGTCCATCAGTGTGCGCGGGAGCAATGCATCGGCCAAGTTGGCACGCTCGTACGGCTGTGGGGTCAAATTGTACGATGGATTCATTGAAATCCGCATCCTTCATGTCGACCTTCATAGCGCCGCGGGTGTGTAGCCGGCTGAGATGCGAGGGGTGCGGGTTCGTTTCGCACTTATTTGACAATTGTGAAAAACACTTGAGAGTAAAACACAAACAAGACACGTAAGAGTTTTATCTACCTATCTCGGTGACGTCTATAAGTTGTGACAAGACGGAAAGCGATCGTTTTCCTGTCCGGTACAAACAAATCTAATTGGCTTCATATTTTCCTGGAAATGTTGCGATATCAATACCTTAGTATTATTGATAAAGATTATAATCAAACCTTACCTTACGTTTATTAGACGACTGAAATGATTTGTCAATGAAAGGTAAATTGAATGTACCGAAGAGTTATTTTCGTTTTTGCTTCTATTATGAAAATAGACGTACCTAACTAGAAGAAAACCTTCACAGATTTAATATAAAGTTTCGTGGTTTGCGTCGGCGATACAAAGACAAACAGAAAAAAAACTGGTCTGACGGGTGGAAAAAAAATGCCGGACTCGCGTGGAGAGGGTTCCATACAAATAGACTGCCATAGTAACCACTAGACCAATTAACTTATTAGTCAATGAACACAATTTTATAGGTTCTCGTTCCGTTTCCCGTGGGAATTTGAAGATTTTGGATTTTCGTTTAGGTTTTCCTGAAAGTATGAGTGAGGCCCAATATTCCATATTTTTTGGCTCAGGAGGTAGGGGAGAAGGGGGGGAAGGGGAAATGGTAAATTTTAGCATATTTTCTTTAATATCTTTTAAACAAAGCATTTAAATAAACAAAATATAATTAATTTTGGACGTAGATGATAGATATGTAGAAACAACAAACAGTATCCCCCGATTTTGGTATCATCAATTTACTGAATTGCCTCCCACTAGCAAATTTGATGACGTATTCACGTCAAAAATGAATAATACATAATTAGCAAAGTACAAGATGCGGTTTTATTGCTGAAAGTGATTTCTCCCAGGCAACCTAACACATAGTACGCATAACGACACACAGTGTACATTGTTCGAACAATAGGTATATGGGTTCCTGATAGAAAACAATTTAGAAGGCTTTTATGAACAATTTATATTAGATATAAAAATTAGTTGAAGACAATAATATGGAAGATAAGTAATACTTATATTTTGAAGGTTACAGCTATTGAAGTAATATTCCAATTCCAAGTCAATTATGTGCGCCAAGTGAAAGATTGTACAGACAGACCGCCCCTTATCGACCGCGCCCTAATCTTGCCTTAAATCAGTATTAACTGATAAGGATATCGCCTACGTAGTCTATCATGTGACGCTGTCTATTACCTATTATCAATTTTATCGGGCAGTTATCGTATTGCTTCTTCTGAATTCTGATTGTCGTTGTTGTGTCGTGATACAAGTCTATACTGTCCACACATTACCGGCATTGTTAGTGTTTTGCCAGGAGCGCAATGGCCGGCCACGTACGAGTATATTAATAATAAAGCCGCGTGGCCTGATGTCGCTCTGCCCCTCGACTGCTAAAATGGAAATTTGCAATATCTGTACTTACCTATTTACATGTTTGTATTAGATTATTATTTATAAGTATAACAAGCGTAGCGTGTGCTGTCTTGCATATTTTTGCTGATGTTTATTTACTTTTGACTACCTTCCTAAGGTTTTTAAGTTCTCATTTACTATGTATCAGCAACTCCTTGCTCCGAGGCACCACACAGGCGCTTCTCACCTAGTGGTAAGACGGACCATTTATGTAAGCCAAGCCGAGTTTGTTGCCTGATTCTTCTAGGCTTGGTCGCGTTGGAACAGGAGTAATTTAATTTTATATAAGACGATTCAAAATGATCCTTGTGATTTCAATGAATAAAGTTCTTTTTGACTTTGACTTTGACTTTGAGTACGTACAAAATGTCATCATCATTAGCCTGTAGAAGTCCACTGCTGCTCATAGAATGAACGGTAAAAAACGGAATGAATAAGACGAACGGTCTTGAGGCACAAAACAAAATACTCCGGACGGTACACGGCAGGGATGTGTGTGGATGGTCCTTAAACAATTAGATTGTAAATAAATCCCATCCGGAACTTCAGATACATAGATGGACTACACCTACCATTAAGAGTAAAAAAAACGCACAGTAATTATGTTCCTAAGAAAACTAGGAACGATCTCTAGCAAAATCCATCATCATATACATATACAATAACAGACGCTCCCGAGAAAATGAAGGTTTAGAAAAATATCATACATATTTTACATGAAAAATCGTAAAATCCCTCCGCGTAATAAGCGCTGCCACCTGTCAAGTAAACGAATTTACTAACAGACGCCCGGCTTATATTATATTAGTTTAGTTTCATCGTGGAAGGGAATTCTAGAGCGCGCGGTTCTGAAACTTGAGTCTGCCGGACTACTATAAAAGCAGCTTATTAAACTTTTCAAACTTCCCGAAAAATTTTCTAAAAAGGAAACTGCAAAAGTCTTCCTCCTCATTCAGAGTTCTTTGTGATTGTCTTTTCAAATATTCCTTGTTTTTCAATCTTTTATTATTTCCCCGCGATGGAGTATGGGCGGCAAATACCCAATTCGCAAAATGCCTACAGGCCTAATAGCATTCACAATTCGCCAAATGATCTATTCGATATTGGACTAAAGTGTAAAAGGGCTATTTAAATTTTAAATGACCAGTACTTAAAAATACAAATTTTAGTAATACCCGATTCTCAAAATGCTTTGTCTAAAACGGACTAAATTTTCTAAAGACTAGATTTTATTTTAGAAGCAGTAAAGTGAGTCTTTTTGGTGTACATTGATTGACCTTGATCCTGACACTTTTTTTTTTTAAATCGTAATAAAGTTTAAAAATTTCATGTTTCCAATTTTTGTTTTAAGGAGAGATCAGCAGTTTTTTTCTTTATGTAATTTTGTGTTAATAAAATGTATGGTGACTCATATTTTTTTTACCTTCATTTAAGGAGTATTACATTGTCTATTAAATACAATTTATTGCATTAATCTATCATTTTTAGTTTCCGAGATTTTTAACATTCTTTAAGTGACCCGGATTCATTGCTCTCGAGTGTAGTTAAACTGACGTTTTAGGGGACGTTCTATTTTTCTAAAGTTAGTTAGTCCATTTCAGAATTATGCATTTTGAGCATCAACCATTTCCTAAATCGGTCTTTTTCAGAACTGCCCGGTTGATTTTTAATTGTTAGTCAATTAGAAATGGTAATTTTCCAATTAAGGTATTCGGCGAGTCAAGCAGTCTTTTCTCAATTAGGTATTTGCCGCCTAAGTCCGCGATGGATGCACAGGCACACGCTGCGCTAACAAGAATGCATTAAGATTTCCTTCGCTAAACTGACCATTTAGAGACTAAGTAAGCAAGATTTATGAAACACTAGATTTTAACGGTAGACTCAATAGGTAATAGGTAGGTTTAAGGGTAGACGAGCTCTATATATTCAATTGTTCCGTTTATTATTCACTCTTTCGATGAACTTGGTTATGCTTGTATGGTTATCACCATTACAAGTCCTATAAACGAATTCAGGGGTATGCCACGAAAATTGTTCAGAGACGCTGAATTTTTGTAGTCTAACTAGCTAGTAGATTACTTTTTCAATATTAAAATGGGACAAATTCTTTTAAAAAAAGTTGCATTTAGTAGGAAAATGTTTAAAATTTATTCTGGAATCATTCAATGTTAACTTAAGTGGTGAAAACTCTATGTCCACAAACGCGAGTTCATCGCGGTAGATGCACACGCTGCGCTAACAAGCGCGCATTTCCTTCGCTAAATTGACCCTTTAGCTAGATGCTTTTGAATTTATAATAGGCTATTCATCCATGCAACTGGGGCTCTGAATACTGTTGACGTCATATCAATATGAAATTATGTTTTGCCTCTAATTTGTAGATGTTGAAAAATTAATTTAGCCGTTATTACCACAAATGGACACTAAAGTTTGGATAACATTTTATATTGCAGGGATCAATGTTTTAGTCAAGGTTTTTACTAACTAACCAATTGAGCGTCAATAAACTTATTTTATTGTTATTCTGAATAAACAATTGAGCGGTAAACCACTATACTATTATTGTTATTTGTACTAAAAATGTATGAATTAATAAACTTCGGTTCTGCCTGACACACGCCAGCCGATTCAGCGGCACGCTCCACTCGGCTCGTGCGTTGTTGTTCACTCACTATTCAAACTATACTCGTCGCTAGCGCGCCAGGCTCCTCGGAACCTATGGCGACTCTAAATAGTATTAGTTTTTTCCTACAATTTCAGAATGATCGTTATTTAGAATTAAACGCTCAAAATCTTAATAATGTAATGTTCAACTGAAAATTTTAAGGCCCCATTATATTTGATGCTTATTTTATTAAATTCCTGTAATATTTTGCAGAGTTTGAATCTCACACCAAACCTCATCACAAGAATGGTTATTTTAGGGGCAATATGAACACAAAAACACGAGCGCGGCGCAGTGACGAGGTTTGGTACAAAATAATTACTTCCTCATAAAGTAATTATACAAAAGATACAGCACTTAGCTCCACACATCGATTGTCTCTTTGAGCGTCGACGAGGCAATATTTTCGGGACACTGAGCAACGAAGCCGAGCGTGTGAGAACATGTGGGGTTCCGACTAGGACAATTAAGCTTCGGGAGGGCAAACACTACAGTTTCCGCCCTTAATCTGTTAGCAAACACAAGTCCGCTTAATTTGTTAAAATGGGTTCCTATCTGGCGTCCTGTGTACGAAAAGTTGAAATGATCTTTACGCCTCAGAAAACTAGCTTTTTGGATTAGTCAAATTAGTTCGAGTCACTTGATTCTTGCGTTTGGTGATGCGTGAAAATAGTGCAACAAAACTATGTAGGTCTTTTCACTTGGTTGATGCCTGCATTGTACAATTTCACTATCTAAAAGTCATGTTATTTTCACGTCCAAAGGCTTTATCGTCCAAGGAACCGCACTTCACAACGTTTACTTTGAAACGGTTTATTACGGTGCGGCTGTAAGCTAGGGTTATTAAAGTTTGTGTTTAGAAAACTTTAGGGTGTTATGAGGTAAGGGTAACTTGGATGTGTTTAGCAAGCTGGATATGACAACAGTCACATATATAGTCCAGATCCAACACTAAGATTCTTTGTGCCGTGGGTATCTGGAACTTAGACTATGGTACCATAACCGGGTCCGGGTGTTGTGGTCCATAACACCCAGACTCGGAACAAATATTTCGCATCTCAGCCGGCTACCGCCGCACCATAGACTCACGGAGGACAATGCTTTGTATTTGTACATGAAGGGAGGCCACCCCAATCCATACATTATTGTCTCCGGTGGCGTATACAGCTTAAAATTAGAGGTGGTAAATTTTTTACGAGTACTAAGTATTTGAATTTTGAATACGGTCATCGTCCGGACTTAGGGTTGACCCCTGTGTCCCTACCCTGCATACTCACTGGTTCTTTTTACCAACAATTACAATCAAAGGCTTCATCCAGAGTCACATAGGTACCTCAGATAGGGAGACTAAGTAAGAAACTGACAAGAGAGACAATAAGAGAATCCACATCGCATCGAGGCGTAAAGATTGTCAGGGTCTTTTCATGTCGTTCATCATACAAGTCAATATCTATATAGCATGAGAGGGCATTAGTGAGCTTTCATCATCATTATCAGCCTGTACAGGTCCAATGCTGGACATAGGCCTGCCCCATGGGATACCACGATTAACTGTCATTAGGAGCCTCCATCCACCGTGTTCGCCACTCGAGAACCTTAATTCCCCAACAGTTACCGATTATACGAGCTATATGGCCTGCCTATTGCCACTTCAGCGTCTCAGCCTAAGAATAGAACTCCTTCAACTCCCGTAGATGTCGTAAAAGGAGACTAATGGATTACGCCAAGGGATCGGCAGCAACACCCACCGAGTCACCAATCCGCTTGCCAAGCGTGGTGATTATGTCAAATCCCTCCATTGCATGGTATGACCTCGTCCAGCAGACGTCTACTGGTTGATGAAGAAGAAGAATACGTTATGCTCTTTAAACCGACGCTAATTGTGTTGCAGTGAAAGTGAAAGTTTCCAAGACCGATAATGTAAATTTCCCTTCCATATTCACAGAGCATAGTAGGTAATCAATAATGTCATAGCTACCGAATTTCGCTAAAAATGTGACCAAAAGAAGGGGTGGGGGAACTATTTGGCACATATTCAAACCGGGTTGGTAAAAATTACGTCATTCAAAATGCGAATGGCGATAGTACAAGATCATCATCATCAGCATGTAGAAGCTGGACATAAACCTCCCCCCTAAAATGTCCCGACAAATGGCCTCGAGTCGCCTCCATCCACTGACTTTCTGCGACCTTTATATTGTCTTTAGTCTATCGAGTGGCGGGGCATTCCTCTACTGCGTCGTCCGGTTTGTGGTCGCAACTCGAGAACCTTTATTCCCCAACGGTTGTCAGTTCTGCATTCTGCCTATTGCCACTTCAACTTGCTAATTCTGAGAGCAATGTCAGTGATCTTGGATCTTTTGCGAATTTCCTGATTTCAGATTCTATCACGTAGTGAAACTCCTAGCATAGCTCTATCATAGCCCGCTAAACTCAGATCTAACACTACCTTATAGGATGTAGGAAATCCTATAGTCTATGTGAATAATTTACCCCAAACAACTATTTTATAGTATTCGGACTACCGAATACTATGTTTACTAAACATATTTTAGTCGTATGAACATTGAAGCGCAAGGATTTCAAATATTCTCACAGTATTTAGGTCACAGGCAAAGCTTTAACCAATCATACGAAAAATTGTTTCCATATTCTATGGCTTGCGTTCTTTACAAATATAATTCTTTAATGTTTGTTATTACATGTAATTGGAGTTCAAAGTCCGGATTTTGGGTCACGAATGATGTGCCACAGAAACTAATCGTATAAATCTTTGTCATTCTCCAGTAATAAATACGTGGCGGTTTTAAATAAATGGTCGATGTCATCAGCGTGTTTTCACTGTCGAGTGCCAAAATGATTCATGCGACCCACTGATACCCATGGTAGTAGATTTCAAACTAGGAATAAAGTGTCTCTATGCGGTTCGTTGTGTGTATGCAACTTCAATGCTCTTTAGAATATTACCAGCATTTGCCCGTGGCTTTGCTCTCGGGACCCTAAATACAATGGATATTTCTAGAAAATATATTTAAAACTACGCCTAAAGCAAATAGCCAGTAGTAAATTTTATTTTGACCTAAGTAGTGGTACCTATTTTATTTTGACTAAAAATTGTAATGGAACTATGTTATAATTCCGAGGCTGACTCTAATCAAAAACACAATTGAATAACATTTTCTCAATACAAAAAAAACACAAAGTTACCTCAAATTTTCAGCTATTTTTATTTGTTTTCAACATGATGCAAGTTGATTATAAATATCCCAATCGTGGAATTGAATTTTATCTACGTAAATCATGCCCTAACTTCAAAATAAAACCAACGCATGAATTATGCATTGTAATCAGAGGGCTGATTTGTTGCAAGAAAAATATTTCTCTATACAAAAAATCACAAAGCAACCTCTAATTTTCTGCTATTTTAGTTTTGCTTTCAAGATGCAAGTCACAAGGTAAAAAATTTGATATATACAATCGCATACAACTGATTGAGGGCTGACTCTAACGATTATGCTATATGTTACGAGATATTTTTATTTGATTAAAATGCCTTTTTCTGTTGACGCTGGGCGGTTTTTCATATACACATTTCTGTTTGCTTTAGGGGCAGCCTCATTGGAGAGTTTATTGTCTAGTTGTTTGCCTAGACTCTAGAGTCTATTTTAGTGCCTAGGCACTAAAATATCCTTTAGTAAATTCTCTACACAACAGTGAAAACTGCGTTTAAAGTTTTCCAGTAGAAAATTATAAGTGCGCATAGAGACAGACGTTGTTCTTTTATAAATAAAGAGATGTAGTTCACTAATTGGCTTTGAAGTTCTTGAAAATTTAACTAGAACCTGGAAGAACTTTCAAACTTCCCTTAAACTTTGCTCAAATTTATACAAGTCAGACGAACCCTTTGAGATATCTTCATTCAAAGTGTTAGTTTCGTTTAAACTGTCAGCTAACCCAATCGGTCTGCTCGCCAATAGATATATTGATAAGCTTTCACTTCTCTAATATACTGATTTAAGGTGCCTCGCTGTATCTTACATAACTTTTATTGGACTCTACTCTACTATATTGTTGAACCCCAAGTTAACTTTTGTTTAGGCAGCATGCTTATAAATGCATAAAACCCGGCCGGATCGATTAGGGTTCATGCTCAAACAACACCAAATCTGGGAAAATTTCAACTGGCTACCTCTTACGGCTGATGGACGGATGGTGTAGGACGGACCCCTAAAAAGGCATTAAGAAAACACGTATATAGCTTTCTGGTGGAAGATTCTTACCTGCAGAGCCTTTAAGATGGGCACTTTGTCGAGCAGCTCCTCATACAACTTGCGCTTCTTGAACGCGCTCTTGAGTAGGATGCGGCGGAAGGTGTGACGGTCCATAGCCCACAGCGCGCCGGACGTCTGAGCGCGGACCGACGCCGCACGCGGCATGTTGTACATGAGCGCCAGCTCACCGAAGGAGCCGGAGCCCTCGTATGTGTGAACCACCTGGACAGACAAGAGCTATTAGAAAAACATGTGGCTATGAAACGCCCATGGCTTCGTCCGCGTGAAGAGTTTTCAATGCAAACTTCAACTGAGAGAATTGGCTTTTGGGCT
Source organism: Epirrita christyi (assembly GCA_951392215.1). Classification (NCBI taxonomy): domain Eukaryota; kingdom Metazoa; phylum Arthropoda; class Insecta; order Lepidoptera; family Geometridae; genus Epirrita; species Epirrita christyi. The sequence goes on from OX595851.1 coordinate 5,647,186, forward strand.
TTTGGCTTTTGATGACGAACTGGACGACGCAGTGTAAGAAGGCCCTCTTGACGAACCGACAATTTTAAAAGTATCAGTAAGTCGGTGGATGAAGGCGGCTCAAGCGTCGTAGTTCAACGGGGGAGGTCTATGTCCAGCAGTGAACTTTTACAGGCGATCAGGTGACGTAATTTATGTAAACTGCGTAAGCAAAAGTACCTAAAGGCGGTGCGCGCGTAGGTTAAATACAAAGATAAAGGGAGCAACACGCGGATTGAAAAACTGATCAGCCTGATTGTACTGCTCGATAAGAAAACATACTTATCATCAATCTACCCTTTGAATATACCAGGGGTGCAATTTTTGTATGTCTAAATGTTTTGAGTGTCTAAATGTTAGCAAACTTGCCGTTAATCACCAGTTTCCAAACGTTTGTGTGTGATTACTAAAATTCTTTTACCAATTCTTCAGTTAATCTCCTAAAAGTTTGTGATTTGCGAGAATTTTGCTAATATTTAGTCGTTTGACAACTTTAAATTATCGCATCCCAGGCACTATAGCTACCAAGAAAAATAATATTTTTTTGCCCTAATGTGGTTTATTTAGATTTCGATCAATTCAATTCGATCTCATGTGTGTTTATACATTTCGTCATAAAATGAGCTAGCATTTTCCGAACGTGGTTTCTTTCTGAGCCCGGCCAACCGTGAAGCAGCCAGTCTTTTTAATCAGTTTATCTCCTTTCTTCTTCAAAAATCCCAAATTGTGATGCACAGAATAGCTTTCAGGATTAACGAACCGTGAGTAACTACCTAATAACTTTACATTATTATGACCCGTCATATTCCAAAACTTAGGGCATTATTCTAGAAGGCATCATCATTACCATCAGCTGCTTGTAGACATCCACTGCTGGACGAGGCTTCCCCCGTAGACTACAATGGGAATAGAATTGTCATAATCACCACGCCTGGCAGACGGATTGGTGGTTGCAGTATTCATGTCGAGTACTTAGGTGGATGCTGCTGCCCATCCCCTGGTGTGATCCCTTAGTCAGTTTTACGAAATCCGCGGGAGGAGAATATGGAATATGGTTAGTAGTAGAACTTCTTGTGAAAGAGTTCGTCCGGGGAAGTACTACCACCGTACCTATTTCTGCCGCCAAGCAGTAGTGTTCGCATTGCTGTGTTTCGGTTTGAAGGGTACGGGTGCCGGTGAAATTACAGGCACATGAGACTTTTCATCTTTATGTCTCAGGGTCGGCAGCGCGCGTGTGATGCCTCTGGTTTTACAGGCGTTCATAGGCTACGGTAACTGCTTTCCAACTGGTGGGCCGAAAGCTTGTCTGCTCGACAAGTGGCATAAAAAAAAAAAAAAAAAAAAAAGGAGACGGAGGATTCTTTTCTTGGATTGCAATAAACTTAGACTCAGCTTTCAGGGGATGGGCAGCAGCACCCACTAGAGTAGGTACTCAACACTAATCAGTCTGCCAAGCGTGGTGATTGTGGCAAATCCTCCCATTGTATTATAGGAAGGACGACGAAAATTTCGGCTGAATTACGCATACAAAAATATTCTGGTTTTTAGAGTGACTTGAAACGTAATTCAGCCTAAAAGTTCGTGTAGGTACGTGTGCACGTGAATTACGCCAGGGAATAGGCAGCAGCATCCATATGAGTACTTAACGGCAATACTGCGATCACCTATCCGCCTGCCAAGCGTGGTGATCATGGAAAATGCCTCCTATTTTATGGGGGCGGCCTCGTCCAGCTGTGTACGTCTACAAGCTGATGAAGATGCAAAACTAGGACCGTAATCTACAAAATCTATACATTTCTTCTGCTCAATCGTTTTTTTGAGCAAATAATCGGAGAGACTCATTTATTCGGTTGCAGTCGCAGATAACGTGACATTGGCCGAAGATCGCGAACGTCATCTGACGTCACTCGGGAATGTGCGATGTGACGTCATTCGAACACTCGCTCAATATTTCTGCACGTTATATGTATTGTACACAAACATTAGGTTGTTGGGCGAAAGTTTGTAAAAATAATCAAGCGAGATTATATTCTTGGAACTCTTTTCGATCGTACGGGCCATAAAAATTACGTGCGAAGCATCACGCCACGCTCGAGAACCCAAATGCGTAAGGCATAGCCTGACTAACGGCAGTTACGATATGAGACAATAGTAAATGACAAATAGTAACCAATCAAATTACAAAGATTTCAAGCTACCTCGATGTCATTGGCCAATACATTTGCGGTAGCCTCGCTAGGGTCATTAAGAATGGCAGTGCAACAGTAGTTATAATTATGTAGTTTTTTGGGCTATTCCTATAGCCATATATGAATATGTTCATAGCATTTTTGCCACTGACATAAGCAAAAGTATGAAAGTCATTCAGACCAGAGTAGCAAAGACACTACCTTGAAATAAGGAGGCATATTGTGTCTGGCCTAAGAATAGAGCCCTCCGTCTCCCGTGGATGACGTAAAAGTCGACTAAGGGGACACCAGGGGATGAGCAGCCTGAGTACTCAACACCAATACTGCGATCACCAATCCACCTGCCAAGCGTGGTGATTATGGCAAATTCCATTTCCCCCCCATTGCATACTATGAGGGAGGCCTCGTCCAACGAAGAAGAAGATGAAGATTCAATGTCCCTAAAAGATACATCCTGTCTAAATGAGATTATATAATTTATTTGCAAAAACAACTTCGTTCTGGATCCGTATGTAATGACATTAAAACTTGAAATAAGACTTTTACTTTCGTAATTTTCTTTTCCCTCTAAGCGGAACTCAGGGAGACGATGTCTGTATAGTCACAGAGTAAAACTAGAGATGAAACTTCTAACGAAACCAACACGTGACTTTTGAGTTTTGTTGCGTCTGCAGCAATGTCAGTATTGAACCGAGAAGCGACAGTAGGAGAGTAGGGGAAATTTACATGTTTCATTTCTACGTATAAGATAGTATTATCTATCTATTCTATGGTTAAGTTATTAGCTTTCCGGGTTCAATCTACGTAACCTGATTGTGGCAGCATCGACAACGTTGGACATAAATGATCGATGAATCTATATTTTTTTTCAATTTCCATGGGTCACGTGGTGTTGGAATGGCAGTTAGTCCGTTATTCACCTTTCGTCTCCATCGCCAGATCAGCTCGCCGTCACCATAATATTGTATTGTCATCTGAACTGGACAAGTATGAAAAAATTCAGCTCAAACGGTAGGGTGAACTGGTTCAAAATTTCAAGATTTGTCCCAACACTAACTTACATACATAAAAGTTAAGTTAAATAAAAGCTTGTAAAAAATAAGTCTTGTTTGTACACTTGTGTTATCTTCAGGCGCAGACGGCTGAGACGCGATAGTTGCTGATTTGATTCCCGCTGCGGGACATTTTTGCATGATCTAAAAATGTTTGTTTCTGGTCTATGTGTTTGTGGTAACGTGGTACTCGTTACTGATACCCACGACAATGAATCCTAATGTGGGATCAGGACTATGTATGTGACTGTTGTGTGTTGACTGACCTTCTCAACGCGATCGTCTCCAGAGACCAGCACGTCAAAACAGCCATTCTCGATGACGTAGAAGTTATCGCCGTCGTCGCCTTGCCGGATTATGTACTCGCCGGGCTCCGACCGCTTCTCGAACATCGCGTCTAGGACCTGGGAATTACATTGAGATGTTCATACATACGAGACAAGAGACCAAGAGACGTTGTAAAAAGAACAGGTAGACCATATACCATGGAGATATCTGAGGCCGTACCATGAGCTCTTATAGCGATTCAGTTCAAAAACTATTCATTACAAAATATCGGTTCGTCGTTGACATTCGTCATCATTGAATAACTTTAATAGCAGATGTCTATAGACCTTCAGCTACTGCGCCTTTGAATATAGCTGCGAACATCACGGAACCGATATTTTGTACTGAATAGTTATTGAACTAAATCGATATAAGAGCTCATGGTACGGCCTCAGATCAATTTTTCTGAAGGCGTATTCTGTCCCTGTATTGTCCAACAAACTGTCTTTAACATAACTTTTCATTTAAAAAACCAACTTCCGCCATTGTATTCGACAAAATATTTGGATGAAAAAAAATGATGAAAGAACCATAGTGGTGAAAGGATTATGATACTTTTTGAATGCAAATGCTTGGTTTGTTGCTGAAAATATCAAAATCGCCATATGTATGCCTACAATATTTGAGGAGTTCCCTCAATTCCTCATGGATTCATCAGAACTGGATTTTGAAATGGGACCAATCTGGAAGTATATCTATTCAAATAAAAAAAGAATTTTCCAAATCGGTACATAAACGCCGGATTTTTTTTTTTTTAATGTTTGTTACCGCAGTAACAAACATTAAAAAAAAAAAAAAAATACAACCGAATTGAGAACCTCCTCCTTTTTTGGGAAGTCGGTTGAAAATCGCTTTCGATCCTAATTTTGCAGTATATGCGCTGCGTGCTTAACCTTTTTTTTCCAAAAGCACACATATTAAAAACATACAGCTCAATGTCCAACAAAACCAGTTAGCCAATTAGTCTTCTCTAATAAGAAGGATTGGACGACGACGGGGAGGCCTAAGGAGGCTTTTAGGCTAGAGAAGTTAAGTTCAAGCAAAACTATAAAACTTTGTAGGTTACTAGCGTCCGCGCTCGGCTTCACTCGCGTGGCATCGGGATAAAAAGCAATCCAGGTCATAATCTATCTGTGTACCAAATATCATCGAAATAGGTTCAGCTACAATCATACAAGCATACAACCTAGTAATAGACAGATAAAATGTACACGGTTATTACACTAACTCTTACGAGTATTATGTTATAAAATATTGTATTATACCGCGGACAGGAAGGGTATCTTTAATCCTTCAAACTGTTGATGGCGAAACTCGTCTGTGGGGCTTTGTCAACGTTAATATCAGATAATCATTATTATTTTACTATGCTGCCTAAAGTATAATCCGAAAGACCTTCGTTGGACAACTGACATAAGTAGTTATAGATAATATGTATATTATAAACGCCTGGACTGATTTTGATGAAAGGTAAGGAAATTATATAAAGCGTATTACACTTATAGATGACTATATTAATGATAAAGCCGCGTGGCCAGATGTCGCTCTGCCCCTAGACTGCTGAAATATAAACTTGAAAAATATATATACTGGTTATAGGGTTGTTATTTATAACTATATCAAGCGCAGCGTGTGCTGTCTAATGAACTTTTGCTGATTCTCTTTACATTATACTTTTGACTACCTAAGGTTTTTAAGTTCTCTTTTTATATGTTCTTGTTCTAGAGGCACAACACAGGCGCATCCTTTTAGTACAAAGAAGGATCATCAAATAAAACCAAGTCATGTTTGTTACCCTGATTCTTCTAGGCTTGGTCGCGTTGGAACAGGAGTAGTTTAAGTTTATAAGATGATAAAAAATGATCCTTGTGATTTGAATGAATATAACGCTTTTTTTTATTAATAACCAGGATTGGCTTCTTTTTGTCATGGTAACACGTGAGCGAAGCCGCGGTCAGAATCTTCTACAAAAAACCTTCGAAGTGTTTTGTTTATCAATATTTCATTCCAAAACACTTCAAAGGTTTTTGCTCAACAAGAGCAAATTGTGATTTCGTTGGTCCGAGGGAAGACGCACAGAGTTGTTTCTGATTGGACGTTATTCAGCGCTAGGTTTGCAGTTGAAAACAGAATGCGCTTACTTGCAATTAAACTTATAAAAGTTAATCATGTTTCGTTTTGAGGAATACAAGAAAGAAAACATTGTTGTTTGAAAACTCTGAATCTCTTCTTCTTGGGAGCTCCATGTGAAACAAAATCTTGTTACCAAAGTTGGAACTGCATAGTTCAGAAGACCTACTCAAGTACCTAGATTTAGTGGGGTCTGCACGAATAATTAACGTTACTGAAACGCTAGCGAGACGATCGCAAATGTCAAATATTGGTCAATGGCATCGGGTAATGCTGGCACTTCACTTGGTGTATATTCACAAATGTTTGCGTTATTTTTCCAAGGTAAAAACAACCATGAGTCTATCGGTACATAATGTTGTTTTCCTTGGCAAAATAACGCAAACACTTGCGAATATACACCAAGTGAGGTGCCACCATAACATGAAAATCTTTGTAAGTTGATTGGTTAAACTGGAACGTTAGCAAAGTGTCGCGAAATTCTAATTTGATTGTGTTTTTTCTCATTACAGCTCAAACACTTTTTGAGATAGCAAACACTGATTTTGTGGGAATCAGGAGACCTGACACACATGTCATCTCATAAATATCATTAGTTTAGCTAGGAATGTCAATGAATGAATTGTATAGTGTTGTTTTGGTTCATTGCAATTCGTAGCTATAATTATGAGATCAATTAAAACATGTGTGTCAGGTCTCCTGATTCCCGCAAAATCAGTGTTTGCATAGTCATAGCCATAGTAATTTATTTGTCAGAATGTAGGTACATGAGGTAGATTTAAAACAATTAAAACTTTGCCATCTCAAGAAGTGTTGATAAGCTGTAATAAGCAAATAACACAATATCATTTAAATTTCGCGCCACTTTGCTGACGTTCGTCTCGGTAACGTTAGATATTCGTGCTTGAGCCTATGAGTGGATAAGTTTCGCGATAAGGTTAATCCCGAAAAGTTTACAAGTTATATAGCATTCAGCTTCAGAGAACTGAGCTATAAGAGCTGTGAACTTGAACAACACAACAAGACTATAAAGAACCACTTGTACATCTTTCAAGAATCTAATACTTCTATATTATTTAGCAGTATCCCATTTTTACTTTCAGCCCGAGATTTTTCGGCATCCTTGACCGAATTTGCTTACTGAGAAGCCATTCAAACCGAGAATTACAAAAGAATCGCGCATGGTATTGGATAATATAAGAAAGATTCAATTTGCGACAATAGTCAAGCTTTTTAACTTGTTCTTTTCATCCATACTTTCATGAAAATCGTCATCCGAAGATTAGCAATTGTCGAGCTTTATTTAATGGTTGACAGTTTACGCAATACGTGATATTTTTGTCAACAATTTCATAAATCTGGTATTCGTTTTGAATCTGTTTCTGTTCCGAGAAGACGCTGGAAATAGTATTATCAGAACCATACCTGCAACATCCGCTGAGCGTCAATCGAATAAAACGGTCTGCGAACATCATTTGAAGGTCATGATTTTTAGTCTTCCCCACAAACCAAAATTCCAAGACGTTATACTGATAAAGTCAAATACATGCTTAGGGTTGCCAACTTTTTGTAGAAGAAATAGAGTATATCTGATTTCAAAGAGGTAAATAAAGAGTAAGGACATAAAAAAAAGAGTATCATTTATTTTAAATTTTTAAAAAGGTATTTTTTTGTACTTTTTGCAGCACATAACAATTTTTCATTGTTTTTAAAAGAATTGAATGAGTCCGAACATTCTAACTCTAAATTTATCAAGAGCTCAAGAGCTCATTTTTAATCAATTTCAATGAAGCTCTGTTTCTCTCTTCTCGCCACTTCACATTCATGATCGAAAAGACTCTTTCAGTAAATGCTGAAGTGGCGGGAACAGAGAGTATATAGCCAATAATTTTAGCGTACTCTATTAGTGTTATAGATTATAGAGTACGCTTACATGATATAGAGTACAATACTCTATTTTAGAGTACGGTTGGCAACCCTATACATGCTGCATAAACTGCTCAGCGTCGAAGTACATCGCGTAGTAACAAGTAAGTTGCGATTAATTGATGAGTACCAGTTTTATTATACAAATCGTTGAGACCCTGCGAAATATCTATCGATTTTTCGTAATAACATACCTGCTGACTGTGCGTATTTGATTTACTGCACACAACATGAGTTAATACTAGTTACATACCTGCTGCATCTGTTGGGCGTCGAGCGAGCGGAACAACAGTATCCCCCGTACAGCCTCGGCCAGTCGGGATCGCTGCGCGTCCGATTTGGGGAACACGACCGGAGCTCCCTCGTCCGAGTCATCTTCTTCCGGATCATAGGTCTCGGCGAAGACGGACTTGCGCCGGTTGTTGAAGCGCGCCACCGGCGGCTCTAATTTGAGAAAGGGGGAATTAGAACTCTGTTCTGGTTTGTTTTAAGGTTGGTAATGAGTTATGGAAATCAGTTTCAGGTGTGTAATTGATTATTGGGTTTTACGTTTGGTGTCATGAGTACCTTTACAAGTTTCTAGATCAAACAATTTGTCTTTTTTATCAATATTTGTATTTGTCTACGTAATAAAGGTGAATAAAAATTCAATGATTTAATATTTCCTGGGCGTCAGACACCTTGCTTATATTATAAAAACAAATATCGCAGCAATCACAATAAATTAAAGTTAATGTTTGACGTCACTAGCTGAAATTCTTCACGCGGAATACACGAATAGAACGAATTTCGTAATTGCTTGTCGGCGAAGCATTATTTTGTAATTATACTCTTTTGGCAACTGCATTATGGGACTAGGAGCTACACGACAATGCTCCATGAAACCTATACATTAGTTATTCTAATAAGGTTGTTCTATTAACTCACATTTTACGGGATAAATAGGGTTGAGGGATGAAAATCACACGCAAAAACCACTCATTTACTAGCTGGCTGCTACAAAAATAGCTCGAAGCGTCAATCTGTTGAGTGATTGTTGTAGGCAAGCGTATCAATGTTATTGTATTTAATGATAGTGTTTTTTTGCGTTTTTCCTGCCTGATAATAGTGGAGTTGAATGATGGCTGAAATGATGAATTCATTCAATGTAGGTATTTTAAAGTAGAATATGAAAGACTTAAATACATCGAATGGAATCTTGAGTGCTTCCAAAGGCAAGATAGATAATTTTGTATTTTCTAGTATTTTTAGGATCATTCCTTAGGTACCTCAACAAGAAATAACGGGATCCTCATAGAATCAATTTTTCGTCTGTCTGTCTGGCAAGACCCTGTTTCACAGGAACGGCTATAGGTATCACCTTGAAATTTATACCAAATATCTCAAGCTTCTAACTCAATGCATTCAAAACGTATGGCAATGAATGTTTATTTTTTGTATAAAAATCGAGAAAAAGAAAAACCTCTCGGGTTCCAGTGACCTCAAAATTCTGAAATTGAGAATGCTTAGAAGCTTTATGACACATAAAGGAAAAAGTCTAAAATTTAGGAATTTCCACTTTTTTTTTAAAAGTGCCGTCTGGTTTTTTAGCAAACTATTGATGGGAAATGAAAGGTCATCAATACGTTAAGCAACAAAGAACAGACCTATTTCCAGTAAAACAAAGGTACCTATTAGAATTTCTAATAGGTAGCCATCGATAATTATGCCACTGTCGTACGGTGTGTATTGCGAAAGTTGTATGCGTGTGGCTGGCTATTAGTATGTAAGCACGGTATATATTGTAAACAGGTTACATTACATACCTAAAGGTTTACATTTCACAAGATTAAAGATTACTAGTGATAGAGAGTTGGCTATTGATTGATTACATTGGCGTACGGAATTTACAATGTTATAGCAATTTGATGTTAATAAAGTGATTATTATATAGACTATTACCATTAGGTAAAATAGAGTCCGCGCTGTCGTTCTTTTGCACAAATTGTATCGATGTCATGATTCTCATGCCTTGATCTTGTATTAGGATAAAAAACTGATTTATAGTATATATCTCTCCTCCAAATGATATTAGCATTGTCAAAGTATCGGATTATCTAGTAAGCCATGTCATGTCACTGTAAGTAGCTTGTGCGAGACCATGAGCTCATGACATCACTAATAACCAACAGGTGTTTACAACAGAACTGGTCTTACCTACATTGAAATAATTGCTCCACTTATCGTTAAAGCTTACGTTTCAAATGATTTTTCGAAATGAGGCACTTTAGTTTGATAGTTTAAAATTGTCGCGTTTTTCGTTAGTTTACATTTGAACAATGGGAGTAGTACATCACAGGTAAATATTGCTCAAGGTCTATTTAGCACCTGTAGGTACATTTGTTATCGTGATCTAACTGCCGTGTAGGCCCAGCTAATAATAAGAAACATGCTCACAAAAAGGTCAGCATCTGGTATGGTTCACGAAATAAAACTCAGCGGCAGGCATTGAAAAATAAGCCAATCTTCATCACAAAACTTCAAAGAGTTAAAAACAAACATAGGCGCGCGCGTGACGAGCATGGAAAACAGTAAAAAAGATAGGTTGGTTGGTACATAGCGTTAATTTGTACAGCTTTTTTCGAACAGGTACCTACCTAATTTAAATGGCATTCTGACTTCTGAGTTAGTACCACTACAAACCTAGGTAATTAATTGGAATTCAATTAAATACACAACACACCTTAGTTTAGGAGGCGGACCAAGGTAGGTATTTGAATCCTGAGAATCAAGTGGTGTTGGTTGGGCACTTGGCAAGGCATAGTGATGGCAGATGGAGTAGGGCTTTGATGGAATGGTTATAGGCAAGTGTAGTGCTGGCAGACCAACAGCCAGATGGGTTGATGACATCAGTTAGATTGCGGGAAAGAACTTCTAAGAATATAAGGGAGTGGCAAGTAATCAAGGAAAAGAGGGAAGGTGTGTATAGGATGCAAATGATGATGATGATGACATATTTTAGTACACTTTCCTTGTTCAATTCTTCTGTATTAATCGGTTAATGTTTGAGAGAAGCTTATGACAAAGAAAGTGGTTGTAGGTAAAATGTAGTGAGCGAGTAGCCAGCTGAGATGCGAGAGGTTGCGGGTTCGATTCCCGCTGCGCGATAAATGTTTGTATGATCTGTAAATATTTGCTCCGGGTCTGGGTGTTACGGTACCATGTTATTCGTAGTTCCTGATGCCCACGACACAGGGAATCCTAGTGTGGGATCAGGACTACGTATGTGACCTTTGGGTGTTATGTTTATATGTTTATGTTTAGTTAGAATATCGTTGGGACTCCTGCATCAGTTTGTTAGTGTGATTCTAATTCTAATTCAAAATGGGGGAGATAAGATCTGCACTGACTTCCCGCATTGGGGTATATTGTGCATTGTCCCCCTGCTAACCCTAGCCTATAGTTTGTACCTATAAAGACTATAATCTAAATAATTAGTTGGCAAATAGCAGTTTTACCCAAACTGACAACACAGCAATACTGTAACAAGGTTGTATTATGTCTCGGAACTTTATTTTATCACTTGGCATGAGTGTACATTACATAAAATATTTTAACGTAACAAATAAAATAATGGCAGAGTGCCATCATTACCATTTGCCGTTCTGGTATTTGGAAATAATTTGGACTTTGGTGTAGAAAAGGTAATATGTCATAATTTATTTGATCTTGGAAATGCAAAACTAGCACCATAGACCTATAATCAAGCTTTCACACACCTACAAGTTTTTTTGTGCAGCATTACGACGTTTATGTTTGAAATTTAATTCAAGAGAAGCAATAATGCTAATTAAAGGGATCTGTCTGGAAGCATTCACAACAGTCCCAAAACGGGTGATCATCATCGTCAGTCAATAAGACCTCCACTGCTGGATAAGACCTCCATAGCATGCATAGCGTGCAATTGGGGGAATTTGCCACAATCACCACGCTTGGCAGACGGATTGGTGATTGCAGTTTAGTGTTAAGTACTCGGGTGGATGCTGCTGCCCATCCCCTGGCGTAATTCTTTAGTCACCTTTTACAACATCCACAGGAGGAGTTGGAGGAGTCCTATTCATGGGCCGAGACAACCACGGCTAATATTGGTTGGTACTTAAAAGTTAATAAAGTGCAAGCTCGATACTCCCATATCTGGACCTGGGTATGCCAATTTATTGGATTTCTATACAAAACAGATCATCTAAGATATTTTCATTCCTATAATGCCTGAATTCAGCAAGTTTGCTTGTGTTTACTGCCAGGTTTCCAGACACTGTTTCCAGGAGGTTAAGCAATAAGTTTAACTGAATAAGAATTGTGAACAGATTTTTACCTAATTTTAATGTGAAGCTACTCAACTAGAAATTAGGTCACCACAACACACAGTTTAGTTGTTGTAAATTAGGCTGTATAATAAATTACAGTGAGCATGATAAATTATCAGAATGTTGATGGCACGTTTAGTTTAGAGCACAGTTGGGCTGATTGATTTGTGTTAAAAATCATGCTTGAAACAAAATGTATAGTGTTATTCAAACAGCTAGCCCTATGGAGCATAACAATGTAATAAGATTCTACTTCTATCAATTTACTGATGAGATAAACACACACATGGGCTATTACTGGACACCTACACTCATGATAATCTATCTATTAATTTGAAAGGAAGTTACAAGGACCTGTGTCTCACTGAGGCCCTGTGTAGTGACATCCACCTTCATAAATATCCTCACAAAGTCACAACACCAAAATGTATACCACATTGTAATACAACAGTGCAAATACCTTCTTCATCTGATATTATGGACTCATCAGGAGTTCCTGCGATGGGCCCCTTCACTAAAGTGGTCGTCCTGTTATTCTGTAACCTCGTGAAAAACTCGACCGCGTAGTTTATCACGTCGCCCGGCTGCTCCAGAAGATAACTTATGGTGAACTCCAACAAGATCTCTCTAAGGTCATCCGGGACTTGAATGCGTCCGCCTTGGGGCCTGCTCATTGCTATTGGCGTCGCCTCACTTTCTCAATGATATCTCGTAAGGAGAACGTCGAAACGACACGGTAGATCAGAACTTCGATATCATAGCTATCGAATTAGCTAAAGCGACACACCAACGAGCAAATTTTACGATTGGGAAGTAGCACTACATACAAACGTTAGTAATAAATAAAACCACACAATTATACTATAACTTTTTCAAATAACAGTCTCAGCTACGGGAATTATATCTAATGACACACTTTTTACAAAATATTCCTCGTTCTCCAGTCTGACAAATATAAAATCTCCCTTCACTGAAAATTAAAAATGGCGTATTTCAGATCGGCCCACTTCACGTCAGTCGGCGAACCTTGCGCCGGAAACTGTTGCCATAAAAAAAAATAAAGCATAGACAATTTTCACAAAGAAATGACAATCGATCGCTTACTTTGATGAAGTTAGCTTCAGTTAAATTTTGATTGATAGTTTTTATACTTCTACTCGCCGATAGATGGCATTAGTTCTCTACTACGATTTTCACTCGATGCTCTCGGCTCGCTAATAAATTATGTTTGGCTCTGACTACCCCTTTAGTAGATTTCACGGATCACAGTAATGTACTTTAGTACTATACTTATAAATCTGTGCAGTAATGCATGTTAGACTAAGGGGTTAGTCGTGACGTGAGCATCCAAATCTCATGAGTTCTATCATCCAAATTGCCTTTTGCCATACGTTTTAGGTTTTTTGGCTCATTTTGAATTTTTACAGCCTAAATGACTTAATTTTTTTTTTACTATGAATTAATTAAGTTCAAGCCCACAGACCAACGACGTAATGTCAATCAGTCGTAGTCTTTTCCTTTGAGGTAAAGAAGCCCTAAAAATGTATCCTATGTTTTTGCTATTCATGGAAGCAGTTTTAATAACTTAGAGACGCTATAAATTAAATAAAAATTAGCATAATTCTTTGCATTTATTCTAGACAGATATTTACAGAACTTATAAATGTAATAACAAAATTGTGGTTACAATTCTAGCAAAGCCAACAAATGTGTTGTTCTGTTCTTAAGAGAATGTTACCGGTAGGGCGCTTCCGCCCTTTTGTACGCGAATGAAGTTCGTTTCTATTTTGGCTATTATTTATTTAAAACTCCATAAAATTTTGTACACGCGTGTGTATGTTTGTATATGCGTGTAATAACACTAATAACCCATGGTGCGTCAGTTTCAAAAAATAGAAGTTTTTTTTATTTATTGTTTGGTAACCATGTAATTTTATAAGAAACTAACGCACCACGGGTCTAAATATTTGTGTACCGATCATGTGTACAAAGTTTCATGGAGTTTGAAGAAATAATATCCAAATTAGAAGCAAATTTCGTTCGCGTGCCAAAGGGCGTAAGCGCCTTTTTGCTAGCTACCGGTGATGTCTTAAATTAGGTTTATAAGTTAGGCATTTTTTACCGCTGAATTCCTCTCCAGCACAGTTTTCCTCAAATACGAATATCTAGTTAAAGAGTCCTTCATTGGAAACGCAATCATTTCATCCGGCGAACCGTAAAGGTTGAAATCACTAAATTCTGGTATTACATCTTCATCGGAAAACAGATCTTGCTCCGGCACATTTAGAGTGTAAAGTGTTATACACTTTGTCTTTTCTAGAAACATGCAAACGTCTTGTACCGCTCTTATTGTGATCAGTTCGAAGTAGTCTGCAAGGTTTGAAATAGATACACCTGGGAATTCGTATATTTTGTTCATGATAACGCCGGTCCATTCAAGAAACACATCGTATCGTACTCCCGAATCCATGTTCATCCAGGGAGTTATTATAGCATATTTATTCTCGATCTTTATCGCGTAGTGGCTGATGAATTTGGCGTGTATGATCGTGTTGTTGTAAAACCCTACGCGCTTCACAACATTCAAAGATTCGAGTTGGGTTAATCTCGTGATCAGGGATTGGGTGTCGTTTGACGTCAGTTTCTAGAAAATAAAATCTTGTTAGGATTCCGTCAGAGAAGTGAATTCTTAGTTTTAAGAAACTATACCTACCGTACAGTTACGAAATGAATGCGTAAACGCCAGTAAGAATCAATGTTTCAGCAATCCAAGCTAAGCAGGCCAAGTGTGGTGATTATGGCAAATCCCCCATTGTATTCTAAGGGGGAGGCCAACAGTGGACGAACGGCTGATATAATGAATTTCATAGGTGATTAAATAAGGTGGGAAAGAGTTAAGCAAATAATGACTGATTAAGTAGGTACCTCTAACTCCTTGAATGACAACCCCTGTTCACCTTTGCTAAGCAAGTGCATTACTATGCTATCCTTCTGGTTGTATGTTTCCATTAGATTTTCCTTTATGTACAAAACGGAATTGCTGAAAACAAAATACATAGAATCAAATTATAAGTAAAATCAACCCATGGTTGCTGCGGATATCCACTCAGAGGTTTTTGTCAGAGTCAAAAAGATTTGTTTTTTTTGAATACGCTTCCGCTTCTTCAGTATAATCAGCATTTGCAAATAAAGCAGCGTCTGCAGATAAATCAGCATAATATATAATTCATTAGGATAGAATTGTTTAGGTACTTTAAATCGATCATTATGGTACTGTATCTGTTTGAATTTAATTTTTGCATGCCTAAAATGGTAGAAATTGTTGGTACTTTTTAATAATTAACAACCTTGTACCACTATTTGAAGCAAATAATCAATTTGATTAATTGATTGAGCATCTGCAGATAAATCAGCAATTGCAGATAAACTCGTATCTACAAAAAAAAACACCATCCGCAAATCAGCGTCTGCAGACAAATCAGTCATCTGTAGATAAGTATGTATCCGTATCTGCAGCTCTTGGAAAATATCACACGCGGCATGCCTGACCCGAATCTGTTTTTAATATTGAAGGACTACTTCACTATTATATATTTAATACTTACTATGTGGAGATATTACTTACTTTGCTAGAGACTGGATGACTGATTCGTATTCAATGTTTTCATACAACTTAGCGATATCTCTCGTAGTTTCCTTGTCTTTTGTGCTTACCCACTTCACCGTTCCAGATTTCAATTTGAACTTCGTCTCTATATCAATAACGTTGATTTGATCTTCCTGTGTCAAACTATCTGTCGTGTCCACGATTTCGGGAAGGGTAGCGGTCACTACGTCTAAGAGATTGGACGCTTGTAACTCTGATATGAGACAGTTCATTTCAGCTGATCCTTTGAATTCATTCTCAGGCAAACCAGCTTCTATAGTTTTTCCCAAAGAGACCACAAATTCGGAGTTAAGTCTACCGATCCACCGTCGCAGATAGTTTGCAGATATCTTATACGCCGATTGAACGACATCCTCAAGATGCAATCTATGCATTTGATTGTTGAAAATCTTTTCCTTAGCTGAAACAGCCCCACATTTTCTCAATTGATCTACGACTATACGCAAACTGTTCTCAGGGTATACCTTGAATATTGCGTAGACTTTCTTCGCCATATCTGGCTTCATTTCGTTGTTATATGTCATCATTATAGTGACAAATACGCCCTCGCGTAATGGCGCCAGATCTGGCGACTTGTATAAGTTGTACAATTTATTGGCCGTAGCAGGAACTATTGAATAGTTCTCGTGGAAGTCCTTAGCGTTGATAGCAACACACGGTAATCTCCGAACGTATGATTCGCTTTTAGACACCTTCCAAATCAACCAGACCAGTTCCAACATGGGTATTCTCGACTCGTTGATGAATTTCGACATGTTTGTCGAATGGCGGAGTCTCAGCTTCTTTATGAAGCCTTCGTATTTGTGTATCAAGTGTCGACGGCGCCTCATTTCGTTCAACAAGCTATCTTTCTCGTGTACCATGGTAGGGTTCAATTGTATCACCAAAGCTCGTCTATGGCATGTGCTTTGTGTTTTCTTGGGATCATTTTTGGAGAGGATATCTTTCGCAACTAAGTTCCTGACTTTTAAGGAGCCTGGTTGTGAGCTTGGACTGGCTATAGTTATAGCGGCGTGACACATCGTGATGATGTAATCTTCCTCCTTGGACCAGATAACCGTTTCATCAGCTATTCGTTTCCGGCTTCTGGTTCTAGCCTTTAACTTCATAACTGGATTGACCTTGGGGACAACCTTTTTCTTTCGCGGCGCTCTGGGCTTTCTGCTTTTAGCAAGTTTGGGTATCTTTAGTGCGGGTTTGTCTTTTTTCTTCGGTTGCCCGGCGCGCGGTTTCAATGTTCTTACGTAGAAAGTTTGCCAGAGTCGTTGTATTTCCATGTAAAAACATGAATCGAATCCGCACGGTCCTCCGCCATCGCCATACCTATCTCCATTATCATAGAGTTGAATATCCTCTTCCCTTCTCACGGGAGGGTATATCTTCTTCTTCGTCCGATCGGTCGTCATTATTTTCGTCGCAACACTGATCTCATATACATCGTTCCAGTAGCTTTTGACATCGTCGAACGTGTCAAAGTTGTAGGCTCTTTCTAGGCTCTTGAGGTTCACACTCTGTCTCGGCCATTGGCCTGTTGTATTGACGATTCTGGCATTCCTGTTAACGTAGAATAGGAAGCTAGACAACTGGCTATTTGCGTAGTCGGCGGTTTGTACGTGAGGTTGGTATATCAGTTGTATCAAGCCATGCATCGCGAGGACTTTGAGGTTCATTCGTATCGCGTTTCGAAGACTCTTGCATTTGATGATGAAATGGCTTATTTCTGGTGGTGTGTCGCGAAGCTTTAGGTTTAAATGTGCCTCTTGTATCCTCAAGTCAGATATATCAGACATACCGTTGACACTCATATTGCTAATTGCAAATTTCACGGTCATTTCTGGCATCAGTTCGCTGACTGACATGAAACCTGGTTTGAGATGGGTGTTTGGTTGTTCGAAGTAGACCATCTTTATGATAAATTCGTGTAGGCATTGAATTTTCATGTATCGAGGGTTCACGAACATTGAAAGCGGTCTGCAGGAGTTTTCGGAAGGTGGTGTGTTGGTCGGTCGTTTTTTCGCGGCGGCTCTTAAATAAACCTCTTTGTATTTCGCGCGGACGATGGGATGTGAGGATTTAATGTGTGGAGCACAAATGAGGTTCGAAAAGTTGTGTTCGTTGCCCGCACCAGGCCATCTGACTTTGTAGATTTTTAGATGACCGCCTTTTGCTACTCTCTGTATGAACATTTTCAATGCTTTGGTTACCATTGGCGGTTCATTAATTTCTTTAGAGACTAGGTTACTGAGGGTTTGATAGCCAGTGACGCACTGCCTTTCCTTGACTATCTTCAGTATTCCGTTGGCAAACCTTAGCTGGCGAAGAGTTAAGGTCTTTGCTTTCAGCATGGTAGCCATGTCGGGTGCGTTAACGTTAGTGCCTTTGATTTCAAGAATGTGGCTTTCTGTATCTTCATTTCCGTCGTTCATTAACGAGTCTGTCATTTCCATGTCACCGTCATTTTGTTGTGTGTCTTCGGTTTTTTTTGTGTATTCCAAGAAAGTTTCAGCCTCTTTCATGTATTTCGTATCTGACTTTCCCGCAGCAATGGCTACGTATCTAGAATTATAAAAAATATTGTCAATCTAATATTATTTAAAATGATAATAATCCTACTAATATTATAAACGCGAAAGTTTGTGAGTATGGATGTTTGTTACTCTTTCACGTAAAAACTACTGAATGGATTTGAGTGAAATTTGGAATGGAGATACTTTACGCCCTGGATTAACACATAGGCTACTTTTCATCATCGTCATCATCATCAATTTTCATCATTATTCACGCGGGTGAAACCGCGGGGCGCAACTAGTATAATAATAAAATAATAATTAATAATGTTTTATTTAAGGCTACATGGGAAATGTATAATAAAATTATACCTCAACAATTATAAGCCCATATTTTACACTTAAAACTAACACTTTACATCTTTTGGGGGATTTTGTTTCGAAAAAAATATAGAAAGCTCTTCAATGGGCCGACTAAATTATAAAAGTTGTAGGAAGTCGGTGGATGGAGATAGCTAAAGAAAATTCGTAGTGGAATTCAATAGCCCTATGTCCAGCAGTGGACTTCAACCGGCTGATAATGTTAATATAAAAGTTAACTAACTTTGACACATTGTGTCAACTTCGTTAATTAACGTTATTGACATTTGTCTATACGCGACTGTATGCAAGACCATTGCCACTTATTGGAATACTGACTGTAGATATACACTCTAGCTAAAATAATTCCTAACAAACCAGTAGCCAGTTATCCCCTCGAGCCACGTGGTCCTACTGCCTTTGTCCTACCGATCGGACCACATAAACTTTTTTTCCGGTTGGTTCGATTAACTAATCGGACTATAGAAACTGACGTTTTCTTAGACCACGTAGTCCCACTAATCGGATCACGAGAACTTTTGATTTCCTGTTGGTTCGATTAACTAATCGGACTATAAAAACTGACGTTTTCTTAGACCAATGCTTGGCAGATGGATTGGTGATCACAGTTTTTATATTGGGTACTCAGGTGGATGCTGCTGCCTGGTTTAATCTTAGTCAGCTTTTACGACATCCACGGGATGAGATGGAGAGGTCTATTGAGGCTGGTAACACCACGGCACGCCTTAGCGCCTCTCTCACTAAGCCCTTTTAAGTGGATAGTCAATCAACAATCAGTAATAATACTGATTATAAAGTGTGTAACAATCTATTAGCAACATAAGCCGTTTTGGCTGCGGCTGTAAGGTTTGTGAGCATCTGATTATAATAGAATTGAAGTTATCGTGGCTAAACCACCGACCGCGACCACGTTCAAAGGTGCGTGCTCATGAGGAAGGACCTCAAAACGGTCAACGAAACGTCAGCAGGAGAATAGTAAAGTACGTGGTGTATAGTCGTAATTTTTCTAAAATCATCAGATTATAAATAAATAAATAACACAAGCGTTGCCTAACAGGATAATAATAATATAATAACAGCTAATATAACAGGAGTTTGTGAGAAAGGCCCATAAGCTACATATCAACATCATCACTAGGCAGTAAACGTCCACTGCTGGACATAGGGCTCAGCAAAAGAAATGTTACCTCGGTCCAACAAGTGGGGTTTTTCTACACTGCATCTTCCAGTTTGTGGTTGCCACTCGAGAACCTTCCCCAGCGGTTGTTGTTTGTGCGAGCAATATAGCCTGCCCATTGCCACTTGCTAAGTCTTATTTACCTTATGACCCTCTGCTTGCCTCTATCTTCAAAATATTCTCTGACAATCTTCTTAGCCTTGAAAATCCTGCATATTGTCCTGCCGGTATAAAATTCTACTCCGAGCAGTTGTGCCAATTCCAACTGGTTAAGGCCTTTAACGCCTCTTTCTAAGAATCTTTCGTAGGCCTGCCGTAATAGGCCAACTCCTATTTTGTACTGGCTTTTGATTGGAGGAGTTTCGTTGATGTCTTCGTCTGATTGGGAGGATTCCTCATCGCTGGGTGGTGATAGGCGGATAATTTTACGCTTTCTGTATAGTGAGGGTATGCTTGATTTTGACTTTGTTCTTGGTAGCTCGTCTAATTTTACAGTTCTTTCTTCCTGAAAATAAAACATTTTTAATACATCTTCAAGAGAAGCCATATCTTGGAAAGTCTGCAATAATGAGGAATTATGGACTAATGACTTTAGATCCCAAGTGCCAAAACCCCATCTACTTATCTGCTTATATAGTAGGGACACGCTTACAACTCCTTTTTGACAGTTGCATTTCTACAGAGATTCTGCAACCCATGGTGAAAGGAGGCCCATTGAGGCTCTGCCTACCCTTTCGAGGAGACATGTGTCAATGTCTTTTCTTTATGGAAATAAATTGAACAAATGGTTTGTGAAGTTGCTTTTCATGCAAGAAAAAGGACTTTGCTTGATCAGTTTTGTCTGTTTTTGAGTCACAAATATTCTAATGGCTTTCAGTCCTTGATAAACGCCAAGCAAAATGGGCCCACTGCACCACAATTACAAGTCCTTGATAAAATAGAACCTGTCAAAAAGTAGTTGTAAGCTTGTTTCTACTGCAGACCACCAACTGATTAAGGATAATAATAATAATTACTTATCAGACATTCTTGTCCCACTGTTGGTCCAAGACCTCGCCCATTCTTTCACCCCCAGACTTCACCAAGTAACATAATACTCTCTGAGTATTATGTTGAGTTGGGTAAAAAACTAAAGATACTTACAAATTCAAACACATTCATTGTTTTCTTAAGCCGCTTTGTCTGGGAGCATGTCAACATTCTATTCTTCCACATAACATCAGTTCTCTCACAGTAACCTGGTTGATTTCTCAAATGCTCAACAACGTTGTAGATTTTACCCACTTTAGGCATACTGAGTATAGTCGGTTTATGGAACTTAGTGAGTCTAAGTAAAAGACTCTTAATTCCTCGGTTGCATAAGTTTTGTGTGATGTAAAGCACTTTGATCAAACCTAAGTCTTTCAATAGCTTTCGATTGTAGAATAGGTTCTTAGGATCCTTTATGATTTTTGTGAGGTTTGTTGTGCCTGTTGTCATTTGACCCTGTAATTAAATGAATAATTGTATCTTATACCTGTACACTGTAGGTACAACATCACTGAGTCCGATCAGACTCACTACGTGTCTATGGAACGGCATTTTTTGCCCATTAACTGATCAAATCACATATTCACCAGGAAAGGGAACCTACCCAACCCATTTTCTGTCCTCCCCCTCAGGGAAGTCAGGTGTGTTAGAGGCTCTATGAACCTCCACGAGCTAGTCAATTAAAAGCTGAAAACAAGTATCAAAATGTAATTATTACTTACATTGTGTCTTCCCTTGCCAATCAGCTCCAATATACAATACTGTATCTGTGTCAGCTGGTACAAATAAGTGACGGGCATGTGACCCGCCAACGCATTCCATCGCTCTTCCCTACTCGCAACCATAACCAATGTGTTCCCATACAACGCCAGCACCTTATCATAGGGTACATCTCTGAATTCGGAACTGGGAATAACTGTCCGAGTTGAGTAGTATTTGGAAGACCCAAATTCACCCACAGCCGGGTGGTATTCATAAACCCCATCTAGATAAGTATCCTGGAATTTATATAGCAGATAGTTAGCAAAGGGACAATGAATTGCACACGAGATATTGTTTTAAGTAGAAACCATAATAATAACCTATGTTCTATTTTTAAGTTAGCATGCCAACCATGATCACTAGGTTGGCTGTTAGAAAATGCTCTTTGCCCACCTTTTTAAACATTTAATATTGTTTTGTGCAATGAAATTAAGTATTAGATAAATAAGACATGCTACTCACAGGACTTTTAAGGTCTCCGCTTTCCTCATTAATAATAGTGAATCTATCGATTACTTCCACATGTGGTAGAGGTTCAGGTAGGTGATAAAGCGTTATTTCCTGGTGGTTCAGTATAAATGCCCAAAACCTACACTTCATCTTCCCCGGAACGGGGAAATTGATACGATGTTCTACTCTTCTCCATAGCAAGTCGAGTCCTATGCCTTCCAAACCTTCTAAAGCAATTTCTTCGATCAATATCCTTCTAGAATTGTAGATGAAGCATTCTTGTATCACATTGCCTTCCATTTTATAAAAACATCCTTGTTTTTATGCGTAGATAGCTAAATTACAAACAGCTTTTTCAAACAACATGCTATTTTTATAGTATAAAATAGGTATATAATAAACATTACCAGGCACAGACAAACAAACAGAGATCATGGGAAGTTTTCTGACAGCTGAACGAAAATAGTTCTAAATCGATGCATAGATGGCGCAGTCCAGAGAGATTTGTTCCTTGCTCCAAGAGAGAGATAATAATATAATTGTCTTTTTGTTTTGTTCCTTTACTCCAAGAAATTTTGTCGGTCAGCCACCAACTGTCAGTGTCACTGGCTTCACTCGCTCATGGTGTTCGTTGGTGAAGCAAGTGAAGTCAGTCCTTAATCTAAGGGTGAAGTAAATAAAGTGTCTACGTAAAGTTTTTGTTGTAATTCTGATACATTTGTTAGTATTACGTTATTGTTATAATTTTTTGTTGTTATTGTTGAAGCCGGACCAAGTAAACCGGTCTTTGACTTGAAAAACGAGCTTCGGAATCGCAACGCGAAACTTGGAGGAAAAAAGATAAAACAAAGAGAATTTGTTCTCTGTGGTGCCTATGCAAAATCTTCAGAAGACACAATCATTGCGAGTCACCGCACCGCCATCTACCGGAATTTCAAGAACTATTTTTTCATTTTTTGCCTCCCTGAAAACTCCTCATTCAGCGAGTGTTTCTGTGTTCACAATATTTCCTTCTTATAAATTATGAGCGAATAAAAATAAAGAAGGCTGTGAAATTGTGTCTTGGAAGAATAAAACTAACTTGTAAACCCTATGTTTCCTCTACTCTTTCTTATCTATAAAAAGGTTAAGAAAACAAACAAAAAAAAAGTAATAGAGAACGATAAGCACTTAGCGAGGAATAAGGACTGGTAATAGACCTGCCGGTTTTATTCTGTTCTACCTAGAACAGCAAAGAAACGAATTGAAACCGCGGAAGGCTAGAATGCAATACAAAATGTACCTACCTACCACTCGTCACACAACTACAAAACCAAACCGGCAAGAACGCCCGGTCAGCAAGCAACCGTTCGCATCGCCGATTAGAACGTTCTGGTTATTCAGAAAGAGGCTTATATCGTCACACACAAGCGCACATACATAGTCTTGATCCCACACTAGGATTCCCTGTGGGATCAGGAACTACGAGTACCATGGTACCATAACACCCAGACCCGGAATAAATATTTGCAGATCATACAAACATTTGTCCCGCAGCGAGAATCTAACCCACAACCACTTACATCTCAGCGGGTTACTCACCCGCCGCGCCACAGAGGTCGTCAAGAACGCTCGGCGCCCGGTAAGTATGTGACGATGAGAGGTTTCAAATCTGTTCTTTGCTGTTCTCGATAGAACAGAACAGAATCGGCAGGTCTGTAACCGCTCTTATTCATGACGAAAAGGTAGACTATGAGCGACCGCGATCTCGTTCGCTTTTTTAAGAGGGCACTATACTACAATTTTGGCTCCCTCTTTAACGCACGCGATAACCTGCGCGCCAGCGAGTGTCATGCACAAAAATGTGGTTTTATGTTTATAAGTGCGAAAATAAAGTATTTATCCAAAAACTGGTCTTAGCATAAGAATAAATAGTTATTTCCTACTTGTTGTAGAAAAATTTATCTTAAAACACCATAGGGTTCCTGAGATCTCATTCAAAATGTGTGCGAAAAAAGGTATTGCTATTGAGTTTTTTTTACATACTTATCGTGTTTTCAACTTTACACAATAAATGTAAAAATATAAAATTTTCATATTCTAAAATACCTATTTAACTCGTATAACCCTTAGGTACATACTGAGTTCTAGATCGATTTTGTTGGGCAAAATCACATAATATTACGCCTTCTTGATGAAAGATTTAATAGTTTAATATTTTCCAACCAGTGAGGATAAGAAACAACAACAAGGGCGGATCCAGGATTTTTTTCTGGGAGGATCACAAGGGGCGGACCGGCAAAAAAAACAACTATATTTATAACCAGAAATAGACAAGAGTTTCACTCATGTACTTTCTGTTATTTTATTAATATATTTTAACAACTCTGATTAGTTTATTTTGTTCCTAAGTATGTCGTGCCCCCGTGCCTTCCCTTAAATCCGCCCTTATACCCCCCCCTTTTTGTTATATAGCAACAATAACAATGGAATAATTAATCAACACAAGATCAAGTTTCAATATTTTTATTTACTAAAGAAAAGGAATACATTTTATCATTTGCTAAAATATTTAGCCATAATATTAATAATATGAGAAAATGATCATAACACTTCAAACAATGACGAGTGAAATATTAAATCTTGCCTGTCGGCTTAATATTTTATATTTTACTTATCAATGTCTTAACTAGGTATGTCTCTAGTCGTAAAAAAAATTGCACTCTATCAATACGGGCAGCGAATTATAACATCCTATCTTGCAACTTGCGTTTTGTTTGCATTAATTATAAAACTCCTACTTAATCCTATTACTTACTTATAAAGAAATAAATTATAGGCTCCGGTGATGGGTCAAATTATAGTTCCGTCAACGCCATCAAAGGCAAAACATTGGTTCATACCATAAGACACTGTTTAACGTAATATTAGATAGCGTCTTCTGGCACGGCGGTACAGATTTAACAACAGGCAATTGTAGTAGATAGCAAAGAAAGGGCACAGTCTTTTATCATAACTTATTTAAATTCTATTGAACTATTTTATTCAAAAGGCGGGTAAGAAAGTAAGTGATTTTAGTTATAATTATTCCAATTTCCTTCGAAATATTAGTGGCAGTAGCTAGTCCAATCTAGAGGCACTATGATTAGAAAATCACTACCTGATAGCGGAATAAAAAAGATTAGTTATAAGCAAAGATAAAATGTATTAGTACGTAAATACAGTTTATCTATGCAAGTTGCCATGCCTTATCTTACTTACTACCTATGTTGATGGAACAAGACGCGGCATGGTTTAAACTTAACTGGAATATGTATTTATAAATTAATGGTCAGGTCATGGGAATAACAGATAGGCGTTAAAACTATAGCTCCACTAGACAAGTGGCAATCGAAGATGAAAAACGAAAGTGCTAAGAAAATGTATCGGGACAAGTCAAGCGATAGAAAAATACTAACAACGTCTCTTACTTACTAAGCCTTCGAGCAACACGGAAGGGAGTAGCCATTCGCAGCGTTCCCCTCTGTTAAACTACAAGCCAAAGTAGGCATATGCGTTTAATAAAACTACTTGCTAGTTTGTTCTTATTCTGAGGAGGTGTGCAAGGTTTGTTAGTGTGAGTGTCGTCATTACAATGTTGTATTTAGATGTGTATACTTATGCGGAATTGCGCTTGTGTGCACATTCCCCCCCGCAAAAAAAGACGGAACTATTTGAATGGTAATATATCGCTAAGGCTACTCCCTTAAGCCCGCGGCAGGAAGTCCGTGTTGCTCGAAGTACTAAGCACTATCGTTTAGCTTTCTATAGTCACTTGTCTAGAATGACAGGTGCTTTAGGTAAATAAGTTAGGCACTTCCCATAGGTACTTTATGGTCTAGGTACATAGTTTAATCTTCAAAGGCATTTATTGTAAATGCAAAGCTTTTATCCATTAGAGCAGGTATTTTAATATGAAGAAAATGTATGATTAAGTTCATAAAAAAACCAAACCCAATAATTTACCTGAATGTAAAACATGAGAAAATAATTTGGTTCACCAGCACATAAACGGGATGTCAGCTTTAGCCATTGGTTATGGTGGCAGATAATGTATATAAACATCTGTCCCAAAATAATTGGCTACGTGTAACAGCCGTATAACCGCGCGTTAATATGTTGGTGAATTTGGGCTCAATATAAATAAGAAAACGTATAAGAATTATAACATAATTTTTTTTAAATGGTGAACGGATTAAAATATTCTGAATATATATATTTATTATTTGATTGATAAAATAAAATAGAAAAGATCATATATTAGAATAGACAGTAAGAAATGTAGACGATGAAGGGCCCCAATAAATCTAGACCTTCTACGTAGTAAGTGTAACCCATAAACAAGTTCTCACGTAGATCTACGTCGTAGACTCTACGGATTTCTATTAAGTCTACGCCGTAGATGCTACGGATTTTATGTGAGTCTACATCGTAGCGTAGACTCAACGGATCTCTACGTAAGTCTACGCTGTAGATTCTACGGATCTGGTGTAGTTCTACGGCGTAGACTATGGATCTGGTGTAGTTCTACGACGTAGACTCTACAAATCAGGCGCAAGTCGACACCGTAGACTACGGGTTTTGAACTTTCTTGCAAAGAGAAGTTAACAGATTTAGAGGCTCTTCACGCGTTTTATAGAACGTGCGGTATACATAGTCTGAGATATAACGTGTTGTAAATGTACTACTTATAATCTTAACATTAAACTTCATTCAACACTCCGGATTTACATGATTCATTAATAAATCCATTATGTTACTGTACTTAATTTATTTCAATAAAAGTCTTCAATTTCTAACACTAAGGCTCCGAGTTTCAAACAAAATTAAGCGGTCTATGTTATAACTATAGTACGATCTATATAATTTTCAATATCAATAGGTAAATCAATATTTTTCGGTTACAAGACTTTCTAGGCTGTTGATTACATTACGAGTATAAAAAGAGTGGTTTAATTAAACGTAGAAATGGTTATTGTACATTTCTTCAATTTTAAGTTATACAAAAAACAATGCCTTAACAATCACCGTTCAAACTTCGCCCTTATACGCTAGCGCTTACGTTAAATTACTCGACGAAATCTAATTTACATTACAGAACTCGCTATTTACAAGAACTAGCCTCTTACGTATGTGAACTTACTTGTTACAAAATTTCACCATCAAACTACACAGTCCATGAAAACGATAAACTCTTCCAAACACCTATTCAACAAATGCTATTTCAAATAAGCGATACTTCGTTTTGGGCACAGATAATTTCAACGATGATTTCGACCTCGCTTTTGACTGCGTTCGAAAAGCCATCGTTCATGAATTCTTGAAAGAATGTAAAACGTATTATGAATTAATTTATCATTTTCAAGTTCTGTAAATTAATTTCAATAAACCGGCCATGTTCAAAGCATTCTAAATACCGCATGGTTTAGTAATTATAAAAAAAAAATCGTTAAGTAATGTGCGTTACTTTGGTTAACTATAAAAAAAGTATAAAAATGGCAGTATATTTGTAAAATAACGCGATTACATAATTATTTAGCATTTCTAATTATTATAAATAAATAATTAACATTAGAAACCATATCTTTGGTATGAATAGATATAAAATGAGAGTAAATTGAGTATTATTAAAGGCAGATCTGAGAATGCCGCTTACTTAACTGGTATAAAAAATGTATTCCCTTGCAACTCTGACTTTACCTTATGATTGACGTAGTCAGAGTTATAAGGGGTCTAATGCTCATTTTTACTAATTAGTTACGCAACACCTAGCACTTAAGGGGCCTGCGAAGACCGCACGCAAATTCAATTTGAAGCGAGTGTCAAAACCAGCTATCCCTGTTTAGCACCGGGGCCTCTCCCCCTGCATGCGCGATGGGTGTACGAGCCGTTCCGTTTTGGTCGTGTTCCGTAATACCAAAATTTATGAATAAAAAAACTTAATGTTTTTTTCATATCTTGCTGTTATTCTGTAACTTGACAATATAATGCTATATTCCTAAACACAGAATACTAGAAAGTACGTTGTTTTTAATACGAACAAATAAGATGAAAACATGTCGTAAACGTCGTAAAAATATATGGAATTCGCTTAAATTTCGTTTTAGGTAAGTATTTTGAAACAAAAATTATCTAGGAACTTAGATAAATACTATCCGAATCCGAATAATAGCATAATATGGTGGAAATATGCTCGAATTACAAATGATTTTTGTATTACGTTTGCATGGGCAATTCATCCTTCCCCGACCCCTTAACACTCATTTCATAGAAACTTGTTAATTTTTCAAGGGTTAAGTGTCTCGTATATGTTATAGGTGTCCCGTAAATATTTGGTGAAACTGAGCATAATTCTCGTAACTTCAATGGTTGTCTTCTACTGTAACGCTACTCTAACGGCGTCTTCTAGTGTCCGCGCTAACTTCAGTCCAAGTAAACAAAACTGAGACATTGTAATTACAAAATTACAATCCTGCAGACACTTAGGCACTAAGTCATTACAAATAGAATTGACATTTTCTTTACATACATTCCATTGTCAATAAGGAGCGATCGGTTTCAATTTCAACGCTATTCTTAATCTGAAGGAAACTGCTAGCTATATTACAAAATAAGTTGTAAAGCCAATCTCAAATGAACAGGAGCGTCCATAAAAAAGAGTTTTTTAATATTTGGCCCACATTTATGGAAAATTTTCGAAACGAGATGAGGCTATACGTGATGTTTCATAGAATGTATGTACACAATGATCACAGTTACGAATTGTAACTTTACATATGGCGCACCAATATCTAAGTTGGCATTGTGGCATCACGCTGCCTTTTTACACTATTATCTATGTATACAGTAATCGCTAAATCTATAACATTATCGAATAATTTATCAAAACGATCTCCTAATAATCTAGATACATCCATAAGAAGCACTTTAATGAGTAAGTAAGTATCAGAACTTTACATATCATTTTTTTTTATACATGGTAAATATAATTTTATATCATTATTTTTGTGTGTTATTATGTGATTGGTTTCAACTATATTTTAATCTAATTTAACTCGCCAACATTAAACACACAGATAACATTATACACTTCTCAAGGTAGTGCAGTTAGTATCGTCGAGTTAGTAATTCTAGAATTTTAGAATAAGAGAACCCCTTCCTAAATTAACGACGTAACGCTACAAATAGTAGGTATGTAAAAAAGCGATTTTTGTGAAATCACTGCAACTTTCCTATCGCAAGAAACCGTCGAACCCGATAAGAATAGCTGCAGTGATTATCACAATGTCACATTAACTATTCTTCAACATGTTTTCAACAAACTTATATTTTTCACCTATATTATGTAAACTATGTATATTCTAAACAATCTACAATTTGTTACAATCTTACATAATTCAATCGATAATATTGTTCCGTCTTTTAAAAAAAATACTATTATTTCTCTCACGATTTCCCTAAACAGAGATAATTGTGGATCACCAGTACGTATATTCAATTTGTCATGGAAGAGATTGTTTTCATCACATGTATCGATTGTGACATTTTCACATTTAATACATCAACAGCGTCAACATCCAAGGTGCGTACGCACACATTTAAGTTACAATCTACAGGCAATCGTTATGGGTTCAACACGATAATAACAAGAGCACGTTTCAACAATGCTAATTTGGAATGTCAATCACGTTCACTACAAGTTTTATAGGTCCATGTCCTCAAAGAGTGGGGCGGGCGCTTTAGTTGCGGTAGATGTATGCGCATGGTTGCGGCGCTGGCGGCGGCGGGGTGGGGGGGCGTTCGCCCGAGGGGGAGGGCGAGGAGGAGGGCGGAGAAGGCGACGAGGAGGAGCCGCCACTCGCTGTCCCAGAACCAGAACCGCTGCTGCGCTGTGACACTGCACCGCGAAATAAATATTTTAGATACATTACGACTATTACCCACTACTCCTCTACGATGATTTCACGATGAATTTCAAACAAGCGATCGAATGCTTATTTTATTTTATTCGCCACACTGCTCCAATTAAACCTTACCAACAAACTAGAGAGACTGTAGCAAAATATGGGCACACGCTCTCTTGGTCTAAATCCACTCAAGTTCAAATATGTAGTTTGGGCCCTCACAAAACATTTAATCACAGTTTTTAAATTTTTTTACGAAGCTTTTTGTACGAAAATTTGATCTAGCTGGTATATGTCCACTGCTGGACGTAGGTTTTCCCCATAGAATGCCACGACAAATGCTCTTAAGCCACCTCCATCCACCAACTTACTAACACCTTTAAAAACGGTTGTCTGTAAAGTCGGTTTACTGACGATAGTTCAACGTGTCAACGTCGTTATTGTGCTTCTTTGTCACTCGTTCCGCGCTCGCGCGCATGCGGCGTTAGCGCATGCGCAAAGCACATGATGCGCATGCGACGTTAGCGCATGCGCTACGCATGCGTTTTGCGAGGTGACGCATGACGAGGTAACGACGTATGACGAGGTAACGACGCATTAGTCATATTTTTCGAGCGTGCAGCCGGCTCCATCGATTTATAAGACGTTAACACGTCAAAAATTGTCGGTTAATTGAGAGAGCCATCCACTCCAGTCGCGCGAGGGTTTTACCCAAAATTTTAATCACAGTTTTTTTAAGAGATTGGATACAATATTGTATGTAGCTTTTGGAACGGATTAATTATCATCATCATCATCAGCAGGCAGATGACCACTGCTGAAAATAAGCCTCCCCCATAGAATGCATTGACGAACGGTCTTGATCCGCCTCTATCCACCTATTTTCTGCGAGCCAATGTCATTAGTCAATCGAATCAACCAAACCGTAGTCTGGAAGTCTGGGGTCTCTTTTCATCATCATCATCAGTCTGTAAAAGTCCCACAGCTGGACATAGGCCTCCCTATTGAATGCCACGAGAAACGGTCTTATGCCGCATTCATCCACCGACTTCCTGCA
This sequence comes from Epirrita christyi, assembly GCA_951392215.1. Lineage (NCBI taxonomy): Eukaryota > Metazoa > Arthropoda > Insecta > Lepidoptera > Geometridae > Epirrita > Epirrita christyi. Next base: position 5,678,126 of record OX595851.1, read on the forward strand.
ACCATTAAAATGATGTCAGTCCATCGTGAGTGGAGCCTTGTTACACTGCGTCATCCGTTTCATGGTCGCCATCCAAGCATCTTTATCCTGAACGGTTGTCGGTTCTGCAATGTATATGGCCTGCCCATTGCCACATTCAGCTTGTTAATTCTGAGAGCTATGTCGGTGTTCTTGGTTCTTCTACGGATCTATTCATTTCGAATTCTATCACGTTGTATAACTCCGAGCATAGCTATCTCCGTACTGCGCGACTTTGAGCTTTTGTATGAGGCCAATAGTTAGCGACCACGTCTGTGCCGTAAGTTAACACTGGCAATACTTTTTAGTTATATTAGCAAATTGGTAGAAAAAAACTAACCCAACGTATGATGGTGGTGCGTATTATGCTTGTGGAGGTTCATCTGGTCGCGCGAGTCCGCCCCGGTTGTCTCTCAGAGATACACCTTCTTCACTGAGCGCGTGGTCGAGAACCCGTTGTCGTTCCCGCGCCGGTACCCATCGCCCTGCGGTCCGAATAGCCCTGCGTTAACTAACATGCCATGTGAATATGCGTGCGTGTTATGGGTGTTATGTATTGGCAGGTTGAAATGTTCGTAAATTATGAAAATAATCAAAGAAAGTGATTGATTTGGCGCCGTTTTGACCATCAATACATGACATATTATACCGTCAATATGTACGACAGAAACAGATCAAAAATTTAGCCATAGGTTAAAATTTGTAGTCCTGTCTCTGTCAAATTGACAGTATTGATGGTATATATTGATCGTAAAAATGGAAACTTAGTCTTTTGTTTTATTAATGAATTGATGAGACAATAGTCACTACGAGAACATTACGGACATTTCAACCAGGTTAATGACTAAGCAATGGAGTGTTATGTTAAGAGATGAATATTAATGGGGTTAGCTTCAAGTAATAGATGTGATGTGAACGAGTTAATTGAGTTATTATCAAAAAAACATTGACCGTGAACGATGATGAGGTGAATCCAGTTGCCATGCAAAATGTTATGGAGGAAGCTTGGTGTCAAGCTATGGCAATTTTAAAGAAACTTACTTTAAGTGCCTCACAATTCTGTAGAAAATAATTACTTTGGTGTTGAATACGGGTAGTTATACAATATAAAAAGTTAATAACACTTATAAAATCAATCAAGTTTTTTTTCTTCCTAGTTTAGTTCATCTTCTCGTTGTAACTGCTGAAATAAAAACTAAGGACTAGGAGAAAAACAACATTGAATAGTCTCATCAACATCTCAAATATTAAAAATTTTGCTTACTTTGAAAAGTTTGTAAAAAGCATCATTACTGCTGCTTCATAATCAATAAGTAGGTAAGTAGTAACTAGAGTATTCATTTATTTCATTCAATACCTATTTACCTCGTTTTTACGATCAATACTATTTATCAAACCGTCGTGTCGATATGACAGAGATAAAAAACTCTTATTGGCCATTGGCCAACCTGTAGTCCTGTCTCAATAATATTGACGGTATTGATTGTATATATTGAGCATCAAAATTAGCCTTTAACTTGTTCAATTATTGAAAAACATTCATGAGACTATATCAAACGACTAGAGCTCGAAATGTGATAGAAGTGTTGATTGATGTTAATGAAATTGCAAGAAAATGTGATAGGTAAATATGTATTCTTAAAATCAATGCCACACAACACAGTCAATGCGGTCTGCGACTCCAAATAAAACGATTTTCTCACCAAGAAATATGGTGTTCCAAGCCACAACTGTTAGAAAAGAGAAAAGTGGCCAAGTTAGTTTGGAAGACAGAAAGTGGCCAGCAAGTTTAACTGAGATTTTGAGCTGTAGTCGTCCAAAGCCATGCAATAGAGAAAGAAAGATGAACAACTGACATTGACCTGATGAGAGCGAAGCGTGCCGAAGTTGTCTCGGCGGTATGCGTCGGGTTGAAACTGGAAGAGCGTCTCGTGGTGGGGGTGGTACGGGGGATGCTTGCGGAGGGTGGCGCGAGGGGAAGCTGGCTTCGGCTGAGGAGCCAGCACCGGTTCTGCATACGTCACTTCTTCCACTTGCTGAAGGAGTTTGGGTTCCGCTTGGATCCTGAAACGGTAGAAACAATCAATATGTTGTCAACAGAATTTTGGTTATTGAATGATTTTTGAGGACTTACTACCGCACTCAGAGTAATTTAATGGTTCCACAGATCTTCGAGTAGGTACCTAGTAGACAGAAATATGTACAGGGTGTTGATCTGTACTCGCGCCATATATTCTATACAGTAAATTACTGAACGTAACTCAGTAACGATTACTGAACTCCGTTATTGCCAATCCGGCATCTGTCCAATTCGGAATCTGTTGGAAACTGACCAACTGGTGTTTATTTCAATCTAGTATTCAAGTTGAAAATTCACCTTTCCATACATAAGATGAGATGTAGATTTTCAACTTGAATACTGGATTAAAATAAACACAGGTTATTGTTTAGGATCTTTGCAAATATGGCGCATGTACAGACGAACACCCTGTTGATTATCTAGAACTGTTAATGAACCCAAATAACTCTGAGTGTGGCTAATAGAGTGGTTTGTAAAATGTTTTGAACAGGCTGTTTAAAAAATGAAGATGAATTTACTGTAACAATGTTAGATGTTATGATAGATCCAACGAAAACTACAGAATGTAGTCAAAACTTTCAGACAGTCTACAAACCTGTTTATATTCTGCCTCTGCTCAAAATATTCATACTCTGTATCGGGATAGGGCATATTATCGTCTTCTTCCTTCTTGCATCGCCTCGCGCAGAAGTATCCGAGCAGGATCCCGGCTCCGAGGGCGAGTATGCCAGTGATGGTGACTGCTATAGCGACTGTTTCTGTCGAATACGCGTACAGCGGTGGATCTGCAGCCAGCACTTCTGGACCTGTTAAATACGTTTTAGTGTCATTTCCGTATCTGCTGATATATAATCATGAATTTTTACCCTAAGATACACTTTCCTTGTAGAGACAGTTTTGAGAAATCTACGCCTTTGTTCCTGTAAAATGTACTTTCATCTAGTGTATCATTGCAATCTACTGGATCCGGCGATATTTACCGGATCCGCTACGGATCCGGTAACCCATCACACGTAACCCTTTACATCTCATTTTATAATATGTGATTCGTTTAATGACACCACATCATAGACTAGAACTACGTTTCACACAAACTGATATTATTTGCTGTGGAATATAGTCTCTAATATCTTAAAGACAAATATAAGTGCAAAGATATAAGGCAAAAAACAAAAGTAATAGATGCTCTCCAACATGCACAGCGCCTGAAGTGGAAATGGGCAGGCCATCTAGCCCGCATTCCGGATGAAAGATGGACTAAGCGAGTTACTGAGTGGAAGGGTCCAGGTGAAAAATGAGGTAGAGGTAGACCCAGAGAACGCTGGAGTGATGAAATACGAGAAGGAGCGGGAGGAGACTGGATGAAGAAAGCAGAAGACAGAGTGAAAAATGGAGACAGTTGGAGGAGGCCAGTACCCGGAATAGGGGCCTAACTTAAATAATTTATAGGATAAAGAATGTTTATTGTAATAAGGTTAAAAAGTTATGTAAATAAAGGCTTATTATTATTATTATTATTATTATTATTATTATAGTCTCTAATATTAAGTGAAGGCTGATTATTGGTAATTGTTTTGTATAAAAGGTTTGGATACCCTGCATAAGGATAATAATGATGATTGATTTAATTAAATTCGCTGCTAAATAAGCTTTTTGTTCGTTAATTTAAAACATTATCCCCTTAACCTACTTTCACTCGGCCAATTATGGGAAAATATATATTGATTATATACACGGACTATTAGCTTCAATCCGGCCGGCAGAAAAGTTTTAGTATAAGTTTTATCACGTGAAAAGTTATCCGCTTGGTTCCCATATGTATGATTTGACGTCTTTGGTTTGACGACCTCCGTGGCGCAATGGGCTATTAGCTAGCTGAGACGCAATAGGTGCGGGTTCGATACCCACTGTGGGAGAAATTATTTGTCGTCTGACCCAAATAGGTATAATAGTGGTCAACAACTTCTATGATTTCGTTCCCAACGTGTGCCGGCATGGGTTCGATATGGGCATTTGATATGATGTTTGTCTTGCCAAGACCCACTTGTTGGGAGACGGTATTGAGGTCTCTGAGGATTGTGCTAAGGTATTCCAGTGATTCTACCATGATCATTTCAGTACCTGATCAATATCTAGACGATGGATCACACCATTACCTTCACTGTTGCTGCCGCCTTTTCCTTCCTTGTCTTGCACTATATTGATGACTTCTCCTTTGTTCTCTCCTCTGGCATCGTCATACAGACCTGAACTTAGACCACCGACTGCTCCTGCATCTTTACCTGCAAAAGGTAAATATCATTTTTGAGTTACCTACTTCCTTTGTAATGATTTAATTTCCTTAGTTTTGAATTTCCGCACGCCTCCGCGCTACTCTTTTAGTAAAAGTGTGTTTTGTATGTATCCTACACTATTAAACGAGCAATATTTGTATGCATATAAATTTTGTGATCTCGAAAACGGCTCTAACGGTTTTGATTAAATTTGCTATATGGAGGTTTTTGGGGGCAAAGAAACGATCTAGCTAGGTTTAATCTCAAAACGCGTTTTTCAGAGTTTTCTGAGCAAAACTCAGTCACCCAGGTATTGTACACTTATTAGAATGGGCGTGACATGGGAAGCCTATGGACAATATTATTATGGAGTCCATCATCATCATTATTATTCACAGCCGGACTTCACCCACTGCTGGGTATAGGTCTCTCTTAGTTTGTGCCATCCTGAGTTAGTCGTCCATTTTTGGCCTGCAATGCTTGTAATCGTCAACCACTCTACATCTGCGGCGTTGTTTGTAATAACTTACTGTGCGGGCAAGCAGCATGGCTGCTCGTGTTGACGCACTGGTAGAACGCATTCTCGTCCAACCACCAGCTGACTCAATTCGAGTATGCTTTACATAATATGTCGGCTTGTTTGTAATAACTTACTGTAAGGACAAGCAGCATGGCTGCCGGTGCTGACACTCTAATAGAACGCGTTCAACCACCAGCTAACTCCGTGTGAGTATGCTCTACATCTGCCGGCTTGTTTGTAATAACTTACTGTGAGGGCAAGCAGTATGGCTACCCGTGCTGACGCTCTGATAGAACGCGTTCTCGTCCAGCCACCGGCTGACTCCGTGCGAGTATGCTCTACATCTGCCGGCTTGTTTGTAATAACTTACTGTGAGGGCAAGCAGTATGGCTACCCGTGCTGACGCTCTGATAGAATGCGTTCTCGTCCAGCCACCGGCTGACTCCGTGCGAGTATGCTCTACATCTGCCGGCTTGTTTGTAATAACTTACTGTGAGGGCAAGCAGTATGGCTACCCGTGCTGACGCTCTGATAGAACGCGTTCTCGTCCAGCCACCGGCTGACTCCGTGCGAGTATGCTCTACATCTGCCGGCTTGTTTGTCCCACGCACAGTATGGGTCTTGAAGAGCGACGCATTCACTGAAAAACAAGAAGTGTATAATATTAAGTGGACATTTAAAAAAACTTTAGCCCAACCTATAATTAATTTAAAATACTTACGAGCAAGAACTGATCTTGTCACTAGAACATCTATGCAGCCGCAAACTCAGCACTTCTCTATCCGAGACTGCTATAAGTCTCGCCGCGTCTCTCCCCGCTCTCGCCACTCTCAGGGCTCTCACGGGAGAGCCCGCTGCGAACGCCTGGAGCTCTTCGATGACCACTGGAACAGCTCTCTTGTTGGTGTCGTAAGAGACGGCGTTGATGGCTTTTATGATTTTGCCGTTGTCTGTGCCGATGAAGAGCACGTCGTAAGCTTTTCCACCGGGAGTCTTCACTTGGGGATCTACAGCGATTTGCGTAAATCGGTAGCTGGAAGAAGAGCAAAATATTGAAATAATTATTCTATCATATTCTCTATGTTCTTACTACTTGCAAATGCGAAAGTTTTGATGTTTCTTAATAACTCAATCACACTATACATACTAATAGATTTGGGCATAATTGGAGAGTAGCAATGAGTTGACATTTTTGTATGGGAATTGATGTTCACGCTTAATTCCCATTCATTCAAAAAGTTTCATAAAGTTCGTTTAGATTAGTGTATTCAAGATAACTATGATAAGTATTAAAATATTATTTTAAATTTGAATGTACTTTGTTGGTCAATGTCCTTTTTAAACTTTTTTTTTGGAATATCTATTGTGTAATTTGATAATTTATTAAGTATTAATGGTGTTTTTTTTAAATTAAATGCCTTTCTCTTTTTAGCAATTATAGGCAAGACACGATCTAATGTGTAGCAGTAATGGTATGTATGGTAGTAATAGTAATAGTAGTAATGTATAGTAAGTCAGCAAAGGGCGACAGTAGGCATCGTGCTACGAAATCTTCTAGTTCCTTGTAGCAACCTACCTAATTTAACCTAAACTTTTGTCTGACGTAAACATGTGTTCAAAATGATAAATGAGTATGAGTATTAAGTACTTACTGAAAACTAGTCCGTATGACGATTGGCTCTCCAAAGAACGCCGGTACTGATTCGTCCATCAGCGCATGTGTTTTAATGAAGTTCAGCGTTTGGTCTGGAAGCGTTCTTGAATCGTTGTTACATATGCCTGGTCGAGGTTCTGGCACCTACAAATTAAATATTATAAAAAACTTACCTAATTCTTTCACCACATTGGTTCTTTCTACCATCATTACAGTCTCTTTTCCAACCAAGAAGAGATAAGACACGAGAAGAAGAAAACACCAACAAACGTAGAAGAAGATTCCGCACCGATGAAAATTCTCATTTTTCTATTTTAATTGGAGTTAGGAACACCATCAATCGTTAATCACCTCCATCAGTTAATTGCTGGAATACTCACTTGTATACACATACCTACTTAAGTAGTTACATATATACATTACATATCACGACAGTAGTCTCCTTATAAGACAGCCTCACTTAATTCTGTGTAGGTGTATTCAGTTAAAACAGCATCATGTTAGGCCTTATCAATAAGACTATTGAGCTTGTTTTAATCATAAGGCTTTATCAGAGCCACCATATCTCACCCTGCCAGCCTAGACAAACGGTATTCGCTTCAAAGCGATTCTATTTCTCTAATTAATCTATCTATCTATCTATATATTTCTGCTTTCGTAATAAAATACAATAGACCACGTACCATCGATAGCTTACGTCAATCTGGTCATCAGTTTGGACTTTTCTACTAGCGTCGCTATTAGAATTATACTTTATCTATCATGATACACTGACTTATCAGGATGACCGACAAAAACCCAGAGACACCTACAATGTGTTTTTTGCTCTTCCGTCGGTATCACAGCTTTGCATAGTTCTCTCAAAACTGGATTAATGTAATATTCGGCTCTCCCCATTCAGTTGCTGCCAGCCACACTGCATAAGTCGTCGCTCTGTCTATCCAGAGAGTACCCTACACTAAGTTTAATGTTGCTATGATCTTACCTTAGCACTATTAACAGGCAGCCAGTTTGAGTTGATCGCGTTCTGCTCCTTGAAGGTTCCTTCAAAGGTATCAGCTATGTCCTGCATGCTGAACGCGCAGACCGCACTCCCTGATATGCTATTGGGTGGGGTTGTGAAGGTTCCGTAGATAAGTTGTGCGTTTAGCCCTCCGTAGACTCCTTCTATGAGCTCGGTGGTGGATTCTGGAAGAATAGAAAGGAGAAGTGAACATTGGTAGCAGACTATTCTTTAATTGTATACGCACCCGTACTATAGATAGCTTTTATTAACGTGTTCAGTTCAGGGAACACCTGCTTATTGCAAATACTGAGACCTTTGTCGGTGGCCTTGGTTCTTCTACGGATTTACTCGTTTTGGATTTGAACAATACAAACATACAAAGCCAGTTCAATAAGAGACTGTAAAAATTGCGTTTTCTTTCATTGGTATTGCCCTTTTTAGCCAAAATAACACCAAATACATCTTAGCGAACATATTTTGTCTGGGTGATACTTACGAATCTCATTGAAGTAGAAAGGAAAGTCTCCTGCTACGGAGCAGTTCAGCCTCGATTTCAAGAATGACGTCCATCGCTGCTTGAAGCGATGTGGTCCACCCCGGTCGTCGCGACAAACTCTCGCCACTCGTGAGAACACCGACTGAAAAAAAAAAATAGTTCACCAGCAGTCTTAGGTGTCCACTGTTGGACGAGGTCTCATCCATAAAATGCAATCGGGGGAATTGCCATGATAACAAAGTTTGGTAGTTAGATTGGTGATCGCAGCGTATTGGTGTTGAGTACTCAGATAGATGCTGCTACCCGTCCCTTGGTGTAATCCCTTAGTCGACTTTTATGACATCCACGGGAGGAGACGGGGGGGGGGGGTCTATTCTTAGGCCGGATGCACAAAGGCACTTCAAGCAATAACAATAAAAAAAAAAAAATTTAACTGGCTTCCTCTTTCGACTGCTGAGACATATCCCTGTGAGAGAATACAGACAGACAGACTGGCAAAAAAAACGGTCGGCGTAGGCTCAGTAATAGGGTCCCGTTTGGCACCCTTTGTGTACGAAACACTAAAAATAAGTAAAAAAATACCTTTCCACAGTTGATGTATTCCACGGCAGTCTCTCTGAAGAAGAAGTAAACGAAGTTTCCGTGTACTAATGAATTTACAAAGTCGGGAGCTGAAAACAGAAAAAAGAATATTTAAATTGTAAAAACTTTTATAAATTCAATTAATTGTTATCACTGCGAGATTGTCCCTATCTTGTTAACTATCTCGTTAATAATAACGTTAAATTATTCAAAGGGTAACCCTATCCTGCCGGGTGTCGATAATTCTAATGCGATCCTAATCGGATTTACTGATTGTTGACGCGTCAAATGTCACTCCAATGACAGCGAGTTCCCGCCAAAACCCGTTCTGAATTCAATTAAATTGACGGATGTATGTTTGACAGGCGCATTTGATAGCAATCCTTGTAAACATAGAAGGTAAACACAGACGTTTATGTAAACTCCTGGCTTACATATGGGTAAATGGGTATAGATATTACTACTGATTGAATTACAAGTTAGTCAATATTTCCTCGACACTCAGGACCGAGTTACTTAGTTTAGTAGTTGACTGCATTATTAGGTCGAGCATTACCTGAGTTAATTTATTTAAGATCGATACAATGTTCAGTACCTGACCTATGGAATTAACGATAATATTAACCGTGCAGTAACTATTATCAAAATGAATCAAAGAAACGATAAAGTTTTTTTTTTTATAATAGTTACTGCACGGTTACAACTACAACTTTTTGCACAATTTACAACTTTTTAGCATTGCAACACTCATAGTCATTAATTTTACAATGTTTTCATAAAAGTACTAATATTTTGACAGGGCCAAGGCTTCAAATTACCCTAATTTACTTTAGTTACAAGATTAGTTAGTAATAAATTTATTATTTATTTATTTTTATGATTTATTTATATGGGGTTGTTGATTGATAAATGAGTTGTTACTGTCTATGATTCAACAACAAGTCGTTAGAGTTTAATCTTGTCCGCATTGATGTCCATTTTCATTCATATCTCCGTCTGAGCGTTCATAGCGAGTTATACATGCAAATTATGTCCGTCAAAGTCACGTCAGAATAAATTATACAGGATGTTACCCGCATGATAACATTTGATTTAACCAGTATAAGTTCTTAGAAATATTCCCATAATTAGAGATGTTTCAGTTAATTCAAACAATTATAAAACTAAAAATCAGTGTTGCCATAAATTTTCTAAAAGTTACGTTAGCTTACGCATGTTTCCCGGAGGAAAAGGCGGATTCACGAATTTACTCTTTTTGTGACCATGACATGCATCTTTTGCTTCATTCACTCTCATTATACGTAAACGTTATCCATGTAGCAAAATATTCCTATAGACAGGAACCTAACTAAAGCCGAATGAATGAAACTGCTTACCATTTAGCGTCATCGAATCGTATGGTTCGGTCTGCAGAGGCTCCCTGTAAATGATTGGCTCCATGCCACTGAAGTCGGCTACCGTGCCTGAATATAGCTCCCCATCTGGAACGCAAAAAAGTTCATTAAAATGATAGTCTCTAGAAATTAGGTGTGTAGTGAGTGAAACTTGTATAATAGCTTTTGTTTAATGTGGTCAAAAATACCCTCCTCGAACAATGAAGGGTTAACATCTCATCCATGTAAAATTTTCAATAGTTTCTTTCGTATTTCGTATTTTCGTTGTGAGTTGGTACCAACTTTAATAAACAACAAAACCGTATTTGATGTATCTAAATCTCGAATCTCTGAAAGCCTGTAATTCAATACGCGCGATGGGTAATAGGCGGTGCGTAACACGCCATCGGCTTACGTGATTGGAATATGAGATCCTGGGCTAATTGGTCGAAGCGACCTATTCGGGACGATATTGCCGTTTTAGCTGACAACCGTTATTGGAGGGTTGGCATTGATATGTATTTATTCAAAGGGTCAAGGCCGTTAGGATTTGAGAAAACAGTTAAGAGAGGTAAAGTGGACCTTCTACCCAGCTTCCTCGATAATTAGTTGTCTTTTGTTAGGTAGATGTATTTTGCCAAAGCAACGAAGCACTCAAGGGCTTACTATCAACTTTTCAGTGTTTTCAGTCAAACAGAATTCTTAATGAAATTAATCAACATGTGCCAATCTAGTCTAAATGTCATATATGGTATTCTCCTCAACTGACAATCATCATCCTGCCTGTAGAAGTCTACTGCTGGACCTAGGCCTCCCCCTAAAAGGCCACGATGAAATGTCTTAAGCCGCCTTCATCCACCGACTTCCTGTGACCTTTATATAATGTCGTTAGTCCATCGATAGGGGCAATTCAAAAGACAATACAATGCGGAAATGTCAATATCTTGTTATGTGACCGAAACTTATCGAATTATCAATCCTTTCAAAGTTGGCATTTTCATCCTTATTTTAACATAAAAATTTAGTTTGAAAGTTGATTAAAACGTGATCGAAAGTGGACTAAATTATTATTACGCAACAGAATACCAATTTTCAGTCTATTAACAATTCAGTCTCGGCTCTGTCAACTTTCATTGTGGTTGTAAAATGATTGCGAGGATTAGCTTCAGATCGACACAGAATTGAGTAATAGGAAACGATATACGTCATACTAGGAGTAATACTACAAGCGAGCATGTTGGTCCCAACTCTTAACATAATCTTTCAGTTTATGCTGATCTAATGCTAGCAAGAAAACTGCACGAAAAGAGTCTATTAACAGGTAGGTACTAATAGGTAGGATGATGGTGGGCATCATCACGGGACACTGTGATCTCAACCACCATCTGCTAAAGATAGGAGCTACGGACAGTGGGCTATGTCGCGGCTGTCTTCAGGACCAGGAGACAGTGGAGCATGTGATATTGGATTGCACGGCTACCAATGAAGCCAGGAAAAAAACCAGACTCCAGGAGCTGATAGAGTCCTGTTTGACTTCTTCCATTTCTCACTCGGGGACACTGGAACAGTGCTGCCATCAACCCAGAGTCCTTCTCCGTTATTTTAAGGAGTTGGGCTGGCTGGGCTAGTGTTAGCAGGGGGACAATGCACAATACACCCCAATGCGGGAAGTCAGTGCAGATCTTATTTCCCCCATTTTGAATTAGAAAATTAGAATTAGGTACTTATAGGTAAGACACTATAAGATCTATGGTCTACAAACCGAGAATTTTAAACTCGTAAACAAAACCGTTTTAAAGTGACTCCTTACAAACTATACTGCAGTACAATTAGATAGTCGGCTGCAGGCCGGTCACCGCTCCCCAGGGCGTCGGTCCGCTTAATTGGAACAGATCAATAGGAGATAACTAACCGTGTCCGTCCGTAATGGACATTGGCTGTTTGTGCGTGTGAAAAATGAGTGTTGATTTACCAGTTTTAATCAAACTAATAATATAATATATTAATATAAAATATTAATATAATATACAATATAATATTATAAATGCGAAAGTTTGTGAGTATGTAGTAATTTCTTCACGACTGAACAGATTTGAGTGAAATTTGGAATGGAGATATCTTATATCCTGGATTAACATATAGGCTACTTTTCATTATCTTCATGCATCATCAATTTTAATCATTGTTCACGCGGGTGAAGCTGCGGGGCGCAGCTAGTACTATATAAGTTTAGAGATATGGCAAAGTCACAAACAAATGGACAAGCAAGTGGCTAGACTAGGGACTAATGCCTTATCAATGAAGTTTAGTGATAAATCTACTTTGTTAAGAAATTGACACATGGTAACTGAAAAATCTTCACAAAATATCAACGATTTAATAAAAAAATATACCTATTGATTCCTTAGAATAAAGACTGAGTGCTTCAGTCCTTATTCTAAGATTGATTACTTCGTTGTCCTTTCCTATCTCTTTCTAATAAAATGTTTTTTATACGAACTCTTTGGTGCGAACAACTGTTTATCAAGGAATTTTTATCGTCTTTTTTGTCTAATTTATCGTCAAGCCTCGTGAAGCTGTCAAAATCACTGTGGTCAAAATGTTAAACAAACGGTACAGCTGTTGTATAGTTTTACTGTTACGTTCCATTCAATAAATCAGGACTTTTGGTGCAGACTCTACCTGCCGGCTACCAAAGTACCGGTTTTGCGCATTGCGTATAAAGCACGTGGATTAAACTGTGGTGGTTATAAACTAAATACGACTTGGCATTGAAAGTGTTAAAGCGAAGTGTTAATCTACTGTTGTGTAGATAACTTAATGCGACTTAAAATCTTAGTACGTTTTCCTCTTTGAATTATGACGCCAATAGAAGAAAAATCCTTTTTCTGCGATTTTAAGCTTGAATTATTGAGTCATTATTTTACCTATCTACCCCTTTGAGCTGAAGTGCACTAGACTAAAATAAATACATAAATACCGATTTTACTTATGTGTCACTGTAATAATTGATATTTACTCTACTAGAGTTTAAATTAGAATGAATAGGTAACTTAACTAGGTATCTTTCAACACACTAGTTCACTAACTAAGACTTTTTTCTAAGCCACATCCTTCATCCGTCTTGGGAGAGCAAGAAAAAACATCGTTACACGACAGAGAAAAAGAATGTGTTTATGCAATTGTTACCTACCAGTTTTGCACTTTGTAGGGTAGGGATGCGTTGTAAGAAAAGCACCGAACAGTAGTTTGCGGGACTCATTTCGTGTCTTCGATACATGCGTGATAAATGTGTGCAAATTTGTAAGGGGATGCGTTAATGCAAAGAAAATTGCGCAAAGGGACACCCCATGTAATTGATGATATGCTCACTGCGTCGAATAGTAAATTGTTTGTGTAGGGGACGAAACTTGCGTGTTTACTACAGCTAACGTGATGTTACAACTTGTTTTTGAATACAAATGAAGTCCAAATAAACAAACAAGTGGGATTTTAGCCCAAATCTCTTTATCAAAACCAAATGTCGAAATCAAGCTTAACATCAGAAGTGAAGTACCATACTAATCCCCCATAGATTTTCCTTAGCAACAATTCTCAGTTACTTAGTTATTTCGAAAGTCAAAACAACCATTGTCCTGCTAATTTTAGTAAATCCTATATATTTCTGATGAACAATAATTTATATCTATCTATCTATCCAGACGACGCAGTAGAGGAAGGCTCTTCACTCGATGGACTAAAGACATTATAAACGTCGCGGGGAGTCGGTGGATGGAGGCAGCTCAAGACCGTTCGTCGTGGCATTCTAAGGGGGAGGCCTATGTCCAACAGTGGACTTCTTCAGGCTGATGATGATGATGATGATCTATCTATATAACAACGGTTATGTATAAGTTAGAACACCATAATTCTATAGAAAAACCTCCGAAGTTTTTAACAATGGAAGGTATTACCGAATTGTTCGTCTTTGACGTACAATGCGGCAGGCAAATATATTTATTTCATGAAAGACTTTGTTTATTTGGGATAATCTCCAACAAAATCCTTTTTGAAAGTGAATTGAAGATATAGATTAAATATTGTTATAGAAAGTTCCACGCATTACAAATATAGGCTAAACAGTCTGCGATCTAGTCATACAACTCGAATTCAAACTTAATTGCAGCGCCCTTGCAGGGTACATGATACTAACTACCCGCTAACTTAGACCTAAGCAATTTATATATATATATAAGTATACAATGAATGAACGAAGGAATAAAGCCGCGTGGCCTGATGTCGCTCTGCCCCTCAACTGGTAAAATGTAAATTTGCATTATCTGTACCTACATAACTACATGGTTTTTGTAGGTTGTTATTTATAAGTATTTATATCAAGCGTAGCGTGTGCTGTCTCATAAACTTTTGCTATTGTTTTTTACTTTTGACTACCATCCTAAGGTTTTAAAATTCTCATTTACTATATATCAGCTCCTTGCTCTGAGGCACCACACAGGCACTTTCCACCTAGTGGTAAGATGGATAATCAAAGTAAGCTAAGCCGTGCTTATTGCTTGTTTTTTCTAGGCTTGGTTGCGTTGGAACAGGAGTAATTTTAATTTATAAGACGATTCTAAATTATTCTTGTGATTTCAATGAATAAAATTATTTTGACTAGATTTTCATGTTTGTGTCATTTTGATCAGCTTACATTTGTAATTACTAATTTTATCATCATCATCATCACCAATTGGAAGTAGGTAAATTTCACATAAAACATAAAAACTTTTTGAATAATAACTTTTCATTTAAAAAACCGACTTCCACCATTGTATTAGACTAAATAATTTTGGATGAAAAAAAATGATGAAAGAACCATAGTGGTGAAAGGGTTATGATACTTTCTGAATGCAAATGCTTGGTTTGTTGCTAAAAATATCAAAATCGCCATATGTATGCCTACAATATTTGAGGAGTTCCCTCAATTCCTCATGGATCCCATCATCAGAACTGGTTTCTGAAAAAAATGGGACCAATCTGGAAGTATCTATTCAAATAAAAAAAGAATTTTCCAAATCGGTTCATAAACGCCGGAGATATGCGGTAACAAACATACAAAAAAAAAAAAATTACAACCGAATTGAGAACCTCCTCCTTTTTTGTGAAGTCGGTTAAAAATACATTGTATCACAACAATGCATAACAATGTACCTTATCTTATTAAATGTCATCAACCAAATACATTTCGAAGAGCTTTCTATGCCACCTGCAATATCTACCCAATTAAATGCAGTGATAACTATTCTTGGTTCAGTTTGTCCTGCAATTCATTATGTCTTCTGGTGATTTCTTTCCTTCAACAGAGCGGCAATACGCAGACAGACACAGCGGCTCACACAAATGTCTGTGTTGCAATTAAAAAAACCGTATTTCATATGCGAAATCACCAAATACATTTCAAACATTTTCTTTCTATGCCACCTTCAATATCCACCCAATTAAACGCAACGCCAACTATTCTTAGACTAGGTTCACAATTTGTCCTTCGTACCTATTATGTATAATAGTCACGTTACCCATTCAACACGGGATCTTTTCAATGCAACAATGAGTGGCCATTGTACGCCACTAGACTATGAAAGTGGGTACAATCAATATGAAAAAAGATTTTCCTTCTCCTAATTTCGTGACAAAGGGACGGATAACGGGGTTGTAAAGCATATGTGACCTCTATAACGAGTTTTTTGGAGCAGAAATGTCGAAAGTGTATTATCTAGAAAGGGTTTTGTTATCCCGCGGACCTCCCTAGGTAGATCATATTTTTCTCCTTAGACGTATATGAATGTTTCAGATAACTTTGTTTGAATACTATAAATTCTCTAAGGAATAGGTATATCGGATTGTGATAGTCTAGTTAAAGATAACAACCTTCTAACCTTGACAGGAATTTACATGTTACAAATATGTTTCTTTGTAAAAAAACAATGAAAGTTACTTTTTTGATGTAAAATCTAGCCTAAATATAACATATATATATGTCACAAATTATCAATATAATGTGCCATAAAAGTGCTATATTCGCCCCATCAAAATTTACTATAATTTATCTATAAATTCACCCTGGCTTAAGAATAGGCCCCTCTTTCTCCTCCTGTGGATGTCGTAAAAGCCCACTAAGGTATTAAAATGGGGATGGGCAGCAGCATCCACCTGAGTACTCAACACCAATACTGCGATCACCAATCCATCTGCCAAGCGTGATGTTTCTATGGAAGCGCTCTCGTCCAGCAAGCAGAGGACGTCTAAAGGCTACTGATGAGCTAATAGATTAAAAACAACTCGAAGGAAATAATTTTAAAAACCAATTAAGAAACTGGCTAATCTGTAAAGTCCCTTACAATTTAAGCAAATACTTTGATCTCATCTAGTATCTTTAATAATAATAATAATAAATGATAAACATTTCACACAACATTATCTAGCCCCAAGCTAAATAGAGCTTGTGTTATGGGTACTAGATAACTGATATACTTAATACATTACATAGATATAGCACAATTTACGCCTGTTACAAACCTATCGAGAGATAGAGAAGAGCCCTGCTGGCCTTCTGGTATGTTCTTCCGCGGCCACGTGGGTAAACAATAGCCTACGTCATCGGCAATGACAATTGAGAAAACCCGTTTCTATGCTGCCAGTGGGGGTGTAATCTAACTCCCCGACCTCTTTACATTACCTGTCCAAACGAAAAAAACCAAGAGGTTTTTACAAAAAATATATTTTCTATCTTTAACTTAATTGTTTAAATTGATTGATTGTTGAAAAAAAATACTCCACATTTTTAAAGAGAATCACAATTTGAATTACAATTACGGAAATATTTCTGTAATTGTTTTAAGAATGTGGCAACTGGATAGTGCGCAAGCTGTTGTCACTCTCGGAGTAGCAGAGCTTGTTTTCTTAGATCATAGCTTAGCGCAAGACACGTCAATTGTGCACTTACTGCTGTAGGTGTCACGGTAGGTGGGTATATTGGATTAGTCTCATGCTAATCCAATTAAAGTGACTTCTAGTTAATTGTACTTGAATGCGTTGTAAGCCATTAAGGTAAGCCTCGTAATGAACTGCTCAAGCGTAGCAAACTAAGTTACAAAGGGTTAAAATGGATTAAATCGTCCTAAGGGCTTATGGAAAACTTTTCATAGGTATTAAGAAGAATGGACCTGATTGCTTAAATTTCCACGATAAAAATGTCCTCTCATGTCCCATTGGACTCATGTTCAATAGCCTTGTATAATCGGCATATTCTGGCATATGCCGTGCCGTGTGCTGAGGTGTCTGACCTAAGAATAGACCCCTCCGCCTTTCATGGATGTAGTAAAAGTAGAACTAAGGAATTACACCAGGGGATGGGCAGCAGCACCCACCTGAGTACTTAAACCAATCTGCGATCACTAATCCGCCTGCCAAGCGTGGTGATTATGGCAAATGTCTCTATACGAGCTACACCTGCCAATGAGAATGATTATTGAAACCCAACTTTATAGTATTCAGATAGAGTATCTTTTATTCAAAATAAAATGCCCCTATTTTTTTCTGGGTCTCTTATTGCCCCCCTTTAGGCCTGCAGTGCCCACAATGGGGCGTTATCGGCCACTTTGGGCAGGGCTGCTCTATTGTATTTAATGGAGAAAGCCCTGTCCAGCAGTAGACGTAACAGGCTAGTGATGACGATGAATCAAATATGCCATGGCATGTGTCTGGCCTAAGAATATACCTACCCCTCTGTCTCCTCCCGTGGATGTAGTAAAATCTTTACTAAGAGATTACTCCAGGGGATGGGCAGCAATAACTATCTGATTACTTAATACCAAAACTGCTATCACTAATCCGCATGCCAGCGTGGTGATTATGGCAAACCCCCCCATTGTATTCGATAGCCTCGTCTAGCATTGGGTATCAAATGGCTGATGATGACGATGAATCAAATAACTTCATTCCTTACCAGCATAAACAGCCGTGGAGTTATGTTCAGGGTCGTACGGGCAGACGGCTTGCCCCGACTTCTCCCTCTCCATGTGGTAGGAGTCTCGCTGGACGCCGTACTCTCTGCAGAACGGCCTGAAGCTGTTGGTCCCGCAGACCAGCAACCGGCCAGGGCCCAGGGAGACGAGAACCCGGATGTAGTTCTGACAACTTTCCTGGAATTAAAGAGATAGATTTTAATGTAGGATTTTATGGGTAATAAAATGAGAGCTGGTTGCCTTTGCAATATAAACGTGGCTGTAGGTTACGGATGTTTGTAAAACTATTTTAAGTAAATAAATATCAGTGTGAGATTTTTTATTTTATTTTATGACGCTCAGCTTTTCTTACCCTACTGCCCAAAACAAGTAGGGTTATTGGATAGGCTAATTTATTGACTTATTAGGAGGGAATACAGTGACAATAATCCTTTCCCTCGCACTTGTGCAACTCCAGTTACCTGTCTCGTCCTATAACCCATCACCCAGTGTTGGACCAACGCGCGCGCCGCGCCTGCGGCGGCGGCCAAGGAAGATGTTAAAAAATGGCGAATCGACTCTCGCGCGCAAATTACTGAGATATGTGTCAAAAGTCATAAACTCGAAAATACTGAACTTTGTGTCCTAAAAATTTTTGTGGATTGTGAAGAATTGTGTTGCCCTTGTGTGTGAGTGCCGGCAGTGCTGTAAGCACAATTTAGACCATATTTTGGAAGTATTGGCTCCAGCAGGTGAGCTCTTATCATTATTCCGTTGTCCTTTCTTTGTCACTGTGTATTGGGGAAAAATAATTTGTCTTTCGAAGCTAATCAATCAAATCTGAACCTGCGCGTAATCAGTTATGTTTTTGTATGTAGATACGTCTGTTACGATGGATTCGGCTCGATCTTGAGAGAGAAGTAAGATACTTATACAAAGTGTCAAAAAAACGCTATAGGGGGCGCTGCAATAGATGATAAAATTAAAAACGGCTTAAACGGTTTTTGCGGGTTTTTTGCAATCGTTTTGTTTCTTCATGGAAGGCTCTTAGATAGGTTTAATTGTCATTTGACTAAGGGGTGTGGCAATAGATGATGGAATGCTTAGGTTTAATTTCACCAACAAATAACAGGCGGTTAAACAACTGTTAAGTCTAACCATTGCTTTTGGACAGGCGTTTTCAAAGATTATCTGTCACCTTGACGAATGGTTAGATTTAACAAGACATTTACTAAATAACAGAGTATGGTGAAATTGGCTCTTAAGATAACACAGATTTGCTTGCAAATACGCCAAATCCATTTCAGAGCAGGTTTTTAAGGTGGTTGCTTTTTCATAATAATTTATTTACACAAATATGGGCGAAGAGAGCATATTTTTACACTGAAATGACTGTCGTTGGTGTTTATATTGGTCTTTATTTACGGTAAATCATATTTGGTTGAAGAAAACCGTGGATCGAAAATAACATCGAAATTTTAGTTCATTTTTGCCAATGTATGAGTGCACACAGTAGTGACAATACTTTGTGATGGTGGCAGCGATGGTGAACGCGGATGGTGGACTTTGGAACTCCTCGATGGATTATAGTAGATTGGCCGTGTTTGGGCTCATTTTAATCAGCTCACACCTTTGATTAGTAATTTTATAATCATCATCATTACCATCAGTTGGAAGTTCATTTCATAAAAGCTTGATGAAACATTAACATTAACTTTAATGATTTCACACGTTTTGACCTCGTTTTTGATGGAAGAGATTGATTGAAGAAGATTCAATGAAAGTGCAGCGGAAGTTCGTAATGTTCAACGTTTTTTTATACTGCAAGAATCAAGTTATATTGTCTGTACTATATTGAGGCGGAATAAAACGTAGTTCTTGGTTTCCCCGGTTCAATAGGATCTGTTCACGCCGTGCGAGCGTCAGCTGGGGCCATTACGCAGCCCCATCGAGACGCATGCCACAATACTTCGTAGGGATGACACGAGGATATTGAAATTGTTTTAAGTTTGAAACAATTTCAATATCAAAGTATTTTTTTTCAGTTAATAAAAACGTTCCAAATGAAGTCTGAACTTATAAACGAATAATTAACAAATAAAAGAAACTTAAAATTGAGCTAATGTATTCCTTTTCCAAAACTACTTTGTTGTAGCGTTAATCTGTAAATATGTCATATAACAAGCGTGCGAAAGTTCAAGTTTCAACGGCATCAAGACATTTGTTCTCTATGTGGTACATTCAGTCTCAATTTCTAAATGTTAGTGTCAAGAAGCCTACTATCGCTTTATTAAGCAACGCGGTCGTGGTTTATTGTTCTGAAAAGATATCTATAAATCAAAGACATGGTAGTATCAGGGCACAATCAAATGTTTAGTGAACTATATGTATTTTTAATTAGGTATTTCATGGCTTATAATAAAAATAAAGAATAATTGAATTAGTGACGTGTGCCAGCCCTGCGTATCAGTCCTAACCCCCCCCCCCCCATTACGACTGTTACAGTTCCAAATGTTGGAGTTTCAACCGATCTGCCGCGTCTGTGCAATCCGCTCTTGACCAGTTACTTTCTAATTCAGGATGTCCGGAATCCCGAGGAGCTTAACGGATGTATCGTAGATCGTAAATTCGTAGGGTTTTGGAGTTTCAAACAGATCGAATTCAGTCCTATGTTCTGAATTGGAGGTATTCAAGCGGATAATGTACAAGTGAAATCTAGCCAACTACTACGAAGGACGTACATGTACATTGTCATTTTTTTTTGCAATCACAAGTAGTTATGCCAAATGGGGGTTCGCGTATGAGTCACCAAGGTGCATCTACTCCGGAGTCTTTTGCGAAAGTTGTCAGTACAGAAGGTCGATGGAAAGAGGAAAAGCCGAATGATGGATGGATTTTAGCACAGCGAAAGAGACATAAGAATCGTTTTATTACTGCAGAAGGAAAAGCATCACCTAATCCTAACGAAAAATTCAAGGCCGCGGATATTAGGATTCCGTTGTTTATAAACAACGTAGATAAGAGCACCTCGGAGAATGATATCATTGAGTACGTACTCACAAGAACTCAAACTAAGATATCTTTGCAGAAAATTAACTCTAAGGTACAGAAGCAGTACAATGCGTACAAGATGTATGTACCTAGCGCGAAGCTTGCCCTTTTCTTAGAAGACAGCTTGTGGCCTGAGGGAATCTCTTTTAGACGGTTCATTGAATTAAAAATCAAAAATCATAATGCAGGACAAGATAGAAAAGAACATACCTAATTCATCTTTTATTAGCTTCAACTGCAAATCAGTTAAAAGAAATATAGATTTTGTGAGGTCATTGTGTCGATCAGCTGACATAGTGGCCTTGCAGGAAACATGGCTTCTGCCGCATGACGTCTTGATCCATGGGACAATAGACCAGGATTTTGCTTACACCGTGAAATCAGCGGTGGACACCTCAGCGGGGATGCTGCGGGGCAGGCCGTACGGTGGGCTTGCTATACTGTGGCGAAAGAGTGTGTTTCGGTCGGTGTCTATAATAGACTGTGTGAGTGCGCGTATCTCGGCGATTAAAGTTGTGCTTGAAGATCGTCAGTTTTTAGTATTCTCGATATACATGCCGACGGATAGTGCCGAGAACCTAGCTGAATTTACAGGTTGTTTGAGTGAGATAAGTGCAGTGATAGACAGCTGTAATATAGATTCGGTTTTCATGCTGGGTGACTTTAATGCTCAACCGAGCGCTACGTTTGGTAAGGAACTTATGAACTTTTGTACTGAACAGAGCTGGTCATGTGCGGACATTGATATTTTAGGGTTATCGTCAGGCACGTACACATTTGTTAGTGATGCGCACGCCTCTTGGTCATGGTTAGACCATGTAGTTACAACTGAAGCTGCTAGAGAGGCGATTGTGGACATTAAAATTAATTATAACATCTCATGGTCTGACCATTTTGCTGTAGAAATAAATTGTAATTTAAATGTTATTAAGCCTAAAGTTATAGATAAAAAATCTGTACCGAATACTGTTGTGTGGGGAGAAAGGGATACCTTACAGTCGAAGCAATACTGGAAACTATGTTCATCCAAGCTTCGGGAAATAGACTTTCCATCGGAATTAAGTAAGTGTGCGGATATTAGCTGTGATACTTTTGAACATAGGTGCATTATAGATAACATGTATAACACAGTTGTCAGAATACTAAGAGATTCCGCCGCTAAATGTCATAGTTTGAATGCTAAAAAAGGTAAAAGGAAGGCACAAGTCACAGGATGGAATAAATTTGTAGCAGAAGCACACAGGGAGGCTCGGCTTTGGTTCCAGGAATGGGTCTCTTTTGGAAAGCCGTCATTTGGTTCCATTTATCATAAAATGCGTGATTCGCGAAGCAATTTTAAATCTAAACTTAGATGGTGTCAGAATAACCAGACCCAGATAAAAATGGATATCATAGCGGCACAGCATACGGCAAAAAACTTTAGCAAATTTTGGAAAGAGACCAATAAGCTGAACCCGAAGCCTAGCGTTCCTGTGAGTGTCGAGGGCATTAGTGATCCTGTCCACATTGCCAATTTATTTAGGGAGCATTTTAGGGTAGAGTCTCCACTCGGGCCTGCGGCTGCAGGGTCGGAGCAAAGGGGTGCGCCTAGAGGGCAACAGATTATGCGTATCACAACGAAAGAAGTAGCGCTGATGGTGAAGAACATGAAGCGAGGAAAATCCCCAGGCCATGACTCTCTGAGTATAGATCACTTGCAACATGCAGGCTTTCATCTACCTAGGGTGCTCGCCATGTTGTTCACTTTCTGCGTCGGGCATTCATACCTACCTGAGGAGATGATGAGGACTGTAGTTGTACCTATAATTAAGAACAAGACCGGGGACGCCTCTAGCTTGGGCAACTACAGGCCTATATCACTCGCCACGGTGATGGCTAAGGTGCTGGACGGTGAAATTGAAACGTATTTAGGTAGAGAGGTGAAGCTGCATGACGCTCAGTTTGGTTTTAGATCTGGGCTGTCCACTGAAACTGCAGTGCTAAATCTCAAACACACCGTTCAGTACTACACCAGCAGAAGCACACCGGTCTACGGCTGCTTCCTCGATTTATCGAAGGCATTTGACCTTGTGGCGTATGACAAGTTGTGGCAGAAGCTGTCCAGTGATACTAAACTCCCCCCTGAACTCATATCACTTCTTAAGTACTGGTACGGCAATCAGTCTAACAATGTTAGATGGTCGGGATCACTATCGGACGTGTACAGGCTGGAGTGCGGCGTGCGGCAGGGCGGCCTGACCTCCCCAAAGCTCTTCAGCCTGTACATAGACCGTCTGATCCGTGAGCTCAGCGGCGCCCAGGTTGGCTGCTCGATTGATGGGATGATAGTTAATAACATAAGCTACGCTGACGATATGGTGCTGCTGTGCCCATCGATCAGTGCTCTCAGGAGGCTGGTTAATATCTGTGAGGGCTATGCGGAGGCCCATGGGCTCAGATATAATGCAAGCAAAAGTGAACTGATGGTGTTTAAGGCAGGCTTGAAGAGCTATGACACTGTCCCACCAGTCACACTAAATGGCAGTGACCTTAAACGAGTTTCACGCTTCAAATATCTGGGTCATTGGGTCACCGACGTGCTTAAAGATGATGTTGACATGGAAAGGGAGCGCAGGGCATTATCCGTCCGAGCTAATATGCTGGCCCGTAGGTTTGC
This sequence comes from Epirrita christyi, assembly GCA_951392215.1. NCBI lineage: Eukaryota > Metazoa > Arthropoda > Insecta > Lepidoptera > Geometridae > Epirrita > Epirrita christyi. The sequence goes on from OX595851.1 coordinate 5,701,817, forward strand.
GCGTTGCACTAGACAGGTTAAAACAACGCTTTTTAGAGCATACTGCCAATCATTTTATACGTGCAGACTATGGGTCAAGCGTACGCAGAAATCTTGGGATGCCCTGCGTGTCCAATATAACAATGCGTTCAGGGTGTTGATGGGGTTGCCGCGCTACTGCAGTGCATCAGGAATGTTTGCAGACGCAAGAGTGGATGGCTTCGCAGCGATTATGCGTAAGAGATCGGCGTCCCTGATGTGTCGCGTGCGCGGCAGCTCCAACAGCTACCTGCAACTCATTGCGGGGAGGATGGACACGGACTGTGCCTTCATGGAGCACTGGACAAGGGAGCATGTCATGCTTTCTTAGTCCAGTGTATCTTTAGTAAGATTTGTTAGTATTAAGTTAGTGTAGTATATTTTAATCAAACAATGGACTATTGTATGTTTTTTGTGTAATTTATGTGTAATTAGTCCGAAATAAATTATTTTATTATTATTATTATTATTGTCGTAGTAATCCATGGGACTTAATATTAGTAATCAGTAGGGCGGCACGAATAATTTACGTTACCAAGACGCTAGCGAGACGATCGCAAATGTCAAATATTGGCCAATGACGTCAGGGTAACTTGAAATCTTAGTAAGTTGATTGGTTCATATTTGACGTTTTCTATCGTCTCGCTAGCGTCTCGATATAGTTAGATGTTCGTGCTTGGGCCTCTGAGCGAGACAATTACATTTTTACAGAAATTGCTAAAAAAATATATTTAGGTCACATCTGTCAGATTCCATTTTAGTTAAAAATAAAATATTCACGTTTTTGACAAAAAATAATTACTGATAGATGACACATTCGCAAGAATCCACATTCACCATCTTACTTTATTATTATTATTATCCTACTAATATTATAAACGCGAAAGTTTGTGAGTATGGATGTTTGTTACTCTTTCACGTAAAAACTACTGAATGGATTTGAGTGAAATTTGGAATGGAGATACTTTACGCCCTGGATTAACACATAGGCATCATCATCATCATCATCATCATCAATTTTCATCATTATTCACGCGGGTGAAACCGCGGGGCGCAACTAGTAGGTAAATAAAAAAGAAAAAAACACTTTACAGAGGGACTAAGTTGGTCCCAAGATTCTTTGTGTAAAATGGTTCCAAAATGGTAAAAGCAACCTAACAACCTATCAAGGGACTACCTATAATATGCTCCGTTTTCTCACTCTACATCTTTCGTAATTTTATGATAAACGCAGAATCTATCAAATGAAGATATAATGAAGATTATCCTTTTGAGACGTGATAAAAAAATCTAACCAATGCGGAAGAAATTAATGATCTGACGAATATAGAATCTGTTGGATATGTCCTGCAACGTTTGTTACCCTATTTTTTACTGATATTTAATAAAAAAGCAATAGCATTGTTATTTTTTCCCTTTCACAAACACTAAATATTACAAAAATTGATGACAAAGCGAGATATGAGTATCAATATATTAGGTACCTAAAAATATTGATTATGTTTTCATAGAATATTATAAATGTCATTGTAATTATATTTTATGTAAAAATACTAAACCTTTTGTTAAATACTACCTACACATACTTTTGTACGTCCGAAATGGGCATACTGTTGATACCACATTACATGTACGATCATATTACATAGTTCAACAATAAAAAATATATTCTTATACAAAGATTTTTCACCAGAATTATTTGAGCTTGTTAGAATTGTAGAAATCTGTTTAGAAGCCATCGCAGTCGTATCACGTCGTGTTCACGGCGAAGTAAGATGGCGTGTAGTATATAGGTACACACTCGTACGTAGTAGTGCTTCCATGTAGAGGAAAGGATATGTTTTGTTATACATTGGTAGGTACAGTGTAAATATGTGATGAAGCTCTGAACACAATATTTCTGTGTTACGGTTTGATGTGTGAATTGAGTTAAAGATACAGTTGAAAATCTATTCGAATAAGGTTTTTCTCAAAAAAATAGTGGGCATAATAATAATTCGTGAAAATGTGAATGTGAAACCGTAGAACTCATTATGACAAAAAAAAATATTGTTGACTTCCAGGAAGGAAATACAATAGCGCTGTGAACAAAACTCAAAAGCAGGAAGGCGACTAAGAACGGAATCTTCTGAACAATCAAAATGTCCTTCACAAACAGCTGAACTGGGCACTTTACGCTCACAAGTCCACGTTCGCCTTCAATTGAAGCATGAATTTCCGTGCGTCCCACGAGCGACCAATCAGGCTGCAGGCATTCTCACAAGGGACGTTTCGGAATGCGCTAAGGGCCTTTGTGTGATAGGTTTTAATCCGATTTGTGGTGAAAATGTCCTTCCTACATATTTCTAGTGTACCTATAACTGAAAAACTGTATTTTTCCATAACTGCCAACTTAAAAGATCAGGAGGTATATGAAAGTAAAAACTTTGACTTTTTTCTCTCTATATATATATATATATTAGATAAGACAAACTACTGTCTATTTGGCTGTATACAAATTTTAATGTCGGGTCGAGTAGTCATTTTTAAAGCTTTTTTTTTTTTTTTTATGCTACTTGGCAAGCAGACAAGCTTACGGCCCACCAGATGGAAAGCAGTTACCGTAGCCTATGAACGCCTGTAACACCAGAGGCATCACACGCGCGCTGCCGACCCTGAGACATAAAGATGAAAAGTCTCATGTGCCTGTAATTTCAAAGCTGTTTGTATAACAGTAGTATATTTATCTAGCTGTACTTATAAGTCCCGTGGTGTGTCCAACCTGAGAATAGGCACCTCCGTCTCCTCCCGTGGATGTCGTGAAAGCCGTTAAGCTAAGGGATTACTCCTGGGGATAGGCAGCAGTATACACTTGACCACCAATACTGCAATCACCAAACCGACTGCTAAGCGAGGTGATTAAAGCAAATCTCTCATTGCATTTCCTGAGGAGGCTTCGCGCAACAGTGGACGTCTAACTGCTGGTGATAATAATAATAATAATAATAATAATAATAATAAATGACAATGGACTGATAGCGAAGAGCCTTGACCAACACCTTAAGAGGCTCTCACTAAATGGTTGGATCAAGGGTCAGATTCAGAAGGCTGTACTCCTGGACTCGGCACGCATAGTCAGGAGGTTCCTCTCTCTGCAGCCCTAGCTTCCGATCGCTTGGGCCTTGCTCCGCGGCCGGAGGTTTCCCGTTTAGATATATATTTTTTATACTTATTATGTTTTTGTAGCTAGTAGGTATTTCTTTATAGTGAAAAATATATTTTTGTAACGAGATTTTAAATAAATAAATGCCATAATAATAATAATAATACTGTTTTCTATATACTATTTGTTTTTATAGATAAGTAGTAGGTATTCCTTTATAGTAAAAAATGTATTTTATAACGAGTTTTTAAATAAATCAGTGTCATAATAATAACTAGTGGTTCGCCCCAAACTGAGACCTCGCGATGACACCTTTATCAGCCCGACTAATTTAAGAGGGGAAGAAAGGGTTTTGTATTTAACGGCTATGTAAGTATGTTTGTATGGATGATCCATCAGAAATCTAAAACTATCGAGTCAATTTCTCTCATATGAAAGAGATTTTGTGAAGCAAGAAAAAGTTGTTTTTAATTAAGCAGTGCCATCTAGTTGTAGTTTTGCTAGCTAATTTTTAAAGATTTAAATTTTCTTCTCTAAAAATGGATATTACAAAGAAAAAATCCTCAATTTTCGACTTCTCCCCGTAGAACAAAATATACTTAAATAATAAATTTCAGCATTACCAGAGAACTTGAAGTATCTTCGAGATATTTTTTTGCATATTTTACTTTTCATTACCCTTCTAACCGATTTCTAAAAACATTTACTGAGAAAAAAAATTAACCTCTATAGGTAATTTTTCTACACATCATCGAAATAGCCTTTGAATAGGACTAAGCAACAGAGCGTAAATACTACATACCTGTTACATAAATTACTTGACGAATTCATTGATAACGTCCTTTTGACGAAAACATAGAACTCCAATGTCATTCAAATTCCTAGGAATGGGGGGTCAACAATGGATGTTATATTGGTAATTGTTTTTTAAGGTTCAGGTTCATAATTTCTTCAATTTCAGACTTTTCCCTGTAGTTGTGACACAAAAGCCACAAGCATACCAAATTTCAGTATTGTGGGACTGCTGGAAGTACCCTAGAATTTTTGATTTTTGCGTTTTTTATTTTCCCTAATATCTCGGAAACTACTAAGTTTAAATACTTATTAAAAACAGTTTTGAAATGTCCAACTAAAGCGCTTTCATTAGACACCCCACTTGATCTGACTGTCTCACTTTTATTTTTTTTACCCCCTCTTGGACCCCAATATCTCAGCAATCCCCTGACCGATATAGCTCATAACCTTACCTACAAATTGTACCAATACTATCTACCCCCATACTAAATTTCATGAAGATCGGATTAACGGTTAGGAAGTTTTCATCGGACAAACATACATACATACACACATACATACAAACGCCGATTCTTCCAACTTGACTCAGAGAACTCGCTTCGCTCGTTCAATAACTAGTGGTTCGCCCCGAACTGAGACCTCGCGATAACACCTTTATCAGCCCGACTACTTAACTAAGTAATTTCCATATTTTCTATTATTATTTTTGAAAATTTTCCCCTCGAGGTCTACCAGTACAGTACAGGATCTACCAGTAACTACTCTAATTTCCTACACATCATCGAAATAACCTTTAAATAGGGCTAAGCAACGGGGCGTAGTTATACTACATACCTGTTAGTACCTATATCAAGTACCTGACGAATTAATTGATAACGTCCTTTTGATGAAATCCATAGAACTCCAACGTCATTCAAATTCTTAGAAATGGGAGGTCAACAATGGATGTTATATTGGTTACTGTTTTATGGAGTACATGTTTCTAAATTCTTCAATTTCAGACTTTTCCCTGTAGTTGTGACACAAAAGCCACAAGCATACCAAATTTCAGCATTGTGGGATTGCTGGAAGTACCCTAGAATTTTGGGTTTTTTCCTTTTTTATTTTCCCTAATATCTCGAAAACTACTAAGGCTAAATAATTATTAAAAACAGTTTTGAAATGTCCAACCAAAGCGCTTTCATTAGACACCCCACTTGATCTGACTGTCTCACTTTTACTTTTTTTACCCCCTCTTGGATCCCAATGTCTCGGCAACCCCCTGATCGATATAGCTCATAACCTTACCTACAAATTGTACCAATACTATCTACCCCCATACCAAATTTCATGAAGATCGGATTAACGGTTTGGAAGTTTTCATCGGACAAACATACATACATACATACACACATACATACAAACGCCGATTCTTCCAACTTGACTCAGAGAACTCGCTTCGCTCGTTCAATAATGCAATAAATTATTATACATAGAAAATAATGATGGCTTAGATAGGTGTAAAGCCTCAGTAAACGTACTGAATTTCTATTTATTTACATATTTTGAGCTCTAATATCTTCACAAATGTGGTCCACAAACTTGAGACCGTGACCGTCCATACATACAAATTGCAGGAGCGATTTCCCATCCAACCTTATTCATATTCCATACATAAAACGGTAAAAATGTAGCTAATAACCTACGATCGTAACCGGAAAGTAATTTCGCTTAATGGCATCTTAATTTTAACGTCTACGTGAAATATGGGTTCAAGTCATAAAAAGTGAGTTCTTAAAATTGTTGAATACGAATGGAATTTAAATGAATACGTGACTGTTTTTTGTTTTAAATAACAATTTACGTAAATCGTTCATAAAAAAAACTAGACCTTACCAACCAACAACCCAGGGTATAGGGTTAAATTTAACATATAATAAAAATATAATTAATTAAATTTAACATACAATTTTAATATAACAGGGTTATAGTGTTAAATTAAAAAAAAACAAAAACAAAAAGAATGCCCTTATTGAAACCGGTCAAGTGCGAGTCAGACTCGCGTAGAGAGGGTTCCGTACAAGTAGGCTAACATAGACCAATTTAATTTATTCGTCAGTCAACATATTTTATACACAATTTCTCTTCACGATTATATTCCATTTTCCGTGAATTAAAGGATTTTCGTTAAATTTTTCCAGTAAATTACGAAAAGCACTATATTCCGCATTATTTAAAAAAAATTAAGCTTAGTATTTTCGGAGATAAAGGATGGGGAGAGGGGAATGAGCAATTTTTATGTATTTTCTTCAATATCTTTCAACTCTTGAAAACTAGTGGTTTGTCCCGAAGTGAGACCTCGCGAATACGCACGATGTTGGAAACCTAATTTCTCTTTCGACAAAACATTTAGATAACATTTTCAAGAGACCACCATAATTAATTTATGATATTCGAAACTAGTGGAGTAGTAAAAATCATTCCCTAAACAGCATGGAAAGAACTATTTGAATCGTACTAAGTTTTCTAGTTTGCCTCCCAAAATCAGAATTCGTTTATATTGTTGATATTAGTTTTTTGCTTTATATATGTGATTGGGTCACCTGACTTTGTTTTATGTGCCAAATTTCACTTGTTTCGGAGAAAATAAGGTGTGACAGACGGACAGACATCACCTTTATCCTATAATGGTACCTTTTGAAGCACAGAACCCTAAAAACACAATTTATTCCAATCCGATATTGCTGCATTCTCAACCTATTTGCAACTCTGCTATCGTAGGTATCCTAATCCATTCGTAGATCTTCACAGAACACGGTTTCATCTTGATACGGTTGCGTGTAGATGGTTTCTAATGCAATAGGATTAAGGCTTGTACCATACATCAGAATGCAAATGTAATCATTGCTCAACATATCGGGTGGATTAGTTGAATACAATTTTAGTATGTGATGTTGGATCGAGATTGTCTGATATTGAGATCATGCACTCCAAAATATTGTATCAAGCTATTTGGCTGAGTCAATAAATGCTAATTCAAATATTTTTACCCAACTAAGGCAGAAGAAAAATAGAGTTATGATTTAGTGTTTTGTTCTAGATTTTATTATAGATTTGGATGGGTATAGAGCGAGTTTAGTAAAATTGAATTTACGATCTACCTAAATGTAAGGGTATAGAGAACTAAAAATCTATACATTTCTAAACAAATAATAATTAAGACTAGTATACAATGTACATTTGCGTCTGCGGAGTGTCTACAGCGTTTTGCACTCAGAAAAAGCTCTATAAAGTCTTATTAAAAGCTAGTTTTGCTGCCAAATGGCAGCAGTTATATAAATCGGATGTCATTATGACAATTTTCAGCTCTGCAAGTGGTATTTTTATCTAATTTTTTGAAATTCACGTTATGCAATAAAAATTACAAAGTTCACCAAGAAAGTAAAGTAAAGTCAGTCGAGATAGAACCCACTGAGTTAGAACCCACTGTGCAGGAGAATAATTTCTAAACGAAGTACAAAACTCCCTTCATCGACTATCGTTATCTTGAATTTTTACTACTCCACTAGTTTCGAATATCATAAAATATACGAAGCCGGGTTTATTTCCGTCTTGCTCGTACATCGACTTTTTAATCTCATGCAAAATAAACATTTAGTGAAAAACTTTAGCGTTCATGGTAACGACCTCCACCGTTAGGCCATAGAATAAGTTATAGTACATGCTGTTAGGACCTTAACGGCCGCCAGAAGGTTAATTAAGGACTGAAAAATATATGCAACAAACTGGGGCATTATTTACAGAATAATCGGGTTTCAATGCTTTTAAGTTGAATTAACTGCCGTGGTGAATTGCTAAGTGAGTAGATAATAAATTGAGTCAGTTGGTGACTTTGGGAATTGACTGTTTAGGAGCTAACGTATAATGTTACCCCCTCATTCATAATATTTTTTTTAACCTATTTTAGTTAAAATACATTTTTTTTTGTTCTCTCAGATGTAAAATGACATACGCCAGAACAAGACAAAAGCTATTTTTAGCTATCAAAGGTTTAAAAAAAAGATTATGAATAAAAGAGTCTGTATCTAGGTAAATAAAGAAACGGACGAGAATGTAAAGCAATTTTGTGGAAGCGAAAGAGGTGTTTTAGGAACGCAGCAAGTCGTTTATAGTCATTATTCACGTTTTTGCGTTGACTTTAAAGTTAATTGAACTTTTAATCATGGTTCTGCTTCTCAAAACAATGTACAGTGTAGTGAAAACTGTATCTAAATCTAACCAGTAAGATTTGATTATAAGATAAAACATTTTATACGGAATCGCCATAAAAACGCTCATCTATTCTGCAAGTTTCCAGTATAAATAATTCATTATTCGCACACATCAGAAAAACTGCATGAAAAGTTTAATTAAAACTTATTTTCAATACGTTAATCTCACCTCGGCTTCCATAACCTCGCTTCCTCACTACGAGGTCTCTCATTAACCTGAACTAAAATAAGGTAACCCCAGTTCCCACACGGATCTTAAAAGTGAATAGGGTTACCAAATTTGAAATCAGAAAATTCGGAAAAATTTCTAAGTCTACCCCGGATTGACATTACTGAAAAAAGCTTGAAACTGACCAGTTTCGAGTTGCCCAATGAAAACTACTCAAAATTATTTTCAATTATACGGTTTTTTTTTCAGACTTCAAGAAAAACTCAGAAAAACGCGTCTTTCAAACGTTAATGATTTTCTACTATGTATAATATAGTTCTTTTCGACTTAAGACGTAATGATTCCCATGAGGCTAAATATCCAAATATATATGAAGCCTCTGCTACTAGCCACTAGAAGTAATTTGATTGTGATGGGGCCAGTAGTCTACTCCATCACGAAAAAAATAGCCTTGTCTAACTTTACGGGAAGTAAGTATGGAATTATGTCAGACAGATTTGGATAAAGATTTTAAAAACTAGAAACTTCCAGCTAAAATTCAAGACCTGGTAGCCCTACCAGGCCACGACCGTCTTAAACGCGAAGCGAGTTTCCACTCGATTGACTTTTTAATTTGCCGGTATTCGGTACAGAGACGATTAGCAGAATACGGCTCCTTGGCAGGTAGAAATTCAATTATCTGCAGCTGGGGTAAAGTTGATTTTGGATTGGAGGTAAATTGTTTTATTAAATAATGTTTTGACATTTGTGTTGTTACTGAGATGTTCATTAAACTTTTTAAGTGTAGCTTTAGCTTGATTGTATAGTCAGATTATGAAAACAATATCTCGATAAATAAATTGGCTAAATTCCTAAAAAAACCATACCGTACTTTAGTGTACGATACACCAAAAAATCAATTTGATGTCAATCGGTTACCTGCGTCTATTGAAACAGCGGTATATTTATTAAGGACGTAAATACCTACTCGTGCTACGAAATTTCACTAGGTGCTACACCGTAGCCCTGTAGCGAGGCTCTACGACGTAGCAACTTGTCACGTAGCACCACGTAGTTAATGGGGTTAAGGTAAGCTGCACACTGACTACGCATATAAAGTACCCTGCCAAAGTATTACGGTTTTAAATATGTAAATACAGCACTAAAATATACGAGAAACTTGAAACTTCGACTTGCACCTTGCACATGCAAAAATATTTTAAAACAATTTCTAATATATTTATAGCTTAGATATTTGAACCTTTTAGAGTCAAGTCAAGGTACGTCGGGCCATTTGCGTTTTCAAAATTCTTTTAGGGCGTTTGGTCGAAATGACGCATGCCCTGAGAGCTGCTTCTTACTACGCACTAGCATGGCAATGCAGCCAGCGTCTTAAAGACGCATCTATCTGGTAGTTATTTGGATCAGTTTAGCTATCTTGAGATCGTTTGGTCTTTATAAGGGTCTTAACTGTTTCAATTGTATTTTTTATATCTTGCATAAAATTGTATTAGTTGCATTATTATTTCTGTAAACAAAGATTTATACCGTATTTAAACGTGTTGGCACGCGTAAAAACGTTTTTTTAAATGAAACACAGACGTGTGTGTGTGATACGTTCTAAAGTAGGGCCACATCAAACACAAACATCTATGTATCGCCGTCCGTAGAAGGTAAAAAATCAAAAGAAGAAAAAAATCACAGCAAAAAAAAAAACTGCTATCACACAAAAACACAGCCGTCTGTGGTGGCAGCGCTAAACGTGTTAATGTTAGCTAACTAGGACTTTAACTGTCCAACACGAAACTGGAACCCTTATATTTTCCGGTGTAACTGAAACCAACCAACTTAACCAATTCACAAGTCGTACACCCGGAAATTAAATGTGCAAACATAATATTGTGGAGTGATATCAGTATCGGTGCATTTATGTAACTAGTAGTAGTAGAGATTTACCCACCAGGAGATGGGCAGCAGCATCCACCTGAGGACTCAACATGAATAATGAGATCACTAATCCACGTGCCAAGCGTGGTGATAATGTAAATTCCCCCATTGTATTTATGGGGGAAGCCTCGTGCAGCAGTGGACGTCTAAAGGCTGGTGATAAAGATTCGATTTTTTTTAAAGAGTTTAGAGAAAAAGAGAGTTAAAGAGTTAAAGAGCAGGAGAATAGTAAAGTACGTGGTGTATAGTCGTAATTTTTCTAAAATGATACCAAGCCACGATAATTTCATTTCTATTAATTCTTATGTATTAGTATAATATTATAGATCTTGTGTAAGGGCATTTTTATATGGATGTTTTTTTTCTGTAGGTATAGGTATGTATTTTTCACTAGTATAGTATTTTAATTTTAGTGTAATCAAGTTAGGTATGTTATTATTTTTCTGTTTCGTTTTTTATAGGTACACATTACCCACAACTATTATCGTTTCTCCCACTCCTCTAAGGTTTGCTGGAAGAAAATTCTTTTAGGGTTAAGCTTTTGTACAAGTCCGTTGTGTAAGTTTTTTTGTCTGTAATTTTGTGTACATTATAGAATTAAAAATAGTTTCTTATAATCATTATCACCGTTAACTCTAACTAACTTAGTTTTCGGTATAGAGATCTTCTTACCTCATCCTTTCCTTTGACGACGCACATTTTGACATCATTTTCTGGCGAGTACCACACTAGTCGTCGTTGCTCTGTGAGGTCGGTTAGACTGAGGTTGTATACGACATTCCTGAAATAAAAGAAGGAATAATTGAATTCATGCTGTTTCTCTAAACATTATGCTATACATACATAAATGAGATATTATGTTTTTGGTATAGAATAAGCTGTCTCGGATTAATTCGATTGTACCCTGGTTTGGAAACTCACCCAGAGGACTAAATCATTGTTTGTTAATAAATACCTACTAATTAAATCATCATCATCACCATCATCAGTCTGTAGAAGTCTACTGCTGGACATAGACCTTCCACGACGTAGAATGCAATAACACCCTGTCTTGAGCCGCCTCCAAAGTGACTGCAAAGTGGACAAAAAAGCGCAACTCACTGTGATTTGCTCTTGTTTGACCAGTTTGCGGTACAAAACCAAACTCAAACTTTCAAAAGCGTTGCAAGCCTATATTAGACAAGCGAAGCGGCCCACAGAATAAACGCCCAAACTAGTACCAACACTCATTCCGAGTAACTTCACCTGAATCCAACTCCTGGCACGATTAAAACCGCTAACAAACATTCGGCTAACAACTACCAGTCCAGTACCACCTTAAAATGAACCTCGGAGGCACAGAATAAATAAAGTAGTCTTGTACAGAAGTTTTACTCAAAGTCAAGCGCATTAAGAGACTTTGCGAGGCGCACTGATTCCTTTAAACAACAGCCCTTTCAAGGCAGGTACTGACTTAATATACACGAAGATCATGAAAGATTAAGAGACACGGCGAAAAAGAAGACTCGAAAAGAACTTTAACAGGCACTATGAGAGCAAGTTTTCGTTGCACGGTCTGGATTGAATGTGTCACCCCCGACCTTAGGGGGATCGGAAGTAAAGGTCACAATACACACTAAAATTTTGACATTGAAAATCGACTTGGAGTGACACAGGCCAGCTTGGAGGTGGAACAAAGGAGTCCGGTAGAATGGTCCACCGCAATCCTGTGTTGCCAGGTTATGTAAATTGGCCATAAAGCCGAGTACCCAGGTCGTTTCAGAGAATTTAGTATTTGGCTATTTTTTAGCTTAGTTCGTAAGAAAGTTTTTCTTGAGTTTGTGTGGCTTTTTAATGAAAGCTCGGGTCGCATGTTAGCAAAATCTACCAACTGTGTTTTGAATGTTTTGAATGAACTCGCATAGTGGGCTTTGTCTGCAAAATCCACCAATTGAGTTCGAGCCGCTCTTAGTTTATTGACTTGAGAAAATCTGTAACGTTTCAACGAAATAACAACTAAAAAAATACTAATAACCTGCCATCATCAATTTTTGTCCCTTGGTTATTTTTTTTCAACATCCACCGCCTAAGTTTAATTGAGCTCGCTGATCAGTCGTCTCAAACTCAATTAGTGGATATTGTTGACAAAGCCCTATGAGTTTATCGACCAATCAGAGGCTGCATCCAAAACTTATTTGATTGATTTTGCTTACATGCGCCCGAGTCATACCTCCATATCAGAATGAGAAGAATCTTAGATAGTTAATCATCAAACCCCATCAATACGAAATATGAACTCAATTAAACAAGATAAAAGTAAAAGACAATTGTAAAAAGTGTCGAAAAATTGCGAAATAATACAATAAAAAATATTTTTATGATACTCTTTGCACCAACTTTCATAAATTATTAAATAGGTAACACTAACATAATATAGAGAGACACATATTTGATGTGAATATTTCTAACTATTTTTCTAATAAAAACTTTCGTACAAAATCATGTTAACATTGATTTTTGATTATATTAGAGTAATGGACCCAAGGTTTTGAGCAATTTAGTTGCTCTTAACCATATATGAGTGTTATTTTCATACCGATCTAATGAATGAAAAGAAATCCCACTAAATTAAAGTACGTTCTCACAATTTTCTTAATTTCGTCATTATTTATGTAGGTTTTCAGATACGATTTAGAATGATGCCTTGTTATTGAAAGTTTTTTACTTATTCATAAAATAACACAATTAAAAACAAAAGTTTTCGTGTAATAAATAGCCATGTAATTAATTATACTCCCAAACTTTATGATAATTTCGAGTTAGCGATGAAATAATAAACTTCGTAATAACTGAGAATCATTAAAATAATAACTCAACAACTTCGTGAAATTACGTCATGTACCTAAACTAATTTAGTCCTGTCAAACTAATGTCAAAGTGACATCATGTGTGTGGAGCATTCATCGAAAAATAAACTGATTCACTTCTCGTGAATCTATAAAAGCGTAACTTAGATCCAAGCTACTTGCGACTATATTGAAGACTCTACAACATGGCTTCTTGGTAAAGAATCATTGATTGTTTTACAAACACATAACAACAGGCTAATTATTATTGCAGCGGCAATACACAATCAAAAATCTATATATTAAATTGACAAACCATAACACCCAACAGTCACATACCAACAATCTACATAGTTCTGACCTGTACCACAAAACTCAGACTCGGAACAAATATTTGTAGATAATGCAAACATTTGTCCCGCAGTGGGAATCGAACCCGCACCTATTGCATTACAGCCAGCTACTCGCCCACCACACCGCGGAGGTCGAGGAGTTTTAATTTGTTTCATGAAGGATGTTCTATATACTCAACCACATAGTTATGAACATAATTATCACTAGAAACGTGATATTTACCATGAAAAAACAAAAGTTTTAATAACGCTCAAATATCATGGTAAATATTCCGTTTTTTGTGATAATTATGTTCATAACCATGATAGTTTCAAAAGTTATATCACATAATTGTTATGGTCTTCAGGGGGGGGGGGGGGGGGGTGGGGGCTAAATAATAAGTGACAGTCGATCAAAGACTTTTTATTTGGGGATGACTTTCACAGTAACATCTCCTGTCAATTAATTGCTCCCATACTACATTTTGATCTTTGCTAATGCTTCGGTTGCAACGATGGTATGAGATGGTACTGGAAAATGCACTAGGGCTCCAGGTAAAAAGTATTCTAATTGCAAGGCTGAGTTTTTACAAAGTCTCGCGACTCGGTGGCTGGAATCCAAAGGGCTCCTTAACCCACCGCTATTATTTATTGTCATACCTGCACTGCACTGTCTTCCGTAATTGCGAAACTCAGCAACCCTTAATTAAGATATTTAGCAAGTTTCATAAAAGAAATTATGACACAAACTTCGCCAATTATAACGGAAGAAATAGCCGTTTTAAATTTTAAGGTGCATTCACGGTATGATTAATTAAATAAACTTTTTATAAGTTTTGATTTTAACCACCTATTTAATGTTAAGCTGTTAAATTATCATAAAATAAAGTGCATTGATGGATTTTTCATGTTAGAGTTTGGATAATTATTATGATTGAAAACATAGAAGATACTATACTCTGATTTTTAATCGTAGACTTATTTGTAAACAAAGATATGATATGTACACATATGATACACATACATGACACTTATACACACAGTGGCAAATCTTGTCATTTTTGTTTACAATTTTTTTTTATGTAGGTTGTTTGTGTGTTGTTTATAAAAAATCAGAGTATAGAATATGATGTTTTTTTCTTAAGGTTCCCACTTACTTCTTGTCGAATATTACGCCTTATTTACGCTTACATTTTGTATGGTTCCTAGTTTTAAATATTTAGAAACACGTTTATCTTGATAAATTTTTCCAATTATGTCTAGAACACTTTATGAAGATCTGACTTGTAGTTTTTAAATTAAAAGGAAACTAGAGCCAGAAGAAATTTAAAACTTTGTTTCTCAATAATTTAAAAACTACGAATCAGATATTCATAAAATTTTGTAGATAAAATAGGATGAGACTCATCAAGGTACGCAGCGTTCTATATTTTTAAGCAATGAACCAGAAAAAAATTAAGCATTCAGCTGAGAGGTTCAACGAGGTGTACGTGGAAACCTTAACCAATTTATATCATTAATTTTAGGTATAAAAAAATAGTGATTTTGTTATTTAGGGTAGGTAAGTACACTTCGATATTATATTTACCTGGACCCATATTCTCTGATAAACCTCGTGCGTGATACACATTATTAGGGCTTTCATCAGAGATTTAGCATCATTTTGTGCGAGACTTTTTCCCTGAAGTTGAATCGTATCCAAATGTTTTGTTTCTATATAATTCACCACATTTTAAGGCCGAAGTTGGGCAACAAATAAACGGACGGTTAAACGGCTGTTTACCCTTACTGAAGCTTTTTGATACTGTTTTCATATATCATATCATAACCAATAATGGTTATAGCTTTAATTGCGCATTGTACATATTATATCAAGTTACTCTCAGTTATACTGTAGCTACATCCCAAGATATATCAAGTTAGTTTTAGTTGTAAGATAGTGTGGATGCATCCCTACCTTTATGTTATTCAAACTGAACCGACAAAGTTTCGCCGACTTGGTTATAGGCAATGTAGCTTGAATTTTATTGATATTACAATAAGAGCCTAAATGGTCGTTTCATGAAGTTTTAATAGGTGTTCTTTGTTTGACCCGACATATTATTGGCTTGCTCGGAGTGGATTTTACTGGTGTTTTATTATTTTAATTTTTATGTTAGGTAATTCACCTTTATATCTGTTATTCATTAGTTTAGATAAACGAGTTTAACCAAAGGGGTGGAAATTGACTATCAAAGTTTTAGTAAAACTGCCACCGCTTTATTAAAACATGACATGACTTTGACACTCTGGAAAGAGTGTAACGTTGCAAATTAAAAAACAATTTAAAACTGCTTGAAACTGGAAAAAGACGTGCGAAGCAAAAAAGAAACAAGTTGAATCAGCAATAACCGTTGTTCGCAAATTATGACTAAATTTTAGAGAAAACAGGAGACAATCATAAAAGGTAGCATTTTTGATAACGATTCAATAAGATACAATTTGGGTTACTTTATTATTGAATTAATGTAAATTTTGATTCGGTACCTTAACAAACTCATGTATAAAAACCTGTTTGAAATACTTACAGACCCAGTATTTTTTCAACGAGACACGGTCTGAATTTAAATTCCCGTATCCAGTCGCAGACGAAAAACAGACATACGAGTTAAGCCAATAATATTATGGGCTTTCCACACGTGCTAACAACCGCGAGATTTCAATTAAATGCAGTGTTTGACGGACGGCAGAGCTAACAATTGATAGAAATCCGAATTGGCTGGCAGCACGTGTGGAAACTATGTAAATCTTGCTAAAAGCGCCAGTATGTTTGGCTATTTCATTTAGACTCGATCATTGGGTGTGTCATGTTTATTAATGAGTGTGATTGGCATAGCTAGTTTGTGTTGTATTGCAATGAACTTATATAAACCATCATCATCAACCACTTGATGCCCACGGCTGGACGAGGACTCCTCCATCGCACCATTTGCAGGCGGATTGTTGGTCGTAGTAATGGTGCTAAGTATTCAGGTGGGTGCTGCTGGCCATCTCCTAGTGTAATCCCTGAGTTGGCTTTATATAAATACTTGCTGTAATTACGATTAACGCATTAATATAACCATTCCGCTGGCAATGCAGCTAGCGTTTTGGGGACACTTCTATCTGGTTGTGATATGGATCACTTAAGCTATCTTTAGATTGTTTGCTACGGTCTTTAGACAGCACAACTGTTCCATTTGTATTTTTTTAATTTCGTATTTACTTGTATAAGTTGCATTATTCTTTCTGTAAATAAAGATATTATGGTCTAAATAAACGGAAATCCAAAATTTTTAAGTAACTATTTCGTAGTGTATATTATATTTATAAGCTACGGGCCCAGAAAAGTACGCAAAGTATGTGCTTACTACTACCCCCTCTTGTAAGTTATAATTGTAATGTAATTTGAACTTATGCAATTTTAGGTTTGAGGTAAGTAGAGTACTCATTTAAAATTATAATTATCAGGCTCCTTCTGTTTTCTTGGACAGCAAATCTTATATTTCCAATAGCGTCTTGGATTGATACGAGGAAATCTAAATTGCGTTCGTAATTGAAAAGTCAACGAGGAACCAGATTAATTTCCGCTAAGAATGGTAGCCAAAAAACAAATAATCACAATTGGAACACGAAAATAATTGTAGCTTTTGCATCATCAATCAAGGCGGCTGAGTCAGACAACACAAAAACATGAGCGAGTGACCGAACAATAGATTGCCGACTCTGGTTCCAACTTCCAACGCACGCAGTCAAGATGGCCGCCGCTATTTGGCCGGAATCACTGAAGCGAATAATTGACAAAGGATATACAAGGATACAGTCTTTGTGTTGCTTTCTGGGCCCAAGCTTGTCCTTGGAAATACTCCAAAAATGAGGTATTCGCGTCTTTGTGGTTATTTTTAATCGAAAGCGAAAAAATATATTTTATTGTAACTTACTATATGACGAATATGGTACAGTAATATTGTATGAACATCACAGATTTATAAGTATAGTTCTAAAATGAAAATCCATTATCCTGGTTTCTATTCCATAGACAATAACTATTTTTGTTATACCCATAAGTTTTCATAAGTTTGATATAAAGTGAATGCATCCGTTCAAAAAGTTTTAGTACTGACCGAAAATAAGTTTTGAAAAATGCCCAGCCGCTATTCGCAAACGAAACGAATTGGAATTATCATTCAGATTTTGTAAAACTGAATTTTTGTAGTTGAATGAAAGCAGCAGCGCTACTCTTGAAAACAGTTAAAATCCCAATCCAGTTCTAATCGCAATCCAGTTTCAATCCTAATAACGCTTGTTTGGCACTCTTGAACCAAATTGAGATCTAGCACGCGATTGACTTGTAGAAAAACAATGTCAAAATCGCGTCAAGAGTACCAAAAAATCTTTGATAAACAAGTATTGTTTATTAAAGCAAAAAATCGAGCAAAGTCGATTTCTCCTAGCTCCGTAAAATTCCACCAATCTCGATTCCAAATTGTGCACTAGTATTGAATTCAAGAGTACCAAATGACACTAAATCCTGAATTCAATTGGAAAAGAGCGTCAAGAGTAGCCACACTGATTATGAACCTCGATCAGAGTGACTTCTTGTGCACTCGACACCTTCAACAAGCAATCACTTTCCGGTGCAACAGTCTACTATTCATTAATTTTTGATAAACTTTGAATTTCGCATCCATATCTAGCATATACCTAATCTAACTTGAACCTCAGTCAGTGAAGTAAGTGGGAAGAAAACGAACTCCAAAATTTACCTGGTATGGAGCCTGAATAATAATTATTACTTTTCGCTTGTAGGATTAAAATATTGGATAATTTATAACCCGAGAAAAAGGCAGGCGAAACCGCGGGTCACCCACTAGTCGCTAGTACTTATTTACTAAATGTTACATGACATAGACCGAACGCCCGATGTCCCTCCGACGTAAATACAAACAAACGTTAATCTAGTCTATTTTAAACTGCCACCTTAGAAAATCCCTTATAAATTTCACCTACTTGCATTAACAACTAACAAGATTACTCTTTCCTTAGTGCAAGCAGGTTTAAGTCACTCCAAATCGGCTTTTAATATAAAATAAGCTCTAAGGCCTTGACTTGAGATTCAATATGGCAAGGAGGCGGGAAAAACAACGTTGAAAAATTTAGGAGCTTCAGTGCAAGATTTAAGTTTGTTAAATGGAATTAAGATGTTACGCACTTAACGGTACATGTCACGCCACAGTTACACACACTAAAACACACAGTGTGAGTGTAACTTTAATCATTATCATCATCAGCCTGTATAAGTCCACTGCTGGACATAGGCAGGCCCCCTCGGTTTGCTATAATCACCACGCTTGGCAGGGGGATTTGTGATCGCAGTATCCATCTCCTGGTGTAATTCTTTAGTCGGCTCTTAAGACTTCCACGGAAGGAGAGGGAGGTGTCAATTCTAATTCAGACACACCACGGCACTTCTATGAATACACTGAAACTTTTATACGTTTGTACTATTATGTTTTCTGTGCAAGGCCAGCTTGATTGCATCATAGCACTTCGTTACACAAAAAGCGGGTAGAACATAAAATATGGACCGGGGGTAAATTGGCTCCCCTAAACTTGGCAAATGAGTTTCCCTTCTGTAAGTATGTCGGCAAACGCAGTGAGCTTGCAGGATGTCGAATGTGGATTTATTCATGATTGACCATAGACATAGCTATTGCTACCTTTTTTCAACCAGAAAAGTTTTAAAAATAGAACAATAAAATAATAATAGTTTAAAAATAGTTTAGAAGTAAAAAAAATATTTTTTTTTGTTTGTACTACCAGGCAAATCTGATGGAAAGTAGTTAGGTACTAGTTAGGCCTATGGACGGAAGTTAATAATTATTTCATTTAAATTATTCATTATTTTGTAAATCATTAAACAATTGTTAGCAATAGACATGTTTGTCCAAACTCTCTGGTCTAAATTCAGTAAAAAATCTAATATACTTAAATAAATCATAATAAATTCAAAGCAAAATTTCTTTGTGAAATAAACATTATATTTTAATGTTAAGATTCCCACGTACCTCGACAAACTTTTCAGCTGAATTAAGCTTAACCCTTAAAGTCAAGTTTAGATATCTACTAAACGTTATGAAGTCTCATAAAATATAGTAGATATAACCTCAGTTTTAGAGAACAATATTATACTGTGATATAGCTTAGTAGAGACTTATAAAGATACTGAGAGTTCTTGATAAAAAAAAAATTAACCATAAATTAATTTGGGAAAATATCGACGAGATGTACGTGGGAACCTTAAGATCTCTTTAGCCAATTATTGCTACAGCCAGAAAATCAACTAATGGCTCTTAGAAAGCATTAGCTAGTACCTTTCTCAGGCTTATATCAAGATTATGTTAAGAGGATTAAATAGAGAGCGTATATATAGAAACTAAAATAAGTAACAAAATACCATTTAATTTGCCGTCAAGTTTTTACTTTGCAAATGGTTAAAATTGTAATTTCACATCGCTGGATCTTTCCATAAGTTAAGTTAATAATTTCAAACAATATAACTAAGAAATTGGTGTATGTTTAAAAAAAAACATATTTTAACAAATAATACTAGGTATATCATTTTTATCATCGTAAGCCTAGAAGTCCACTGGACATAGGTCTCCCCCATAGGATGCTACGACGATCTGTCCCGGGCCGCCTCCATCCACCGACTTACCGAAATTACTGACAATAACAAAATACAGAATACTATCTATTCATCACCATCATCAGCCTGTAGAAGGCCATGACTGCTGGACATAAGCCCCCGCCTTAGAATGCTACGACAAACAGTCTCGGGTCGCCTCCATCCACCGAGTTCCTGCGACCTTTATTATATCATTGGTCAATCGAGAGGGGAGCCTTCCTTTACTGCGTCAATCGGCTTGTAGTCACCACTCGAGAACCTTTATTCCACAAAGGTTTTCAGTTCTGCAAGCTGTATGGCCTGCCTACTGCCACTTCAACTAATAAACGTAAGTGAGTATATTAGCATATAATCGGATGTAGCAATGGCATTACTTTCAAGATAACAAACCAAAAGCACATAAAAACCAGCCAAAACAAGCTTCCACTTCTGATAACAAATAGAAACATAGACGCTAAGGGGTATATTTCCAAGATCACTTTGTCTAGCTATCTATAATTTATTCCGGCGACAACATAGAAGTTCCCCCAATGTTTTCTTTGTCTGTTTTACTGCACCTAGTTAGGAGACATTTTATGGGCCCTACAGTAATCCCTGGCGTCCTTAAGGCCCATATCCTGAAGATTTCCTGTAAGGGAAATTCTGGAACATATCCCTAACGATTGAATTATTTATTTTACGCTTCTGTTGAATGCGGAGGCAATATAATGGAAATATTGATGCTGTTCTCTGTTTATGTATGTCTTTGATATTTGGAACGCATAAGTTTATTGTACACACTTTTACTCGAATGTAAAGTTAACCCTATTACAATAACATACCCAACGTTACATACATAGTTCTGATCCCACATTAGGATTCCCTGTGTCCTGGGTATCTGGAACTACGAGTACCATGGTACCACAGCACCCAGACCCGGAACAAATGTTTGCAGATCATGCAAACATTTATCTCGCAGCGGGAATCAAACTCGCACCTTTTGCATGTCAGCCAGCTACTCACCCACTGTGCCGCGGAGGATGTTAACAAAATAACTAACTTAAAATTATTTTGAAGTCATCCACTGTCCACAGGCACAAGAATTTACCTCATCTCTTAGCTAAATCTTTATCTTTAGCTCGCAGAGTCTTTGCCATTCTTAAATAAAACCTCATCTAGTTAATAGATACCTACACATCATGAATGTACTGGAAACCACTTGGCCGAATCTTCGAAACAAGCCTCGAGACGTTATGGACCCGGTTCTAAAAACAATGTTTCCAAAAATCTAGTAAGTAATTGAAGCGCAATTTCATTAGAACTCCATAAACTTACATCTTTTTGAATAACCGTGTATTACTAAGATTAAAAACATGTGCTCCAAGCCTGGTCCTTTGACAAAAACTGCGAGACGTCATGAATATAATGACGAAAACGATGTTTAAAAAAATCTAGCAATTGAAGCGATATTTCACCAGAACTCCACAAACTTACTTATTTACATCCTGAATAGGTTTTACTAAAATTCAAAATAAGTGCTCTAAGCCAGGTCCTTCGAAACAAGCCACGAGGCGTCATGAATCCGATGATATAAGCGATGGATGTTGTTGCGAAACAATTGCAATAAATCTAGCAACATGTGAAGCGCAATTTCTCGGTGGGAGGCCGTGGCGCGCCGAACTTTTGCAATATTGAAGGCGGACGCCAACCGCTCCGCATGTAAAAACGCCAAGACGTCTCACGTTATATATCAGCCGTCTCTAGTGCCCATTTGGCAGTCAAATGTTGATGACAAACAGGAAACTCGATCGCCGATTTGGGCGAGTTTTGCTTGTTATTTTTTACGCGGAAGTTAAAGGGTTGAAAATGTTTGTGGCGATCATAAATTCAAGTTTTGTTTTATTGTATTCTTTGTTTTGTAAACTTCGAGTTTTGTTGGAAGATATAAATCTTTACCCTGGTAGAATTAAGGAACGAGACATTTTGCTGTTTTGGTAAAAATAACAGCAAAACACTACAGCGTACAGCTACAGGGCAGCGACACTACACCATATTATCTTCTCGTCACAGATACCGCTGACCCTCAAACCGAAAGTCTATAATCAGTGTGTGTTGCCAGCGATGACTCACGGCACTGAGCTAGCTCAAAGCTCAAAATCTCGCAGCAGGCTATGTAGAGAGCTATAGTTTAGCTATATTTTGTTAGTAGTAGAACTTCTAGTGAAAGAGATCGTCCATGGAAGTACCACCGTACCTATTTCTGCCGCCAAGCAGTAGTGCTCGTTGTTGTGTTTCGGTTTGATGCCGGTGAAATTACAAGCACATGAGACTTTTCATCATTGTCTTCGGGTCGGCAGCGCACGTGTGATGCCTCTGGTGTTGCAGGCGTCCATAGGCTACGGTGACTACTTTCTATCAGGTATACTTGTATGCTTTCCAAGTAGTATTAAAAAAAGGCTAACGGCTAGCTAATCTAATGGCTGATGATGATGACTGACAACCGTTGGGAAAGTGTAAAGAAAGGCCCCGGGCCAACACTGCCCAACGGTGGGTGTGGGCGGCTCAAGAGCATGTGTCATGGCATTCTATCGGGGAGGCTATTTTAGTTTTCAGGAGTAGTGCGGTTACAGCCTGCATAGGGATATTCCGTAGCTTAAACTATCCTTGATATTAGAAAGTGCCACAAAGAACATGCAGTCAATATGCACGTATTCTATTGATATTGTTCTAAACTGAACTCGTAAAGTTTTCCAATATCGAACCGTGTCGGCTGTATGCAAACAAATTGCATGTCGTCGGCCGCGAGAAGTGGGCGTTGGAAATTTATTTTTTTGACGCAAACATGGTGACGAACAAATCTAATGATTTGACGACCTCCATGGCGCGGTGGGGGTTCAATTCCCGCTGATGTTCCGGGTCTGGGTATTGTGTTACCATGTTACTTGTACCTGATACCCACGATACAGGGAATCCTAGTGTGGGATCAGGACTTGTGTTTTTTTTTTATACTACTACGTAAGCAAACAAGCATACGAACGTAGTTTTTGTATACCCAAAAAGCCCTTATGGGTTTGTTCTGTGTTTATTCAATTCTCTTTAGGTGCATGTAGAACAATCGCTTTGAGCCACGGCACAGAATAAATATTAGTACAAGGCTTAGTCAGACCAAATAAGTAAATAAATGAAACTACATTTGATAATGTAAACGCACAAAGCACCTACCGAAAGTTAAAAAAAGATAAATCATTTTAATCAACTTAACGAACTTAAATGAATATTAAATAATATACGGCAGACCAATACTCAACAGTACAGCGATTGCATATGCATAAGAATTAAAATTTACGATATTTCTCTTAACATCCATCGCTACGAATTTATGTAGCCTTTTATACAAGTTACCTACACTTTTCAACATCAAAAACCAACTAAGGAAGAGCTTTACGTGCCATTTATATTGCCTGGATTCGGGTGAGAAATGGGGGTCTTATGAAGCTGGGAGCTCGCCAAGCGGTATGCCGGCATACAGAGTTGGTACAAATTCTTAACATTTTAATTAAAAGCGCTCAAAGTGTTCAAAATGCCGACCGCACTGGGCCTCTATTGTCGTCTCATTCTGACATCACAGTGATTTATGGCACGCGTAAATGGGAAGGGTTGCTTTCATCTTCCGCGAAATATACGAAGTAAAATTTGACATTTTTGTGACAAAACAACGAGGGCGGATTGTGTAAATTACATTGTTACGATATTCCGCTTAGGAAGAGCTGATGAAGATAAACTACCCACAAGTTTGGAATGTTAGATTACCTACTTGTAGAATTGAAACTTTCGTGGTTGGTAATCATTTTAAATTGAAAAACCGGCTAATTACCACTGTTTTCTATCTACTATTCTGTTTGTTTCTGTGTTATTCTGTTACCTACTTGTATTTCATGGAATAACCTCTACCACAATTTCACCGGCACCCATACCTTTAAAACCGGAATACAGTAATGCGAGCATTACTTGAATCCCAAACTTTGAAGTCAGAAAAGAGAATAGATCCTCACTACCACACTAATCACTAATCAGGCATCACTAATTACATACACAACACAAACTCAATTCACAATTAAATCCAAGGCAAAATCACGCGCCGAAATACCTCTCAGAATTTCCGAAAATCGAATTATCCTCAACTCAATAATAATAATATTATAGTTATTAGGTTATATCGATTGTCTGTGCACAGACAGGTTTAATATTTAACGATAAACATTGTCAATCACTTATCCGATTACCCATTTACCTGTACCCTTGAAGGTAAATGGGTAAATTCCTGTGAGAAACTTCGGCTGTAGTTAGGTTAGGCTGTCGCGTCATTGAATTACTCATTAAACAATATCTGGCTGAAACAATTATGATATTAGTAGAGACTATGTTACTAAATTATTTAGGTAGATATACATAGTTGAATTGGAAAAGTATTATCAGGTTTTTGGATCATCATCATCTGGCTGTAGATGTCCACAAGGGCGTAGCTAGGATTTTGTTACGGGGAGGGTCAGGCGTAGACAAACCAAGAATAAGGTAAATGCTACATGAGCAACGGGGCAGGTTACGTTAAAAATATCAATATCAATCAGTGAATTTATTTTACAAAAAAGTAGTCGACGAGGTTCTTCACAAAACCGTTTTAACACCTCAGATTCAATTCTGTCCTTAGTTTTTTGTACCATGGTTCGGTGTACACTGAGCATGCATAGGCCGTTCAAACGGTTTTCAGTCATCGTTGATCTCAACAATGTTTTAACACGACGCAGTGTAGAAAAGGCTACATTAACATAGGCCTACCCCATAGAATGTCACAACGAACCGTCTTAAGCTGCCTACATACACCGACTTCTTGCGATCTTTTTGGACCAATAACAAAATGTTACTTCATTCCTATCTTCCCATAAAAAATAACACTGAAAACAACGTATGTGCTAATAAATACAAATGCCAGTATCAGTGAGTTCATTGAAATAAATTGTCAATTAGCGTCAGTGGTCGCCTCATCATTCGCCGCCAGGAACGGCGGCCGGTCGGATGAGTCACAATCGTTGGCCAAGCTCAGTTACTGTACCCTCGAGGCCACTTTAGGCCAGTGATGGATGCAATGATTACCTACCTTGATACCCTTTTTAAAGCAGTGTTCTCAAACTCTTTCGATATTTCACATCGTAAAAAAATTACGACAATTCCACAAAATGAATGTGGTGTTTCTGCATAAGATAAGATAATTTCTGCCCCCAAGCAGTAGTGCTCGCATTGCTGTGTTTTGGTTTGAAGGTGCCGGTAAAATTACAGGCACATGAGACTTTTCATCTTTATGTCTCAGGGTCGGTAGCGCGCGTGTGATGCCTCTGGTGTTGTAGGCGTCCATAGGCTACGGTAACTGCTTTCCATCAGGTGGACCGTATGCTTGTCTGCTTGCCAAGAAGTATAAAAAAAAAAGATAAGATGTTTGATTCTATGCTTTACGTAAGGAATCAACAAAAAGAATGTGATAAAATCACGATATCCACTTGGAACTTTCGTCAGCGTGGTCCTACAGAAGAATGCCCCAGATAGAGTTCGTAGTTCGCCCAAAAAAATGTTGTCTAACTATTGAGCAAAGTCAGGAAAACAAGGAAAAAGATTGTTACTAGCCACAGAAGCCATAAATAAAAGAAGAAGAAGAAGAAGTAATCGTTTACCTATTATGAAAAATAGCTCTAATCGAAAAGAAGAGCCATATGATTTGGCATTCAAAAACGAAACAACAGAAACACGGGGATAGGCATTCAAATCCTCACAATACATACATTAATAACACACACAGACAACACTCCTAAATTAGTATCTATTGTGCAAACAAAGTGAAAGGGGTTCCGTAGGGGCTGAAACTGCCCTTCAATTAAAATTAGCCAAACGAGGGGAGTACAGAAACTTCTACTTAGTACACAAAATAACATAAGTCAATAGGAGGTATTCAGCCTTATGCTATTCAGAGTGGCAATTTCAGGGAATTTGGGCCTTTGTCGTCAAAACACCGTAATGGCTGTTCAGGCCGTAGCTGATCATTTGTACCCTGTGCGCATGACTGATTTCATTATCACTTTCTTAGTAAAAGTGTAGCTTTACCCTATTTACATCTATTCCTTTTAAAGATGCTGGATATGTCAATAGGATTAGTTCAAAGTAAATATTTCGTCTAAATAATTTGATATAGCACTTAGAATAAATTCGTAGAAGTTTTTGTCAAAAAAATATTATTTTAAACATCATAAATTTGTATTCCATGGTGCCAAACACCAAAAAAGGAATATCTGTTCCAAGGCCTACTTTGAAATGCTTAGAATGAGTAAAGTAAGAATGAAAAAATAAACACGATTAAAATTTTATTATCGCAACCCAAACAGCCGACCTTATAACGATAAAACTAGGACCTTTCTCATTTAATACGCCAACTATAATTAAAAGACTGCCTTATTTTTAATATTTTAACAAGTCCTAATTTAAGTGTCCTGAAGGGTACAAAATGAATAGGTGAAAACGAAAAGGGTAACCCAAATTGAAAGTTTTGTTACTACGATAAATGTAAAAACGGGTAAAAAAAACCACATTGCCAATTGAAATATGTTTTAATTTGAAAAAAAAAAAACTCATACTACTCGCAGAACTGACAAGTTTTCGAGTGGCAACCACACACCGGACGACGCAGTAAAAGAAAGCCCATTATAAAGTTCGCAGGAAGTGGGTGAATGGAGGCGGCTCAAGAGCATTTGTCATGGCATTCTAGGGGGCAGGCCAATATCCAGTAGTGGACTTCCTAATGATGACGATGAGCAAGAATTAATTGCATCATAAACGACTTTTGAAGTTTTTATTTTAAAAAGTTACACTACCTTGACCGTAAATAGTTCGTAAATAAATATAGCCTGCAAAAAACCAACGTGTTGTATTTTATTGGTGCGCTATCAAAATTGATTTTCCGTGCGAACGCCAGAATGAATATCATTAATTAGAATCAGATTTATTTATTCATGCTCCGTACACTGTCCAGTTTTTTGTTGGACCGTATTTTTCGTACGTTCATAATAATTAAGGGGTTTAAAAGTGAATTGAACAAAGCGAATTGGTTGAAAGGCTTTAGTTTCGCGGCTTACACTAAGCTCTTCACTACGAATACTTTTACGAGTAGCAAGTGAACATTTTGGTCTGCTTTCAGTATGTGTGGTAGCGTTCCTTCTGTCCTACTTTTCTGGGCTAAAATGGTTTAAAGTTAACCGTTAAAGTGACTTAATGAAAGACAAAAGTACACAAAAACTGAAGAAATCGTTTCCTGACCTGAATCAGTCATATCTGAAGCGATTAAATTAATTGGGGCGGTTTACTAAAACTTAAAAACCTGATAGGTGTCTTTACGAAATATAGTTTAAACCAGAGTCTACCTGCCTAGGCGTAAAAATCAACATTTAGTATAAACGACTGATACGAAAGCAGATGGTTTGTTTTCCGAAATCAATTCTCGCGCTAGTACACAAATTTCCAGTATTAAACTCACGGATCGTATGAAAGTGTCACATCTACCCTAAACCGTCGATTTGTAGACCACCTTTAAATTAGGGGGTTTTGCTATTTTTGACATAGCCTCGGACAACATAGCTCAAAAGTTGATTTCGGAAAAAAAAACCATCTACTTTTGAGTTACAGGACCAAAAGTTGATATTTAAGTTGATATATAAGTTTTGAGATAAACAAAATTTTGAAATTCGTAACAAATTGCAACACTTCCTACACACCAACTCAACTGATCTGTTTCCCTAAACTACTTTATTTGTTTAGGCAACAACAAATAGGTATTCAGTAAGTTTCTTCGGGACTTGTATTGTTTAATCAAAGGTTGTATGGACCTTATAATAAGATTGTTTGCTCGTTTGTAATTGAATGAAGGTTTGTTGTACGGTTTGTTTGAACGCTGAAGTAGTTTTCTCTAGACGTCATGGTTTTCTCAACGAAAACATACATTCACGACTTTATTCGAACCCCATCATCTTTCTCATCACTTTTGCAACGCATCTATCAAAACAGGAGTATGCTATACTCAGTAAAATTACTATTGTTAGCGTGATTAATTTCGAATATAAAAAGTATAGTATCAGATAACTAGGATGTGTGTTTCCTCTGTTCACAGTTAACTTTACCTAGTTTTAAAAGCTTAGTGTACATTACAGAATTCAATTTCCACATGGAGTCAGCGTTATCACAGCAAGGACATTACGGACCGGTCGCAAACAGCGTTGCGAATGGCCACTCCGCGTTATCACAGGACCCACTTTTACATAATGTCTGTTAAAATGGTAAACCTGCTGATTTTGTGCACCTACCATTAGAGCATTTTGTGCAGATAGGGCATTTTAAGAGACACGACCAAACATTTACAGGGCCATATGGGATATTGTCTTACAGAGCCTGATAGCTTATTTCTAGAACAGTCTTCCAGTCTAGACTGGTCTAGATAGTTTTTCAAGTAATCCCTCTATTTCCCTCTAGAGGGAAAGGAATTTCTTGAAAAACAGCTTTACACAGTTATCACTTCATATCTTTTTATTACCTACATCAGCAAAATATTTTTTTATTAAGTTAACGGTGTCGGAACCGTGAGTTGATCAAAATGAGCCTAAACATTGATATCCTACTAAATATCGAGGAGTTCCGTTGCCACCTTCCGTCTTCATCTTCAGATCAGCCAGTTGTCACCATAATATTGTATTGTCATCTGAACTTCACAGGTATGAAAAAACTCAGCTCAATCGGTTAGGTGGAACTGATTCAAAATTCAGTTTCAAGATTTGTCCCAGACTAACCTAACACACATACTAACTGGGTTATTCGCTATGACCTAAGAGATTCCTTGTCAATAACGTATGACGTCACCCATACGATTCAGCGATGGTTCCACGCAGATATTGTAACGAGCCCGCGTTATGTTACGTTTACGTTACGTTTGGTCATAGCGAATAAGGGGGCTGGTCAAGTCAAATCAAATCAAAATAATTTAATTCATTGAAATCACAAGGTTCATTTTGAATCGTCTTATAAACTAAAATTACTCGAAGCTAAATAAAACCTTGTAATGTAAAAACAAAAGCCATTTTTCATCAAATGAGGCCCTAATAGACCCACCATCGCCCATCGTAGCTCTAGATAACTACAATGTTTTGTCGCATCGTCAAAAACCTTACTATCAATCTGATTATTTTAGATAAACACTCTCGTTAGACTAACGTTGCTTATAATATCGCCGGCGACTGGAAAGTACGGAAACAACGTTAATTTCGTTAAAAGGCCCCACAAAAGGATCACACCCGCCGAATAGCATTACACGGACGCGCTCCGAATAATGGTAAGCGACCTTATAAAATTAAGGGTTACTACGGACAGTAAGGGACCAGAGTCTACTTAAATGAACTGGCTTTGCTGAATTTCTATTTCATAATCATCATCATCATCAGCCCGTAGAAGTCCACTACTAGACATAGGGCTCCCCTCTAGAATGCCACGACGAACCGTCTTGAACCGCCTCCATCCATCGACTTCCTCTGACGTTAATAATGTCGTGAGTCCATCGAATGGAGGGCCTTCCTCTACCGCGTCGTCCGGTTTGTGGTCGCCATTCGAAAACCTTCATCCCCCAACGGTTGTCAGTTCTGCGAGCTATATGACCTGCCCATTGCCACTTCAGTTTGCTAATTCTGAGAGCTATGTCGGTGATCTTGGTTCTTCTACGGATTTCCTCATTTCAGATTCTAACACGTAGTGAAACTCCTAGCATAGCTCTCTCCTTAGTCTTCTGCGCAAAAGACCAATTTCTATACTATAACCAAGTAAAAATAGAAAAATAGATTTCTATGTATACATGAAAACACATGAAAAATGGCAGTGATTCATTACCAAATGTAATAACTCTTGCATAAGAAAAAAGCTTTTTCGTATGTAGGGTTATACGATTCGGTAAAGGGCTTGATTATACTGCTTGCTTCTATTATAAATATGTTAATGCTTACCAAGAATGAATGTAATTGACTAGTGGAATGCCCGTGACTTTATCCGCGTGTACTTTTTTTCATACAAATTTCAACATATATCCCAGTAGGGGGTGAATTTCAGAAATTACTTTCTTAGGGCACCCATAGATCACAAAATGAAACTTTAAGTAAGTACTTATGGAATGACATATTATTTTTAAATTATAGCCAATAATTAATAAAAAAATTGGATTTAGGTTGAATAGAATTATATAGTAGACGAGGTTTATTTAATATTACTATCCAATTATTATTATTATTATATTATTACCATTGCCAGTTTTATTACAGCCTTTTTGCTTTCTTTAATAATCCGTACCCGCAATGTGAGTTTCATCCTTATTTCATCGGGCAAGCGTGACCATTGTCATGTAAATCTGATTTGGAAAGAAATGCAAACTTTGCTAGAACGAATGAATATTTCAAATTATACGAGTCGACTCGTTCATGGGTTGTTCCCGAGAGCTCCTAAAACACCTTATCATATCTAACATTATCATCCAATAGTCAAAAACATAAATGTAAACTTTTACAGAGTGTAGCCATTCTACTCCAGATTGTTATTCAAAAATTTGTTTTTATTATGACAATAATCGTTTTTTGAAGTCCTGTTTTTTTGATCATCTTATATTTCTTGTAATTGAGTTTAACTTCATGATTGATCCCAAACTAAACGTACGATAAACAGTACATATTAAGTATCTTACACACACTCGCACCCCCACGCAAACGGTCATCTGGTTGGTACCCACACTCTTAAGAGTCTGGTGGTATCCGCAAATATACTTCTACACTTACACATACATCTAAACTCACACATACTCGTACATCTACACTCACACAAACATATATAATCATTTAGAAAAGTTACACTAACATCGACACACTTACACCCACTTACTTACCCAACTAAACCAAAGTGCTGATCTAATTTTAATTTCATTTTCAAATGTTTTGGGTTTTTCTACCTTTGTTTTTCTAAGTTATCTTTAGATTAAATTATAGAAGAGCGATGTCTCTATACAGGTATTTATATACTTAAAAGGAGAAAAAGTTAAAACATTGCTACTTAAAGCAAATAAACATTTTGTTGCTTTTGACCAACTAATAAATATTAAATGCTTTAAAACGCCTTGGAACGCTGCAGAAAAACCCTAGTCGGCGATGTTGGCTGCGGAAATATTGTCCAATTTGCTACATATCCAGTTTTTCATGGACTTATTTTGGAAATCATAGCTGGAATAAGCTTTATAAATCCAATTTGGTAGATAGTTTTTGTAGAAGTGCTTGCCAGAAATTATTTCGTAGACTGAGGCTTGAAATTGTTATTATGATTTCGTTTTTGATAAGTTACACTCCATCTCTGAGGAAAGTTTTCAAAGATACAATCGCCAACTGTATTTTTCACTTAAAACTTATATCGACTTGTGAATTCCACATTTATTCAATACTAGTGCAAAGCGCCGCGACTCATCCGTGTGCAGTTCATTCCATATAAGCCTCAAAACCCCACTGCTTTCTCTCAGGGGTAAAATTTCAGAAATACCTTTCATTGTACACCCCTAGACCACAAAAGGGATGTACCCTCCAAATTTCAAGTCAAGTTAGTAGCGTTTAAGCTGTGCTTTAGTCAGTGAGTGAATCTGTCGGTCACGAAACGATTTTATATGTATCGAAAACAGTTTCGCCACAGAAACATTTCAGAGTGGAGAAAAACGAATTATGAGTTTTGAATTTAGTAAGATGTATATACATCTAGGGGCCAACCGACAACAATGTACTATTTCTGAGGCGCTGTTCATCTTTTCAAAATCGATTATAAACCTATACAAAGATCGTTCTACAATACAAAATATCTGAATAACTGTTGATAATGCAGGCACAATTGTATCAGTCTACTAATATTTTGTTCCTTTCAAGCTTTGCGTATTTATATTCAGTGTATTTTTTAAATCTACATGCTTATTTTAAGAGCCGAGTAATTTCTGCACCACAAGTAATATTTGCCAACAAAGAATTATGTTCGTGGAAAGTAAACATCGTGGCACGGTCGGTGGGCACATGTGTCGCACTGTGTGCTGTAGGGATGGGATGGCTCGAGCGAAACTATCAATAAAAAGAACCAGTTTACATGACAATTTTTTTACACTTGTATCCAAATAAATCGTAAATAAGATTTTGTCAGGCTGACAGGCTACTGCTAATCATCGAGGAGTTCCGTTGCTTACCTTCCGTTTCCATCATCAGATCAGCTCGCTGTCACCATAATATTGTATTTTCATCTAAACTTGACAGGTATGCAAAATTTCAGCTCAATCGGTTGAGTGGAACTGGTTCAAAATTCAGTTGCAAGATTCCACCCGGACAAACATACATATATTGCAAGTTAAATACAATGCATAGTTCTGTTGGCAAGGAACAGAACACTCCTGTTTTGAAAAAATAATAGATATAGCAAACGATAAAAACTCGATAATCGACTTGAGAAATCTGTTTCTGCTATTGACGACTTAGGTGACTTTATGAGTAGATATTAAGGTGATTCCTCTCGTATGTGGCGCGAAATTCAAATTTTATTGCGTTTTTGCTTATTACAGCTCAGCAACACTACTTGAGATAGTAAAAACTGATTTTGCGAAAACTAGGAGACCTAACACACATGTTTTAGTTTATAGTTTCACATATAGATCATTACTTCAGCTACGAATACTCTTCAATGATTTTTACAGTGTTTTTTTGGTTTAAAGATATGCGTAGCTTAACTAATGACATTTATGAGATACTATCAATTAAAACATGTGTGCTAGTCCTAGTTTTCGCAAAATCTGTTTTCTCTATCTCAAGAAGTGTTGATTAGCTGTGATTTACAAAAAACACAATAAAATTTGAATTTCGCGCCACATGCGAGAGGAATCACCTTAAAATAAAGTTTTGTCGACCTCCTTGGCGTCGCGGTCGACAAGCCGGCTCAGCCGCAAGAAGTGCGAGTTCGATTCCCGCTGCGGGACAAATGTTTTGCATAATCTGCAAATATTTGTTCCGGGTCTGGGTGTTGTGGTACCATTGTACTCGTAGTTCCTGATATCCACGACACAGGGAATCCTAGTATGGGATCAGGACGTATGTGCCTGTTGGGTATTATATTATTATTATAAACTACATTTGGAGTTTCAAAATTTATCGACAAAATTAGCTTCTGAAATCGTTATAGTTCTCGAGCGCGAGGGGTGTTTTTAAGCCGTCTTGCCACCATTCAAACACTAGCCAAAAATCTTTATAAATGCAAACGAGATAGCGCTATCCAGCTTGTAGTGTGTATGAAAGAGACCGAAAAAGATACATTAGAGTTAGCTCTGTGTATTTCGTAGCATCGGGTAGATACAGGACGTTCTTACTCCAGTCTGTGGTTAAGGGTACCCCAACTTTGCAACGAATTCAGTGGAGTTGGAAACACAAATAACTAAGTATCTCATTTGAATGTATAACTTGGAGTCTTTTAAAATGAAATAGGTGTTACGCTGCGAATATTTTTTGTTGCAGTTAAATACTGTATTTATTCGTATTTACCAGGTTTTTGTTTTTGTGATGTTTTCCATTTACGAGATGGGTTTAGCTGGCTAAACCCATTCATGGTTTGAAGGCTTACCATTTATTCTGTTTTAGCTTCCAGTGATTATTATTTAAAATCTACATAAAAAGTCTCGATTCCAACTTTTCTCAATGTTATGTACAATTTTCTATTACCGTTTTTCCTTTTGTAATCGGAATTCGAAATGAGTGACGAATGAATCGGAAATGATGCCATGGTG
The DNA here is from genome assembly GCA_951392215.1 of Epirrita christyi. NCBI lineage: Eukaryota > Metazoa > Arthropoda > Insecta > Lepidoptera > Geometridae > Epirrita > Epirrita christyi. The sequence goes on from OX595851.1 coordinate 5,735,865, forward strand.
TGTCCTGCCTAAGAATATACCTCTCCTTCTCCACCTCTTGACCTCTTCGACGACCTCTGTGGTGCGGCGGGCGAAGGTTCACCTGCGACGCAGGAGGTTGCAGGTTCGATTCCCGCCTCGGAACAAATATTTGTACGATCTGCAGATAATTGTTCCGGGTGTTCTGGGTATTTTCTATGTATAATAAAAAATATCTATCTATGTAATGTATTGTGTATTAAGATGATTCCTCTCGCATGTGGAGCGAAATTCAAATTTTATTGTGTTTTTGCTCATTACAGCTCATCAACACTTCTTGAGATAGTAAAAACTGATTTTGCGAAAACTAGGAGACCTAACACACATGTTTTAGTTTATAGTTTCACATATAGATCATTACTTCAGCTACGAATACTCTTCAATGATTTTTACAGTGTTTTTTTGGTTTAAAGATATGCGTAGCTTAACTAATGACATTTATGAGATACTATCAATTAAAACATGTGTGTTAGGTCTCCTAGTTTTCGCAAAATCTGTTTTCTCTATCTCAAGAAGTGTTGATTAGCTGTGATTTACAAAAAACACAATAAAATTTGAATTTCGCGCCACATGCGAGAGGAATCACGTTAAGTACATATATCAGTTATCTAGTTGCCATAACACAAGCTCAAGTGGATGTAGTAAATGCCTTACTAAGCCATATACCAGGCCAGGGTACGGGGATGGGCAGCAGCATCCGCCTGAGTACTTAACAACAAACTGCGAACACCAATCCGCCTGCCATTGAATTCAATTCTGCAGTGGACGTAACCGGCTGATGATGGTGATGAATGGGAATTAGTTTAAGGAGTCTGCAAACTTTTTGTTATTAATATTTATAGCAATTAAGGAAATGATCTCACCTGCCGCCGACTAGTAGGTAATTTCCATCTCGTAATAATAATCTGAAGTAGTCTGTGTGTGTCTCGTTGCCGAGGAATTTGTGCGTGTCGTCGACTCCTGGAACAAAACAGAAATGAATATTAAAATCTCGTGCATATTCAGACGAAAATTATTGAGAAACAAACCAGTCTTTTTTAAAGAATCGAATTTTCTTTTGTCATATCTAGTCGGAACTGTCGAAGGGTGTTTGTTATGTATCGAAGTTGACGTGGTGTGCCCGGCCATACACTGCACCATTAACACAGCATTGTTTTGTTAATAACACTGAGTACACATTTAATCAAGAAAAAAAATTGTGTACTCTTAAAGTGTACGTACATTTTACAATATATTCAATTCATGAATTAATTAATACATCCCGGCTTAACCCATTAAAGAGGACTGAAATAATGAGTGTGGTCCTCATTAAACTCCTTTTGTTATGACCCTGGTCTTTTGACTCTTTGATTTGATTCCCCTTTGTATTTGCCAAGCAATTGTGAACTTTATCCGTGGAGCTTACAGTCTTTTGTTCACGAACAAATGGTATTGTTGAAAAGGATAACTTTAATGTTTTGAAAGTCGTTGTTCCGAAGGCTTTCCTATAATAGGAATATTGGTTTTCTCTTTTTCAAATTTCAATTTTTTATTTATTTTGTAGGATCCTTAGGTTTTTACTTCTCACACAACGAAGAATTAAATTGAGTTCTGACTGTTTTTTTCTCATTTCATCTCCAATCCAAGACCTACACAAGTATCCACCATAGATCAAAGGATCCAATGAGGCGTAAAACAATATTCTCAAAAACCTGGTTCCTATTTGAGCGACATAAAAATTCGAGTGAGAATAAGATGACAAGAAAAAAGCTCGGAAGGCACGTACGATAAAATCGGAGATTACTCAAAAGGGCCGTTTTATGTCTATCGAATCTATTGAAAGACTTTCCATCGTCTGGTTTTTTAGACCTAGTCCGTCCAAATATCCGTCTAACAGACAAGTTTCTAACTAACATAACTTTTCGAAAACGAACCGACGAAACATAACATAAAGTGGCAAGTGCGAGCGAGACTCGCACTCTGAGGGTTCCAATCCATAAATTATTTCAAAATCGTCAGAGCTCTTTTCAAGTTTCAGCCACTTTATCCTACAAACTTCGCCATCCTTTTTCAGAAGTGAAAAAGTAAAATTCCTAAATTTAGATTTTTCCCTTTATTACACCAAATTGTGAGGTCACTAAAAGTACCCGAAAGGATTTTCATTTTCAATTTCCATACAACAAATTATACATTAACTTCCATAACTCTTCAATGGATTGAGTTCGATATAAAAGTACTTTTACATTTGGTGTAAGGGTCTGTCTTGTCACACAGACAGACAGAGAGAAAGATAGAAAGAACGGAAGAAAGAAAGAATCAGGGTAGCAAACACGGCTTCGCGATACCTAAATTAACAAAAAAAACATTAACGCACATGGGTCTATTGGTGTACTGATATGTACAAAGTTTCATGCGGAGTTTGAAGAAATAATAGCCAAATTAGAAGCAAACTTCGTTTGCGTGTAACTACCTTAGATCTCACCATGGAACATGGAGGTGCAAAATCAGTGTTCGCTATCTCAAGAAGTGTTGATGAGCTGTAATGAGCAAAAAACACAATAACATTTTAATTTCGCACCACTTTGCTAACCTTAAAAATCAAATCATAAACTGAATATTTTCCGGCCTTCTGATTTCCCGCCTATAGACCAGACAACCCTATTCTGATAGGGTCACGGCTTGATTTTACATTGATGGCCTTTGTCAGCTTTACTTTGTACCTAAAATATGTGGAGCTATCCTTTCCAGAGGTACTCGTATCAAGGCCCATCTGCCTGAATTGCTGAAAGCCGAATAAAAGAACGTGAAGTGGTCTAACTGAAAGTCGTTCTAAATTATCTTCGTTCCTTTTATATCTAAGAAATAATAAAAAAACAACTATTTAGATTTAAAGTACCTATGTATTCTACTTAATCTTAGAATGGTAAAAGTTTGTGAAGATGGATGCATAGATGGATGAATATTTGTTACTTTTTCACACAAAAACTACTGAACAGATTTTGATGAAACTTTACAGTAATTATTATATCTTATACATCAGATAACATAATAATTTTTAATAGAGGTTCCACACGGGCGGAGACGCGAGCAAATGCTAGTACGTACATAATAAAGTCAGTAATGTTTTTTTAGATGTAATAGTATTTTATGTATGGCCGTGGTGTGCCTGCCTTAGAATACACCTCTCCATCACCTCCCGTGGATGTCGTCAAATCCAACTAAGGGACTACACCAGGGGCATTATGAACAGCAGCAGCTGAGTACTCAACATTACCAATCCGCCTGCCAAGCGTAGTGATTATGGCAAATCACAGCATAACATGTTATGCGTTATGTTATGTTACGTGTTTTATAGCATTTGGCATCAGATTATATATATAATGAAGTGTTGTCCATATGAAATATTTAAAACTAAACTTCATAAAACAAATAAAATAATCCTCGTAATAATACTTGGGAGAAGCTATTTAATTTAATTTCAAAGCTTAAAGTCACTATTTGCCGGTTTCTAAGGAAAAACTACTTTCCCGCTCGCTCGGGTATAGTTTGTACCTACCTACTGGTAAAACTATTATAATGGTCTTGAGAAGATCCTGCAGACTATGAAATTATACAAACTCAATTAATAATTCTGAAAACTGGAGTTCATAAGAAAAGCTCTCGAAATAAAATGAGCGAGCCACCTAAAGCGATCCACAAAAGGTTTTAACGAAACGTCCTTTTTCGTACATCACAAAAAGACATCTTTCATCTCAGTTACGATTAAATCTGGGGAAAGAAGTTATCAAAAAGAACCTTCAAAAGTTTGCTTGAGGATCTACGGCTTACACAAGTTTTCACTGTCTCAATTGATAACGTTAAGACGTGGTTTTATGAAAAAAAGGTCTGCGCTTTAAGACCTTAATTTTAAGACGTATTTATGACCTGAGAAAATAAAAAGGTTGGTGAATTTACGGGATGGAAAATTAAATCTAGGTCTTAGACGTGTCGATGAAAAAAGCCTGTTAGATCTTTTACGAAAAATACCTGTGAAAAACTAGTAATATCGAAAATGAAATATGGGACGAGAAAATAATAGGCAATAAATCAAATACCAAGTCTAGATTCGTTTCAGTATTGTTTATGTGGGTAACTTTTCTTTTCAAGTAATAAAACGGACCTATGATATTTATGACTGGATTTTCAACAACGCCCACGACATACCTTACGATTACAATTACAATTAGCCTGCGTTATGTATGTTATGCTAAGACCGAAATATGTGGATAGATCAAAGGGAGGCTTTTGCCCAGCAGTGGGATGCTGGGCAAAAGCCTCCCTTTGATCTATCCACATATTTCGGTCTTAGCATAACATACATAACATAGCACCCACCAGTCACGTAGGTACAAAGTTCTTGATCTCACACTAGGATTGTGTCGTAGGTATCAGGAACTACGGGTGTCATGGTACCACAACACCCAGACCTGCCTTCTTCCTCTTCTTGCCTCAGTCTTGTGTCTTTAATGCAACAAATTATCTAAATATATGTATATTATATAAATATATGTACAAAACTCTATGACCTGAAGTAACCTTTCTCTGGCCATAGCCATAATAATGGTTATATTAATTGCTTTTTAAATAATGGAAGTTCCAACGAGGCATTCAACTTTAATGTAATGCTAACATAAAGAAAATGAAATTTTATTTTTCATTAGATAAAACTAAAAGATAGCCAAGTAATAATGTATTAAATGCTTAGCCAGACGTGATGGACAGCGTGGTACAGTCTCAGCCAAAGAAATGGAATTCATTCGTAAATGGTATGATACTGCAACTGCAATACATGGACAAAACTTCATAGGTACTAATAAACCAGACATGCATCTCGTCTCAAACCACACAGTGCAGAGTTCCGAAGTTTACACAACTCAAGACTAGATGTCGCTACTAGTAGAACGCGAGAACTTTTGTACGGGGAATCCCCTTTGGATTACGTGATTTGCATTTTTTTTATTTGTATAGGACTCATGCCCAAACAACACATAATCTGTGAAAATTTTAACCGGCAACCTCTTACGGCTGCCTCTTATCCAGCCACCCAGACATACAGAACCCTCCTCCCATGGTATGGAACCCTAACTGTCAAAAACTTAATCTGTCCATCTTAAGGTCAAACGTTAGGACTCACTAGTCAAGTCAAGAGATGGCGCTGTTTTTCCAAAAGTACGTATTTATTAATTTTGTTATATTTGGTCAGAAATAAACATAGGTATTTTGATTCAATATGCTTGTTTTTAGATATGTCTAGAACACATTACAAGCACTGTAGTTTTTCATACTTTTTCTGGTCAGTCTATACTTTACCTCTACTGAAATATTTTGGCGAGGACGGTTATTTTTTTAATTTTTTTTATTCATATTTATTATAAGGACGTTTATAATTAAAATACATGCCGGTCCTGTCAAGTGTACAACTACTTAAGTATAAACAAGACTAATTAGTCAAACTACCAAATCTATCTGAGGCACCAATCTCTCACAAAATAGGTCAAGGTTATAGTTAATGTACCTATAGATGAAACCTTTGTGAGAGGATAATAAATAAATAATTATTATATTTAAATAACTCTTTAGAGCAACTGTTCAAAAGTTTGACCGAAAGCGTTAAATCCGACTGCTCCGCGTTACTTGAAGCCAAGGCTTTATTTCAAATGGCTCTTTTCCAAAAGATAATAGACATAAAAATGTTTTAGAAGGAATAAAAACTTAATGCGCCAAAGTGGTGGGTGGGCGCGCTTGTTAAAATAATTTCAAGACTAGAATTTTAATGGTTCAAATTGAATTTGGTGTTTGTTCGTGTGAGAAAATTTAAAAGCTTTCTGATAATTGTATTAATTGAGAAAATGGTTTGCTATTCGTCAATTATGTTGGATTATTGTGTGTTGCATTATGTTGTATTTTTAATGCAAATTTTGACGACCTCTGTAGCGCGGCGGGCGAAGGTTCGCCTGCGACGCAGGAGGTTGCGGGTTCGATCCCCGCCTCGGAACAAATATTTGTGCGATCTGTAGATAATTGTTCCGGGTGTTCTGGGTATATTTTCTATGTATAATAAAAATATATATCTATGTAATATTTTATTATATTACGTATATCAGTAATTAGTTGCCATAACACAAGCTCTGCTTAGCTTGGGGCTAGATAATGTTGTGTGAAATGTCCAGCATTATTTATTTATTATTTGTTTATTTATTTATTTTAGTAATTGTATAAAACTATAGTAATAATAAAAGATTGTCTTCTTATGTTAGGCGGTAACCCACGGCAATACCTCTAAGGTACCTTGCACCGAAAACGCACCCTATGTGGCATTGGACTACGCCCACCAACTCTTAAACATGAAATTAATAATGTGCCTGTAATTTCAAACGGCACCCATCCCAAATTTTCCTTCCATCCCAGACATTGGAGATTAATTGAACGAGCGAAGCGAGTTCTCTGAGTCAAGTTGGAAGAATCGGCGTTTGTATGTATGTATGTATGTATGTTTGTCTGATAAAAACTTCCAAACCGTTAATCCGATCTTCATGAAATTTGGTATGGGGGTAGATAGTATTGGTACAATTTGTAGGTAAGGTTATGAGCTATATCGGTCGGGGGGTTGATGAGATATTGGGGTTCAAGAGGGGGTAAAAAAAATAAAAGTCAGAAAGTCGGATCAAATGGGGTGTTTAATGAAAGCGCTTTGGCTGGGCATTTCAAAACTGTTCTTAATTAGTATTTAGACTTAGTAGTTTCTGAGATATTAGGGAAAATCTAAAACGAAAAAATCTAAAATTCTAGGGTACTTCCAGCAATCCCACAATGCTGAAATTTGGTATGCTTATAGCTTTTGTGTCACAACTACAGGGAAAAGTCTGAAATTGAAGAAATTAGAAACTTGTACCATAAAAAAAGTAAAACCAATATAACATCAATTGTTGACCCCCATTCCTAGGAATTTGAATGACATTGGAGTTCTATGATTTCGTCAAAAGGACGTTATCAATTAATTCGTCAAGTACTTTATATACTAACAGGTATGTCGTATTTACGCCCCATTGATTAGTCCTATTCAAAGGTTATTTCGATGATGTGTAGGAAATTACCTCGAGGTTAATTTTTTTTCTCAGTATATGTTTTTAGAAATCGGTTAGAAGGGTAAAGAAAGTCAAAAAATGCAAAAAATATCTCGAAGATACTTCAAGTTCTCTGGTAATGCTGAAATTTATTATTTTAGTATATTTTGTTCTACAGAGAGAAGTCGAACATTGAGGATATTTTCTTTGTAATATCCATTTTTAGCGTAAAAAACGTAAATCTTTAAAAATTAGGTAGCAAAACTACAACTAGATGGCACTGTTTATTTAAAAAAATCTTGTTCGTGCTTTTCAAAATCTCTTTTATGTTAGAGAAATTGACTCGGTAGTTTTAGATTTCTAATCGATCATCCATACAAACATACTACATAGCCTTTAAATACAAACCCCTGTAGTCGGGCTGATAAAGGTGTTATCGCGAGGTCTCAGTTCGGGGCGAACCACTAGTTATTATGTATCCAGACATTTACTGAGAAAATGCTTATACAATTGCGTAGATAATAAGTTGGGTAATAAATTAATTGGTTACCATGGTTGCCCATGGTTGCTCTTCACGCGAGTCCAACTCGCACTTAACCAGTTTTTTATGTTATGTCTTAACAAACATGCTTACTATGGTGATTGGATTGCAAGCGGCTACCGTCACCTATTGATATCTTAAACACCAAGGGTCGTTGCCGATTGCCTACTCTGAAGGACTCTTTATCATTACCATCCTAACTCCCGTTCTACCAGCCACTTATCGTAAGATATGAATGCGTTAGGCTTAAATTAAGAAGACATATCAAATCCTTTTGCAAAATACAAAATAAGTAAGTTATGGTGAAACACGAAAAAACTTTTTATGGCAAAATTATTGCATTAGCTAATCTGCCGGATGTCCACCATGAGAGGTACCTATACCAAATTAGATGATAGATACAGCCACGTATACACGCCGTGTATGGAAATTAACTGGTACTATTCAGGTGGTATATGTATTAGGGAATAGGGTTGTAGCATATGTAGTAGCTTTCGGAATTGGTGACAGATTTCGGAGCAACTATATATAATATGAACACAGAGACAAGTTGCAGTCTAAAACTATAAATGACATAAAAAACGCAAGTAAAAATTGTGTCTTCATCATAATCATCATCAGCCTGGAGAAGTTCACTGCTGGACATAAGCCTCCCCTAGAATGCCACGACGAACGGAATATGTGGATTAGTACTGATGCAACTTGAGTTCGTATTATATAGTAAGTTAAGTATATAGTAGGAATAACGTATTCCCGAAATGTGCAAAACAGTTGTCTCACGACGAAAAACCATGCTGGTTCTGGCTAAGATGAAAACTAATGAAGAAATGAATATTTAAAAATGGAAGTAGTTTCAGTCCCATATTCCGAAATTTCCGATATCAATTCGAAGTTTGGTTTACATCCCTAGTATGTACCATAGCACAGGTCAGATCTACATATTGGTTATGATTAACTGTGTCGTGTATTCAGAGAGCATAATGAGTAAACGAAATTAGATTAGCGTTTAGAGTATGATGTTGTTTGGTTTGCAAACGTTTGGGATAAAATTAGCTCTAAGATAGTTTTAAAAATACATGTGTGTATACCTAGTGTCAAAAAATTTAACCTTTATTTTTATCAGATTAGGTGGCAGCCACAGACTTATAATATTAAGGCTCCTACACACTATGCCGGTGGCCCAGCCGGCGGGCATGCCACCGACAAGCCCGGCGGCATGCCCGGCGGGTCGGCGACATGCCCGGCGGGTATTCTATGTACGCGCGGCGTATATCGGCATACCCGCCGGCATAGTGCGTAGGACCCATTACGCTTACACTTTCAAAATCTGAGACGCATGCGCGTTATTACATTTTGTGAAGTTAAAACGCCGAGTGAGAGATTCCGTGTGATTTCACAGAACTAGGCTGTCAGAATAAATCCATTCATAAAAATAAACAATGCTATAAATAAAAATAAAGTGCCGGTTTGTTACACCATCATGCGAACCTATTTACAAATTTTGATTTCGTTTAAATAGGTATTTATTTATGCCTTCACAATTCTGAATGTGACCTACATTTGTAACGTTATATAATCACGCAAGCCGGAACAAAATACCCATATTACACGATATTGTAAAGAAGGCAAAAGATTTCAACGGTCGCAGGAAATCGATGGTTGGATGCCACTCAAGACAGTTCGTCGTGGAATTACATGGAGGGTTATGTCCAGTAGTGGACGTTTTTTGGCATATAACAATGATAAATAAGACAATGTTTACTGATAAACTGCTTATCGCCAAACATTAGGGTGATACAAGCTTTCGCGGCGCTCAAATGCTTAGAACAAGCATCATTTTCAGATTACTTTCAACGTGACTACAACTCAATAAACACCATCATCAAAGCTGGTAGCCGTCCACTGCTGGAGAAGGCTTAGAATACAATAGAGGGATTTGTCATAATCACCAGGCTTGGCAACTGGACTCGTGATCGCAGTATAGGTGCTGAAGTCCCAGTTGGATGTTTCTGCCCATCCCCTAGTGTAATCTCTTAGTCAGCTTTTATACCAGCCACGGGAGGAGACCGATCCTAATATTAGGCCGGAACCACAACGGCATAACGCAAGAACTAAAAAATAAAAACCATTGCTACGATAACTACGTAGCGATCGTAGCGCGCTACGGATCTACACACTCTTTTTCCGTAGCAAAATATCACGTAAATACCAAGACATTATAGATAGTGTGATATGTGGTTTGTACGTTATGGAAACATCCGATGTTTTGGTGCACCTGCTTGACGATTATAGCTTCTATCAGCTGTGCAAAAATATGCAGAAAGTTTTCCTTTTACCTGTTTTTATTTTGTGTAGCAAAATAAGTGAATGGTCTTTTTGACCATTTTGTATTAGGGTGCGTGCATTCAAAACGTTAACCCATGTTTAGCTATGTTTACATTTTTGTGCCTTCGTAAATCAAAAGTTACACAGTTCTCAGAATACTTCCAATAGGTAAGTAACTTACATTTTCTAACCTTTTCCCTCGAAAACCATGTCCAAGAAAACCTTACAAATCACGACAATGCTTCATTGTTAGCTACCATTACACAAACGAGTGGTTCCTAAGATCATACAAAAACCATGAACCCTAGTACTATTATTTATTATGTGGTCAAACGATGTTATATCCATCTTCATTAGTGGCGACCGCTGTTACAGTCACGGTCGCAAGTGGGCGGGAAATAAATAGTTGTGGAGCGTTGGTGTTGGACAAATTTTTTTGGTGGTTTGTACTGCACATGATGATTTTTGTTAGTAGTAGAACTTCTTGTGAAAGAGTTCGTCCGGGGAAGTACTACCATCGGGGTAGTGTACCTATTTCTGCCACCAAGCAGTAGTGTTCTCGCATTGCTGTGTTTCGGTTTGAAGGGTACGGGTGCCGGTGAAATTACAGGCACATGAGACTTTTCATCTTTATGTCTCAGGGTCGGCAGCGCGCGTATGATGCCTCTGGTGTTACAGGCGTTCATAGGCTACGGCTGCTTTCCATCTGGTGGGCCGCAAGCTTGTCTGCTTGCCAAGTAGCATAAAAAGAAAAAAAAAAACATGACATCAGCTTTGATCATTAAAATATGATATCATCAAAAACCTGCTTAGAAGAATTAACAACAGTAGTCTCTACGATTTACAACTCTCGCGATTCATTCACCGTAAAAAGAGAGATCTTATCTAAGCCATATCTAGCGTTTTTATTAGAAGTTCCTTTCACTCTCCAATTAAATTTTTTTTGAAGACTAGGTCCTCGACCAATGAATGATCAAAATGTCGGAGATTTGCATTGTGCATGTAATAGCTTAGGCCAATGGTTGGGCCAACATTTTGTGACACTTTAGCTTCGTACCACGAAATGTTACAATGCACATAGTAAGAGCCAATTTCACCATACTCTGTAAGTTAGTAAAGGTTGTTAAATCTCACCATTGGTCAAGGTAAGTAATCTTTGAAAACTAAACTAAACAGTTGTTTAACCGCTTGTTTATTGTTGGTGAAATCACCTCTTTGAGTCATAAAAAATGAAACAAACACTTTTTTATCTATGACAAAAAATGATTCCTTTTAAAGTATATTTTATGTAGGTAGGTATATGTCCTAGTTTCGTTCAGACAATGCGATTTACTATCAAGATTTGTCTCATCCCATCTTTGTTTACTATCAGTCGTAAAATGCCTATAACAAAATAAGGGTCACTTCCATCGACAAGATTTCGACAAACTTTTTAATTCACTATAACTATAACTCAGGGTAATGTATTCTTATAAAATTAAGGAGAATTTTAGGGAAATTACTACTCTCACTTCTTGATTTTATCAACCAGTAGACATCTACTGCTGGATGAGACCTTCCCCATAGAATTGATGATTTTTGATTTTATTTGATTTGAATGCATAGCGTACTAACCATAGCGTGCAATGGGGGGATTTGCCATAATCACCTCACTTCGAAGGCGGATTGGTGATTGCAGTTGGGTGTAAATTACTTAGATGGATGCTGCTGCCCATTCCATGCTTCCCTTAGTCGCCTTTTACGACATCCACAGGACTTAAAAGAGTCCTATTCTTAGACCACAGCTAAGTTTTTTTTTTAATATTGGCATTGTAAATCTATCTTTATTTGTAGAGGATTACGGATGGATTTCCTGGCATTGTATCACTAGTGAGGTAAAGGTGGTCATTGTCGGACATTTTGTCCTGTTTCGAGTGTAGGCTCGTTAGCCTTAATGGTCACGACTGTGCCTCGTAACAACACACGTGTAAAAGATTTATTTTTAAAAGACAATACAAGGGCCTTGGGTTTTATCTTTAGACTAATAGAAAGCCCGCGATTTCGTCCACGTGGTTTTCTTTTATGCAAACTTCAACACCCTGTTTCACACCCTAAGGGGGTGAATTTTTAAAAGTTATTTGTTTGAGCACAAAGAAAATAATTTTTGGACCCTGGAATATATAACTTTTCATTAAAAAAACTGACTTCCGCCATTGTATTCGACTAAATATCTGGATGAAAAAAATTTATGAAAAAACCATAGTGGTGAAAGGGTCATGATACTTTTTGAATGCAAATGCTTGGTTTGTTGCTGAAAATATCAAAATCGCCATATGTATGCCCAATATTTGAGGAGTTCCCTCAATTCCTCAAGGATTCCATCATCAGAACTGGATACTGAAAAAAATTAGACCAATGTGGAAGTATATCTATTCAAATAAAAAAAGTCAACCACGACTTTCCCCGAAAGGGGTAGGCAGAGCCTCAAAAGGTTTCGTTTCACCATGGGTTGCACAATAGCAGGAATATAGACGTGACTTGTAATATTATTCACTGCAAAAAAAAGCCAGTAAGAAAACAAATGAAACATGTTAACATACTTTTACAAAACATACACATATCATCAAATTATCCCGTTCTTTAAAACCTTTTTTAGCTGATAAAGCTCACAATACACGAAGAGCTTTCAAGTAAATATTTAACAGCTATTCATTACCAGGTATTTGTATACCTATCAAGTCTTTCATGAAACTTGATAGTACTTGGAGCTCTCTCGAGGCTCCTAGACCGTTAATACAGTTTCGACTGACTGCTATTAACCTGAGCCTTGGATACACACGGTCTCAAAGTTAGTTGAACTTTGTATACTGGACCATTGAATTTGTTATTCGGAATGTGATATCAGTATGGTCAATAACTATAATATACATCTCTTCCTTAATTTTTTTTATTGGACTTCTCTCTTTATGTTAAAGTACATTTATAGTAAGGTGGCAGAAAAAATGCAGCGAAGTTAGAAAATCAAAATAGGACTTTAAATCTTAAGGATTTCATAGATATTATGGGTAATCTCATGGTATGAGCAGCACTATCCACCTGAGTACTTAATACCAATACTGCGATCACCAATCCGCCAGCCAAGCGTGGCGATTATGGCAAATCCCCCATTGCATTATATGGGGGCAGTTTTGTCGAACAGTGGACTTCTAGTAGCTGATGATGATGACTGTGGGTTTATTTTGTATAACAATAAATTTTAATATGTTGGTGGAAGCACCAACAGGTTTTGACCCTAATCGAGGGTCTTCATCAGAGTGGGAATAGAATCCGCGCTACAAACGTACGTGAAAAATTCCCGTTTTACAAAATGAATGATATAATTCACGAAAGTTATTTTAATAAGATTTTGGGTATGTCGCGCCAAACAGTGGTCTATCAGTTAAGGTGTGTGTGTACTGGGATAGGTACTTAGGTAACTAACGTTAATTTACCGAACTTTTAGCCAGTGTGTCAGGCATATTACCTCGCTCGCATTAGACACACTAGCCAGCTTACGCTAACCTAAGTTTGCACAACAGTGGCAATTATTCAAGTTACCTAAAGCTGAGTTTCAAGTTACCGTCTATGCGGGACGTACCTTAAGATGACCGTAAGTGAAGGTGTGCAAAGTTTTAGCAGTAAGTAGTATAGAATATACCTCTTTGTGAAAAAGTTTCGTCTGGGTAAGTTCTACCGCCACTTCTATTGTTGCTGCCTAGTTATTGCTGTGTTCTTTTTTTAAAGGGTATCAATGCCTGTGAAATTACAGACACATAGGAATTAACCGCCATCTTTTTTGGCGTAGCGGAAACTGACTTATTGGACCGATCCAAACACGAGTGCAAGAAGAATCACTCTGAGCGAGGTTCATAACATGCTTTTCTTTAACAATCAACTTTATGAATACATTTTACAAAATCTGGAAAATAATAACTTTACAAAGTAATTTTGAGTAAGTAGGTAGCATTTAGCATTCGTTCGATTCGCGCCAATTCGTTTCGTAAGCGAACAGCGTTCAACCATTTTATTAAATTTGTTTTTGGAGAGTGCGTTCTATTTTTAAATCTTTTTGATTCGTTCAATATGCATGAAAACTTTTCGGTCAACTAATTGAAGTCTAAATAGAAAATACAAAATAGCAGCCAGGACAAATCTTAAAATTTGTCCAACAAGTCCTCATACTAATTAAAAGTAAAATGGGCGGTCTTATCGCTTAGAAGCGAGTTCTTCCAGATACCCTTTAGTTTAGATGGAGAGGAATCTACAAGATGAGGAATAACGGGTCAACGAATATAAAAAAAATAACCGGCCAAATGCGAGTTGGACTCGCGCACTAAGGGTTCTGTACCATTATCTATAAAAACGCCAAAAAACCACGTTTTTTGTATGGCAGCCCCATAAATATTTATTTTGTTCTGTTTTTTTAAATTAAATTAAATTTGTTCTTATAGCGGCAACAGAAATACATCATCTGTGAAAATTTCCACTGTCTAACTATCACGGTTTATGAGATACAGCCTGCTGACAGACGGACGGACGGACAGCGGAGCCTTAGTAATAGGGTCCGTTTTACCTTTTGGGTATGGAACCCTAAAAAAGCTGCATACCATTAATAAATAAATAAATAATTTTAATTTGGGCACTTTATTCAATTCAATAATACGGATCTTTTCAATATACGACGTCACTTTAGTTAAGTGACGATCCAATAATAATTTAATTTCCTGTAGTATCTGAGGATGGAGGGAACTGGTGCATAAGAGCGAGATTCCTTTGGCTTTAAATTGTGCAAATAAAGTTAGAGCTCTATTTGTATTCAATTGGTGAACTATTTCAGCGTCTCAGGAAAATTTCAGGGGAAGTCGGGGGAAAAGAGATCTGTAATCTCTATCGATAGCATGCTATAAAAACTATTTAGTTTTTCCACAGCTGCGACGCGGGCCGACTCTCGCTACTTAATCTAGGAGAGGTATGGGGACTTACCTACCAAAATGCGCGAATCTTAACATATTCTAATGTATCCAATGCGAATGGAACCACGTTTAATACTTAGTCCAAATAAACATTCACAGTTTCTCAGTTCACGGAAACATCTTTCAAAGAACTCCCAAAATTAGGGCACGCAAACCACTCGTGTGTATAAAGGAGGTTCGTTTAGGTACTTTTATTTGACAAGGACTTATTTTGTTATTGTGGCTAAAACTGTAAACAACCCGTACGAAAATGTGGAATAATTAGGTAGGCAACCTTTTTTTTCAACAAAAGTATACACTTTTTTTCTGAAAGAGCTTGAAATATTTTAAATTAACTATTACGAGACAAGAAATGTTGAATAATTTTACGCAAATTCGAAAAACATTTAATTCAAGGATATTTAACCTCATTTTGTCAGTAGTAGAACTTCTTTTGAAAGAGTTCGTCCGGGGAAGTACTACCTCCATACCTATTTCTGCAGCCAAGCAGTAGTGCACTTATTTTTGTGTTCTATTTTAAAGGTAAGGAACCACATGCCAGATCCATCAAAGATACAAATAAAAAAAAAACGATATGTTCCTAAAAAAATTATGATGTCTAAGTAGATCTAATTCTTAGAATTCCCTCCAAATTCTGAAAATCCTTTACTGAATCGCACTGGAAAAGCATTCTATTATCGAAAAATGCTATGCTAGTGCCTCAAGATTATTAAGTAAGGTGGTACTGATTTAATTTCCTGTGCACTCCACTTCGCCCCACAGTGCACCGGCTTACCCCACTCTCCTTGAATTTAGCACCGTTCCAGTATCTTGGAACCAGCAAATAAAGACGTAGCTTTATTTGTATCTTTTGAAAACGATGATGAACTTGTGTGTTTAATTTATTGCACTACAATGTTACACACGGTATAGGTTAATCTTGTTGTGAAAGTTAAAAGTTATAGTAGACAAACTTAATAATATATTATATTATTATGTTTGCATATAATACTTCAGTCTGCATGCGATCGGACTGAAGAAGGCGAGCGCACGCTGATACTGTGTTTTTGTGTATAAAATATGATATGAAAAGGCCTTTAAAGTTTTGTGAAATTTTATTGATGAATTCAGGAAGCAAGTGAAGCATTTGGTAACTTATTAATTATTAATAAAGATTAATATTTAATAAGTTACCAAATGCTTCAAAAATTAAAACATGTAAGAAGTACAACTTTTAAATTGGATATAAATTTTAAATTTTATTTTTAAAATTATAATATTTAATTTAATTTATTTTTAAATTTTCTTTCTTTTCTTGTTTTCTTTTTTCTAAAGCTATAGGCATTTCGTGAACCGATGACACCTTAACAACAATTTGATGATTTTATTAATTAGCTTTACGCAAAGTACCTTAATTATTTACTATACTCTGATTTTTAATCTTAGACAATTTTTGTAAACAAACAAATGTCAAGATATGCCACTGTGTGTATAAGTGTCATGATTGATATATATATATTGCGTGAAGTTTCTCATACTATGAGAATCAAATGTTTAAATTTATCTTTGTTGACACGTAGCAATGGAAGGTTTGGGACATTAATCAACCCTGAAAAGATAGTTCCTTCTCGCATTGGGTGGACCTTGCAAATGCACCGAATGCTCGTATAAGTCAGTACCTATAGGTACATATTTACAAGATGGCTACTCGACAGATATGGATGCGTTTCCGGTTCCATGTCAAGTGGATGTCGATTAATCTTGCACCTTTAGATGTGTTCCACGTATTAATGGATGGCTTTGGAATGTGTAATGAATTTTGGAAACCATTTGGAAATACCAATGAAAAGGGATGAAAAGGTCGGTTCAGATGAGTTAGTTTTGATTGATAGCAAGAGAAATACGGAAAAGCCGAATTGTATTTGACCGTTAAAGTATTAGTTAAATACCTTAAATTATAAAGGTGACTATTTAAAAATACTTAATTATTTAGCTAAAGAATTGATACTCAACCTGAAATTTCTACGCCCGCAATGTGGAGGTACCTACCACTATATTAGTAAACTTTAGCTAACATAAATACATATATAGGTAAAATGAGTACCTACTTAGTTGCCTAGTACAATTATATGAGTAATTTACATCGTCCTAGAAAGTGCTTTTTAAGCAGTATTTGAAGCATCACACATCACTTATATCATGCACAAACATCTATTAAAATCGCTAGGCAAAAGTGTCATTAAACTTGCAAATCGAATAAGTTTAAAACCCCAAACGATGATCGACCGTAAACTTAAAATGCACTGTAAAGGACACCACTTAACTAGATGCATCGTAAACTTCACCATCGTCGTTACAATGTAAAGGAAAATGGATCTTAAGCTCTACAAAACATGGTGCAAAGTTGTATGAAACTATAGTGGCATATTAAGGGATCTGTCATTCACAGGGATTGCTTTATCTTGTTCCAGGGATCTTTTTACCACACGCAGCACGAGCGGGATTTTGATTAGTACCGAGCTTGTTGAGCCGGTAAGCTATATCGATAAGTATATGGGGAGCTTAGGCGATAATGTGGAAGTACATACTTGATAGTGTGGAGTTTGGGTATATTATGGCACTTTTACGTATAGATATGGTGTAAATTCATATATTGTAGTTCAAGTTTGCTTTATCGAATATGAAGGCATAGGTAAAAGGGATTTAGATTTTGGGGTTAGTATCAGGTTTATTTTGGAATTTCCATTAAAACCACGCTAGTTGAGTAAATATCCTATCCTATCCTTCCTACTAATATGTATTATAAACGCGAAAGTTTGTAAGTATGGATGGATGGATGTTTGTTACTCTTTCACGTAAAAACTACTCAAAGGATTTTAGTGAAACTTTACAATAATATAGCTTATACATCAGAAGAACACATAGGTTACAATTTATAAACATATTGAGTGAATTGTCCATAATATGACGATAAGTGTCAAGTAAGTAGGAAAAAATCTACCATCTGTGAGCTATTCTGGCGTGCGCTGCCAAAACCGCTAGAGTTACACATATGTAATGTATGATGGAAATGTTTATCTTAAATAGTCCTACAAAAAAGCCCGCCACAGTATATATATAGGTTATATTCTTTTCTACGCTACGCTAATATAAGCTACTCGAAATACTTATCCTGCACAGACGAAGTCGCGGGCACCAGCTAGTTTAAAATAAAAACATCATCCCACGTTTGATGGTATCTGCCACCGCGCAATTACGATTAATGACTATAATAACCATGGTATCTAAAATAAAAGGTGATAAAGCAGTTCCTTAGTCTGCTATAATCAGGCACAATCAAAAATTGACGCTACAACACAGATTATCAGCTACCTCAGCAAAATGGCAGCAATATAGATATCAGCTAGCCAAGCAAAATGGCGGCGAGTCAGCACGTAGGTAGTTACAACGATGCGCTTCGTGCTGCAACTCTGGGGGACAATTAATCTTGTGTACTCACTTATTTTGTTCGACCGGGGAGAGCAGGGATGAACTTCGGGCTTATTACGTATCGGACGTCGAGTTATAGAAGTTTGTAGTAGGGATGTTACAACTTCGAAATATCGGAACTGATATTTCCACTGACTCCGAACGAATTTTCTATTAATTCTAATTTCAAAGATTTGGTGCCCGTACACTGGATCATAGTTCAAACATTACAAAATAACCTTATTGTCAAGTGAAGACTGATTTTGTTTTGCATTATGTGCAAGAACTGACAATCACTGGGGAAAAAGGTTCTCGAGTGGCGAACACGAACCGGACGACCAGTGCAAGAAAGCCCCTCTCTCGATCGATTGCCGATATTTTAAAGGTCGCAGAATGGATGGAGGGTACTTCTACAGGCTGATAAAGATAAAGATAATAATAATGACCAAGAAAGTTATGGTAAAAAAATATTTTACCAATTAAATAACTGCCTTTAAGCGATTATACTCCGATAGCCGACTTGGTGCCACAACACTGTCTCAATTAATTAGTTTATCATTTGACACATTAATATATGCATGTCAAGAAATTAAATTTTTATCTAGGAAATGGAACACAAAATAAATCATGGTGTTTGGCACTATACATTGTAAATTCACCTGAGCAAATATTACACTCACATCTGGTATAATCAAGTTTATTAAATTATCATCAATCAAAATCATTACAATTACATTAATAATCAATTATTATCAATCATTAAAATACCACTAATATAAATACACAGAAAAATTACAACTCAAACCATTGAGTTACTACACACATTTATAAAATAAAACGTACTATAAATTAATGTTACCCCACCCCTACTTTGTAGTTCGGTCTTTAGAACCACCTATAGCTACTTGGGTGATGATTGATCGAGATAGTCTCATACTAGCAAGATGAGGAGAACGGACTCACTAAATGAACAGTTACTACCATGTTACCGATATGATTGCTGCCCATCCTCTAGTAATAGTTTAATCGACTTTTATGACATCCATGGGAGGATTACCATAGTGGTGATTATGGCAAATCTCCCCATCGAAATCTATGGGGGAGCCCTCGTCTAACAGTGGACATCTTACGGCTGATGATGATGATTAGATTGCAATATCGATGATCCGATTACTAATAAAATATTAAATGAAATATTAAGTGCAGTTGTGCAAACTATTCAATATAAATTTTGAAGCTGATCCATGAATTTTATATGATACAGTAGTTATTTTAAGCCCAAACTATGTAAATTTAAATCTCAATTTATTATTGCCGAAAAGTATTATTTTCAAACAAACGTTTTTAAAGTTAGACTTGAATTTGAAATGAAATTTTGTGATATAGTTGATAAAAATGGGCCCAAACACGGCAGTCTAATTATCTATCGAGAATTTCCGTTGTCCACCATCCATGTTGCTATTTAGATCAGCTTACTGGTATCTTTATATATCTGTACTCCGCTCTTTTTAGGTAACGACCGATAATTATAGCTTTAGATTTTAATTCGAAAGCAACTCGAAGACAACAAGGAAGCGATCTTATAAGCGATTGTTCCAACGATTAGATCTCCGTAATACGTCTAGGGTTTATTCGTCTTAAGTCTCACTTCGTATCAGCTTGCTGCTGGACGCTCGTTTTGTTCCAGCACTGATTGCTGCCTTGTGATTCTATACAATTCACTACATTTTATAATAAGAAACGTATCTCTCCCTATCGAATGGGCAATGGGCCAGACAGCTCATGTGATGCGCTGAAAACTAACACAAGAAACCCAAGTAAAGACCTCAGACATCAGGAGGTCTTTACACAAGAAACCTGATTTCTTGTGTCGGAAAGCAGGCAGGCCAGGTCCGAAGATCCAACGATATAAAACTGTTTATCCAATGATAAACAGTAGCGGGCTACCAACGGAGACAAGACACACAAAATACAGATTGGAAACGCTTAGGAGGCAAATCTTTAATACTGGACTGGTAAATTTATTTAATAATTAATTATTTATTTATTAATCAGAACTTCATTAAAATAGAAGGTTTACATTAGATACATTAAATAAACATAGTTATTGATAATGGTTATGGTAGATACTTCCATAGTTACTGTTATGCATACGCAAATCCCTGACACCTAATCTAGGCCGAGCCTGTGCTAAAAACTCAATAAAATGATCACAAAAATTTGTTATAAAAATTACAACTAATTAATTGTAACGACCAGTTAGAAAAATAAATGCAACACACAAACATGTCCGACCGCACGGACAGAAAGTACGTAAAGCGACGGCGTTTTTTCTATTTCGTAGCACGGAGTTCATTTTTGCGGCCACCTCCACAACATTAGCTTGAATTATCTCGTCACCAGTTTAATCAACAAGTGATTGTATTTACGATACAACAATTTCCACATATTGCGCATGAGAAAAAGAAAATATACCCATTTCAATTTATCTTAGATTTTTGGCTTAGATGCAAGAGGTTGCGGGTTCGATTCCCGCTGCGGGACAAATGTTTGTATGATCTGCAAATATTTGTTGTGGTTCTGGGTGTCATGGTACCATGATACTCGTAGTTCCTTATACCCACGACACAGGGAATCCTAGTGTGGGATCAAGACTACGTATATGACTGTTGGGTGTTAGTTATATATTATTTATAATATATAAATAAAACATTCATGGTTGGGCATCATTTGAAATTAAAATACGACAAAACGAAACGAAACGGTCTCGAAACGTCAGCGAAATGACGGGAAACAGTGGCAATTATACTTGGCATAACGAAATAAACTTAAAATTATCGAAACATTTTTATGTTGAAAAGTTGCCAAGCAGGTAACTGCTACGCAGTTGTAAATGCTGAATGATGATGAAGATGATATAAATCTTTAAGTGAGTTAGATGCGTTAGCAGAAATTAGTTTATGTTTATTGAAAAAAAAACTCAAAGGCTTTCAGTCTGTACGCTTGTAAACAAATTTAACCGACAGTAAAAATGACAGCATTTTCTTACATATTCCGCATACCTAAGTAACCTTATCATTTATTAGTTGGTGCTGTTTTCAATAATAAATAACTGTTCATTTAAAAAACCGACTTCCGCCATAGTATTCGACTAAATATCTGAATGAAAAAATATTTATGATTGTGGTGAAAGGGTTATGATACTTTCTGAATGCAAATGCTTGGTTTGTTGCTGACAATATCAAAATCACCATATGTATGCCTACAATATTTGAGGAGTTCCCTCAATTCCTCATGGATTCCATCATCAGAACTGGATTCTGAAAAAACGGGACCAATTTGGAAGTATATCTATTCAAATAAAAAAAGAATTTTCCAAATCGGTTCATAAACGCCGGAGATATGAGGTAACAAACATAAAAAAAACAAAAAAAAAATACAACCGAATTGAGAACCTCCTCCTTTTTTGTGAAGTCGGTTAAAAATAGACTATTTTCAAGGAAGCTTTTAGTATAATACGCTAGCATATCCGAGTTAGCTAGTATTAGGATAAGTTATATTGGGTCAGTAAATGCAATCCTGGTGATTACTGTGGCAACATACTAGCTCAGATCACTTTCAATTTAAAAGCACTAGGTACCATATTCAATGCAAAACATTGGAAATCGGTTACCTCAATATAGTGGGTACCATTTTGCGTTTGATATCAGATACAATGCAAGGTTCTTGCAACTTTATAAAAATTAAACAATACACCCACTTAAACTCGGACGCAAGATAATTAAAAATGCCATCAACCATTAAAATCCCCAAAAACATTAGTTCATGCACTACAAACACTTGAATAATTCAACAACCTGTTATCCACAGGCGTTGCAATGTACTTTATTAAGGCGTGGAGCATTGCATAATCTAAGAGATGCAGAGCCACGAGCGTCTAATATTTTAACTGGAGAGTGATGTTTTCTGGTGATATCTCAGGGAGACGTTATTGCACAGCATGATTAAACACGGCCTGATTTTGTACAGCCTGATTATGTACACCCCGATCATTGGAAGCCAGTGGCTTCCAATGATCAGGGTGTGCAATATTGTGTTGTGAATAATCGCCCGTACAAAATCGTCACATGGTGTTTTGCACAACCTGATTATGTACAGCCCGTTTTTCGCGACCACATTGTGATTGGCCGAAAGCCCATTTATTCCCTAGCCCCCCATTGGTCAATACGTCGAGCCTTGTTTGTACTGTTTAGTGCAAACATTTTCAACCCAGGGTGACCATTCAAAAAATTAATTGAGTTTCGTGTTTTTTTCCAGACTTACCGGTTTTTACAATAGTAAATTTATTTCAGGCTTGCTAAAAAATGTATCAAATATCTAATCAATAAGTCCATAGAAATGTATACATAATAATATTGTGCAACTAATAGCATAATCACACATGAAGACGGTGACGTGCGGAGTGGCGACGGCGAAGGCAGTGGTGGCAGCGGGGCGCAGGCGCCACACGGTGAAGCAACATAGCAGCGCCATGCAATGTTGAAACTTAACTGCTGCAGTCGATACATTCTGCTGTGCGCCGCCATGAGTTCGCTCAACGAGTTCGTTCGAGTTTCGCGTTGCACGTTTACCAAAAAAACATGGCCAAAACGGCATGGCGTTTGACAAAACCAAATCGGACTGCGCCATCTATGAATGGATTTAGAACTATTTTCTTTCAGCTGTCAGAAAACTCCCCATTACTTACATTTAAAAAAGATATGATCGAATGCAATGTACCTATAAGAGCGGAAAGTGAACAAATAAGAGTAACATTGATTAGAATAATAATATTTAATGTTATTTACATTCCATTAGTCTTTGTTTTATTTAAATTGGTCCTATATTTTCCAAGGCCGGCTTGTACTGAGCCAGCCTTCTGTCATACTTTGTTCTGTCACTTGTTATCACAAGTGATAACAGGCGCACGCACAGATGCATACCCACGATGATCTCGGTGAAAGTCGGTCGAACGCCAGTCGCGAGTGTCCGCGTTTTGGTAATATCTAAAAGTGATTTTTGTTTAGCGACACTAGGTTGTGAATTCACTGATTACATATATATGTATGTATATTACTCAATTTACAATATAAAATGGACGATCAAGTAACAATTCCGCTCCTCTCCAACGAAAACTCTGAAAGGATTCAACACGAACACAGCTCGTTGGACAGGAGCGGAATTGTTACTTTGTATTTGTTCGTCTATTTTATATTGTAGAATGGATTTCCGCAACTCAATTTGACAGAAAATGTGACTTTTTCTTAGTAGGGCAGTGTAGGTAATGATCTAAGTTATAGAGCAGCATCCGAGTACATATCACCAACTGCGATCGCCAGGTCACTTGCCAAGCGTGGTGATTATGGTAAATCAATAATAAAGCTACTGTGTTATGTCGTCACTAATGTAAGATTTAGTATCTCTACGTGGTTCTGACAATTGTTTGTTAGAATCAATTAGGGTATATGAATCAGGTAGGGCTGATCCATTGTCGAAGCCAAATTACAATAATGGAAAAGTCAAAATGAATCAGACAAATAAGATGATGATTCAGACAATATTACAAAGAAATTGGATAATAATATCATGTGGAAAACCCTGAATTTGGAACTTATGGCGACACCCTTTCTTATTGGCCAGTTGGAGGTTTTTTATTTCAGAACGGTACCCATCCAAGAGTTCATCATCGAGAGTATCTTTCTCTTTGCGGCTTTCTTTGTATGCGTCTTTAAGGGATTTATGATGTTGAGAGAGATCCTTAGGTGTATATTATATTATTAGGCATGTCACTTTATCTTATTATTTTTATCGGCGGATTGGTCATCGCAGTATCGGTTTTAAATAACATAAATATAACACCCAACAGTTACATAGGTACGTAATCCTAATCCTACACTAGGATTCCCTATGTCGTGGGTATCAGGAAATACGAGTATCTACCTACCCCGGTACCATGGTACCCTAACCCGGTACCATGGTACCCTAACCCGGTACCAATATTTTCAGATCATACTACTGTTAGGTACACTCAATGTAATGTGATCCCAAGAATGTGTGTCTGTGGGAATCGAACCCACAACCTCTCGCATCTCATGATCTCAGCCACCTACTCGACCGCCGCGCCACAGATGTCGAAATACTCAAGTGGATACTGCTGCCCATCACCGGTGTAAACCTTGGAGCAAGGAACAAAATGGAGCGGCAGTAACATTTATTTTGTATGAAAATTGCCCACCATTAGCTTGCCATTCAACCATTCATTTAATACTCTGTGACTTTTGATTGCCTTCATTCAAAGTTTTGTTTACTTTTTGTGTTTTCGTAAATTTTCACTATTTTATTAGCAAATACCTATATTTTTTACTACACAAGTTGGATTTCACAATGCCTGAGTGTAATATTGTGCATTGTGGTACGAGGCAACGCCAGTATCGGCCTGGGCTGACTTTACACAAGTGCTTCAACAGTTTTCATTGAAATTGTAGTTTTGCTTCATTATTTTGATCTAAATGTATGTTTCGTTAGTGAGCTTTAGAGTAAACATATGGACATTAGTGCCATTGTTGTGTAAAATATCATTATTTCATAGTAATTCATTTATTGCTTACAAGATTGTTTACAACTAGGAATCGGTCGGGCAAATAGCCGACCCAGTTCGACCCAAAAACCGAGCACGCCTTATTTATCAGAACAACCGCCCTGTGGTGTAAACCCTTAGTTGGCTTTTATGACATCCACTGGAGGGGAAGCAGGTGTCTATTCTAGGCCGGCCACACCATGGCAATGAGGGCTTTTCATATTCGATGTATTATCTGTGGTGC
Source organism: Epirrita christyi (assembly GCA_951392215.1). Lineage (NCBI taxonomy): Eukaryota > Metazoa > Arthropoda > Insecta > Lepidoptera > Geometridae > Epirrita > Epirrita christyi. The sequence continues at coordinate 5,761,129 of OX595851.1, forward strand.
ATGCGTAATAAGCTATTATCTAACTAGTCTGTCGCTATTAGCCATGATATTCTGTTTGTGTATGCTTCTTGAGTGTGCGCTAGTGATTTCGTGGTGTTTTTAGATGTAGACAAAAATAAACGAAAATTATATCTTTGTTGTTGATGTTGACATTTCACTTTATTTTGACACTTGATAGCTAAGTATAGAGCAGCGCCACTATTTTCAACGCTGAATGAAAGGATGATTTGAAACGGCCGTGAAAACCCCTCATTCTCTGTAACCGCACAAGCTTCGAGCAACACGGACTTCCTGCCGCGGGCCGGAATGCTCGAAGCTCGAAGCGCACCAGGAACTAAGCTCGCACAGATTAAAAAGAAAACCTCTCAATAATTAACTGAGAATCAACATAGGTAGGTACATTAACCTCAAATATCGATAAAATTATGACCAATTTTCAAATCCACGGCCCTAGACATGTTACAACTCTAAAATAGGATAAAAAAAAAACAAAAAAAAAACAGATAGACGCTGGATCTACGAAAATCGCGTTCATTACGCCAAAAATTTGTACCAAGCCTTTTTTACTGAAATGGAACTATTCTAACTGACTTTAAAATTTACGATATTTTTGTCTATATGTACCTGGATTAGCATACTAATAAATTGAGTAGTTTTACTAATAATCGACTTTTAGTAAATTTGCGAGTCACGGTAATGACTTTGAAGTTACGGTGCATGAAAAGGAAGAGTTTGGGTATGAAAACTAAGCGACGGTAGAGAAGGATCTTAAAGTTAAACTTCACACGTGTTTGAATTGTTTTTAAATGAATAAAAAAAGTTTTTACCGTTATCTTTGATCTATATTTATTGATAGGAAGTAAATATCAAGAGTAGCCACTAATTAACAAATTGCTAGGTATTCAAACTAAATAAGCATGCTTTTATAAATTTAGACGAAGTAGCTCGTTCGTATATTAACCATGTAGCGTGTGCTAGGCACCCTAGACCTACACGGTCCACCAGAGTGCCCAGTCGATTCCTAGAATGAATGATGTCTGTGGAATATAAGATATTAAGGATCTGTGTATGTAAAGATGGTTGTCAGTCGATGGTCTTTGGTATAAGATGTAAACTGTTATCGTATTTTACTGGTTCCACCTTTTGACCGTTTCGTTATAAAAGTGTTAAAATATCCCAATATACATTTGTGTGTACGAACCAATTTATTATTTTTTCGCCCACGAGCTAGCCAACCGCGAAAACCATCAAACAAATTTGAATATCAGTAACAATAAAAAGGGAGGGTTCCCAGCGAGTAACACGCAAACGAGTACTTAACACTGTTACTCGATAGGATAAAAACAACCCAACGAGTAACAATGCTACAAATTACGACATTTCAGTGGGGTTACAAAAGATTATACGTAGCTATTTAGTTGAAAGTGTCCATACTTCGTTGTTATACTTTATCTTCTTTAATCCATTTTTATTTTTGTCCATACACTATGAACGCCAAAATATGGCACCTTAGAACATTCACCATATTTTATAAGCCTGATTGAAAAAATTATATTTACAGCTGGTTCACTCTCTAGTCCTTCAAATAGTTAAGTAATCAAGAAGAAATGGACGGATAAATCTCAGTAAAAACCATTCAAGAATATTCGTAGCTATACTAATTATCTTTATGAGATACTATCAACTAAAACATATGTGTTAAGTCTCCTAGTTTTCGCAAACACAGTTTTCGCTATAACAAGAATTGTTGATGAGCTGCGACGTGCAAAAAACACAATAAAATTTGAATTTCGCGCCACATGCAAAACGATGCACCTTGAAAACCATAACTGCCACGATAGTATGATTGTGTAATCTACTAGGAATATAGCACCGGAGTAAAAATGGCGTTCTCTAAACGTTTTCTCGAGTTACCTATAAAATGTTTTCTAGAAAACCGTCGTTTGAACTCAGCTAAGGAAGTGAATTTTTGAGTTATTTAGGTAATGAAAACTCTCAGAGAATTTATTCTCTAAGTGAAAACTTAACGAAAAAAAATTTTTTTTTCAAAATTGTTTTTGATGCCATTTTGCCTTGACTAAGGTACTAAGGAATTTAAGTATTCAAAATATTTTGAGTAAAGTTATTCAAGCTTTTACACAAGTTTTTGCCAAATAAGTACATGATTTTCAGCGTCTTCCGAAGAACCAGCCTAGAGTTATGTCATAACTCTATCTGGTTTTTTCTATAAACACATACCTGGGTGAATTTCCCGGGACCAAAAATTGCATGGCATCGATGAAATCGGTACTAAAAAACATGGTTATAATTTTCTAACATTTTTTTCTGGTTACATGAAATAGTTATCTATGTGGAGCAATAAATATTTTATTAATAGGATAAATAGGTACTCTAAAAAAAATATTTAAACCTCGAAATCTTTCATTGCCGTGTTTGTCCACACGTCACCTTGGTGTATATTATACCTCATTGATAAAAATCTATTGATTATTTATATTAAAACCTAATTTTATTTGATACGTGAATAGTTAAACTTTTGTTACGGAATACATTTATTCAAATATTTAAACAATACAACGAATGGTTACTAAAAATTCATTTGTCCCAGAACTACCTTTAATCGTCGTGTCCTAAACATTTATAAGAATATTGTCTTAACTAACGACTTGCGTCTCCCCCTCTGTGCTCAAAACGTTGCACATTTGTGCCGGCCAAGCACCCGACGTGAAAGAACGTACACACGTGCCTGCATTTTCGCGCCATAAATTTAACTATTCCATTTTTATGACACTGGACATTTTTTCTTTAATCGCCGTGGATAAATATCTTCTATCATCTTCTAACTTCTATTTCAAATCAAATCAAATCAAATATATATTTATTTTGGAACAAAAACATGATATACAGAAACAGTAAGAGAACGATAACATTCGCAGAAGTTTGAAAAACTGTGTCGCGAACATTAACGCCTTCCTCCGAAATGTTTAACATCCAAACAAAAATATTTATGAAAAATTAAATGTAATGAATCTAAACATGAGTACAAAAGTATATTATAAGTGTGTGTATGTGAGAGAGAGAGTGTGTGTGTGTGTGTGTGTGTGAGTGAGTGAGTGTGTGTGTTTGTACATAAAAATATCGAAAAAACAAGGAACTTGTGGGATCATTAACGTGCAGAATGAAAAATGATTGAATTGAATTTTAGGAGGTAATCTTAAGGAGATTTTCAGTATCTTCATAAGACAAAGCTATGAGCCACTGTTGACATTTATGTTTGCAGCTATACTTCGTGAGGGGATAGATGTTAATTTCCTTGTTAACTTTGTTGTAGAGCATAGAGCTTAAAAAGTAAAAATGGCGACTGGCTAATGCTGTACGCCGGTGTTCAGTTTTGCAAACTTTGTCAGACCTACGTTTAGAGTTGGACATATCAGGGTCATAGACAAGTATGGAATGCTTTCTGGAGATAGTTTGCAATATAAATAGTTGACGGACAGTGGGAAGTTGAGTGAGAGAGTAGAGTTCAGAAGTAGGAAACCAAATGGGTTTGTTTAATAGGACTTTAAGGACAGCCCTCTGAGCACGTTCAAGTCTAAGCATCTGGGTTTTTACACAGCCACCCCAGGATACAATGCAGTAAGAAAGAACAGATTGAGCTAAAGCATAATATATAATTTTAAGTGATTCGAAACCAATAACGGGTCGAAGAGTTTTGAAAACAAAAATAAGTTTTCTTACTCGCGATACAGTGGTATCAATTTGATGTTTCCAGCTGAGTGTGCTATCAATCATAACCCCGAGATATTTATAAGTAGAGGTGCGTTCTATAAGCGGGCAGTGACAGGTGACCGGGAGTGGAATAGTATCTCCAGAACAAACGTGTGCGCAGACAGAAAAGGCTGAAGGTGGTTGAGAAGCAGTAGTAGGGCTAAAAGCCATAAATTTAATTTTGGAAATATTCAGAGTAAGGAGATTGGATTGCAGCCAGCTCATAACAGATTTAAGAGAATTTTCGGCGTAGTTGCGAGCAACTTGCCAGGTTTGGCCGTGTATGAGAAGGGCTGTATCATCAGCGTAGGTGATAATTTTGCAGTTTGGAAGAGAGAAGTTACAAAGGTCGTTTATATAGATAAGAAACAAAGTAGGTCCAAGGACGCTACCTTGGGGGACACCAAAACAAATGGATTCCTCCTTACTACTGAAACCATCGATTACAACATACTGCGAACGATTTGTGAGATAGCTATGGAACAAATCATGTACCACGCCTCTGATTCCAATGCATTCCAATTTGTCAAGCAAGATAGGGACAGACACAGTGTCAAAAGCTTTAGAAAGGTCCAGGAAGATACCTAGAGTTTTTTGCTTTCTGTCGATGTTCTTAATAATAACATCGGTCAGCTCTACAACGGCATCTTCCGTGGACCTTCCACTTCTGAACCCGTATTGATTAGAAGATAAGATGTCTCTATCTTGCAAAAAATGAATTAACCTAGAGTTAATAACCTTTTCAAAAATCTTAGAGAAAACTGATAATACTGAAATGGGCCGATAGTTTGTGACAGCTTCTCTGTCACCATTTTTAAAAACTGGATGCGCTACAGCCTTCTTGAAAGCGCGCGGAAAGATGCCAGATGTAATAGATAAATTAAAGATGTGAATTAAAATGGGAGTTAGAATATGACTAGCAGATTTGACTATTTTAGTAGAGATACCATCCCAGCCCGTCGCACATTTTTCTTTCAGGTTTATGATAATAGATTCGATTTCTAGCTTTTCAACACTATAAATGGCCATAGAGCTAGGGGAAGATTGAGAGAGAGAAGGCAAGGTTAGGGAAAGATCGTTGTGAGAGGATGTTGACAGGCTACGGTTAGACAAGGGAACAAATTCAGATGCAAGAGATTTTCCTATGTTCGCAAAAAATAAATTTACAGAATCAACTGAAAGCGAGGGAGAGTCACACATTTTTAACAGATGAGATGAGGTTGAGTTTATCTTGTGGATGTTTGCAATTTGTTTGATGGCATGCCAAGTATCTTTAGGGTTATTTTTGGCACTCTGGTTTTTTTTTATTGTATGCAAGTTTTAACTTTTTAAGAAGGTTGTTACAAAATTTATAATAGCGATTGTAAATAATCTTGTGAGTTTCAGTTTCAGGATTTTTTTTGAACTTTCGATACAACTTATCTCTCTGACGAATACAGCGAAGTATGCCAGGAGTGACCCAAGGCTTAATTATACGTTTTCGGCTTGGTATGAGTATATTACGACTATGGGTCTTTATTGTAGAGGAAACAACATTTACCAGGGTGTCTGAAATAGCATCAGGATCACAAGAGAGAAATAGCGAAGAAAAATCTGTGTTTTCCAAATCACTTACAATGGCTGGAATATCATAGCGTTGAGAAAAACGGTTATTTGATAAGTCACTAAATTTATACATTTTTACATTGCAAACCGCTTTTCACGTAAGCAACCACTCCGTCGTTTTGATTTTTAAAATCTGTTTTATAGTTGTCATAGCCAGGTAGGGTTGGGATAAAAGGGGATTTGCTAAGCCAACATTCGGAGAGGATAATCATTTCAACTTGAAGTTTCATGCGCTGTAGTAAGACAATAAGTTGGTCAAAGTTACGATCAATGCTACGAATATTTACGTGGAGGATTTTGACGTTTTCAGAACCGTATTTCACAGTGTGAAAACCAATGTTTTCAGGAGAACACATAAGTGACTCTGAAACAGTTGTTTGCTGTATATTGTTGTTACTTGATTCAGGCTATCCATCATAGAAATTAAGAAACAACATTAGGGCTGATATTTTAAGATATTGATACACATAAGATGTGTGATAGGTTTGCCGTAAATTATATAATAAACGTATTTTTGAAGATACATGGTTTTGTTGGGAGTGGTAGATGTGTGAGGGTGAGTGTATGAGAGTGATATGTATTTTGAGTGTAGAGTGTACAGTGTAGTGTAGAGTATGTATTAAGAAATTAATTATACTTAGAAAACAAATGATAACAAAACTAAACATTGTAAAAACAAAAACGAGATTAAAAATGAGTGAATCATACAAACAAAGAAACTTAATAATGATACAGAAGACATATAGCGATGCCCACAAAAAAGACAAACAATAGTAGAGTAAGGGAGTCACTTGGGGTCTCCCAGCTTGTCCAGATCCAGTTCAGTAAGGTTCCGCACTAGAGGACCGTTCTCTCTACGGCGCGCAAAAATCTTGCCATGGGATACCCAGCAAAATTTGTAGTCTTTTTCCTTGGCAGACTCTCTGGCCAAATAAAACAAACGTTTCATTTTAGAAGAAAGATTCTCCGATATAAATATTGGAGTCACAGGTCCACTTATATGAAGATGCTCTGTAGTTAACTTAGAACCTTTGTTAAATTTGCGGAACATAGATACAACTTTATTTTTAGTTAGAGCGCTAGTGAGGTCCACAATTATGGTTTTGTTTTTAGGGTCCTTGGTGTTTATTCTGAAAATGTCTTTAACCTGATTTTGATGAATTGGCACATTTAAGACCTTGCTGGTATTAATAAAAGCATCCAACAAGGAAGTCTTAGACTCGGAAACGCCAACAGGGATGTTTCTCTGATGTAGATCTGGAATTACGCTCGAAGATGTCCAAATTGTTTTCAAGTGACTGGATGTACTGGGTGTCAGTTTTACGTACTGCTTCCAACTGCTCAACCCTAACCTGGAGAGCATCAATTTTTTGGGCCAGAAAGTCAACAGTCAAGCGCATATCTTCCACGGCAGAGCAAAGACGGTCACAACTTTTTTCCTGCTCTTCCTTAATGTCCGAGTACATACTTTTAATTTCCGACATGAAATTCTGAAGATGCTCATTATCGCAGACTGAGCGCTTACGCTTGCGGATTGTTAGATTCGGTTCCGATGAACAACCATGGAGCGGTGTCTGAGCGGGCACTCTCAGTGTTTCCACAGGCGCTGGCGCGGGGAACGAACGCACGAGTGAAGGCACGGGTACGGCCTGTGAGACGGCGGCATCGAGGGGTGCCGGTGAGGGAGGCGGAGTGCGATTTAGTGGCATAGTAAGGCAGGCCGGTACCAGGCAAACAGCAGAAGCAAGGCGGTATGCGTGTGAACCAAGTCAAACGCTAATTAGCAATAGTATCACACACAGGGAAACGCAGGTCAGCTTACGGTAGACGCCAGTGGAGGGAACACAGAGGGGCTCCGAACGTCCAGATAAGATAGAACCCTTGCCGATAGAAGCTTGAGAACGCTTGAAGCTTGTGACGTTGCTTTCTTACTTGCGGTTCTAAATCAGGTTCTTACAATACATACAATGTAACAATGCTTGCATGAAATTGAGTCGATACGCATAATTTTTTTTTTATCAAAACAACTCATTTCTATGGAGAACTCACGCTTGACCAAAAAAATAACTATGCCAAAATCGTTTTAATACAAAATGAGTAAATGGTTCCAAAGACAGTTTTCCCGTTTCTCTTAAGGATTCAGCTATGCCCATACAGTCCCATTTCAAAATTTCAAAAAAACACCCTGTATAAAATATTATGTTTAATATGGATTATCATTTTCGTGGATTGACTCGTGCATTCCCGTGGCACAGTTATTTCATTGCCGTGGCCGCTTGTTTCATTGCCGTGCAAGCATGTTGTATCGCCGTGGCACGTAATTTTTAATCTTGTATATCTCTTTAGTTTTTTAAGATATGTGCTAGATATTAAGCAGGAATACATACATTATCGAAAACTTTAAAAAACGTTAAACATTTTTTTAGAAAACTTTAAGATAAAAAAATCCACGGAAATGAAGATTTTAATGGACCTGGTGAAATTCAACCACCTACATAAAATAGCGGCACGCAAGTCTAGCGATGACCGTTGTTGCGCAGAATTCAAAAGTAAGGTACCTTGGGGGGCCTAGAGGGATGAAGGGCGGGCGTGCGTAGATAGTAGAGATGACCGTTATTGCGCAGAATTCAAAAGTAAGGTACCTTATCTTATCTTACCTTATCTTATCCTAAGACACCTAGGTATATAAAAAACTCTAAAATAACCGATTAACCGGTTATTGAAACATAAAAACCGAGAAAACCGGTTTTTAAAACAACCCTTACATTTTTTCATGCCCTACTACTTATACTGTTATGCGTTTTGCCGCTCTTTCTGTGTTTTCGTTGTAGGTAACCTAACGACATTCCATTAGAAGTTTAAAGTGAAAAAGTGAATAAAAAGTGAGTTTAGTGCAGAAAAAGTAAGTTATTTCCTTACAATTCATAGTTATCTATCAGTTGTTGTTCAATTGTCAATTCAAAAAGCCCAGTTGCGTTTTAGTTGATCACTAATTTTTTTCTGTTTCCAGAATGGATTACGTTGAAATAAACTCGTACAAAGGCGACAGCAGGTGGTTTTCTCGGGGCGGCTACTTTTATGTGGTCGACCGCTCGAGAGAACCAACACTATATATGCGCTGCAGCGTAAAAAATTGCGTCGTCCGCTGGACGCTAAAGAATAGAGTCGCCGGTCCGCTTAGCAACAGCCATGACCACCCGCCCACACCGTGGGTTTCTAATCGGTAAGCCTGATACCTAATTAAATGACATTGGGTACTTTACTATGGGGAAAATCCCCACGGCGGACAAAGATTAAATATATCTTATTTTAAAGCTTAAGACTCCTGTATGTGTTCATGTAAAGCGCGTTATTGTGACGCACGGGAATATTGAGATGTGACGAGTCAAAGTTGAAAATATTTTGTCTAAAAATAACTTGATTTTTTTACTTTTCATGTTGTTTTGCTTATGTTGTACAGCTATTTATATTAAGATGTTATATTATATGCTTATTTTAAATATTCATAATATTTTTTTTATGCTTTGAGAGAGTTTCGGAGAACTTACATCTCCCTGTCTCACACCTTTCTACAATTGGATAGGATCCGTGCACTGGTCCTGAAGACGGATAGACATACTGGTTTTGCTGTACAAACATTTAAATACTTCAATATACCGGTAGTCGTTCTGGCACCGCTGTAAAGACTGTTACACTGCCCAGGTCTCGACTGAATTAAAGGCTTTCTCGTAATCCAAAAACACTAGACATAGCGGCTGATTATACTCTTCAGTCTTCTGTAAAATCTGCCGGAGCGTATGGATGTGGTCTATGGTACTAAAACCTTTTCGGAACCCGGCTTGTTCTACGGGCCTGGAAGTCGTCGAACCTACGTGCGAGACGATTGGTAAATGGTAACTACTCTCGAAAACACCTTATAGTCGTAACGTCTTATAGTTATAGGGCGTTATCATCTTTTTTGTAAAACAGTACCACCACGCTCCTGTTCCACGCCTCCGGCGTTATACCGTCGAGGATAACGGAATGAAATAGCTTCTGAAGGACTTTAAGTACCGGTGTTCCACCCGCTTTCAGAAGCTGCCGTTATTTGGTCCTCCCCGTATAGTCCCCCGTCTGTAGTGGGGGGTCAACCGGGCTAGTCTTACATCGCTATTCGTTTTAGGGGGCGGACTCTGCGATGAAGTGTACAAAATTGTCCGTAGAACTTCTCGAGATCTTGTAAAATCTCCGGCTTTGACGAAATGATACTGCTATTGTCGGTCTTCAGTTTCATCAACTGACTTTGCCCAATTGACAGATCTCTTGCGAACACTTAGGAGCCTTTATTGCGCTTTTAATACAATTAGCAACGATCTTATTATAAGATCGTTGACAATTAGTATTAAAAAGACGCAAATAGTGACGCATGTGTTGCTCTATCCGCTGTGGCTGCTACCAGCGCCAGAAATAGCGTAGCAGCCGGGGACTGGGGGGGTTTTTTTTGCGTTTTTACCATATTGGGGAGGGGTTTGCCATAATCACCACGCTTGGCAGGCGTGGATTGGTGATTGCAGTATTGGCATCGAGAACTCGGGTGGATGCTGCTGCTCATACCCTGGTGTAATCCCTTAGTCGACTCTTACGACATCCACGGGATGAAAGGAAGGGGTCTATTCTGGCAGGCGTGGATTGGTGATTGCAGTATTGGCGTCGAGAACTCGGGTGGATGCTGCTGCTCATACCCTGGTGTAATCCCTTAGTCGACTCTTACGACATCCACGGGATGAAAGGAAGGGGTCTATTCTAGGCCGGACACACCACGGTGGATGATTACATTAGTTTATTTTATATAAAATAAAAATAATATTCGTGAGTGGGAATCATTTTAAATTGAAAATACAGCCGGTCTACCGTCGAATGCGGTCGCGGACGGTGCTAATGATGAAGAGGCTTCTGAACTCAGCCTTAAAACATCAGCAATGGAAAACAGTGGTAAGAAGCCGTATTTTCAATTTAAAATACATTCATTATACAATTTATTCACTATATAATATGAATATATATTATTTATAATTCATGTCTGTCTACTCACAAAAAGCTGAGGAACGGGAACAAATAAATAAGAAAAAGAGGTATGAAATAATTGTAGACTTCTATTGATCATCATAATATATCATCCAAAAAGGCAGCTGGCGTTAGGTAGATATTTTCGTGTCCTGCCCATAAAAGATAGTATATTATGCTTGCAATAATTATGTGCACAACATCCTACTGTGCGGCGGCCATGAATACAGGAACAGTAATAGCCCTGTAACCCTTCGTGGGTTGGATTTGATTGTTGTAAAGTGTAAAAAGTAAAAAAATAAAAACCTATTTTCTTCAGAATTCCCACAAGTTACAGAAAAAAAATTGGACAGTGATAAAGTAGGTAATGTTACCTATCAACTCTGCAAGTTTTATTTCTGTCCGCTACTTTTCGATAAGCGGGGCAAAAATTACCCAATGTCATTCTCTGGTCAAAATGATTTTCCCCATTTAGAGTAATAAATAAATAAAAAATAAGAATTCAAAAAAGTTGGAAAATCAAAATTTTGATGCTAAAGAACTGTTTCGAGTACCCCGAGGTGTTGCTTGGTCATTATACATTTCCCCATTTTTAGGGTAATTTCAAAAAAGTTGGAAAATCAAAGCTTTGATTACACAGAATCGTTTCCAGTACCCAGAGGTGTCGTATGGACAAAGTAATTTTCCCCATTTTTAGGGTAATTTCCAAAATCAAAATTTTTATTACACAGAACTATTTCGAGTACCCCAAAATGTTGCTTGTAGCTTTTATGTCATAACTACAGGGAAAAGTCTGAAATTGAAGAAATTAGAAACTTGAACCTTAAAAAACAATTACCAATATAAGATCCATTGTTGACCCCCCATTCGTAGGAATTTGAATGGCATTAGAGTTCTATGATTTCGTCAAAAAGACGTTATCAATTAATTCGTCAAGTACTTTAAATACTAACGGGTCTGTAGTATTTACGCCCTGTTGCTTAGTCCTATTCAAAGGCTATTTTGATCATGTCTAGGAAATTACCTAAAGGTTATTTTTTTTTCTCAGTAAATGTTTTTAGAAGTCGGTAAAGAAAGTATAATATGCCCTTCCTTCCCCTCTTAAATTAGTCGGGCTGATAGAGGTCTCAGTTCGGGGCGAACCACTAGTTTAGGTTTTTCTTTTTGATTTCACTGTACCTACTTCACTTGCGGTAGGTAGTTACTATATGGAACAAAACTGAGCGAAAATCCAAATTCCAATCTGTCCGACAGGTCAGGCTAACAGTTTGGATTTTTTTTGTCCAAACTGTTAGACTATCGAACTGTTGGTAGGAAAAATTGGAATAAACGCTTTATACTAGTGTTTTGTTGTGTAGGTACCTGCTTAACCAACCCCGTAGGCTATAGCCGACCACCACAAATCTGTTGCAAATCGCTAACATTGGTGAAATTGTGGTCCAGTGAGTGAATTTAATTCAAGTAAGTACCTACCTAATCTATCTTATGTTCTTCTTATTTTCAGGAACACCATGTTTCAATCTTTGAAAAGACGGGCTGGATCCGAAACAATATCCTGCAACGCAATCTATGAAGAGGAAGCAGCGAGGTAGCCAAGTTTTATTTCTAGAGCTATGATGACTGAACCTTCAACATTAATCGTACAACCAGTGGGGTGCCTTCAATGGGACCACTAGTCATTGCTACATCAAAATGATGTTCCAGTCAGAGGCTTAGTTAGAATATTATATAAGTACTCACTCCACTTGTGGTTTTTTTAGTTGAAAAGTTATTTATTCCACCTTAAGGTGATTCCTCTCGCTTGTGGCGCGAAATTCAAATTTTATTGTGTTTTTTGTAAATCACAACTAATCAACACTTCTTGAGATAGAGAAAACAGATTTTGCGAAAACTAGGAGACCTAGCACACAATACATGTTTTAATTGATAGTATCTCATAAATGTCATTAGTTAAGCTACGCATATCTACCAAAAAAACACTGTAAAAATCATTGAAGAGTATTCGTAGCTGAAGTGATATGATCTATATGTGAAACTATAAACTAAAACATGTGTGTTAGGTCTTCTAGTTTTCGCAAAATCTGTTTTCTCTATCTCAAGAAGTGTTGATGAGCTGTAATGAGCAAAAACGCAATAAAATTTGAATTTCGCGCCACATGCGAGAGGAATCATCTTAATCCTGAGGAAGCTGCTAAATCTACATTACCTATGAATCAGATTCCAAATAATTAGTCACGGTGGATTCTGCCATATATTTATCAAAATAGTCTAAGATGTCTTAATCATCATCATCAGCAGTCTTTAGACATTCACAATACGTACCATAATCACCACACATGACAGGAAGATTTATGATCACAGTATTGGTGATGATTATTCAGGTGGATGCTGCTGCCCATCCCCTGGTGTAATCTCTTAGTCGGCTTTTCCAACAGCGACGGGTGGAGACAGAAGGGTCTATTCTTAGGCCGGACACACCGTTGCTGCACTGTCTAAGATGTATTAATAATAAATAAATACATTAAATTATAATGTCTAATAGGGTATATTTATTGTGTTAACAGGTATCCAGATGCTGCATCGCATCTGCTGTGGGAGAGCGTCGCGCCTTCAATGCGGAGGTGGCGCCGTGCTCAACAACCGGCCGTTCCAGCCACTTTGGCTGAGTATGCGGTGGCTTTGGCAAACCATCCGCGCCACAGCAACCTGCTTTTGGCTACTGTCTCCGCCGGCGATGCCACTGCGGTCATATTGGCCCAAGAAGGGTTTGCTAGCTGCCTCCGCGAGGGTAGTACCATCGTAGTGGATGGTACATTTTTAACTGTCCCTGCTGGCTTGCCTGCCTTGCAGATTTTAACTTTCCACTCCATAATAGAGGGGAACTTCTTTCACCCAGTGATGGTCCTCATGGAAAACAGGAGAAGGCCTCTGTATGAGGCAATACTAGGTAGGCTGTGGCCAGCAGCTAACAATCCTGCACCCCAGAACATCATAACTGACTATGAGCCAGCCCTTCAGGCTGCGCTTGTGAATATAACGGGTGTGCAGGTACAAGGTTGCCTTTTTCACTTTGTGCAAGCTTTGTTGCGACGCGCCCGCCAGGAAGGAATACAGGTCAGGCACAACTCCCGGGGCTGGCAGTTGGTGCAACTTTATGCAACACTGGCGCTGCTGCCTGCAGCCCAGGTGCCGCTCGGCCTCGCGGAGGTACCTGGCATTGCTGAAGAAGAAGATCTTCCATTTAGCCCAAGCTTTCATAGCTATTTCGAGAGCCAATGGATGATTCGAGTAAGTTATTGTACATATTTTTAACCCCTGACTAAAAAGAGGAGTATTATAACTTATAACTATATGGCCTCAAACTTATAACTTATAAGTTTGAGGCCATAGTGCTTGTCTGTGGTCAATGAGAATGGACTTCTCCAAAAAAAAGAGAAAATGTGTTGCTAAGTTTCAACGAGGACTGCTGCTATCTCCGCCCACTCGGGAGTGGGCGATTATTTTTAACCGACTTCCCAAAAAAGGAGTTTCTCAAGTCGGTTGTATTTTTTTTTTTTTTATGTTTGTTACCGCTTATCTCCGGCTTTTATGAACCGATTTGGAAAATTCTTTTTTTATTTGAATAGATATACCTCCAGATTGGTCCCATTTTTTCAGAGTCCAGTTCTGATGATGGAATCCATGAGGAATTGAGGGAACTCCTCAAGTATTGTAGGCATATTATAGCGATTTTGATATTTTCAGCAACAAACCAAGCATTTGCATTCAAAAAGTAGAATAATCCTTTCACCACTATGGTTCTTTCATCATTTTTTTTTCATCCAAATATTTTGTCGAATACATTGGCGGATCGAAGTCGGTTTTTTAAATGAAAAGTTATAACATATCGTCTTAATATATCAGATTACGATACATATAGGTCTGGATGAAATAAATAAATCAATAAATGCTGGACATTTCACACAACATTATCTAGCCCCAAGCTAAGCAGAGCTTGTGTTATGGGTACTAAGATAACTGATATACTTAATACAACACATTACATAGATAGATATTATTTATTATAACATAGAAAATACCCAGAACACCCTGAACAAATATCTGCAGATCGAACAAATATTTGTTCCGAGGCGGGGATCGAACCCGCAACCTCCTGAGTCGCAGGCGAACCTTCGCCCGCTGCGCCACAGAGGTCGTCTTATAAATATTATTGTTTTGTACTATTAATTATTCTGTGATATTGTGCACATTGACTGTGACATTGATTGGTATGTAGGTGGGCCCAGAGGTATTCACCACACATGGTAGAGTTCATCAAACTTCTAACGTGGCCGAAAGCTACCATGCAACATTGCGCCGCGCTCTGGGTGCATCCCCCAATGTTTGGAGATTCACAGGTAAATAAATGGTAGATTATGTGATAAGTATTATTACAAAAGTAGAGTATTTAGATTGGTACCTACTACAAACTAGTTAGCTTAGATGTTTAGTTATGATTGATAAAAAGTGTTAGGTAATATTAAATTGTATGATCACTGATCAGCCCTATGAATGCATCATTATTTATTTTTATTAGTTGTATTGTGTTGGCCCATTTTTTTGTTACACCCACCACACCGGTGGTTATTATCGCCGAGTGTGTATAGTCATAGTCATGGCTCAGAAGCCGTAGTCTAAGTTTTAACTAGCAATTGTATTGACTGATACGGACGCATGGTGTAGTTAACACGGATTTTTGTATGGAAATTGAGGTTTGCAATATGACTATAGGGGCGCATATCAGTGTCTTCATACAAAATCCGTGTTACACTACACCACACCATACGTCCGTGCCAATTACTTGTTAAAAACATAGAGTCATCATCATCAGTCTGTAGAATTCCACTGCTGGACATAAGCCTCCCTCCTAGGATGCCACGTCGAACGGTCTTGAGCCGCCTCCATCCACCGACTTCCTGCGACGTTTATAATGTCTAAAATAATAATGTTATGTCGTGTGTTATAATGTTTAACATAGATTACGGCCTCTAAAGTAGATACATTATACAGTAGCTAGCAAACAAGTTGATCCTCCAACTGGTAGGCTAACTGAGGCGCGGGGAAGCAGACGACGGTGTCACCGGTATGAATGGACTACCTAATGTGATTGGCCCGCTCTGTCCACCTGCAGGAAACCCTCCACTCTCGCGGTCTGTTGTGTATCAATTTGTTTGCCTATGGTTATTAATATGCTTGTAGAAGTATTCATTTAGTTTGCAGTATTTGTATCAGAGACATCATGCCATCTCCAAGATGGACATCTCCAGATGATATCTAACGTCAATATTGGTAAGTTATTATTCTGCTTGTTTATAACTTAGATGAAGGTAAGTAAATCATTTTCATGTTCTATCGATATAATATGTATGAATTACTTTTTTAGCGTTGCGCCGGTGGTGGGCGAGTGATGGCTGAGGTGCTAGAGGTGTGGGTTCAATTCCTGCTGTTGACAAATGTGATCTGCAAATATTAGTTTCGGGACTGTCTGTTTTTTGTTATACTACTAGGGCAAGCAAACAAGCATACGGCCCACCTGATGGAAAGTAGTTACCGTAGTCTATGGACGCCTGCAAGACCAGAGGCATAACACGCGCGCTGCCGACCCTGAGACATATAGCTGAAAAGTCTCATGTGCCTGTAATTTCATCGGCACCCGTACCATTTAAACCGAAACACAGCAATGCAAGCACTACTGCTTGGCGGCAGAAATAGGTACGGTGGAAGAACTTCCCCGGACAAACTCTTTCACAAGAAGTTCAACAACTAACAACCTGAGGCCCAATTCACTAACTAAAAAATAGTTAGAATAGAGTTCGGATCATGTTTCGATCTTGTGTCGATGTCTTAAATGTCAGAAATGGTATTCTCCTGACATAAAATACAACACTGTAATGTGATTATATCGAAATGTGACCGAAACTTGAACGATTCTCAAAGTTTTTTCATTAATTTTAGTATAAGTAGATGGAGTCTCTCATTACTCATTCCAATTATATATATAACTATCCTACTCTAATGGTGGTCACCATGAATTGAAAGTAGACTAAAATGTTATTTATGAGGGACTAGAAATTCAACGTTCAGTCAATTTACAATTCAGTCTCGATTCGGTCAACTTTCAGTGTAGTTTTAAAATAACTTAGAGAATTGGGCCTCATGCTCTGTAAACTGTGTATGTATGTGTGTGTGTGTGTAAGTAACTGTGTGTCTCTGTAGGTACTCGTAGTTTCTGATACCCACGACACGGGGATCCTATATAGTGTGGGATCAAGAATATGTATTTAACTGTTGGGTATTATGTTTATGTTACATTTCATCCTGATCGGTTTAGCTGTAACGACGTTTTTTTTATAGTAATAACGGATATATACTAATTTTATCCAATGACAGATAACATCAATATTTGGGATAGTGTGGGATTCCACTCCACGCCTCTCAGGATTTCTTCCAAAGCGTTCTAAGCGCTGACCAACCTAGACACTACCTGCCGACAATTGATTGATAATCAACTTTAATCGAAGCGCCAGCCACACTCCACAGGTCTCAGCTGAGCAATAGAAAGTTATGTATTATGTGTTTTTGACGACCTCTGTGGCGCGGCGGGCGAAGGTCCGCCTGCGACGCATGAGGTGGCGGGTTCGATTCCCGCCTCGAAACAAATATTTGTACGATCTGCAGATAATTGTTCCGGGTGTTCTGGGTATTTTCTATGTAGGTATAATAAAAATGTGTATCTATATAATGTATTGTAGTATATCAGTTATCTAGTACCCATAACACAAGCTCTGCTTAGCTTGGGGCTAGATAATGTTGTGTGAAATGTCCAGCATTAGGTATTATTATTATTTGTTTTTTTTTTCAGACGTAGTAGCGGAGAAGTTTTCAGTCAGCGCATCTCGCCTCGAAGCCCAACGCCGTGGGAGTCTGCCACGAAGAAATAGAGAAAGGCACTATTTTAGAGCCAACGTCCAGGCAAGAAACGAAAGAGCTCTTCAGCGGGGTATAATCACCCTGCGGGAGTTCCTAGTTTCCACCAGCCGCTTGCTGGACGTGGGTGTCGGCGTCGTCGTTGATGAAGCCGACATCCCAGCAGTTGGGCAAGAGGTTGAGGTGGCGCATGGACCTGATATGCCAGACAGACCGCCGTCTCCCCAGCGCCGCGAAGAGGTGGAAGAAAATGCGGAACCAATCCAGGTTGTCGCACAACCCAGGTTGATGTGTGGAGTGTGCCTGGACATTGAGCCGACATTGGTTTTGATTCCATGCGGTCACGTTAGTTGTGAGGGGTGCTATGAAAGCTTGGTCCAATTGCTGTGTCCATTTTGCCGGAGTCCTATTGACAGTGTACAAAGAATTTTTATTTAATGACCTTTATCAAAAAGGACATTAAATAAAAATTCTTTGTACACGATTCAGTAATAGTTCAACGAGCGAAGCGAGTTCTCCGAGTCAACTTGGAAGGATCGGCGTTTGTATGTATGTGTGTTTGTCCGATGAAAACTCTCTAACCGTTAATCCGATCTTCATGAAATTTAGTATGGGGGTAGATAGTATTTATACAATTTGTAGGTAAGCTGTATATTTCGATGATGTGTAAGAAATTACCCCGAGGTGAAAATTTTATCTCAGTAAATGTTTTTAGAAATCGTATAAATTATTGAACCCATTACTTGAACAGCAAATATCTACTAAATTAATAAAAAAAAATAGCATTTTAACCGCCGTAACTTATATTAATCGCACATGTAGTGAATTTATGGTGGAATTTGTCCACGAACATTCTAGTGAAACTAGTCGCTTTACTATTTTAAAGAAATTAGGCCTGTGATGTGAAGAATATATTTTATTGACTATGTAGGTAATCATAAGGTATCTACCGTGGATCTAAATCCCTTGGATATAGTACATTTTCGTATATATAAGTTCTCTAAGATATTAAAGCACTCTGTGATAGTACATATCTTGCTTTAGTTATTATTCTGAGTACATATCCATGCTCTGTGCTGACTGCTTTTGACATCTAGTTTTTTCACCTGTCGCTTGCAACCTCCTCGATAGTATAGCGCATGGATAGAGAAACAAGGAGAAACATAACCATGATAAAGCAATGTTTTCCTTGGAGCATTTTTCGTTAAATGCGATATGATTTGATGTTTTCATACGAATGATGTGATTGTGATTTTCCTTGTTTATTCAGTCTAGTTGTACCTATCTAATATAGTAAATATGTTTGTACATACTGTATGTAACTTTCTTGTTGTATTTATGTCTAGGTAACTCCACCTCACCAACATATTATGTGTAAACCATCTTGATGGTGCACTCATCTGGATTTAGATGAGATAATTATCTTCTCATTTCAGCTAGAAGTATTCTCTAACTGCATAATTGGGTTGACTGCTCAAAAGCTACCAAACTTCTTTACGCCGAATGTTTTAGTAGAAGATTGATCAAAATCCAGATGAGTGCTTTCATCTCTTAGGATGGATCTCCTGAAGCCTTTTTTTTTTAAATTTATAACTAGTCCTAAACGGCATTGAGTTTTAATGTAATGTATAAAAGGTTCCTAGCTCATGGGTCACAACATCCTGATGTCAATAATATATCAGTCTGAAAAATATTTGTTTATTTTGTCCCTCAGCATAGCGATTCACCTCACGCATCATTGTCATTTATCTTACAATAAATCTATGACCAGTCTGACGTTTGCAATTCATCAGGCTTTATTATTTAAAATTTATACAAAGAAACTAAGAAAGAATCAATGTAAAAGATTGTTGTTTTTTCAATAATGGACGAATGAGTGAGTGGCCATCGGGCTAAGAAAAAGACTCCTCCCATGGATGGCATACATGGCGACTAAGGGGCTAACTATTACATCGGGATGGGCAGCAGCATTATCAACCTGAATAGGTACCTCAATACCAATCCGCCTGCTGAACATGGTGATTATGGTTCTTAAATCCATATCATGGGGGAGGCCTCATCCAGCAGTGGACATTTATCAGCTGATGAAGCAGATAAATAAGAATGAGTGAGTTAAAAAATTCACAAACAAGAAAATAGTTAAGATAACATAATCCTTCCCACTCATCATCATCAACCCATAGAAGTCCACTGCTGGTCATAGGCCTCCCCCATAGAATGCCATGACAAACAGACTCTGCAACCTTTCAAATGTTGTTGGTCTATCGAGTGGAGGGACCTATTATGTCAAACTATTTTGTCTACGCATATACCAACTACGTAGACGTGTGCAATTTTTTTCGAAGTATGTACCTATAGACACAACTTGTTCAGTAATGTGGTTGGTCGGTTCTTGGGTCTGACAGGAATGGGTGAAGGACATGTTACTAGTCAGAAATTCAGTTGGGTGTTATAAAACTACTTTATGATTTCACTAAATAAGTACATCATTTTAATAACTAAATGACAAGTACCATGTCAATAGCTTTGTCATCCATTTCTTCAATCCTCGTGTCGTAAACCATATAGACAGGGTTACGTCGCTTCTTCTTTCAAAGCTGACCGCAGCGTATGTATACTTTGTCCACGCAGCCGTAGAGAGATAACTAACTTCTTCGACTTCTCTTTCCTGACTAGTGAAGCAGGAACTTCTGGCTACAAGTACATGGTGAAGGCAGTTGCGGTCAGTCAAAAAACCTCGCTCTAATTCCTTCAATTCGTTGGGATCGGGCATTCAAAGTGTAAAATGAATACGTACTGCTTTGGAGAGCTCGTTGTCTGAGCAGGCGAAGGCCCAGTCTCGACGTCGGTCGCCTTGAGTTTCTGATGTTCCATTGTGAAGATTGAAGTGACAAATCTACTATCATCAACCCATTAGGACTTCCGTTGTGATTGTGAATGACTGACTGCCTGCACCCAGCCAGAGTGATTCTCTTCTCAGCGCAATAACATAAAAAAGTCCTCTGTGGCAATAACTCTGAGGAGTGATTTTAACACAGACGACCTTGGAAGGTTTTTTATTCTCTTTGCTAAAGTTTGCTAGCCAGCCGTAGCCAAAGAGAATGCAATATACTATACGTAAAAGCCGTAGCCGCCTAGCCGGCAGCAACAGCAACCCAACCAAACGTAAAAACGTACGTAACGTACCATAAATATATAAATAAAATCTCTGTAAGACCAAACCAAAACAAAACAAACGACCACCCACAGATAACTTTTTCTGAGTTGGCTTTTTTTACTAAATACCGTACTGACTACTGACTGGCAACACAGCACTCGCTCCTTGAAGGCACTCGCACATGAAAACAAGGCATCTTGTGTCTCGGATGATCGGGGTGTACATAATCGTGCCGTGAATGATCATGTCGTACATTATCAACACGTGTTGATAATGTACAGCCAGTTTTGTACGGCACGTTTTCCGCAGCATGATATTTGGAAGCCATGTTTTGGAAAACTGGCTGTGAAAAATCGTGCTGTGTTTAATCGGGTCGTACATTATCATGCTGTACAATATAGGGACTCATATCTCAGAAAAGACGGACAAAACGGCAAAGTTCTCAAAATGGCCGACCATTTTACCCTATGAAGATAAACTTTTGAACGAGCGAAGGTAGTTCTCTTAGTCAACTTGGTTGAATTGGTATTTATATTTATGTATGTAAATGTATGTATGTATATAACATCTGAGGATAACTTTCAAACCGTTTATTTAATCTTCATTAAATTTCTTAATTGGGTGGATAGTGTTAGTAAAATTTGTTGGTAACACTATGCGCTACTTGAGATAACGAACATCATGAAATACACTCGAGAGCAATGAATCCGGGTCACTTAAAGAATCCTAAAAATCTCGGAAACTAAAAATGCTAGGTTAATGCAATAAATTGTATTTAATAGACAATGTAATACTCCTTAAATGAAGGTATTAAAACTTCTTAGTTATTGTAAAGTTATATCATAAAAAAAACAAATTTGAAAAAGGGCCACTTTCGAAGATGGAACTACGAAATTACAGCATTTGGTTTTGCTTTTGTTTGTAATCTGTCATTTATGTGGGTACATAAACCATGTTGATAGTGCTCTATATTCATTATATGGAAGCACGAGGAGGCAATACGAAGTATTAAAATTCAAGAAAATCGTAATAAAGTTCAAAAATTTCATGTTTCCTATTTTTGTTTTAAGGAGAGATCAGCAGTTTTTTTCTTTATGTAATTTTGTGTTAATAAAATGTATGGTGACTCATATTTTTTTTTACCTTCATTTAAGGAGTATTACATTGTCTATTAAATACAATTTATTGCATTAATCTATCATTTTTAGTTTCCGAGATTTTTAACATTCTTTAAGTGACCCGGATTCATTGCTCTCGAGTGTATGTCATATGAAAGGGCTTTGTTTGGACGTTCAAAACATTTTTTTTTGATTTTGAAGTTTTTTGTGATATGAGCAATTATATTTAAAAAAAAACCGTAGGTTACTTCCACTAATGGATGTTTGGTTGGGTGTTATGTTATATGTTATGTTGACCTCCCATTTGTAGGAATTCGAATGACGTAGTTCAGTTTAGTTGAACCTTAATTTATTTTATAGATACTAGATTAAGTAACGTGGTTCTGGGATCTTGTTAGCTGCTCATCCCATTGTTTTTTTTGTTAGTAACCTAAATGTGCCATCATATTCAGCTTCGAGAGGTAAGCGAGTCGAGTTTCGTGAAATTGGTGCTCCTTATCACGACTAATCAAAGACAATTAGGGTAATAAGGGTCTGGGTGTTGTGGTACCATAGTACTCGTAGTTCCTGATACCCACGATACAGGGAAAACTAGTGTGGGATCAGGACTATGTATTGACGACCGCTGTGGCGCGGCGGGCGAAGGTTCGCCTGCAACGCAGGAGGTTGCGGGTTCAATTACGCCTCGGAACAAATATTTGTACAATCTGCAGATATATTTGTTCAGGGTGTTCTGGGCATTTTCTATGTATAATAAAAAATATCTATCTATGTAATATTAAGTATATCAGTTACCTAGTACCCATAACACAAGCTCTGCTTAGCTTGGGGCTAGATAATGTTGTGTAAAATGTCCAGCATTTCTTTATTTATTTATTGATTTATTTATTTTATGTATGTGACTGTTGTTATGTTATTTTACTAAAATAACTTTCATGAATTTTATCACACAGGGTTTGACCCTAATCGAGGGTCTTCATCAGGGTGGGTATAGGATCCACGCTACACTCTCTCCGGGTCCCTCCTACTTATCCTATATATATATCCTTATAGTTCCACCAACATATCGTTACGTGAAAATTTCCCGTTTTACAAAATGAGTGTTACGTTATGTTAATATTTTTAGTCAGATAAACCTCAAAAAGCCGGTCACCCGGTAAATCTTTAACCAAAACGAGAGAGTATAGTGGAACGCAGCCTTTTAAGCCACCACTAAAAGTGGAACATATGCATTGCGATGTGAATAATATTTTACTGCTTTTAAGGTTGTACAAACTACTTTTTAGGAGTTTAAGGTAATTTCTCTGCGAATGTTGAATTTTGTAGTAAGAAACGTGAGATGAATAGCCAGGTAAAAGATGCGCATTTTACAATAGCCAAATTATGTTATAGGGATGTTGATACAGATTGTATTCAAGCAGATACGACGACAAAATAGGGAGGAACTCGGTGGCGCGGCGGGCGTGTTGCCGGCAGAGACGCAAGAAGTGCGGGTTCGATTCCCGTTGCGGGACAAATGTTTGTATGCTCTGTAAATGTTTGTTCCGGGTCTAGGTGTTGTGGAACCACGGTACTCGTAGTTCCTTGATACCCACGACACAGGAAATCCTATTGTGGGATCAGTGGCGTGATTACGTAATTCTGTTACGATTGGTTTCAATCGATTTCAATGCTGTTTCTATTCGAAATGACGCTCTTACAAATACCCTATTTATGCATTTTGCTTACAAAGGTTAATATGACATATGGTATACTGAACTAAAATTTTACAGAATTTAATGTTTTTAATTATATTTAAATTGCATACTACATATTACGTTGCATACTTGATCAGAAAGTAAAAGATAAAAGTTCTTATTTATAGAATGGAGTGTCCAAGAGTCCATACATCTATACCTCTTTCAATTATTCTTGACCTGTCAAATCAATCATTCTGGATCATATTTGGCTTTTTTACCTGTGTAAATTAATAATAAATAATTAATATTTAATAATTTACTTTAATGTGACCTACAAAATACAGGATTCTTGCATCTCAGCTGCAAATTATCTTAATCTCGCGAGCACAGCTTAGCATTTATTATAAGAAATACCTTACGTAGCATTACGTAGGTGCGCGTTTAAGATTGTGTTTACCAAGCGCTGCAAACACATGTGCAATTTCATTTTGATTAATACAACAATTTGAGTGTTGTGGAGAGGTCTGGGTTTCTCTCTGGATATTAACTTTGTATTAGTGACGCAATTCTACAATGTCAATGATAATGATAAATTTAATTACAAATTATTTGAGCATACTGGCATATCCTAGAAGTAAAAATGCAATGATGAGTGTTTGAGTTGGATTAGTCTGGTGTGGGGATCAGTTTTAGAAGCATTAATATTAGAGATTTTGGAAATATTAATGCTACGCGTGAGAAAAAATATCTTACAACGGCTGACTGCACGGCGTAGAGCCTCTACAGTGTAGACTTGTAGAGGCTCTACGCCGCGGTTTGATAACCTCCTCATATTTTATCATGAGGAGTCAAGAATAAAGACAAGATATAAAATGAGAAGTTATTCATAAAAAATAAGTAATGGAACATTATTTAAAGCAGAGTTCTACTACCTATAGGTACTCTCTATTCAGGCACAACCTCGAGGTTCTTATTACAAACGATTCACACATACGTATACGTACTAAGGGGAAGCTCGCAATATTTATTTACGCAAATAAATCGCGTCGTCAAGGCGTCTCCGCTGCAACGACTCCGTGCAGGAAATTAAAACCAACGACATCTGGAAATAATGAGATTCCCATTACTCACACCCGCTCACCTGCGAAGTGCGAGTTTTCGTGAAATTAACGCGGTAATCTTGCAAATTTGATGCCGGGCTCGTAAATGATGAAAGCTGCAAATTAATTTGAGTATTTGAAACTGATTCATGTAGTCAATAACACAATACCAGGGTTCGTAATGCATTTATTAACAAATAGTACCTACTCGTCATAGAGAAAGAACTACTTCGAACTTCTTACTTACGATACTGATGAAGTTGATGAGTCATCATAACAAACAGAAAAGCTCAGTAGAAGCTGAAGCTTTCTGTACAAAAATAAAAACAACAAAACAATAGAAAAAACAAATAATAAAATAATAATAAATCAATAAATGCTGAACATTTCACACAACATTATCTAGCCCCAAGCTAAGCAGAGTTTGTGTTATGGCAACTAGATAACTGATAAGTATAGTTAATACAATACATTACATATTTTTTATTGTACATAGAAAACACCCAGAACACCCTGAACAAATACCTGCAGAGCGTACAAATATTTGTTCCAAAGCGGGAATCGAACCCGCAACCTCCTGCGTTGCAGGTGAACCTTCACCCGCCGCGCCACAGAGGTCGACAAAAATATACATACACAAATAAACACATAAATACAGAGACAATACAAACCTCATAATCAATAACCAGAAATCAGTCCACGGCTGAAAAACCCATGGAAATGCATGACCAAACGTTATCCAATCCATCATTCACCTTCATCCTCAGATATTTATTTTAACAACATTAGGTAAATTAACTTACAATCTTGTAAGATTGTTCGGGTAATATCATGTTTCTAACGTCAAGCCGATAATCCGGTGTGTTTTGTAAAGGATGAGGTTAGTTTGCATAAAGGACAGCGTGGCTTATGTAAGACTAAACTGTTATGAATTTATTTGTAGGCTATGAAAGGAACATGCGAAAATGAGTAAAATATTACGTACCTACCTACATAAATAGTAACACGACATTTAATCACGTATTATAGGTACCATTCTATTATACAAACTATTATAGTCATGTATTACCTAACATGTACAATTATGTATAAAATGTGCAGGTATTAATGTAGGTATATTATACCAGCGCACAAGCTATAAAAGTAGCTACGTCTTAAGACACAAACAAGTAGATAGCTGGATAGGAACCGAGCTACTTAATTATTATCTATGTCTTGTTTTAAGTCAAAAGTGGTTTTACTTTTATTTGGAAATAAATAATTAGTAATCAGAGGAACCGCTCCATAGCTAGGTCTTCAGGTCAGATGGAAACAATTTTATTTGTATTTTGTAAATACGAAGATGTTTTATTAATTCTTAAAATAAATTTAAGTAGGTATTAATTTCCACATTTATAAAGCCTTTGTTCAATTGTTTAAAGTAAGTACTAGATCCTTTGAAACAAACGTAACAAGAGAAATATTCCAGTGTATTTTAGTACGGTATTTTCAATTCGTTCAAATCTCACAAACTGCGTAACAAAAATGAAAAGTTTTTCGACATAGAAATAGTACCTACAGAAATATAGAAACAGTACGTTCAGATTTCAGAGGCATATAACAAATAGTGATAAATTTATTCAATTTTTGAGTGATTTACGATATTTTTGAAAACCTTTTAATCGAAGGTTTTGTTATCGCTTTATGGATTGTTGATTACTTATTCCATGAAGTGTATTTTGTTGTTCAACAAAAAACCGTCTTTTATCTTTGATTATAAGTATTATAACCCTCAAGACAAGATGTTTAATTTATTTAATTTCCAGATTCTCAGGAAGTTTAAACGGAAACAGCCTCGAGTGACGTTATCGCTGAACTCCGATACCAACCTTCGATTTTCACTTGAAACATGAATATTAGGTAGATACTTGAACTTCCCTCAGCTACACAGAAATTATTGTTTTCAAGTTTCTTTCATACCTATTGGCGAAACGAAAGATATTTTTACCAACTTCTTAGAGTAATTTTGGAGTATTTAAACTTGGCAAGTATTTTTTCAGTAGCTCTATAGCCGAGCTGCCAGTTAATCGTTTTTTGTATTTTAAATTTCGCATTACATTGCATCGCGTGTTTTAGCTTATTTTCCATGAGCAGCAATATTAGAAACATACTCGTATACATATAAGCGCAATGAAAGTAAAAAAAATCCGACAAATTTTTAATGGAGTAGTTTTAAATATCTACTCGATAATGGATTCTCATCACTGTCACCCTCGGTTCTAATGCAATCTACACTATCTTCTCGTCTCATTTATTCGTGGTTCTGTGACTGACTTCACTGACAACTCCGAGGGAAGGTGAGGCGTACTGATTGCATTCTTACCATTCTTTTGTTTACATTACTATAGAACTACCTTATTATCTTAATCTTTTATTTGAGAGATATTTTACATTATCTATACGGACTTCCTATATACTTATCACAATAATACCAATTTCACCGAAATATTGAACCTCACATTTCAAAGACGTAATTTAAAATAGACACAGCATTGAAACCGATCGAAACCGATAGCAACAGAGTAACGTAATCGCGCTACTTATCTGAGCATTTCATCACAGTGATAATAAAGCAATAATTATTCTGTACAATTATACCGATTGGCTTCAAACAGCCAGCAAATTCTTTATTACGAACAAGTGTTCTCAATCATGCGGCAAATCACCAGCACGCTTAATTGAAAACTGGAGATCCTATAGTAGATAATTATTTTTGTTATATCAAGACGAACGCAATTGTTTTAATATTAGCCAATGACATCGGGGTAGCTTCAAATCTTTGTTATTTGATTGGTTATTATTTTAAATACCTTAGTACTCCAAGCATAGTATCAGAGTTTAAAATTGTTGGAGTGAGAGATTTCAAGAAAATATCCGTCCTAATTTAGTTAATTTGGTGCATACGATCATGATTGCTAGTTTGGACATGTACGCGTCATCTGTGATAAACTGATGTGATATGTATCAAGTCCGTCGAATTGCCATATCGTAGTCACTATCATGATATGTCGCTCATTTCTCATAATCTAGTGTGATATACTATACATTGGTAGCAATTCTGTGAATCATTCTCTAAATTTAAAGTGCGCTAAAATTGTCGCGGTCCCTTATATTTCTGTTCATTAGAAAGAGCGCGCGACAATTTAAGCGCCTTCAAATTTAGATAATACTGCATAGATTTACTACTATATACTTTATTTATATTTTCAAGTATCTACTTTTTAATTTCCTCTGTGTGAATGTAATCATTTCGCACGACATAAGCTACAAATATTTTTTGTAGAAAAATGTATTTTTGAAATAAATCTTTTATTTAAATTAGTAATCGAAACAGTGAGCTGATCAAAATGAGCCGAAACACTGCCAGGCTACTATTAATCATGGAGGAGTTCCGTTGTCTCTCTGATTAGATCAACTTTAGGCTTAGAAACTTTAGGCCCAGTCTGAAAACCAGCGTCGCACCGTATCTACTTGTAGGTCCGGTGTGGCTGTATGCTACACAACACACATGACGCCATTTGGTGTTTTTTCTCTCTTTAGTTTTGTTTAATTAGGCTACTTTTGTTTTTTTTGTTTCTTTTTTAAGTGGGAACAAATAAACGTATTTTCTTTATTTCTTTCTTTCTTTTTCAACTTGTATTCATATTGTATTGTCATCTGAACCTAACAGGTATCTTAACAAAAACCTTGAAAAATTTCAGCTCAAACAGTTGGGTGGGACCTGGTTCAAAATTCAGTTTCAAGATTTGTCCCACACTAACTAACATACATTCTAACAAGTCAAGTTAAATAAAAGGTTGTAAAAAGAGCTCAATACGACAAAAGAGAGAATGTGTATTTCATATTTAATTCAGTGCTGGTTTCACTAGCTAGTAAAGGCTGTCAAAAACCGATCAAACGTGATAAATCAACCAAAATTCATAATAAAAATCCAGTGTAACATTGAACAATTTTATTGCTAGCACTCAACGCGAAAAAATGCCCGTCGAATTTGATTTCTGAAGTGTATATACTTTTTGCTGAGAATTTATGGTTTTGCTCGAATACTTTCAGGATTTTCATCGCCAACTGTTGACCGGAGCCCGGTGCAGATGGCGCCTCAAACTAATAATGTGCGCCCTGGGGAAATTAAAAATAGTTGGGCAGAATTAGCGACATGGTTTTTTTATGTTTTGTTTGTGAGTTTTGTAGAGTTCTCTGACATTACAATAAGCACAAAGTTTTATAGAAAACATTGGTGAGCTTAAATTGAATATATTTTTATTGTGACCAAAGCATATAAAATTTGCAGGGTGTTTCAGCTTTTTAGAGTCCTGTAACTCAAGAGGTATCAACGGAACCATTATAGGATCACTCCGTCTGTCTATCTGTTTGTCACAGCCTATCTTTTACGAAACTTTTTTTTGGAACAGGAAGAAGTTAAAATTTGGCACATATACAAAATTAAGTGACTCAATCACGGCCGTATGGCGTAAATAAACGAATTCTGCTTTTGGGGGTCAACATTTGGGGGCAAACTATAAAATAAAATAACTTTCGTCGAATGTACCTATCATGTGACGTATCAAATGAAAGAGCTCATTATGAGCAAGGCAATTTATTTTCATAGTTTTAAACTTCGTAATTTAATAGTTATCAAAGAAAATACATGAAAATTGGCCATTCTTCCCCCCCTTTTCTCCAAAATTAATGAGAAAAAAACTTGAAAAATTCAGAATACAGGGATTTACTCATAGTTTACAGGAAACCTACAAGTAAATTCTGTCTTTAAACTCCTACGGGAAAAAA
The DNA here is from genome assembly GCA_951392215.1 of Epirrita christyi. Classification (NCBI taxonomy): domain Eukaryota; kingdom Metazoa; phylum Arthropoda; class Insecta; order Lepidoptera; family Geometridae; genus Epirrita; species Epirrita christyi. The sequence goes on from OX595851.1 coordinate 5,790,392, forward strand.
GAAAATATTCATGAAGAGAAAATGTGTTGACTGACTAATAAGTTGAAATTAGTGGTAGTTACAATGGTAGCCTACTTGTACGGAACCTTCTTTTCGCGAGTCCTACTCGCACTTGACTGCTTTTTGTTTTCTTCATCATTATCAGCCAGAAGACGATTGAGGCATCTATCTCCCCCAAATCAATAAAGGCCATGTCATTGCATCAAATTACCTTAATTTATCTTTTTCTGAGAGTTGTAAGCGAATCAAAATAGCTTTTCCAATAATAACAAAGTTCATAAGTATAGTCGGGTTAAACTTAACTTAGTTAAGGTAAGTTTACTGTGAAATCTAATACACGCACAACTTAGCTACATGAATAATGAGTAACGTTAAGTCGAAACAATTAGGAACTTTTGTAATTTAATTTATGCTCTTAATAGACCGAGGCATGTCAGAATGTGTGATGATATTAAAACTTTGACAACATTCGCTGTGTGATATTTTAAGAGGCTAAAGTGGGGTACGGTCCAGGCGACACTCACATAGCGTTAACAAAAAAAACCCTAAAAGAAAAACCTTATTGTTTTTGTTTGCAATGACGTCACGACCGTCACCCTATACGAAACCAATTTGACTGGCTGCATGTGTGGAAGCTCTATAGATGTTTACACTACCGCACAGTGCGGATTGGCCGATACGGGTGTCGCGCTGATTGTCAACACAACACTCAAACTGTCACGGTGTATTACATACTTTTATTTAATTTGACCTGTTAGTATGTTAGTATAACTAAGTTTATGCGGTGTATGTTAGGTAGTGTGGGATAAATCTTGATTGAGTTGAAATTTTTCATATGTATGTTAAGATGACAATACAATATTACAGTGAAGGAACTGATGAGTGATGATTCCTCGATTATTAATAGTAGCCTGGCAGTGTTTGAGCTCATTTTGATCAGCTCATGGTTCTGATAACTAATTGAATAAAAGCTTGTTTTGAAAAATATATTTTTCAACAAAAAACTATGACTATGTAACTAGGTATGCATCATTTTGGTATTGCAGCCGCCTCGCGCTCACCGTGGTGCGCGTGTGCCTTTAGTTATTTTCTTCTAACGAGCAAGCTGTGGTTTTATAGTATTAGTTACCGACACGGTGATGAAATTAGGTTTAAGTTATATGATTTAAGTTTAAAATAAGTTTTACGTCTCGGATTTCGAAGCTTTAAAAGTTTGTGAGATTTGAGTTATTTAAGATTACCTAATTAATTAACTTAATTTATTTATTTAGATATTATTTTAGGAGATAGTAAAACTTATTTGATATCGATAGATTTAACTTTGATAGAAAATGCTGAAGATGACTGTACTGTACTGTATCGCTATCAACTAGAGCATCTCGAGGCACACGTAACCTAAGACCCGGATACAATACGGGTCTTAAGTACCAGGCGTGCATAAAGTCGAAGGTATGTGGCGGGCGGGTCGCCAAATGTGGCTCATTAAGGTCAATGCGACCCTATATTGCGATCGGCCGCAATCACGTAGGAAGCAGAGTGCCGAAGACTTTTATCTAACTTTCGTAAATTGTGGTAATAACTAACAGTCGTATGCAATATTTGTTATATCTATGATCTGTCGATAGTTACATAATAACATAATAATATATCATACTTATAGTCATAGTTACCTCGAAAACTGCTCCGCACATGCGTTTTACAGCCCTAGGGCCGTAAGTGAAATAGAAAATAGAACTAGGCATTCATAATAATATGCTACAATTAAATACAATCTCCATGACAAATCCTTATTTCTATTTAAAAATAAAACTGGCCGCAGTCCGGTTGTGAAAGAAAACAAGGCGGGAAACCGGGAAAGCAAATTTTCATTTTAGTAACAAACTGTTATGAATATTCTATAAGATTTTTTTTAATTTCCACGTATTTGTGATGAAAAGTTGTGTTATTCTCGGGTGTAAGAAATCAATTACACCGTCAAACTCTTAAGCATCCTCCTTGTTCACTCGCTTATTGCTAAAATATCTCGGGTGTACTTTGATCGCTTACAGATCCTTGTAAAACAATATACTATTGCTATTATTGTATATATTAGTGCTATTATTTGCAACTTGAATAAAATGTCACATAAGTAAGTATTGGAATCTAGAGCACATAACTAGACCCAGCTACAATACGTGTCTTACGTACCAGGCGCGCATAAAGTCGAGGGAATGTCGCGGGCGAGTCGCCAAATGCGCCTCATTTAGGTCAATGCGTCCCTTACTCCAATATGATAGGCTGAAATCACATATGAAGCAAGTTGCCAGCGCTTACCGGTACAAACTCAACGATTGAACCAAACGAACACAATAAACGGTTGCTGGTTTTTTTCTTACAAGGAAAGGAACAAGGACAAGGAAAAAAACGGGATCTTATACATACATACATAACATACATACCAACAGTATACGTAGTCATGATCCCACACTAGGATTCCCTGTGTCGTGGGTATCAGGAAGTACGAGTTACATGGTACCATAACACGCATACCCGAAACAAATATTTGCAGATCATACAAACATTTGTCCCGCAGCGGGAATCGAACCCGCAACCTCTCGCATCTCAGCCGGCTACTCGCCCGCCGCGCCACAGAGGCCATCACCATAAAACGACGGAGGTCGGTATAAAATCACTTTGTTATCCGTCTGAATATCTGTTTGTCTGTTTGTCTGTCTGTTTGTTTGTCTATCAAGATCCTTTTTCTTAGGTACGACTTGAAATTTATACCAAATATAAATAAAAGGTCTGTGAGCTTATAGTGCCAAAAAAAAATGTTGTAAAAAATATGGCAAAGCATAGGTATCTAATTTTTGAATGGAAATCGCGAAAATAAAAATCCTCTAGGGTACTTCGAGTGACCTCACATTATAGGAAAATATCTAAAATTAATAATTTCGACTTTCTTAACCTTAGGCCTATGACTAAGCCGATTTGACCATACCCATTAGCTTAACTCATCATCATCATCACCAGCCTGTAGAAGTGCACTGCTGGACATAGGCCTCCCCCCTAGAAATACACGACGAACGGTCGTGAGCCGCTTCCATCCTCCGATTTCCTGCAACGTTTATAATGTCTTTCCATCCAATCACTTTAACTACCGGTCGTTTTTAGATACAAAGCAAAGACACAGGTGTAAATAAATACTTACAAACGAATTATAGCTAAAGGTTTAGCCAAAATGGTGCCTAGGGAGGTGAGCCTTCGAATTTAGTCGATTACAGGCTCAAAACGAGTTAATTGTACCTAAATGGTTAATTTATCTTTATTGTTATTTGTGTATACTGTTCTCTGGTCTGAGTTCGTTACTTGGAGTTTAGTTGAAATACTTTTAATGGTAAATGAGTACCTGTGACCGCGATTTACAGCTTTAAAGAAATAAATAAATAAATGCAGGACATTTCACACAACATTATCTAGCCCCAAGCTAAGCAGAGCTTGTGTTATGGGTACTAGATAACTGATATACTTAATACAATACATTACATAGATAGATATTTTTTATTATACATAGAGAAATACCCAGAACACCCTGAATATATATCTGCAAATAATTGTCTTGTTACGAAACCAGGGCTTAAGAGCGGAACAGATAAAAACTTATAAAAGTTTTGAAGTAAAAAAAAACGTTTTCCTTATAAAAATGTGAAAAAAACACCAGGTGGAGCACGTGGAACGACCCCAAAAATCAGGTGTTTTTTTTTCGCTTTTTTGTACATGTGACTTGGTTCAATTATATTGAAACAGCATAGAACTCAAAAATATGAATCGAAAATCGATATAACTTGTATGTCGAGGGGGCGGAAGCGGATGTGAAGCCATAAATCTGCTGTTCGATTCACCCAACGAACTTCCGGCTGGAAAATGTGCACCCGCTCTACACAAAACTAAAAAAACAACTACTTTTGCGTGTGTGATGAAAATTTTGATACACAAGTATCCAATGTATTTAAACCGTTGTGAAATGAACCTTAGCGTTTTAAGAAATCCTTCAGTGCGTCTGGGCCCCAATTCTACTAAACAAATTGTGTTAAAATTGTTAATGAATTATCTCAAAATGGTCACTTTTGCCACTTTTGCAATACTAAAAGTGTCAAAAATGTCAATTTTGTGATAATTCATTAACAATTCATACACAATTTGTTTAGTAGAATTGGGGCCCTGGTCTAAGTGTCACGTGACCCGAGAGCTGTTTTTGTCTGGCTAAAGCATATGGCCATTCAGCGTGGCAATGCAGCCAGCGTCTTGGGGGACGCTTCTGATGGTGATTTAGGTCAGTTGAGCTATCTTTAGATCGCTTGCAACAGTCTTTAGATAGTTCAACTATTTAATTTGTTATTTGTATTATTATTTCAGTAAATAAATACATTAATTTAACAACTCTATATAAATATCAATCCATCCGCCAAGCGTGGTGATTATGACATCCCCATTGTATTCAATGGAGGAAGCCTCGTCTAGCAGTGGACGTAAACAAGCTGGTGATGATGATGATGATAGAAATACCATATTAAACAGTCATCAACCCTCATTAGTCCACTGCTGGACATAGCCCTCTCCCAATACGCGTCACTACTGCGTTACAATGCGCATCCTAAAAATTTCTTAAAAATTGTAAATAATAACTATTTTAATGACATGGTAATGGATGTATCTACCTAGTACCTAGTACTTATGGGAACAAAATTATTTGTATGTCATAAAGTATGACTGAGTATGTTGGACTTCTGAATTATGACCACCAATGTAAAATTACCATATTCAAGACAAATAAATTATCTTTATCTTTAATACTAATTTTCCAAATGTCTAGGCAGTCACAAGTCAAAATTATGACAGAAAATCCATACATTTACCGATCTAACTTATCAAAACCGCCTCCAAAGTTCTCACCACGCATCAAGTTCACGTCACCCAGTTTCATAAGTCAAGCTATTCATAGTACATTGACACTTATTGGTATTGTGGTCGTAGGAGTGTTTACTGCGAGGGTGATGGATGACGAAGAATCAGGCGGGAATCAATCTTCGTTTGAGCTATCTAACAGCTAAGGAGGGCACTGTTTGGGACAATGGAAGACTGGGTTGCGGAACTCGTGGATATTCGAAAGGTTAAGCCTGGTTGAGTTATATTTTATGGTTGAGTTACGCCTTTTTCAAAATAATTTTGCCTGTCACTGTGCGAGTAACAGTGTTTAATAGAAAACTGACATATTGACAAAAGAAAGTTTAAGATAAAAAGAAAACTGAAGGCCCCACTATATTTATAATTGCGTCAAAATAAAATATTCCATAATCCGTAACCACACAAGGACCGTTTTCGAATGTAGGCGTGTACTTAGACAAGATGCACCCAACATAATGGTCAGTGTAAATAGACTTAAGTACATTGGGACAGTATACTGTCCCAATGTACTAAAAAACTAATATATTAGTTTTTGATAGTAGTGAACTCGTACTAAATGGCCTTTATGTCATGCCAGAAAGCTGCCAACTCCCTCCGAATGGGAAAAATCACGCAGATACAGATAGATGGTTTCAGAATCACAAGGGTACAGTTTTGTAACAGAAAAACAAAAGCCTTTGGCACGTGGAAGCGGAGCCGTGTGAACAAAATGTGTTCAAACAGATGTGGTGCCTTCTTCAGTCAACTCGAAATGATGTTGCTAGTTGATGGCCCGAAATAGACTCTATCTTTCAATTTCAAAATTGATTTTCCAGTGTAACTGTCGAATGTAAAACTAATGTATGTTTTTTGATAGACTATATCTTTCAATTTCAAAATTGATTTTCCAGTGTAACTGACGAATGTAAAACTAATGAATGTTTTTTATTTAATTTTGTTTCGTAAAAAACATGTAGGTTTGTGGAAATAAATCAAACCTTCGTGGTTTGATTTATTTCCACAAACCTTACAATAATCGTATTTTTTTCAGCTCTTAATAAAATTGTATCTGTTAACACCTAGTTGTTAACGTGTCCCTAGTATAAAGTAGTACACAGTGTTTCCAAAAATAGTACGAAAAGTAGGGTATTTGCATTTACAATTTACTTGTTAATTTTTATTCGATTTCAAGAATCACAATTCTATCAGAAATTACAATAAACAAAGCAGCATGCGATAAAGTCTCAAACTTTCCCGTTCTAGTACCACCCCGCATAGAACACAGCACGAAAGCCGTTGCGTATCTGTAATTCCCATCTCTCAGTACAAAGCCCCGTTGATTACGACGGGAGCCGCGGGCGACGCAGTCTGCCGTCTGAACGCAGCCTAATGCGTTCCAACCGCCCCTTGTGTACGCTGCCTTTTTATTTCACGATCAATGGAAGATTGTACTCTTGGATTAGAAGTCGAATGAATAACGGCCCAAACTGGACTCAAAGGTCGTTTGAAATTGTGGCGATTTTCTCAAATAAACAAGGCAGATACGCAGTTATAATTTTATCATATTTCTATTATTATTATTTTTTCTCCAAAAGTTTAGGCAGAGCTTTAATGGACTGCCTTGCACTGTAGGTCACACAATCTTAGGAACATAGGAACATGTGAGCACACCGCCGTCATATCTCTATACACAAAAATTAGCTGGAAGAAAATGCTAATTAGCATTAAATTCGACTATGTACTTGTTTATTTGTCTTGTGCATTGTATTTTCTATCTATCTATTTAGCTATTGCTTTCCCATGACTAACCCGGCTTACGCCTTCTTCCAGTAATAAGACATTTCTAAATAAGCTAGACAAATATTATACCAAAGATGTCCCAGAAGTCCGGGTTTATTCTTGTTTTATTTACAAGAAGACGAGTTGTCCTACCAAGACGGTTTCATTAAGAAAATAGGCTCAAAATCTTCAATCCATTTCTCGTATTGCCAAGGGAGTTTTTTGTAAAGATTATTAATGAAAGAAATTCTCTGTTTGTTAAGTCATTGTTTGGAGCATGCGTTGTGGAGTTAGCACTATCGTTTGATTGATGATTGCTAAACTGGAATAATATAAGATGCGATTTAAAGTCGCGGTAATGCAAGACTATGCAAAACTAGACACAATATTGCGATTGTACACTTAAAATCAGTATAGCTAGGCCACCAATAGACGCGATAAAAAAAACACATGCATAATTAAACAGTTTAAAAACATTTTAGAAAAATTACGACTATACACCACGTACTTTACTATTCTCCTGCTGACGTTTCGTTGACCATTTTGAGGTCCTTCCTCATGAGCACCGACCGCGACCACGCTCAAAGGTCGTGCGACGAGAACGAGTCACGGTCGTGCGACGAGAACGAGTCACGGTCGTGCCAGAGTTTAAAAACATTTAAACTCCAAGTCCAGTATATGCATTCTCTTCTCTAAAGTTTAGTTGATGCATATACTGGATGAGAAAATCCTGATTTGGTAAGAATAGTGACGCCTAGCTTCTGAAATAAAAAAACTGTTACGCATGAATAGGTAGACCTCGACACTACTAATACCGTATAGCTAAAGGTTGCAAGATACATTTGCAGTCTTTTCTAGAAAAGGATAGGTCAGTCTCATAAAACTGCAACTAACGAAGAAATAAATACACTTGCAAATTGTTTAGAAAGCAACTGCAAACTTTTACGAGGAAGCAAAGTTAAAAGTAGGTCGCAACCTCAAGTCGCTTCTACTAGTCGCGCCCGATAAATTGTATCCTAGCTTCAATGTGTATCAATCTTCGTTGGTGCCAGAGACATTGTCGTCTGTCGTAACTGATTGCTAAGCAAAAATCGGGTGAATGTCTTGCTGAGTAAGTTATTCTTGGGTATGCTTATGATAATACAGGGATTTATTTTATGAATACAGAGAAGAGCGTATTCTTATAAGGCTTTTTTCTTATTTATTTGAAAGATCAGTATCATTGAGCGAGTCAATGTTGCAAAAAATCAACATGCAACTTTTCCTCATTTTGAAAAAACATCGGAGGTTCCTACATATACAGTGATAAATCGATAGAGGATCTCATTATAAACAAAAAAAAACAATTGTTTTGTCACAAAGTCACGATTTGCCTTTATTTTTTTTATTTTTTCTGTGTAATGAGGTCTTAACTTATAATAAAAGGGGGTATTTCAAATCGATTAGTAAAAGGGGCAACAACATTGTTTTTTTAACCACATAATGGCAAGTAGTATTTTGCGTAACTCCATATTAAAATGATACATCCTTTTGTACCTTGCCTTATTGTTTTGCCTTAATACGTTCGCTGCTGAAAGAGGCCTCCCCCATAAAATACAAAGGGGGAAATTGCTATAATCACCACGCTCGGCAGGCGGAATGGTGATCGAAGTATTGATGTTACTCAAGTGGATGCTGCTGCCAATCCCCCTTAGCCAGCTTTTATGGCATCCTCGGGAGGCGATGGACGGGTTTATTCTCAGGCCGGACACATCACGGCAACACGGCACAACCAGCCCCCCTATTCCCTAATTTAAAGTCACTCGGTGACTAACGTTTGACAAGTAAAATTACCATCAATTGCTCAAAATAATCCAAGGAATTTTTATACTACGTCACGGGCGTGACTTTTGTATTTTGTGTCGTGGTACGAGTGGGACAAATCGGTGCCAATCGTACCATCAATAATACTACTCAATGGTACATCTGGTCCGGTGGGCAATTGATGGTAATTTTCCATGTCAAAACGTTTGTCACCGAGTGACTTTCAGTTAGAGAATAGGGGGGGCTGAATTATCACTAGAAACGGGATATTTACCATGATTTTTGAGCTTTATTGATTCCCGATATTTCGGCACAGTTTCATGCGCCATGATCACGGGTAAACAAGAAAACGGGTTAAAAGTTATATAGGGGGGGCTGACATGAACAGAAACATAAATAAGAAATCTCTAAAGATGTGGCGTCCAAAATGATGGTTTCGTTGGTAAGACCCTTTAATTATTACATTTAAATAACACCATCCGAAGATTATCTTTCATCACGCCTCAAAGTATTGTTACCAGCTGGTACTTTCCCAGGGGTCGTGAGATGATGAATAACCAAATATCCATTCGATATTTTGATATTAATTTGAATAACAATAGTTGAGAACTCTATGTTATTTTGTTACTGGAGCTTTTCGTTCGGATCCAATTATTTTTGACTTTGTGGTAATTGATTTATTTAGCTGGACGGTTCTGGAGTTTTATTAGTTTGTTTGATCCCTTGCTATTGTTGAATATTTTATCTGTGCCGTGGTGTGTCCGGCCTAAAAATAGACCCCTGCCATCTCCTTCTGTGGATGCCTTAAAAGCCAACTAAGGGATTACACTGAGAGATTGGCAGCTTCATCCGCCTGAGTACTCAACACAATACTGCGGTTACCAACCCGCGTACCAAGCCAAGCGTAGTGATTATGGCTCCCCCATTGTATTTTATGGGGGAGGCCTTGTTCAGCAGTGGACGTCTAACAGCTGATGATGATGATGATGATGAAGATGATCTGAGTTTAGGTACTGGAATTTAGTTAATTACATTATTTAACAAAAAAAATATTTGGTTTAACATAATGACGGGTTTGAGTTTACCGCTATTTTTTATATTATTAATTGTTTTTCATATTGTCAGAGTTTATTTTAAAATATTAATTGGTAAGGCGGTGAACTCAATCTACCAGGTGCGAGGACCTAAACCATATTTCGGTTAGCAACTACAAATTCGCATGTTTGCAGCGTACATGGGTTTTCACTTTGCTAAAACACCTCGGGCAGAGTTGCTAGCTGCCCACTTGAGTCCTCAACTGAGTCCGGCTCAGGGTTGCCAACTGTATTTCAGTAAAATTGACAATAAATAAAGACATTATCGTATTTTACTTAATATCCTACTAATATTTTAAATAAAAAAGTGTTTTTTTATTTATTCACCCACTTAATTACTTGCAGGATTTATTATAATAATATTGTAAATTAAAAACCTTCAAAGGTTTAGCTAGGTACATTCGTCAATGTTTAACGACCTCTATGGCGCGGCGGGCCAGTAGGCGGTTGAGATGCGAGAGGTTGCGGGTTCGATTCCCGCTTCGGGACAAATGTTTGTATGATCTGCAAATATTTGTTCCGGGTCTGGGTGTTGTGGTACCGTGGTACTCGTAGTTCCTGATACCCACGACACAGGCAATCCTAGTGTGGGATCAAGACTTCTATGTTAACTAGTTATGTTAATAGGCATACACATTTTCTGTTAGGTAGGTACATGGCATTGTGGATCAAAGTCACGAAGCGAACTATGGAGGGACCTATGCGAGGAGTTTCACTCTGTGACAGAATCCCAAATAAGGAAATCCGTTTAAAAATCAAGATTACCGACATATATCCCTTACAATTAGCAGTTTGACGTAGCAATGGATAGGTGATACAGCTCGCAGAACTGAAAACCGTTGGGGTCTCTATTGAAAATGGGTTTGTGGTAGTGGCCTGGTATCAGACGACGCAGTGTAAGAAGGTCACGATGGACTAGAGACATTATAAAGGTAGCAGGAATTTGAAGGATGGAGGCGGCTCAAGACCGTTCGCCGTGGCATTCTAGGGGAAGGTTCATAAATCATGCCCAGCAGTGGACTTTAACAAGATGTTGATGTTGATTTATTTATTTAACACCAATCATAATTATTTGTACGATGCAAGTACCCAATTTTATCTGCTGTGTTAATGACCTTCGGTGGGAGGAATTAGTTCTAAAGTCCGTTTACTTTATAAGGATATATTTATTTGTAGAGTGAGCACCACTCGATACGACTCACGGGTAGAGACTGGTTCTGCCAGGTCACTCGATAGTGGGGAGCGGCGAACGCTCTAAACCGCTCACATAAGCACATCGTGACCCCAGAACTACATCCACAGGAGGGGATTGAGGGGTATATTCTTAGACCGGACAAATCACAGTCACCAAATAAATAAAAGATTTAAATCACTCGGCAACGTCCCTGACAGTCCAACAACGACGGACAAAGTATGCCCCGAGCAGTTCAACAAATGAATACACTGGTATTCAAGCTTTGTGTTGTCTAAAAATGTAAGGTTTTGTTTGAACGGGAAATTATTTTGAACATGCGAGCTTCATATTGTTTCCCTGTACGGGCAACACCGTTGAAATAAACCAGATTTTATATAGGTATCACACTAATATTATAAATGCGAAAGTTTGTGAGTATGTTTGTTACTTCTTCACGCTCAAACGGCTGAACGGATTTGAGTGTAATTTGAAACGAAGATACCTTATACCCCGGATTAACACATAAATTAACTTTCATCATCATCATCATCAATTTTCAGCATTGTTCACGCGGGTGAAACCGCAAGCCCCACTATTCATAAAAAAATGAATAAAATTTAATTTAAAGAAATTTTCTTTTATATTTTGGAGAATTTATGATTTAAATGCATCTATAGAAATACGTCTATTTATAAAATATTTAATCGTCTGATTTTTTTTTACTTTTTAATTTTATTAATGACGGTACTTGCATGTTTTAGGCGGTAACACCAGCCTATTACAAATACATTATCTCTTAGGTTACGCCCACAAAAGACGCGCCCTACTTGGCATTGCACTGCACCGGTAGTATATAAAAAAAAACCCAGAGTCGTAAATATGAAAAGACTCATGTGCCTGTAATTTCACCGGCAACTATACCAAACCGCAGCACAGCAATGCTCACAATAAATACTCTTATGGGATACGTTTATTACAAATTATGCTCATTACCATTCTTGTAATTTAAATGCAATTTCATAATTAGGGACGCTTCCGTATCGTAGTGATTTGGATCAGTTGACCTATCTTTAGATCGTTTGTAACGGTCTTAATACAGCTCAACTGCTTTATTTGTGTTTGTAAAATTATGTATGTACTTGTATTCGTTGTATTATTTTTTCTGTGAATAAATATTATTTATTATTTCATAACAGTTTTGTCTAACAATACTACAATCAAGACGCCAACCTACCAAGTCAACTTACCCCGACCAGATTAACTGGTCAAATGTATTTATTTATTCACAAAGGCAGAATTTTAGCTGGCATAATCCGAGCGATAATGGTATGCGTCTGGGTTAGAGGATATGGACAAGTTAAAGCGCTCAGATAGAGCCGGAAGTCGTACTCGTTTTTGGGACTAGTAATAAGGGTGCTGGTCCTAAAATCACCGTTTAAAAATTTAAAGAAAGTCAAGTTCTAAGTTAAACTAGTGGTTCGCCCCGAACTGTGACCTCGCGATGACACCTTTATCAGCCCGACTACTTAAGTAAAACATTTCCATAATTTCCATTTTTTTTTAAATTTTCTCTTCGTGGTAATTTCCTACACATCATTGAAATAACTTTTGAAAAGGACTAAGCAACGGGGCTGTCATACTACCAGAGACAAGTAACTTGTCTCTGATACTACATACCAGTTAGTATATCAAGTACCTGACGAATTAATTGGTAACGTCTTTTTAACGAAATCATAGAACTCCCACGTGATTCAAATTCCTAGAAATGGGAGGTCAACAACGGATATTAGGTTGGTTTCTGTTTAATAGGGTACATGTCTCGATATTCTTCAATTTCAGACTTTTCCCTGTAGTTGTGACAAAAAAACCAAAAGCATACCAAATTTCAGCATTGTGGGATTGCTGGAAGTACCCTAGAATTTTTGATTTTATCGTTTTTTATTTTCCCTAATATCTCGAAAACTACTAAGTCTAAATACTTATTAAAAACAGTTTTGAAATTTCCAACCAAAGCGCTTTCATTAGACACCCCACTTGATCTGACTGTCTCACTTTTATTTTTTTATCCCCTCTTGGACCCCAATACCTCAGCAACCTCCTAACCGATATAGCTCATAACCTTACCTACAAATTGTACTAATACTATCTACCCCCATACCAAATTTCATGAAAATCGGATTAACGGTTTGGAAGTTTTCATCGGACAAACATACATACAAACGCCAATTCTTCCAACTTGCCTCAGAGAACTCGCTTCGCTCGTTCAATAATATTTAAGAAATAAATACGTCTATGTAATTTACAAACAAATGTTGCAAATGCAAATATTTGTTCCTGGTCTGGGTGTCGTGGTACCATAAACCTCGTAGTTCCTGATATCCACGATAGAGGAAACCCTAGTATGGGGTCAGGAATATGTGTATATGTGTTTGGTATGTTGGTTATTTATTGAAGTCAACTTGTGTTAATTGACGTAAGTAACGTTTCACAGCTGTCAATTAATATCGATTGCTCAGTATCTCTACCAGTGGCAAGCGAATTCAAGCTCTATGACCTGCGACTAGTTTCACTGCATTTGGGATGCATGGCGTACCCTTATCCACGCCAACTTCAGTGCATTAGACTTGCAGATATTCTACCGGTGTCGCGGTACGGAACTCGACTGGTGAAATATGGCGGGTATCAGGTAGTATTGAGTCGTTCAGGTTTTATGTTATTTTGTAAAGGGGTTATTTACCTATCCGCAACGTGAAGTTATGCAATGAAAATAAGCGGTGCAGTTTGAATTTAACATTGTTTTTATAACTTTGAAATGCCAGAGATATACTAACTACCTGCATGAATTTGAGCTTCACTTCTGTGAAGTCACAGAAGTGAAAGTAAGTGAAGTGTACTTTCTCACTCATTTGTTCTTAACATTCTTGATGTTTTGTATAATTTTAATATGTATAATATATATATTATAATTTATTAGTATATATTATAGTTTGTTAGTTTAGATTGTATTTATATTTTTAGTTTTATTGGGTACTACCTACCTTGTTTGTAAGGCACGCCTGACCATCTTTCTGCACGCCCAGGATGACTGGTAGATAATGCTATTAGCATTAAGTCCTCCTAGCACTAATGTTTTGTGTGAAAGATTAAATAAATAAATAACTGTGTTTCTTTTTGGTAGCTAGTATATGCCAGATTATTGATCCCAGAGTTATTTGAACTTATCACTCACCATAATTATGACTTTTACAATACACCTCTAGCTAATTTTATCCAGATGAATCTGCCAAATATATAAATAAGTACCAATATGCCGTAAAGAGCAAACTCTGTCATTTTTTTATCCACCATAATTTGCATAAACCGTACGCGTTCATAACCGTTCGATTTAATAGCTTTAAAAAACATCAACACGCCTCAAAAGAGTGACCAGGCGTCTGTCTTTAGCCGGATATTTTTTGTTTTTTTTATCGGGTTCTTTTTTACCAGGAGATTTCTGGCTTTCTAAATAGTTTTGTGGAAAAAACAAGATCTGATTTTTAAAATAAAATGGCTACTTAATAGTTTTGTAAGACTTCAATCATCATCATCATCATCATCAGCCTGTAGAAATCCAATACTAGACATAGGCCTCCCCCCTAGAATGCCACGACGAACGGTCTTGAGCTGCCTCCATCCACCGACTCACCGCGACGTTTATAATGTCTTTAGTTCATCGAGTGCAGGGCTTTCCTCTACTACGTCGTGTCAGTTTTAAGAATTAATTAATTAAATTTAAATTTTCTTCCTTTTGAATTATATTTTATTAACGACCTCTGTGGCGCGGCGAGCAAAGGTTTGCCTGCGACGCATGTGGTTGCGGGTTTGATTCCCGCCTCGGAACAAATATTTGTGTGATCTGCAGATATTTGTTCAGGGTATTCTGGGTATTATTCAATGTATAATAAAAAATATCTATCTATGTTATGTATTGTATTAAGTATATCAGTTATCTAGTACCCATAACACAAGCTCTGCTTAGCTTAGGGCTAGATAATGTTGTGTGAAATGTCCAGCATTTATTTATTTCATTTATTTATTTATTTTTGAATATATTTATGCCTTTGTAGAATAACTGTTAGACATGGAATTATCTTACAAAGAGGGTAGAATAGCTTTACCAGTAACTTTCAAGGAGAGAATATAGTTTTGATCTTATTTATTTTTTGTATCCTAGAGAATTGTTCGGCTTTTGACATTAATCTGGCCACCCCAGCCGTTCTCTTTCACTGATCGCCATCACCATTCACCACAAAATATAAATCAAACCAACCGCCAAACAAAAGAGTCTGTAAATGAATACTTTTTCAATTAAAGCGAGGTTTAATTAAACTGACTGAATAGGGCAATGTTTTTTATCACCTTCTAATACCGATTGACGTTTTTACAGCGGTGTTGATGGGAATATATTATTGATTGTTTTAGAAAAGTGATGGTAAAGTTTTGGAATACAAATTTTTGATTAGAACACTTATGGTAGCTACTTATCGACTGAGTTGTAATCAATAGTAATTTATATTTTGTTCATAATTCATAATTAATTTACTGACTTTTAGTTGAAATAGGTGTTTAATAAGCACTCAAATGAGAGAGAAAGAGAGAGAAGAAAGCATTTTTACTTTTTGTTAAGGCTTTCTATTTAAAGGCATGAAACGTTTATCAAGCTTATGACGTCATTTGGAGGCAACATTCATTCTCTTTCACGTCATCGTTTTTCACCGTAACATGGTTATTATCATTATTAGGTTGTTACTTTAGAAATATATACATCAATGGTTATAGGTAATAGGTCTGATTCTTATTATGTCCAAGGTACAAAGGGCATTTTCGAGCAATGAACTTCGCGGGTATATCCATACCTTTTTTATTAAAATGTTATCAAAGAGATTGTTGCTAAGATATTTTTGTAGACCTTATTTTTTTCGCCAAGCCTAGAAGAATTTGGGAATAGTCATTTAAAAATTAAAAACAAATCTATTTTACTTTATTTAGTCTCATAGTATTTTTAATTCTCGAGATGAAATTGTCATACTTGAACTGATTCTCTTTACAGAGTAGAGAAAGTCTTTTATCATCATCATCATCAGCCTGTAGAGTATCCACTGCTGGACATAGGCTGTCTTGAGCCGCCTCCATCCACCGACTTCCTGCAACGTTTACTCGTCATATCTTGAGAAAGTCTTTGCCTACCTTTAATTAGTGCCGTATACGTAAATGCCGTGATGGTTCCAGCCTAAAGAGGGATCTATACCTTACCATCTCTTCCCGTTGATGTCGTAAAAGCCAAATAAAGGTTTACCAGGCGATGGGTAGCAGCATTCACCTGAATACCCCAACACCAATAATGCGATCACCAATCCACCTGCAAAGTGGTGATTATGGCAAATCCTTCATTCAAAATGGGGGAGGTTTCGTCCAACAATGGACGTCAACGGCTGATGATGACGTAAGTGTCTCTAGGATAGAATGCCCACATTCTAATTATACTGTCCAACTTTAAATACTATCCCAATCAGGAAGCACAATCGCGGTGCTTCATTCGAATATTTTTAAAAAACAAACAGCCCAAAACGGGCGATTTGTCGATACAAATCTGTCGGTTAAACGAACTGCAAAATGTCCATTGGAATTTTTCATGAGTGTACGCCATTTTTCGTTGGAAGTGGGGCCGATCTGATTGCATCATTTTAGCTCAAGAGTAGTGTGGCGATTATTTTACGTCATTTTAGTTTATTTTTTACTGAGATATTTATTTAATTAACCATTTAGATGCTGTATAATATTAGCATGCTAAATTGGCAACTAATAAACAATATTGGTGCAATAATAATAACATCATTCATTGATAATGTTATTAATTGAGGCTGTAGTATATGATAGCACGTACGTCACTCTGCTGATTTCTTGAATGTCCACAACGGACATTCATCGTATTCTTTTTAAACATGACTAAGTTCTCAGAACTGATCATAAGCACTTATTTATATAGTGGTATGTACTCTGTTGCAGAGTGGTAATGAAACTATGTCTCTACTTCTTTTTGCTAAGTTTTAAAAGATATTCATGACGTATAAAAATCATCACTAGCTTTCGGGTTATTGTGGCCCCAGCCAGCCACTTGAAAAACTCGAAATTAACAAACACTTAAAAGTCACCCAGAGTTCACATACAAGTGTAAGAGCAACGAATTAATTATTACTAAGTATTTCTAGGAATGGGCTTCGATTTTTGGAGTGGATTTTTAGTTTGTTTAATGATTAATGGTTAAGGTTCACCCGCGACGCAGGAGGTTGCGGGTTCGATTCCCGCCTCTGAACAAATATTTGTACGATCTGCAGATAATTTGTTCAGGGTGTTCTGGGTATATTTCTATGTATAATAAAAAATATCTATGTATGTAATGTATTGTATTAAGTATATCAGTTATCTAGTACCCATAACACAAGCTCTGCTTAGCTTGGGGCTAGATAATGTTGTGTGTAATGTCCAGCATTTATTTATTTTATTTATTTATTAATCTTTATTTGCTTAACTTTATAATTTGATTAATTTTTAGTCTAGGAACCCGAGATTACTATAATGCAAAGAGAATTTTTAGCCTATGAAAAGTCGTAGGCCGTGGTCTTCGTAGACCTACGAGTTTTCGTAGACTTAAGAATCTTCGTAGACCTGCGAATCTTCGTAGACCTACTTGATAGACCTGCATAGTAGAGTAGGTTTCGTTTTTGTTAAAAAATAAAACAGACAATTGTGAGTCTCATTTGTAATTCAGCAATAAATATACTTTAATATACCGATACTAGATATAACTAGGGCGAATGTGTCTGTATAGTGTCTTTACAAGAACTATGAAATTTAAAGCTTTACGTAATCATTTTAATATTACTACCTATGTTATATGTATGTTATTTAGCTGTTTAATGTTCTCATTGCTTGGGCTCAACACAATACCGACACAAGACTAGCTATTAGTTCAGTCTGTAGGGACATAAAAAAGCCTTTGTTTTGCAAAACGCAGTGTAGTAATTTTTTGGAAAATAGAAATGCTCGTTATGAGAAAATGCGTATTTAATGTGTTGCCTAACAGGTTTGATTGGACTAGTGGTTACTATGATAGCCTACTTGTATAGAACCCTCTTTACGCGAGTCCGACTCGCACTTGATCGGTTTTTCAATAAAATAACTCCTCAACAGTTGACTCAACGACACAAGTATATAATATGACTGGAATAAAGAACATTTAATTCCTTAGATTTTTTGTTATCTTAACTCAGTTTTTTAACGAGGATTACAACCCCAACAATTATCAAAATATTTTCTATACCACTTTTTTTTAAGGTAAACTTATCTACAGACTGGGCTATATGCCCACATGGCCCAGCGCTGTTTGATATGTCACATAAGGATTAAAATTTTCGGTTCGTTAAGGTTGTAACGAATATTTTGCAGTAAAGTTGTTCAAACAATGCGACTGCTCTGGTGGACGCACGCAGTTTGTTTTCTGAATGGCAGCGATTTAGCTCCGGGTGTGGTTGGCCTCAACTTGTTAGCTGATGGTTCGTTTACACGAGGATAGTAGGAGGAACCAGACTGGTAGAGTAGCTGGCCGGGGTTTAGTAAGTTGAGGCTCCATTGCCTGAATAACATTTCGGTTTTGTTTATACCAGAATTTTCTTTTGACAAATCATCATCATCATCATAATCATCAGCCTGTAGAAGTCCACTGCTGTATATATGCCTCATTCTTCGAATGCCACGACGAACGGTCTTGAGCTGCCTCCATCCACCGACTCCCTGCGACGTTTATAATGTCTTCAGTCCATCGAGTGGAGGGCCTTCCTCTACCGCATCGTCCGGTTTGTGGTCGCCACTCGAGAACCTTTATTCCCCAACGGTTATCAGTTCTTTGAGCTATATTGCCTGCCCATTGCCACTTCAATTTGCTAATTATATGAGCTATGTCGGTGACCTTGGTTCTTCTACGGATTTCCTCATTTCAGATTCTATCACGTAGTGAAACTCCTAGCATAGCTCTCTCCATAGCCCGCTGCGCGACTTTAAGCTTGTATATACGGCCAATAGTCCACGTCTCAGTGCCGTAAGTCATCACTGGCAACAAGCACTGATTGTAGACTTTCGTCTTGAGGTATTTGGCGTTTGACAAATACCTCAAGTGAAATTAATAAATAGTTAAAAAAATCGGAAATCTTTGCAAGGCCTCTTTAAAACCTTGCATTTATGATCCACCAAACCCACACATACTCATGTATTATTCGTATAACACAGTTTTTTGTGCCATCTGGTATAGTAAAATAAACTACCAGTAATTTTGTACAAGTAGTTACTATTTGTTAGTTTTGTCGAAAGAATACTCCACTAGACCAATTCACTTGCCAAATCTGTACCATTCAAACTTGGCTTGCAGAGGCCACAGCTGTAAATTGCAACGCGCATGCGTGCTCATACCCCGTAGTCAGCTGACGCCCACAACGATTTTAATATTACGTAGTGTGTGTGCGGTTTTGGAAGTGTGCGTAACCCGACAACACAAAAGGAATCGGATGTGGAAAGTGGATGGGGCATGCGTTCTAGTGTTATGTGGAACTGTGCAGGCCTGATTTTAGACTGTTCAACTGAGATGTATAGGACCGTCTTAAGTTTTCAGTTTTCCAAGAAGGTACATCATTTAAAGTGCGCCAAAATGTGCTTTTTAAGAGTGTCGCCAGATAGGACTTCAATAAGATGCGTCTAGTCTAATGCCGAGATAAATAGACGTTACTTAGTACGTTCTAATGCTTAGCATTGTCCCTATCACTCTTTAACACGCATGTTTTAACATTTGAGTGACAGTAACAGGGACTGTTCTAAGCATTAGTACGTGCTAAGTAACCTGTATTTATCTCGGCCTGATACAAATACACGTCCCTCTACCGCTTTTACTTAGCACTTGACACAAGCATGACGTTTTAAAATCGTCCTTGTGGTTACGGATTGTTTTTTTTTGACGTAATGAAATAGTGCGGTGTTCAGTTTTAGATAAGGCGCACTCTTAAGTCATATGGCATAAATGCTAAGACTTTTCCAACACATAGAAGTGGTACTCGACACTTGACATGTCCACTTGTTTTCCTCATTTCAAGGCGTAACTCGGTTCTGAGTCAAAGCTCCTTTGTCACACTCTCCGTGAATGAGAGAGAGCCACGATCAATATTTTGAGGTCCGCACGCTCAACTTATGAAATTTTTAGTAGCTAACGTTACGGTTCCGTCGTGTGATTAATCCAAGTTCGAAATATTAAAAGATTTTCAGACGTCATCGCATATTTGATGCATTGATTTAGTATTTATTTGGACCCATGATTTAGCTAGGCCTACATGGCGTGATTTTTTATTATTCAGTGTTTTCTACCTCAAAATTTTTCAAAACAATGAAACAAATAGTTTAGTAAAGTAGTGTTTTGGCATTTTTGAAGAAATAGCACTCGATTTCTGAAAGTGATTTCAGTTTTTTACTGCAAAGTAGTACCTATTATACAGAGATACAGAGCGTCTAATATTAATTTACTATCGCTGCTCCTACGACGTCTCTACACATACATCTAAATTTTACTACATACATAAAGAGATGCATTTAATAAACAAACAGGGTAAAATTAAAGTATAAGTGCACACAATGACAGCAAGCATGTTACGACAAAAGCAGAGAGAAGAAAAAGAGTATTATATAGACAAACCAAACCAGAGTACCAGAACCAATTTTTACATGATCAAGTTATTTTAAAAGGTGCGGAAAATATACTCATGCATTTTCCAGAACCACCAAGTTACCATAGAAGTAGGAAGTTGGTAGTAATATCTTTAAAGTCAACTATTTTTAGAAAACTTTTAAACGTGATCAGTGTAAAATTTGGAATTCTGGTAACTCCTCTCAACCAGATGTTTCAAAAGGATCTTTGTGATTTCAATAAATAAACCCCTATTGACGTTGGCTTTACTGTAATGGTTTGTCTATAAATATTTTGAAGAAATATAGACAGATAGATTATGTGAACATATAAGGCAAAAAAACATGAAGAAAATAAACAAACAGTTTTCGGAATATTGTGCGAGTGTGGTTTGAAATTTCCAAAATAAAATAAAATGAAACAGCAAATTAAATAATAAAAAGAGAACAAAACGAAAGTTAAATAAATTTAGATTTCCTTCAATTTCTGAGTGGAACTCAATTTGGATACATTCTTTTGATTTCGTTTGAATGGCTTTCATAAATTGTAAAATTCGTCGTATTTTGAGACAAATTCAACATGAAAATTGAAATTGTTTCAGTAAATTAAATCCAAAAAAAAACATGTTAATATTTTCAGCCAATTGGTAACTGAAAAATAACTTTATAAATCAATTAATACAACAACCATTCTTATTAGTCTGATACTTGAGTACCTCAGAGTCCCTCGCCTAGTGGCAAGACTCACCTGAAACTAAAGAAATTAATCATTATTATTATATTATACACCATAAAAACACAGAAGTAGATAACTAGAGTTTTGTATACCATAATTATCATTATTTTCAATCAATCAACCGATTAAAATGCTCTTTACATTTATGTCCACTTAATTTGACTGTAGTTATTTCTCTATTATAAAGAGTGGTATCTCCTATATTATTTGTATTTTGGTTCATTGACTCGGTCTATCAATCATTGAGCTCTCGATATTACTATCTAAATCCCATCGGCGACGAGGATGGGAAAAACACTTTTCCCAACTCAAGATTCAAAATGATCCTTGTGATTTGATTTTAACTGTGAAAAAATGTAGCCTATAGTTTAAACCTACCATAATCAAGTTGCTGAAAGATTCAATTAAATATAGGTTTTATAGGGTTTAGGTTAATTCACACGATATGCAATACACTCCTCGGAGGTATCTCTATGACAGGCGCCCCACGTTGGGTGCCAGTTACAGAATTTAGGTTTTATCACACGAAAGACAAATGCACTCCTCGGAGGGAACTGTATAGTTTTCATAAAAAAAATGGGCAAATAAACATTGTGCCATTCCCGTTTCAATGACCAACGACACGCTGAGACGCAGCATCCAACGCTGCGAAATGGCCAACAAATACTTTGAGAAGCCGTTTGCACGCTGGGAAGTCATCAAGGAGCTGAGTCAAGTGACCCGAGGATCGTAGTCCTCGCGAGTTGAGCCAGGGCGATGAAGTTAATGCTTGAGACCCTTACCTGCAGTTCCCACACAGGTCAAACTATAGGTGTTTTTTTTTCGATGTGGTCTTAAATTATGCACGCTTGCCTAGAATTAACCAATTCACTCTCGTCTTAGAACATCGTATATTATACTATTCCGGAAAGACTGGCAATGAGCTGGCAATGAGATCTATGTCCTTAGCAGTTCGCATTATGAATGTATATTGGAATCGCTTCGTGCGCAAGGGATTGATTGGTGTTTCAACCATCAACTCCCAGATGAAACCAATTTAATAAATAAGGGCAGATTTGACTTTGTGACCGCAGCAGATTGCATGGCCGTGCCCCAATTAATGCGAAATCAATAATAGCGATTAATACAGCACTGGTGGATTACCGCATCCGTTTTGCTGACCACAGTACATGCGATCCAATCTAGGGTTGTTGTTGCTCTAATAAATACATAAATAAATGCTGGAAATTTCACACAACAATATTTAGCCCCAAGCTAAGCAGAGCTTGTATTATGGGTACTAGATACCTGATATACTTAATACAAATACATTACATAGATAGATATTTTTTTTACACAAAGAAAAATACCCAGAACACCCTGAACAATTATCTGTAGATCGTACAAAAATTTGTTCAGAGGCGGGAATCGAACCCGAAACCACCTGCGTCGCAGGCGAACCTTCGCCCGCCGCGCCACAGAGGTCAACGAATAATAGTATATGTAGTAGGTAAAATATTGAAGTCGAGTTATGCTAATCTGAGCTTTATAAAATTAATACAACCAGTACTATATATTTTTATGAGATATTTGTAGAACGCCGAGAAAAATATTAATTTGGCACATAGGTAAACTCCGCTCCCTCGCAATATCCATCACGGGACTATTTGCATAGGGGGTGATAAATCTAAGAAAGAAATCTTATATGGAGAGATATTGGAAGTGAAGGCAGCAATGTATCATAGCGGTTTCATTTGTTGACATATTGCCCCAAATTTGGAGCATTTGAGGAAGAATTTTTCAATTTTGTGAAAAGCAAACAAGGGCACTTTGCGGCTGAAAAAGTTTAGAAGGGGTGAAAAATGATCAGCCAGCCATGTTTTTAAATATGTTGATTATGGGAGGTACTTTATTAAAGTTTTTCTATATTTCTTTACTAATATAATGTTTGTTCAATTAAATAATATAAAAACACCACCAACACGATACGGCAGGTAAGTATAAAAACCACAGGTAAAATATAACTGAAATATTGCCACGTTCCTTCGCGCAAATATGCAACATTGTGAGATGCCAGAACTGTTCATTTCACATCGAAAATTCCAATTTGATATCGAAAAATTGTTGTAAATTCACACAACTTTTATGTATTCTCGAATAGAACGCGATTTAAATTTTCATTCACGTTTCTTTTAGGAATTTTAATTCAAAGGTGCTTTATGCGAATCGAAAACACAGTTTTTTCATTTGATTATTAGGAATAAAAATTTTGTTTGAACAAATTATGCAGGGACAAAGCTATATTTGTAGAAAGATATTTTTACATAATGTACCTTTGAGAAAGTATTATGTAGAGTTCCGAAGCCAAATAGCAAAACTAAAACCCTTATACGTCACATCCTTCCGCTTGTACTTCTTTGTGTCTGTCTGTATTTCCGTTCGTAGGTATGTTCTTCAAACAATTTTATTTTCATCATTATCATCATCAGCCTGTAGAAGTCCACTGCTGGACATAGCCATTAGAATGCCACACGCCTCCATCCACCGACTTCCTACGACGTTTATAATGTCTTTTTAAAGCTGTTTTTTTTAATACTCTTAAAATACCTGGCTTTGTAGTCAGCTAAAATAAATGATGTAGGTATTTTTGCTATATACGTGCCCAAACCAACAGAGCGTGCCAATACATATTCTATATCTCGTATATATTATTCCTTGAAAGCCCGCCATCCGTACATATATCACTTAATTATAAATATCTACGCAATTTCGCTTACGTATTACTTTGATCCTAAGGCAGCTGACTGATATTTGCCGACCTTCATACTTACTTAGCAACGTAAAAAGAAAGGTAAAATTTATCTGCTGAATAGCTGAAACGTAGCTATTTTTAAAGTCCTTAGCTGTACTTTGTTTAGGAAAACTGTTAGCCATCTTGTGATATTTTTTCATTTTATTTATTTATTAATTAGCAGATCTTCGTAGAGATCTTTGAATGTTTTTATTGTTGCGTCTGTAAAACCGGTATTATAAGGTTTTTCATTCAAATTTTTAAATAGTTTATATCTAAGGATTGGACGGAATTAACTTCACTGACGAGTAAAATGACCCAATATACAATTCTGTTCTTCTATTAGGGCATAGTAACATACATATATCATAGTAACATATTATACATATGATAGCAACATAAATATATCAATATTTATTTGTGTCCACCCATACTGAATTAATACTGATAAGTAGAAAAGACTTGTAACAATTTTGTTTTATTTTGATTAGGTTTACTAAGGCACCTAAGAGACTACGCCAGGGTATTGGCAGCAGCATCCATCTGAGTACTTGACACCAACACTGCAATCACCAATCCACATGCCTAGTGTGGTGATTATGGCAAATTCCCCTTATCAATGATGATGTCTTGTCAAACAGTGAAGATCTAACCGGCTGATGAAGAATACAACTCCTATAGGTTTTATTTTTCATGCTTAACAATTAAATGCCATATGTTTTTGTGTGTCATTATGTGTAACCGCGTTAGGTATTTTTAAATCTGTAATGTTATTTTTATTATTAAATAAATTTGAACTTTAACATATATTTTAATCAGCATTTTAACATTCCTTACGTGACAGGACCCTACTTACTTGCCCTATACAAACCAATTTTAAACAAAGCCAGCAGCCAGATATCGGCTTTGAACATCTCTTTCTCTCTACGTACTGGGCTTTTACAACAATTATAGTTAACACAATGTAATAGTGTTAATGAAATCACGTCATGTCAACACGCTATTCCATTGTTTATATTCACACATCTGTGCCTCGCTCAGCTAAGGTGGGTACCGAACCTAATTGTAAAGTTATTAATGAGAATTGAGAATACCCGCCCGTAAGTTGGGTACTTAGGCCTATCATAGCACATTACGGTATATTATTTCACGCAGTTTCACTCGATCCTACGAAGATTGTTCTCCCGTGAATACCATCCAAATGGTATTGTTATTATTACAAATTAACTAGCCGAATTCGGGCTTATGATCTCAATTTAGTAAATTAACATCCAACTTGGCTGGTTGGTTTAAAATTAACTTATTTAATACAGATGAATGTAATTGTGTCTCCTATTGTTTTAGCTTTACGTTTTGTGTAACATCACGCCAACTATTTTCACTTCGCAAAGATAAAAGTTAAATTCTATTATATTTTGAAATTCAGTAATTGCTGCTACGACGTGGTTTGCCCGGCCTAAGAATATACCCCTCTGTCTCCTCCCCTGGATATCGTAAAAATTAACTAAGGGATTACACCAGGGAATGGGCAGCAGCATCCACCTAAATACTCAACACCAATAATGCGATCACTTATCCGCCTGCCGAGCGTGGTGGTTATAACAAATCCCCCCATTGCAGTCTATGGAGGAGGCCTCATCCAACATTGGACTCAATTTCATTGGATTGTCGGCTAGTGAAAAATTGGTGCTAATTGGATATCTAATGAAGTTGATGTGAGACGAACTCCTGGCTCTCTTTACTTATTTTTAATGGCTTTGATAATTATTGTTGTCAAATCTTAAAAATATACCACTTATGTTGAAAAATTTATAACTTTCAAGTTCTGGAAACGTGTGCTCATGTCCTTGGTTAGTTGGAGAATATTTTATAAGTATAAGTAACTTACTTCAAAAGCAACATTTCTTGAAAATTATTGAAGACAAATCTATTTTAAAGTTAACAGCAACCACTCAAAATTTAGCTAATAAAACCAATTCCGAAATCACCGAACGTAAAAAAAACATTATTCCTTTTATTATCCTGTATTACAGTGAAGAACGTCGGCTTAGAGTCCAATTTTTATACGGATCTAATAAACAAGAGAATTATTAGTACTCTGGCTAGATTACACTGAAATGTGGGGCGATAACGGAAACACAAGACATTGCTATAAATCAACTGCATTAGGTACAGAGGTGTTGATAATGAGACAATACAAACGTAGATCATTCAAAACATAAATATCCAACTCCAGTTGCAAGGATTACCTTACCTATAAGATTTGAGAGCAGGTGGGAAATATTCAGTAGTATATGTGATAATTGTGACTGGCAGATGTTTAATATTGTTTTCGTATTTAGGAAATCTTTCAAGGAATAGATTGGTTCGAACCTCTTGAGAAACATATGTATTATGAAATCACATTTTGATCGCAGTTTCCTGTTATCATACAAGGATCAAAAACTACGCGACCAGCAAAGAAAATCTTCCGTGACGTCACAAAGCCCGGGTATTCGTTATCTCCAACATCCCCATTAATTACACGACTTTTGATTCTGTAACAGTTTTCTTTTATCCTCAGCCCGGGTTTTTCGCAAGCAATTTATTTTAGTCTGCTGACTGTGAATTTTACTTACAAATCGGGTGGGGTGGGTCTCAAACAACAAAGAAGTAAGGCCTTGTCCACTAGGGCACATTTGGGGCCCTGTTTTGGCATGGAATACTCAGTAATATTGATATCAACTTACATATATATATTTGGGGTTTTTGCCAAAAAAACGATCTTGCTAGGTCTCATCTCTGGGAAAACGTATGTTTTCAAGGTCACCCATGTACTAAATGTATAATCACGTCAAGTGTGCTATCATATCTACTTTTTTCTGCTTGGCGGTAAGACTACCCATTGTTTATCATATCAAGTTTTTTTTACTTATATTGAATTGTTATGTTAATGGTGTGCCATAAATTATTTTCTAGCTATCTATTCATTTATTTTGTTATCTCATACAAAACTCGTAAATACTTACTTTACAATCAAATCATGATTGGTTAAGCTAGACTGATTCCTTGTTTATTGAATTAAAGTAAAGTTGTACAGTTTTCACCACGAGTCGTGAGTACGATGTCACGTGTCATAGCGACGTATGATTGGTGATGACAGTCAAACGTCGACCATTGGCTATTTGCGCCTCCCACTCCGCTATTCCGTGCCCACGGCAACTGTATGTACACCTAATATACCTACGTTCTTTGACATCACAGCTCCAACAAAATGGAAAGTACTCTATCTATCTAGTGTAGTGTAGTATCTAGCGTAGGCTGATCCTTAATCTCAGTGGTAGTCATGATAATATCGCGGTTTGTGCACTGGTGTGAACAAGACCTTACTTATTTACGTAAATAGTACCAGGACCGGGAGCTCGGTTTAGTTCTTATCTTCTCGGGAGAATGGGCACACGCGTGCAGCGAAACTATGGAATAGAGTGACATGCTTTTTGGGACCATTTCCAAGCCAATGAGGAAACCATTGAATGTGGTTGAATATTTTTGATTGAATTTTAGATCGGGCTCCCAGAAATCTTTATGATATGAGATAAACGTCCCATTATATCCCATAAATGAATATTATAAATGTGAAAGTTTGGATGTTTGGATGTTTGTAAATATAATTTTTGGATATCTGGATTACCGGAATTTATCCAATACCAGCCACTCACATACAGTAGCAAATGGCAATGGGAAATGCAACAATGGGGATCATTTTGACAGCCTTAGCGTTGTCTAAATATTTTGAAATATAAAAGGAGGAATATTTAGATCGAGAAGTTTCCCCTATTCTAGTTTCATAAGATTTAGATAGCGCTAAGGTTGAAGTCTCGTCTTTCCAATCTTTCTATACGGAGCTGAGACGTGGACATTGAGGCTGAAAGATCGTAGAAAGATCGATGCACTGAAAATGTGGTGCTGGAGGCACCTGCTGAGAATTCCCTGGACAGCGCGCCGTACCAATGTATCGATTTTACAAGAACTTAAGATTAAAGAAAGATTATCGTCGACTGTTCAAATACGAATTTTAAAGTTCTTTGGTCATGTAACACGCAATGAAGGCTCAATGGAGCGTCTTGTAGTGCAAGGCAGGATGGAGGGTAAGAGACCACGGGGTCGCTCTCCCACACGGTGGTCAGACCTTATAAAGTCCAGCACACAAACTTCCATGACCGAATGTTCTCGCAATGCTGCTAATAGAGCCGAGTGGAGACGCATCGCAAGAGCCGCCACCCAAGCAAGACCTACTTAACCACGACCACTCTGTTAAGAGTGTACGACTAAGAAGAAGAAGAAGAGAAGGTTGCCAAAATGATCCCTATTGTTGCGTTCGCCATTGCCATTTGCAAATGTAATTGGGAAGCAGGCAAGCAGCAGGCTGCAAGAGTAGTTTTTTGTTAGTTTTGCTTTCACGGTAAAACGCCTGGATAAATTTTGATGAAATTTGGTAGGTATATTATACAGATAGATCAAAACAATATATAATATACATAATAAATGATTTAAGGGGCCAGAGATAAAGTAACACTTTGGATAAACATAGTTATACCATAGGTATGAGGGAGAGAGATTACACTTTGATAGACATTAAACCAATCTACTTTAATAACACTGCTTCAGTAGTGTCCTATATGTGCCCTATAAATCTATTGGAGTCATCAAGTGTCATAGAGACACAGATAGAGACATAGAGACTTACATAGAGACATAAAGACATACATAGAGACTTCTCAGCCTCAGTTAACATAACACCCAACAGTCACATAAGTAGCCTTTAAATAAATTAAATAAGTCTTGATCTCACAGTTAGGATTCCCTTTGTCATGGGTATCAGGAACTACGAGTACCATGGTACCGTAACACCCAGACCCAGAACAAGTATTTGCAGATCATACAATTTACCCCGCAGCGGGAATCGAACCCGTAACCTCTTGCATCTCAGCCGGCTACTCGCCCGTTGCACCACAGAGGTCGTCAGTTAAAATATCATAAAATAGATCCTTCTAAAGAACGTCTAAATGAAGATTGTTTTGTGAAAAAAAAATATGTACCTAAATAGGACCATTGAATCATAAATTTATTTATTGATGATTCATTGAACACATCGAGAGCAAGTGACAAAGCACTTTCGTAAGTGGCAACAAAATTGATTATCAGAAACCACTATAGTGCACCCCTTGATTGGTTCATATGTGTCAATGGCCAATAATAGATGATTAAGTTGGTGACATTGTCCTGCCATCTGCCGGTTGCTAAGTGACACTATTCAATCAGGACAGTTGACTAAATTCTGAGAAACTGGAAATCGGTCTTATTTCTACTGTTAGTCAAATAAGTACATGCACCCCGTCAGGGCGCTGCAATTTGGAGTCTTTAGTTCTTTTGGATCTTAATTAAGAAACGAAATCGATCTAGAACTCAGTATTTACGGGTTCTACGAGTTAAATATTTTGGAATATGAAAAATTTATATTTTTGAATTTATTGTGTAAAGTTGAAAACACGATATGTAAAAAAAACCTCGATAGTTTTATTTGATGAAAAATCCTTGTTTCGCGTTTTGAATGAGATCTCAGGAACCCTACGGTATTTTAACATAAATTTTACTACAACAAGTAGGTAATAACTATTTATTCTAATGCTAAAACCAGTTTTTTGATAAACACTTTATTTTCGCACTAATAAACATAAAACTACTGATGAGATGGCACGCGGGTTATCGTTTGCGTTAAAGAGGGAGCCTAAATTGTATTATAGTGCCCTCTATTAAAAATTACAGGACAACTTATGTTAGTTAATTAAAATACAAGTTAAAGTAATTTAAAACAATGAACTAATCACAACAGTAGAAATAAGTGTAGGTAAGTCAAAAGTTCTGATACCCACGACACAAAGAATCCTAGTGTGGGATGGACTATGTATGACTGTTAAGTGTTGTTATGTTATTAGATAGATTAGCAACTTGTTATTATATAAATTAGCCATATTATGAGCGGCCTTATCGCTCAAGGTACATGTAATAAATTAATTAGCTAGTTGTAGAGCTTGAACCTCGTGACCGATAGTTATTCTACGGGGTAGTTATTTACGGGGATTCTCCAGGGTTGTTATTCACGGGATAGACTAGGGTAGCTACCACAGTAGCTACCGTCTGACATCTGTACTAAGCATTCAACTAAGCCATGGATTTCGAATGCAAATACATTCATCAGTGTTAATGCATGAAGCGATCGGTCTGTCGTGTCATGACAGCTTTGATATAAATCAAACTGGATTAAAATGGTTTAGGGCGATGATAAGAAAAGGGATGTTGCTTAAATATATTGATTGATTGATATTTTAAGATAGTGTACAAAAAGCTAGTCAAGGTTATCTGCGAGATGAAAATGTTCAAAAAGCTTTACATTTATTTGCGCCACTTATCTGTAGAGACTAGAACATGCTTAGGCTGCGTCCCCAGTAGGCAAACTGTTCGCCACCGACTGAATGAGCCGCAAATTTGTGGCGAACTAAAACTATTTCGCCGCCGACTGGTACCGGTTTTCCTGAGAGTTGGCCGCCCATTAGGCCAATAGGCCAGTTCGCGCGCGAAACGCTGCAAACTGCGTAGTGAGCGCAAAACTAGCAAACTGTGAACACTCCATTTCAAATATATGGAAGGGCGTACTAAACTGATACGCCGCTAACTCAGTCGGCGGCGAACAGTAGCCTACTGGGGACGCAGCCTTATACATACCGAGAAAACGACATGTGAGTATATTGAATTAATGGCCACATTTTATGGTATTCGTTTACATTTTACGCCTACCAGAGACGTCCACTGCTGGACGTTGCTTCCCCCATGAAATACAATGGGGGGAATTACCATAATCACCACGTTCGGCAGGTGGATTGGTGATAGCAGTATTCATATTGAGCACTCAGATTGATGATGCTGCCCATTCCCTGATGTAATCCCTTAGTCAGCTTTTACGAAATCCACGGGAGGAGATGGAGGGATCTATTCGTGGGCTAGACACACCACGGCATAGCTAATAATTGAACTAATAATTAACATTAAATTTGATTGGAAACTTCATTATGGCAATGTCTGTAATCAACTTAATCAATTGCAAATGCGCTTTGCAAACTATGTAGTGTTACGAATGAGTCAGCGGTATTCGGTATGTTTGTTGCGTCGGTCCTACGTTACGGCATAATATTTTGGGGGAACTCTACAGAAAAGTTAAAAGTTTTGAATAGCATAAAAGCGCTGTGTAAGAGCTATTTGCAGTTTAAATAAAACCGGTCAAGTGCGATTCGGACTCGCGTGGAGAGGATTCCGTATATGTTGGCTACCGTAACCACTGTACCAATTGAACTTATACTTGGGCAAATTGATATAATACATTTTATCTTTATAAATATACTTAGTTGATTGAAAGATTTAGGATTTTTGTTTAGGTTTTTCAGTAAACTGTCACGATATGCCACTGTGTGTATAAGTGTCATGATTGTGTATCATACGTGTATATACACATATGATACA
The DNA here is from genome assembly GCA_951392215.1 of Epirrita christyi. Classification (NCBI taxonomy): domain Eukaryota; kingdom Metazoa; phylum Arthropoda; class Insecta; order Lepidoptera; family Geometridae; genus Epirrita; species Epirrita christyi. The sequence continues at coordinate 5,821,984 of OX595851.1, forward strand.
CATACATTACACTTATACATACAGTGTCATTTGTTTGTTTACAAAAATTGTCTAAGATTAAAAATCAGAGTTTGTATTACCACCTAATATACCTATAGAAACCTAAATAACTACTTGCATTTCCTAGATTCCGTATGTTTTTCAAAGTTTTAGGCTCTTCATTTTCAGAGTTAGGGTGAAAATGTTGGGTTCATATCTATGAGAGCAAATCTATCAATAGATCTTTTAGTCTTACTTATCAAAATCGGTTCATCCATTACAGTACGTGTTGAGTAGGTATGCATAAAAAGCACAAATAAACATCATTTTTGTACCGATTGGATGTAATATGATAAATAAGTTACCAATAACTGCCATTAAGTAAAGGAAAAAAATAAATTTAAAAGTCAAAAGAAACTTTGCTGTTAACAGCTTCTCGAGTAAATCATTTACCTTAAAGCCTTCAATTAAAATCAACAGTTTACAAACAAAATAAGTAATTCAGATTTAAATAACGTGACTACACAAAAGCAAAGTATAGAAGAAATAACAGTTACAATAACATTCATAAGTTTCACTCAGTGCTCTTGTACACAAGGGGCAAATTGCTAACGGAAGAGGCAACTGTAGCCGTCAACGCATCAGCGGCAGCCGTCGAAATAGCGACGCTTGCAGTTGTTTGCAGCAGCTAGATGGCTGCCGCAGAGCTTCGATGTTGACATGTCAACGGCTGCCGGTGATGCGTAGACGGTTGCCGCCGACGCGTCAACGGATGCCGCCGATGGGTGCAGTTGCCTCTGCCGTTGACGATGTCAACGGCACAACCAGACACCAAATTAATGTATCGCATGAAACGATATTAAACCTTCAATTCAGTGCGTGACAGCTCAAACTAAAATTGTCAAAAATATACCCTCAGCGCTGGCAGGTACCCAAACATGTCAAATACCTTAGGTTTGCAAATCATAAAAGATTATGGCAAATTCAATAAAGAAGACCTATGTCCTAGTTAATGACGATGAATTTTATTTACTTGCATCAGAGCCATATTGCATGCAAGACCAGTGCGAGAAAGCTCATATTATATTGAAAACCGATTTCGAGTGACACAGGCCTGGAAAAGCCCTATTTAACGATACCTACCCCCCCCCTCCCTTTTGGAATAAATATTTCGACAATCAGTCGTGAGTGCGAACTCCATCGGGCAATTAACGACATTTGCAATTCCAAATCTACCACCGGCGTCGTTACAGCCGAGAAAAATTACCGAGGGCAAAATTACCAAGTGAAAAATTACGAAGATAAAAAAATAAATATAGACATTCACGAAGAAAGTAGGATGTCTACCGGCGCTTACAGTAGTGCTGTTCGGTATAATACAAAGCGGAAGTACTACCACCGTACCTATTTCTGCCGCCAAGCAGTAGTGTTCGCATTGCTGTGTTTCTGTTTGAAGGGTACGGGTACCGGTGACAAGACTTTTCATCTTTATGTCCCAAGGTTGGCAGCGCGCGTGTGATGCCTCTGGTGTTACAGGCATCCATAGACTACGGTAACTGCTTTCCATTAGGCCAACGCTGAACGCCAGCGCACGTGGCAGGCAGGGTCATAGAACTTGGGACCATCCAAGATTATAAATCTTGTTTACACAATCAACAGCAATGTGCTGTGGTGTTCATGTGTCTGGCTTATGAAAAGACTCCTCCGTCTCCTCCTATGGATTTCATAAAAGCTGACTTGGGATTACACCAGGAGATTGGCAGCAGCATCCACCTGAGTAATCACCATAACTGCGATCACCAATCCACCTACCAAGCGTGGTGATAATGGCAAATCTCCATTGCATACTATAGAGGAGGCCTCGTCCAACAATGTACGTCTAAAAGCTGCTGATGTGTGTACACAAACATCTATGTACAAATTCACCTACTAACAGCTCATTGTGAAGTATATCTAAGTAGAATTAATGAACTAGCTAGAGTAGGTACATCGTATATTTCAGAGACCGTAGCGTAGTCCGAGTTTTAACAAGGCTTGAGGTTATCAAAGTGCCCGCTAGGGGCACTCATTAGTGTCTCCATACAAAATACGTGTACGAAACCATACATCAAAGTCCATTGTTTTTAGGGTTAACAAAAAAGGCTAAAAGGCCCTAAAAATGCAGCAGTAGAAACATTATAGCATCACTCTCGTTTCTGTCTGTTATGGAAGACAGAAAGCCTTCGAAAAAAAAATTATATATTGAACTTATCACGGACGTGTAACGTTAACAAACGAATTCTAATTTTGGGGGCAAATTATAAAATTAGATAACAAACTTTGTAAAGTGACGCATCATATTTATAAGACGCATCTCTGGCTATGAGAAATGCTTTTTTTTATAATTTTTAATGTATAATTTAAAAGATAAGTTATAGTTTATAGGAAACCTAAACGAAAGTCTCTAATATCCCACGGGAAACGGAAAATATTACTTATTATACTATAGTAGTCAACTTGTGTTGTGTTACTATGGTAGTCTACTTGCACGGAACTCTTCCTATGCGAGAAATTGAGTGGTTTAAAAAAAATGTGGTTTCAATGCTCGTGTACGCTCAATGCTATAAGACGACCTCGGTGGCGCGGTGGGCGAGTAGCTGGCTGAGATGCGGGAGGTTGCGGGTTCGATTCCCGCTGCGGGACAAATGTTTGCATGAACTTCAAATATTTGTTCCGGGTCTGGGTGTTAATGTTACTCGTAGTTTCTGATACCCACGACACAGGGAATCCTAGTGTGGGATCTAGACTACTTATGTGACTGTTGGGTGTTATGTTATGTATATTATGTACATAACCACGCTAAACGCCAATGTAGTCGTATACTTGTTTTTGCGTCTAGTTTAATACTGTACGCCTCTCCAACGGTTTTACTTGGCACTTCACATCCTTTGTTCTCATATCATAAGGTCGACGGTCGAAAACAGTTCGTCTTTTTACGGATTATAGAATATTTTATTTTGATGTAATTAAATAGTGGGACGTTCTGTTTTAAATTACACACACTCTACATACTAGTAAGCGCCGGTAAATAGAAGCGGGAAACCTGCTTTCATTGTTAATACAGCCGTCGACGTAAAAAGAACAAAGTAAAAATCACCGACAGAAGAGTGAATTTTTCGCTAACTTTAAAAATGAATTACGGCAGCAAACGTGACTTTAAAATGTACAATTCACTTAAAATTCTCAAATACCTTCTAATTACGTTTATTCTTTGCCAAGTTGTTTCTCGGCTCGACTATTTTCCAAAAGTTTTATCTGTTGCGAATATTTTATGAGTTGATTATGGGTTAATGAGGTGTTGGAGAAGGATTACCTGCAACAAAAGAAAGGGTTGATTAAAACATTTATCAAAGTAGACAGCATTCACAGAGATTAGTTAGAATAAGTATTTAATTTTTAATATTTAATTAAAATCAAATGCTTTGCGCTCTGGGCATAACACATCAAGATCATCATCATCATCATCTCATAAAATACATTGGGAATTACCATAATAACCACGCCTCGCAGGCGGATTGGTGATCGCAGTATTCGTATTGATTAGGTACTCAGGTGGATGCTGCTGCCAATCCCCTGCCCCCCAATTACAGTGGCAAATGGCAATGGGGAACGCAACAATGGGGATCATTTTAGAAGCCTTAGCATTATTTAAATCTTATGAAACTTCACGAGGGGAAACTTCTTGACCTCAATATTCCTCCTTTCAAGTTTCAAAAGATTTGGACAGCGCTAAAGTTGCCAAAATGATCCCCATTGTTGCGTTCCCCATTGCCATTTGTTACTGTAATTGGGGGGCTGGTGTTATCCCTTAGTCAACTTTTACGACATTCGCGGAAGGAGATGGAGGGGTCTCTTAGGCCGGATACACCATGGCCACACATTTAGATTGACATATAGAATACCTGCTTTGCTTATCAAGTAGTATAAAAAAAAAACTTCTGTACCAAAATTCAGTGTCCTGGAGAATGACGCGGGTGACCCTATTTATAATGGGTCTCTTTTCACTGTGGTACGCACAATCATAGGAATATATACGTCACTAGTGGTGACCTAATCGCCGCCATTGCTTATCAACGACTAACACTAACATAGGAAAATATTGAAAGCAGATAATATTTTCGATCTGCAAACCGATCTGAATTCTCATAACATCGGCTGCAATGCGGTACGCTCAGAGACGGCAGGGTCACAGGGTTATTGAAATAGCTGGTGCATTGTACGTACAAGAGCAAAAATCCACAAACATCCTAAGCAGAGTTCTATTTCATTTTTGTGTCGATCCAAATATTTAAGCTCCAAAAATGGTGGTCAAACACATCTCATCTATCTAGGCTAGGAAAGGTTATCATATAGGCTAGGAAAGTAGTTTCGATCAAACTGTCTGGCTCGTATTAGAGAAAAAACCTGTTTGATGTCTATCCATCTTAATGGCTCAGTACCGCCGCCTTATAAGGCTGCGTCCCCAGTAGGCAAAACTATTCGCCGCCGACTGAGTTAGCGGCGTATCGGTTTGGTATTGCTTTCCATATATTTGAAATGGAGTGTTCACAGTTTGCTAGTTTCGCGCTCACACTACGCAGTTTGCAGCGTTACGTGCACCTACTGTCTCAGTGGGCGGCTGACTCACAGGAAAACCGGTTCCAGTCGGCGGCAAAATGGTTTTAGTTCGCCGGCGTAGTGAGTACAGTTTGCTGAACTGTGGATTCAGTCGGCAGCGGCAGCTCGGAACAGTTTGCTAGCGACACCGGCAAATTGATCAGAGTGTGCCGCTGACTCGAATTTCAGTTCGCCACAAATTTGCGGCTCACTCAGTCGGCGGCAAACAGTTTGCCTACTGGGGACGCAGCCTTATTGTATGATTGACTTTTACAACATCCACGGAAAGAGACGGAAGGGTCTATTCTTAGGCCGGCCACACCACGGCAAATGTATCAAGCAGTATGTACCTATATGATATTTCTGGTCAAGTATGAGAAGGGTTATATTTCAGTGCTGTTCGCTGTTCGCATGGTGTGACTCAGGTGTCTTACTTTACCTGTGGCACGAAAGTAGGAAAACAAGGCCGTGTAAAGGGCCATATTGAATGGGAAAGGAATATTTCCCGGCGGATCCGCGATTGAAAATAATCGGCCCCTCGACCGGCGACTTTATCATTGAATATTTTGCAAATAACAATCTGCGAGATGATAAAGAGAAATAAAGGTTTTTGTGGTTTGATTTAAATTTATTTTAGCTGTAGGTATTTTATGGCGAAGTGATTCAATACAGTAAAATAAGGTTTTTGTTGAAAATGTATTTTTCAAAACAAGCAAGAACATTTCGTCAAAACGAAATGTTCTTGATGATGATGATGATTATGAAATTAACTTTTGAAACTATCATGGTTATTAACATAATTATCACTAGAAACGGGATATTTACCATGATTTTTGAGTTTTGTTGATTCCCGATATTTCGGCACAGTTTCATGCGCCATGATCACGGGTAAACTGAAACTGCATGGCGCATGAAACTGTGCCGAAATATCGGGAATCAACAAAACTCAAAAATCATGGTAAATATCCCGTTTCTAGTGATAATTATTATGAAATTAGTTATCATAACTATAAGCTGATAAAAATGAGCTTTGACACGACCAGTCTACTATCCATCAAGGAGTTCCATTGTCCACCTTCCGTTTCCATCATCAGATCAGCTCGTTGTCACCAAATTACTGTATTGTCATTGGAATTTGACAGGTATACTAAATTTCAGCTCAATCGGTGGGGTTAAACTGGTTAAAAATGAAGTTTCAAGATATGTCCCACATTAACTTACATTCCTTGTTGTTTGATTCATTCAAATTCATCGAACTACAAAGAATTACAAATCCTAGTAGTTCGATCAATCGAAACATAAATTTCCTAATGGTCCAATTGACTGAAATTAACCGAACTACTACGAATCAAGAATCCTCGCTGTTCGATTGATCGAACCATCAGAACCTTAAGTTCCGCGTGGTTCAATCAATCGAAAATCGTGATCGAACCTCTCGGTTGGAAGGATACTAACAGGTCAAGTTAAATTAAATCTTGTAAAAAGTGAAGATAAATAGAATGAAGTAATTAACGATTTTTTATGAAACATGTTAAAATTTTCACTGTTATAGGAGCTATTATGTAATTTTTCCTACTCCAAACCAAGTAATATATTGTTGTGTCTACACTGCATCGCCAAGTATGCAAATATTTGTATAAATAGGCATCAAAGTACCATCAATCACATCCCACCCATTAATCTCCGTATAGCATTTACACACTTTCTTGATCCTTGCTGTTTAAGCTGTCTATAATCTGTAATTTTACACAATTTGCTTCCATTAAGTGAGCCTTTTACTCCACTACTATATATTCTGTGCTCAAAGCAGAGCTCAATTTAGGAATATTGTTCAGTAAATTTATTCGGATGGGACCTGAAGGGTCTCAAAATATTTACCTTGATTGGTGATTATTTTACATTTGTTGTGAGAAGCCAGTAAAGCTGCAGGGAATCGTGGTAATACTTATTACAAAACGTTGAGATCTCATTCAATATTCCGTTTATTTTATCTTTTACTCGTATTTTTTTTACAAATTACAGTGCTAGAATTGTAATCAGCCAATAGTCCATTATGGCTGAGAATGGATGAGGCCTTAGAAGAACCTAGAGCACCGACATAGCTCTCAGAATTAGCAAGTTGAAGTGGCAATGGGCAGGTCATATAGCTCGTAGAACTGACTAACATGGCCTGACCATTGCCAAATGAACTTGCTAATTCTAAGACCTATGTCGTTAACGTTCATAAACGTTGATATCTCATTCAATATTTCGTTTATTTTATTTTTTACTCGTATTTTTTTACAAATTACAGTGCTAAATTTGTAAAATCATCATCAGACAATAATCCATTGCTGGATGAGGCCTTGAATTGAGGAATTGAATGCAATGGGGGATTTGCCATCACCACGCTTGCCAGGCGGGTTGGTGATCGCGTATTGGTGTTAAGTACTCAAATTAAGGCTGCACATCCCCTGGTATAATCCCTTAGTCGACTTCCATGATGACCTCCGTGGCATGGGAGGTAGCTGGCTGAGACGGAAGAGGTGCGGGTTCGATAACCGCTGTGGATCAAATGTTTTCATGATCTGCAAATTTATAATTTTGTTCCGAGTCTGGGTGTTCTGGTTTGGTTATTCGTAGTTCCATGATACCCACGACACAGGGAATCCTAATAGTGAGGGATCAGTACTATGTATGTGACTGTTGGGTGTTATGGATGATTATGACATCAACGGGAGGAGACAGAGGGTTCTTTTTCTAGACCGGACACCACGGCTTGTTAAACAGATGGCACAGAAGTAGAATAGAATAGTATATATATTTATTGAACGAGCGAAGCAATTTCTTCTAGTCAGCTTGGAAGAATCGGCGTTTGTATGTATGTATGTATGTATGTTTGTCCGATGAAAACTTTCCAACCGTTTATCCGATTTTTATGAAATTTAGTGTGGGGGGTGGGGGTAAATAGTATTTGTAAAATTTGTAGGTAAGGTTATGAGCTATATCGGTCAGGGGGTTAATGAGATATTGGGGTCCAAGAGGGGGTAAAAAAAATAAAAGTCAGAAAGTCGGATCAAGTAGGGTGTCTAATTAAAGAACTTTGGGTGGACATTTCAAAACTGTTCTTAATTAGTATTTAGACTTAGTAGTTTCTGAGATATTAGGGAAAATCTAAAACGTAAAAATCAAAAATTCTAGGGTACTTCCAGCAATCCCACAATGCTGAAATTTGGTATGCTTGTAGCTTTTGTGTCACAACTACAGGGAAAAGTCTGAAATTGAAGAAATTAGAAACTCGAACCTTAAAAAACAATAACCAATATAACATCCATTGTTGACCCCCCATTCCTAGGAATTTGAATGAATTTTGATTATTTTTTTTTATTGAAATATCTCGAAGATACTTCAAGTTCTCTGGTAATTCTGAAATTTATTATTTAAGTAAGTATATTTTGTTCTCAATGTTCCTTCTCCCCGACGAACATTGAGGATTTTTTCTTTGTAATATTCATTTTTAGCGTAGAAAACGTAAATCTTTAAAAAGTAGGTAGCAAAACTACAACTAGATGGAAAAGCTTAATTAAAAAAAAATAGATAAATAAATAAACTCTTAAATTAGTCGGGCTGATAAAGGTGTCATCGCGAGGTCTCAGTTCGGGACGAACCACTAGTTTATTAAGTGTAAAGTGGTGTTTATACTCTAGTTATTATAGCCGGTGTCATCCTATATATTCAAGACTTCTTATTTCTAGACCTAAGCTATTGTTCGTTTTAGCTATCTTTTTCAGAGATCAAAGGTATATTTAGACCGCATTAATGTTTTAAGGAGCGAGGAAAGGTGTCGTATCGATCCAATACACCGTAGCATACTTGAGTCAAGTAAAAATTCCCAGTGAAAGTGACAAGTGGAGCCGCGTCAAGTGTCTAGTCACTTATACGGGCTGTGCTAACTCTTTGCGTCTTCCCTAAGTGCTCTGTAACAGGATACGCTTTCCCTTTTAGCCTTCGTTAATATTATACAAGTAAAAAGCTTTGTTTTATTTAACACGTCGAATGACTTCATGAATTTTAATTGTTATTCAGCTGAATTTGGTAGTGGTTTGACTATTTTCACCATGCTTTGCATCTAAACGTTAATTTTAAAACTTACTCTCTTATTCATAATCTATTTTTAAACTTTTGATCACTAAAATTAGCTTTTGTCATTATACATGATAGAGAATAACACAAGCTATTTTAACTAAAATAAGTTTAAAAAATGATTCTGAATAGTCTCTCGTATCACTGTTACTGTTTTTTATTAGAAAAAGTTATTTGATTGTGATTGTTTCAGTGTGGTGAAAGGATATCCGTAGAGAGGCTCCTTTCTTATAATTCTTTATTACACACAGACAATATTAACAAACAAGTAATAATGAAAGACATGTACAAAGGCGAGCTTAATCCTTAAAAGACGTTTATTCCAGCAAACCTTTGAGGCTAGAGAGAAGGCGATATAGTTGGTAGTAAGTGTAAAAAACAAGAAATAAATACAAAGAGAAAATTTAAAAACATAAATAAAACCATAGACTTAAAATACTAACTAAGCTATTACACTACTTACAAATAACGAATAAACATCCTTCCTTTATTAATATTTTTCTTCATCCTTTGTGTACTTTTAGGGCCTTTGATACAAGTGCTACATGGCTACTAGCTTTTCTGAAGCTTTTATATTTTATATAGATAATCCTATCTGCATGCAGTACAAACTTGGATTATTATTTTTCCTTCTAATTTTCAGAGAATTTAATTTTTTTTTCAGTGGTGTATTGAAAACGGTGAACGTTCTTATTGAAAATGATCAATAATGTCTTCAAAATATCTTAGGCCTACTTTTCATGCCAATTACCAGTGAGTAATAAGGTGCAATTATGGATAATGGGCTGCAATGGCAGCTATGATAGTCTGCGATTGGCAGTGTCCATTCGAACACGGAATAATGTAGTCCAGGCGCTGCAAAGGTATGAGATCTTGTAGTTCATGGTCTAGTTACCATTAAAGTTAACCCCCCTCCCCCCTATATTGAAATCTAATTGCAATTTATGCGTGCGTTAAATTAAATGTTTTCAAATAAATTAAATAAAAGATGAAGGGTATTTTTTCAAACCATCATTAAACCGATTTAATGATGAGAAAAGCGATGAGCCCTATCAGAAAAACAATTAATGTTTAGTATTATCAGCTTTACCTATTGAAAATAATAACAAATCCAATTAAACTCTGCCCATATAAAACTAATTATGTTTTCAACTAGTCTACACAAAAGCAATAAATTATTAAAACGACTATTACGTATGCCTTTACACGGCCGTTCATGTCATCCCTTGCTGACCTTATTAAGGGGTAGTCACCCCGAAGCCGACAAGTGCGACAGATGTGTGAATTAAAAACACTGCCCTTAAATTTATTTACAACACGATATTTGACTATTAATCCGGGACTATAGGGCTCTTAATCCGTTAATGTTCATTTTTATTTGAACACTGTCACTACCTTCGCATCAAGCCATTTCGACCTTTATCACTTTCTCTTTAAACGCATTGTCGTTCCCCCTCTTAAAAATTCACAGCTATTATATGTATTTTGACGTCACGGAAAAATAATCCTTTTTGCTTTGTTAAAAAGTGGAAAGTTGATCGAATTTTTTGTTGCACCACTTAACTAATTACGGGGGAGTGCTGGCAATAACGGTACACGGTTTAGGCGTAATGGTGATTTTAGGAATTATTAATTTCTAACTATGAATATTCATTTTAGTTCTTTTATTTTAGGACTCATTCTCTGGTTTTGTGGCATATTTTTAAACAAATGCTATTTAAGATATTCATGTAAAAAAAAAACAAAATTGTTCCTTTTATGGAACGTGCATTCTTATATTCTTTATTGATCACATAAACAAAAGTAAAAGTTAGCGAACATGTACAAAGGTGAGATAAACCCTAAGTTTTCTTGCAGCAAACCTTAGAGGCATAGAGGCATCGTCATCATGAGCTGGCAGACGTCCACTGCTGGGCATACGCCTTCTCCAAAGATTGCCACAACACACAGCATGGTCGTTACAATGTTGAGCTGACATCGAGCTATTCAGGGTGCTTAGTACGGGTTTTGATAGTTTTCGAAACTATATGAAATTTCGTTTCCTTCCATACATTTACTTGCAGCGCCCCTAGCGAAAACGAGAAGAAAACTAAGGACGCTGTCAGTAAATGTATGGAAGGAAACGAAACTTCATATAGTTTTCGAAAACTATCAAAACCCGCACTAGACGTACAGGGATGAAATGTTATACAGGTAGATACACCAACCATGGATCAAGCGAAGGAAGGCGATTATGGTAAAACTATCGTTGAACATAAAATTCGATTGATTTGCGTGAGCCATGAAGTTATCTAGCTTGATCTATGCTCCGTGAATCACTCTGTATAAAACTTTAATGCAGTGCACTTAAATAAATTGCTCACTTTTGTTATTCCTTTAGGAAAAATATTGAGTACACAAAGTTTAAAAATTCAGTTCATACGATTGTATTTCCCCGGCCAACTCAAAAGCCATAATGTATTAAAATCGCAAAATCCTTTTGTAAACAAAACTAATTCTCTAAAGCAAAAAAACATTAAATTTGTTCAATCCGGAGCCCCGTTTCACTGGCAGTGAAAAGACTGCACTGCGTCGGGCTTCACTCTAATTCAATAACAGACCGCATGCCGGTGCCTCTAAAAACGATGTTTTCATGATATTTAGTGTTCCGTACCCGTGTTTAAAAACCATTGGAGACTGTCTGTGTTGGCGTTGTTAAATAAAACAAATAAAACTTTTATCAATAAGTTACAAACGATCTAAGCATAGCTCAACTGATCCAAAAACGGTATCAGAACTAAAATGTGAAAAACGAGCAAACCCAAGAAAATCTGTGTAGATATAATTTGATGTAGGTATATGATGTTACTACTCTTTATTACTGAAATGGGCGAGTACAAAATTAGGAAGATTTGTATAAAATTCTAAAAGTATCAAAAACTAAATAATATTTTCTGAATTCATATAGAAAGTGTTATGAAAATGAGGGCGGAGGAAAGATGAAAGCGCTTGTAAGAGAGATGCTAATGCAAAGAAAACATCTTGAGGGAGCCGGCATGTTTGAACTTAAGTTCATCGATATGGTGTCACGAAAAGCTATCTCAAAGAAGGCTACAAGTATGTGATAGACTGTAGTAGAAATATAAATTATTGTCATTATATTTTGGCTATCAAAAAAGATATGTGTGTTTTCCATTTTGATGAACCAATGTAAGTATTCATTTAAATAAGGAATGATAAGGCAACGTCAATATGTCAGTATCTATTTATGTACACTTGTAACTTGAGTATTTAATGTATAGATTCAGAAGAGGTTTTCACTGTCGTTTGATAATGGTTTTTCAATTTAAATAAAATATCCGCGGAAGCCTCCGCCAGCGCATAACCAATGTTTTCATGTCGGAGTTACTAGTAAACTCTAGTTACTTTAGTAGATAGTTAATTAGGTATTTGATTTTGTCTGCCAACTAAATCTTCTTTGCTGTAACTACCATACAGTTGCTATTCTCAAACTCTTTTATCAAACTTTGAAACGATTTTGTTGTAAAATGTATTCCTTCCTGTTATACTTACGGAACCAAACCTAATAATAAGATTCACACTTAACTTTTCAGTCCCACTCTCATATCCGTATGATGCAATTAACTGATCACGATCCTCTATGTGAATAAGCCTTTATCTCGCTTATGTTTGGGTAAGTGATTACTGTCTTTGAAAATACCGGCTAACGTAGGGTTTGCTTTGTTTTGCACGCCCGCTGGCGTTTAGGTCTTTTTGTGCGACGCTGTAATTAGGAATATAGACCTTTTTTCTTTTTTTTTTATCTGTCTAATGCGGAATATTTGCTACAGACGGGAAAGATGTTTAGTAAGAGATAATAAAGAAATGGAGGGATTTAATGAATCCCATAGAGCCTTTAGGCCTCGACACTATATACAACCGTCAACAATTGTGTCCCAAAATAACAGAAAAAATAGTTAAGACATGTGATTTATGCATGGCACCCTTGAATACATTCACCACACTGGATTTTCTATAAAAGGTCACTTTTGGCTATTTTAAAGTCAGCCATACCTCAGTAAGAAGTTAAATTTCTGTTAGTAAAGTTTTGTTCGTGTCAACATGCGATACTTCAACGTATTGATTGTAGCCCTAAATTAGCTCACTTGTTTAACGAATGGGGACTCTATCAGGAAACATAATGGTTAAATAATACGAGACTGTTATTGTATTAGCTATACGTACATTAAATGGAGTTGGCGCGGTGCCAAAAGTCTTTGTATGGATAATACTGAATATAGAATTGGCATGTTTATATCCATTGGCAGCTTTTATTCTTACCCAGATTTAAGGTTGGAGCTGAAACATGTTGAATACTAAAACATATTACTAATAATGTGAAAGTTTCTGTTGGTTTATCCGTTCATTAAACATTAGCCAAATTAAGCCAAAATTAGCTAGGAAGGTAGGTAGTTTCAATCGAAGAATCTAACTGTTCTCGTATAGGCAGCGTTCGGGAAACCACGCTATATCTTGTCGTCACAGATACTGCAAAGCCTCAAGACAAAAGTTTAAAATCAGTGTGTGCATGTTGCCAGTGATGACTACGGCACTGAGACGTGTTCGCTTGAACTTATTTTGGTCATTTAACTATTGGCCGTATAGACAAGCTCAAAGTCACGCAACGGGCTATGGAGAGAGCTATGCCAGAAGTTTTACTAGGTTATAGAATCCGAAATGAGGAAATCCGTAGAAGAACCAAGGTCACCGCTATGTCGGTGACCTTGGTTCTTCTACGGATTTCCTCTCAGAATTAATAATTTGAAGTGGCAATGGGCAGGTCATATAGCTCGCAGAACTGACAACCATTGGGGAATAAAGGTTCTCGAGTGGCAACTGCAAAGTGGATGACGCGGGAGAGGTCTAATCGATGGACTAAAGACATTTTTTTTTTTTTTATGCTACTTGGCAAGCAGACAAGCTTACGGCCCACCAGATGGAAAGCAGTTACCGTAGCCTATGAACGCCTGTAACACCAGAGGCATCACACGCGCGCTGCCGACCCTGAGACATAAAGATGAAAAGTCTCATGTGCCTGTAATTTCACCGGCACCCGTACCCTTCAAACCGAAACACAGCAATGCGAACACTACTGCTTGGCGGCAGAAATAGGTACGGTGGTAGTACTTCCCCGGACGAACTCTTTCACAAGAAGTTCTACTACTAACAAATTATAATGGAAGTCAGTAGATGTAGGTGACTCAAGACCGTTCGTCTTGAACGGTCATTCTAGGGGGAGGCCTATGTCCAGCAGTGACCTTCTATAGGCTGATGATGATGATGATGACATGGCAACCAAGTCATCATTTTCAATGCAGTCCATAAAACGACTTAACAAATTTGGACATTCCGGGTAGCAACTGCGTACATAATGCATACTCTTGATCCAGGCAGTAAATGGAACATAACTAGGCATTAGACAAATTGGCATGGTGCCAACCGACGCCCTATGCCGGGTTATACTGTATTCTACACAATAGTTCTGCTATACACAATTACACATGTACTTACATAGTTCTTAGTTCTGTTACATAAGTCCATCCCAAGGTTGGGACTTATGTCCAGATAAATAGAACGTACTTCACGGTGACTAAGTCTAAGCCTTACTTTGAAATCGTCCCTCTCTCTTTCTCTCTAATACGCGTGTTTTAACATTTGTGTGACAGTGACAGGGGGGGGATTTCAAAGTAAGTTTTAGACTTAGTCACCGTGAAGTACGTTCTATTCGGGCCTTAGAGCATTTACCGGAATGGAGGTGTCAAGAGTAGAATCTAGTATTCAATTATTTCTGCCACTTTTTGAGGGAGGCGATTACAGCACATGTTTACTTACGCACACTCATACAGAAAGTTGACATATCTATAATCGCACACGCAAATAAAAGTTGTCACACAAACAAGTTTTATGCAACGCGTATGGCCAAAATGGCCATACCACTTTGACAGAGGGGTTTGCCCACCTTTGCCTTCTCCATCCGGCAAATGCTCAAGGGTTGGGATGATTTGGAATGGTATCCAATGATTATTTTAATGTGTTGTGCAGTAAAGTGTTATCTATCTATCTATCTATTTATCTGGTCTATCTATTTTCTAGAGCAAGCACTGATATTCATTCTTTAACGTCTTTTATTTATGACGTATCTTCCCGTAAGCTGAACATTAGTAAAAGGAAGTGAGTCATAAACAAATCAATCACGCCATTTAACTCAATTTACTTACACATTACCACTAATTTAGTCGATAAGCTCAGTGGAACTGTGAAAAGTATCATTAAAATTAATTAACCATTAAATAGCGGCACAAACGCGAATTTGGGTCATACCATAACATTCGAAAACGCTCACAGCATTTACAATTCTATAATAGTTACAATAGAGTGGAGTGTTGCTTGCTATCATAATACAAAGGCTCTTGTGTAAAGCACGTTGCATACTGCAAGACCGTCTCGGCCAGAGTCGTTAATCTTAATGCAAATTCGTGCCAAGCGTTCCTAATGGCGCCCGTATTTACTATTTACACGTCTTATTCTTCAAGTGGAATTACGTCGTTCTGTACGTGGTGTGAATTTCTCGGGAATCTAGGTTTGTGATACAGACTACCCTTTGCTTATTAACGCTCCCCAATTGTTGTTCTTTAAGGTGCTACATCAGGTCAATCAACATTTATGTGTGATTTCAAAGCCCTATAAGTAATTAATGATTGCACTGTTACGTGTCAGGTTGGGTAAATGAAATACTTAGACTTTTATGCTAAATAACTATTTAATCCTAAAGAAGGGCGCCAGGAGGGTTTTACAAGATGAACGACGGAACCCTTCCAATCCACATAAACCGGCAGCTCGCGGAGATTATGATTACAAATATTCAGACAGTAAGATGTATGTATCTATTTTCCATGCAGATTGTAATGACCATAAATGACAGGGCGTTTCCGTAGGCTACAACAAAGATAAAGATATCGTTAACCACTTACTTGTAGTATCCCATTTAGGCACACAGGTAGCTCACAAAACATCTAAACACTTACCCCTATGGATAATAGCAAAACACAACTTAAAACTGAGTAATTATAACAATTACTGACATCAACGCAAATAACTCAAGTTTGCATTTATTTAGAATACAACGTGCGTGTGCACAGAAGACAGGTATGTCTCTCAATGACCGATGCATCGGACCACCAAATTATTATCATTTTAACATTTCGAAACTAACCCTAGCGAGGCCTACCTGCATTTAAACCTACTGAATAGACATTGGAATACATAGCATAAAGAAACACACAATAATAAACATGGAAAAAGTATACCTTGTGGCTGGATCTGAACTCAGTGTCGCTGGCGCCGCAGGCAAAGCTTATACAGCTGAGCAACGGAGTAATTAACAGAGGCGCTCGAAATAAGAACCGGTAGGCTCTAACAATGGTGTGACGTCACAATGCACTGACCAAATGACCATGACAATATCCCCCTCCCCCGAGAAAAATAAAAAAAACTTTTTTTATTTTTATATGTATAATAACAATAATAGCTTATAACGACTTAAGGTCTTTCGCATGCCACGTACCAATATCTTTTCCTTTTGCATTATTTAATCTGTAAATATTATCCGAAATTTTATTTACTATTAAAGCTTTCTCAAATTTAGGTGCCAATTTGGCCATGAATTTATTGTTAGCATTAGATAAATATTTTGTTCTTTTCCAAACTGTTTCACCAATTTCAAAGTTAGCAGATCTTCGCCTTAGATTATAAATTTTTTTGCTTTGATTATGTGCATCCCGAAGCCTATTTCCTACCAGTTGATACATTTCATCTCGTTGATATAACTGATTTATAAACTTGTCTAAGCACATATCTAGTGGTTCTGTCAGTATTTCATCATTTGATCCACAAGGTATTTCAAAGTCCAAAACACCTGTTTCTCTGCCAAAAAACAGGTAAGAGGGTGTATAACCCGTGGTTTCATGCACCGCTGTCCTTATGGCATGTCCTATTTCAGCTAAATGAACATCCCACTCATTATGTTTTTTGTGTTTAATATATGTCGAAATCATTGTCCCTATTACTCGATTAACTCTCTCAGTTGGATTACTTTGAGGATGATAATTTGGTGTGAACCAGAGCTTACAGTTATATTTAGATGCTAATTCTTTAAATATGTGTGAATTAAACTGTTTTCCATTGTCACTTATTATAGCCTGAGGGGCACCGAAAAGTAAGATCTCATTTTCTACTATTTCACAAATTTTATCCGCCTTGCCAGTTCGCAGTGGAAACAATAGTGCAAGTTTACTAAACCAACATGTGATCACAAGCAGCATAGTGTTTCCCTTTTTACTTCTTGGAAAAGGGCCCATCAAATCCAATGATATGACCTGCCAAGGAGCTGAAACTTCTCGATGTCGCCCCATCTGACCAAAAGGAAGACTTTGATTTACTTTATGGGTTGCACAAACTTCGCAGTTATTGACATATTGCTTAACGTCTTGTAACATATGTGGCCAAAAATAGTCTTTCTTTATTCTATAAAGTGTTTTGCGAATACCTAAATGTCCTGCCCTTGGATTATCATGGCATGAATGAAAGATGTCACGTCTTAGCGCTTCGGGTATGTATAGTTTCCATAAATTATCTTCACTTGGGTATTGTGTCATATGTACTTTCTTATAAAGTAACCCATTATTCACTGTCCAATCTGTATTATTATTATTTTGTCCCAATTGTATAGTCTCAACTTTAGTCTTGTACCAATTATCTTTATGTTTTTCTGAAATTTCTAGTAAATTTAACTCTGCAGTAGCCCTAGAAAGAGCATCAGGTACCGTATGTGATTTCCCTGGCTTATGAATTATGTCGAAGGAAAATTGCTGCAATTTCATTGCCCATCTAGCCAATCTACCATGCGGGTCTTTCATTTTGTGAAGCCATTGCAGTGCGCTGTGATCCGTAACCACGGTAAAATGTACCCCATCTATATAAGGTCTAAATTTCTCAATTGCATAAACTACACTCAATAGTTCCCTTTCAGACGTTGAATACCTTTTTTCTGTGTCTGTGAGCTTTCTGCTCAAAAATGCCACTGCCTGTTCACTATCTTCTGCTTTTTGACACAACACCGCTCCTATTCCTTCATTTGACGCATCGCACTGTATAATAAATGGCTTGGAATAATCAGGACATGACATAACGGGAGTTGTGGTAAGCAGGGTCTTTAGAGATATGAACGCATCTTCTGCCTCCTTTGGCCAAACAAATGGCTTTTTCTTAGTACCCTTTGTAAGATTATGAAGAGGAGCAGCCATCAAAGAAAAGTTCTTTACACATCTTCTATACCAGCTGGCCAGGCCAATAAACCTTTTAAGTTCAGTAACGTTCTTGGGCCTAGGAAACTTTAAAATTGCTGATACCTTTTCAGGGTCTGTGCGAAGACCATCTTTATCAATAATGTAGCCTAAATAACGTAAACTAGATCTTGCAAACTTGCATTTACTGACATTTATTGTAAGGTTTGCCCTCTTGAGAGTAGACATTACCTGTTTTAAAAGTTTTAAATGTTCCTCAAAAGTTTCCGAGCACACGATTATGTCATCTAAATATGCCCAAATTTTATCTTCATGTGACTGAAATAAAATGTCCATCAGCCTTTGCTGTGACTGTGAAGCATTGACAAGGCCAAATGGCATTACTTTAAATTGGAAGAGTCCTCTTCCAGTCACTGCAAAAGCTGTTTTCTCTTTACTATCAATATCTAATGGCAATTGCCAAAATGCGGATTTCAAATCAATGGTGCTAAGAAATCTAGCGTTTTTTAAATTGTCAATAATGCCCGGCTAGCTCAGTCGGTAGAGCATGAGACTCTTAATCTCAGGGTCGTGGGTTCGGGCCCCACGTTGGGCGCCATTTGTTACGTGTCAGGTTGGGTAAATGAAATACTTAGACTTTTATGCTAAATAACTATTTAATCCTAAAGAAGGGCGCCAGGAGGGTTTTACAAGATGAACGACGGAACCCTTCCAATCCACATAAACCGGCAGCTCGCGGAGATTATGATTACAAATATTCAGACAGTAAGATGTATGTATCTATTTTCCATGCAGATTGTAATGACCATAAATGACAGGGCGTTTCCGTAGGCTACAACAAAGATAAAGATATCGTTAACCACTTACTTGTAGTATCCCATTTAGGCACACAGGTAGCTCACAAAACATCTAAACACTTACCCCTATGGATAATAGCAAAACACAACTTAAAACTGAGTAATTATAACAATTACTGACATCAACGCAAATAACTCAAGTTTGCATTTATTTAGAATACAACGTGCGTGTGCACAGAAGACAGGTATGTCTCTCAATGACCGATGCATCGGACCACCAAATTATTATCATTTTAACATTTCGAAACTAACCCTAGCGAGGCCTACCTGCATTTAAACCTACTGAATAGACATTGGAATACATAGCATAAAGAAACACACAATAATAAACAAGGAAAAAGTATACCTTGTGGCTGGATCTGAACTCAGTGTCGCTGGCGCCGCAGGCAAAGCTTATACAGCTGAGCCACGGAGTAATTAACAGAGGCGCTCGAAATAAGAACCGGTAGGCTCTAACAATGGTGTGACGTCACAATGCACTGACCAAATGACCATGACAGCACGTAAAGTCCTACTACATGATTATTTACATCTTTGCCAATTTATTTATTGCAAAAATGGGTACAATAATAGATGTCGAATTAGAGTAAAAATCCATCATAATCCGCTTCACAGCATGCAATGCATGTAACTGATACAAAATAGAACTAAAATAATCAAAACAAACAATAATCAAGTCAATAAAATAATAGTTAATTCTTTCACATTTTTATCATTTTTTCATAGCTGAATAAAAAAATATTATAAATGAGTTAAAATCTACATCTTAAAATCGCTACTTTTTCGAAATCCCTACATGATTATTTATTTTTTTTATGCTAAAATTGACCTTACTGTTGTACATATTCCTAGGAAATATTTTATTTATTTTTCCTAGGAAAAATAAATAAATTACACGACGACATGGCGGCTCAGGCATCAGTCGAACTCTGTCGCGCGTTGTCATTGGCTGGCGCTGGTTCAAGGTCGTTAACAAATAGTAATATTGCCTAAATAATTTGGATCTACAAGACAAGTAGAGTGATCTAATCTAAAACTGAACGTCTCACTATTACATTACGTCAAAATAAAATACTCCATGATCCGTAAAGAAGGACCGCTTTCGAATGTTAAGCTTGTGTCAAGTGCCAAGTAAAAGCGGTGGAGGTCCATATTAATAAATCGAACTTGACTCTAATTGAACAATCGGCGTGTTCCAATTTCAAAATTCAATTACAAAAATGAAATTTTTGGTGTTCTCTAGAACGTTCTCAGAGTTAGTTAGATCTATTACTAGACGCACTCTACAATGCTCGCTATAAAGCTCTGCGGCTCTTAGAGAGAGTGTCCCACGCCTATGCCACATGGAGGGCAAGTAGGTACTTTAAATATTGCATATATGTATTCCCTTTTGATCGGTACTGTAAAATTACAGAATGGCATTTTTGACAATTTGGCTTTTTAAAAATTTTGAATGCATAATAACTTATTTTTTTGAAATATAATAAATTGTGCATTAAGTTAAACTTCCTATCTTTAATACCTATTTAAAGGACTTACCCTACATGTAGCATAGACATGGGACACTCTGTACTAAAAGAAAGTATACTTTTTAGAAGCAAACCCATTTATCAGTCGAAAAACAACAAATCCTAATCTTAATTATGAAAAATGAAAGCATAAACATAAATGATGGGATGTTTACAACCAAAGAGCAAAAAAACAAATCCTGCTAAGTGCTTTCGCATTTCGAAATAAGCCTTCGATTCATGAGTCGGCTCATGGCTCATTCCCATCGCAATTTGTCCTTCCCATACCCAATGCTAATATCTATTATAATACGTAAGTACGTACAAGCTTTTAGACGTACATGGCAGTGGTATGATGTGTAATTTTTCACGAGGGCAATCAGCGGTTTCCCCTTTTTCCTTGTCAACGAAAGTCTTAGGGCGCACTCACATATAAAACTGGTTACCGGGCACTTACCGGCGCGAGGCCACGCATGGTAATATTTTGCAGATTAATGCGAATAGCTTGCAGAACTGACAACCGTTGGGGAATAAAGGTTCTAGAGTGGCGACCACAAACCAGACGATGCAGTAGAGGAAGGCCCTCCACTCAATGAACTAAAGACATTATAAACGTTGCAGGAAGTTGGTGGATGGAAGCGGCTCAAGACCAGTCATCGTGGCATTCTAGGGGGAAGCCTATATTCAGCAGTGGACTTCTACAGGCTGATGATGATGATGAATGAATGGATACATAACATAATGTATGTTTATAACTTACGTATGTTACTTTGGTCGTATTATTCAAAGACAGCCAGATAACCTCGACAAACTGGTTTGTAGTAGGAAAAATAGAGGGTATAAGACCTCGTGGTACAATCACCTAGCCTCTGATCTGACCAAGTCAAATGTTTGCAGGGACTCCCCGTGAGTACCACCCTATAAAACAAGACAGAGTGGCGTGAAAGCAGCTCATCAATACCTCGTCCTTTCAAGGCGGGCACGACCTTCAGCAATTAAAAATGCGAAGAAGAAAGACCGGTACCGGTAAGCGTCATTGGTAAGAACCAGGAACCGGTTATCTGCTTTCTACATGGATGTGCCCTTATACTTAATACCACGTATTGTTGGAAACGTTTTTTGCGACGTTTCGGCGTGAAAAATCACAATAAGTGATGGGGGAGTGTATAGGATTCTTTGACACTAGACCACTTTGATTACGAATGTTGGGAATCATGTCGCGTGTTCGGGGAACAGCATAAAGAGCATGTCATGTTAAGAACATGTCATCGATTTTTTTTTTTTTTTTAAATAATCCCTCCATGGCTTCACGAGAGGCCATAGCAATCTCCTTGCTGTCTCTTCAATAATAATGGATCTATCGGAATCTTAATTGAATAAAAATATATCAGTTGATACAGAAAAGAACCTCCCGGAGCGCACTCGACTCCATTCACCACACTGTTTCATAGGTTTAAAGAACTTTATTTTTCACTAGTTGCGCCCCGCAGTTTCACCCGCGTAAATAATGATGAAAATTGATGATGATGATGATCATGATGAAAAGTAGCCTATGTGTTAATCCAGGGCGTAAAGTATCTCCATTCCAAATTTCACTCAAATCCATTCAGTAGTTTTTACGTGAAAGAGTAACAAACATCCATACTCACAAACTTTCGCGTTTATATAGTATAATATAATATAATATAATATTATAGTAGGAAGGATAGTAGGATAAAAACTAAATAGTTCACTTACAATGAGATATAAATAATTCTTCACTCTTTCAACCAGTCACAATCAAAAGCTTTTTTTAAGTCTCATAACATAACATAACACCCAACAGTCACATACGTAGTCATGATCCCACACTAGGATTCCTTGTGTCGTGCGTGGGTATCAGGAATTATGAGTAGCATGGTACCATAACACCCAGACCAGGAACAAATATTTGCAGATACATCCGTCGCGCCACAGAGGTCGTCATAGCTGGTTAATGCCGTGGTATGTGTCCGGCCTAAAAATATACTCCTTCGTATCCTATCCTGGATGTCACAAAAGCTGCCTAAGAGATTACAGTGGGCCACCTGAGTACTTAACACCAATGCTGCAAACACCGATCCACCTGCCAAGAGTAGTGATTATGGCAAATCTACCAATTGCATTCGATGGGCTAGGCCTCGCACGATGAGGACGATAGCAGGTTGATAATAAACGAACCTGAGAAAAGATTTTATTACAATGTGTCAGTAGAGAATAGTTACCTACAACAAAGCATATTATCATCTAACGACACTAACAAGAGCTTACCGATAATCCTATACCGGTAGATGGCGCTTTTTGACGTGCCATCGTTAAGGGAATCTGTCGAATTATTCTCATGAATATGTATTCGTCTGAGGCCTGAGGGTGCGCAGTAATGACAACAGAATGGTCCCAGCATTCTGCCGGAATATTGGATCAATATAACGAATTTGATCGGGTTACTTTCGCGTAGATAGCCGCGCTTTTTGGGGATTTGTGCAGTTGGTCGTTTTTACCGAAAAGTGGATTATTACAACACAGTATCTTATTACTATAATAATAATAATAATATTTTATTTATCACAACATTTTTTGACAACTGAGTCCAATTTGTTACTAAAATGTAACCTAAAAACTAGGTTAGTTCTTAATAATTAACAATAATTTAGTCCTCTGGACAAGCTTCCAAACCAGAGGACAATCGAAACGATCCGTGAACGCGCTTAGGATGCTGTTGCTGCTCGTGCCAAGCCTGCTATATATATACACACATATATATATATATATATAGAGCCACCTCCTTCCACTGATTTCTGACTGTGTTTTGTTACTTTCCTTTGATTATTGATATTATTAAGATTTTGAATGCTATGTCGACAAAAGAGAGGTCGTACATGTAGGTACATAAAGGTTCCTAGCCTTTACATTTTGTATCTCATTTTCATATATTGACTGTTGGTAGACTTAAATAAATAAAATAATAAGAACAAACTCTGTCCCTAAACAATAAAATTTCATCTCAATCCCAGCCACGGTTAACAGGTACACGATCGGATCTCTGGCTTCAAGCGATATCCAAGGCTCGAGAGATTGAACACGTGGGATCATGGGATCAACCTGCTTGCTCCTATAAAATTACTAAGCGCATCGTCGATGCGGTACCGTATTGAGTGCTCAGGTGGATGCTGCTGCCCCCTAATATCCCCTGGCGTAATCCCTAAGCCAACTTTAACTACATCCGTAGAAAGAGATGAAGAGGTCAATTTTTAGGCCGGACACAACACGACACCCTATAGACAAAATAAAAAAAAATTAAAATAAAATGCAAGTTTTTACTTGTAAAGTATGCTTATTGAATTGATTTCTTAATTAGTGTATGAAAAGTACTAAGGAAACTATAAAAAGTGTGATAATACCATCTCTACCTGCACTTATCTAAGTTTATTTCTAATCTAGTCAACCAGCAACAAAGACCCCGATCCGATAACCGAAGCCTTTCCACCTTTCACAGTTACCTATAAGTAAAACCTTTTCACACAGACGCGAGGGAGATCATCTTACAGTAGCTATCGCCGAGCGTGGAGATAACACGACAATGCAGCACTTCAGACCCATTTATACGATATACCTTGTACAAAGGTGTTTACTCGTAGTAAGCTAGGTCTACACGTTAGGCACGGCACGTTTTTTTAAAATCACCGCCGATGCATACGAAACAACCCTAATTAAAGTTTTACCTATAATGCACTTTTTGATGCAGTTATGGTTAGTTTTTGTACTTGTTTCTCAGTCAATAAAATATGTTACTATGTAAGTCAAGTTGAATACTCACGACTCGCAAAGTGATTGTTGCAATGCAAAACTTGTAATAGGCCCTCTGGTCTAAGCCGCAAGTAGCCGTGCGACCAAAATCGTCTCGTGAGTTTTGGCCTTAGTAGGTTTACGTAGTGTTAGAACCCCGTATGGGCTTACGGTAAATTGATAGCTGCAACTTGACGCTTTTAAGGTTGTAAAATAGGATTACTTTGGCGTTTTGAAGTCTGTTCGGCGATGGTGAAAATAATGTTGCAGTTTATTTTACTTAGCGGGTTAGATGTTGAGATAAACTAGGGTGAAAAAATTTGAACTGCTTTTGTGGCCAAGGTATTCAAACATTTCAATATGGAAGTACCTACACAAATAGTCATAAACTCATAGAAGGTATTTTATGAATATAATTAGTAAAATATCTGTCAGTAAGATTATATGCCAGTAGAGCTATGTAGAGTTTCAGATAAAATATTTTACACGAAAAAATTGTAGAGCAGAATAAAAAATACCAGATGCAATCAGTTATTGCTTTTAATATTGCAACCAGCATGCAAATAATTTGATTAAAATAATTTCCATACTTTTTGCTGATCATTACAGACGCAGGCACAGTAGTGAAGGTGCATAAATCTCAATCATAATTTGCGCGCGTCAACCGTAGGCCGGCGCGGTCCAATGATGGATGGAGCCTCGCCCGCGTTCTCATTTCGAATTCAAACCGGCCAACCATTGAACGACACGTTGCAAAATGGCGGATACGAAACTAAATTGATTAAAAATCTATTAGCTCTCCCTAACCGATATCTCAACTTCTGATAGTGACATTTATTAAATTGATAGAGATCATTCGATTTATTAGAACAGAATTTTCTTGATATTATTAAATGTCAATAGTGAGTGATTATTGGACTACCTCTGACAGTTAAAGACTGTCAGTTGTTTTGTCTTAACTGGAAAATATAGGGCTTATGCCTTTCTGACAGTAAGACATTACAAATGTAAAAAACGAGTGATCAACAGATTACTGTGGTAAGTTAACTAAGAGTTGTTTGTATTATTACCAAATTCACCCTTATTTTATACATAAAGGTGAAAAAGGGTTTGTAAGATTACGTTCATAACGACTTCAAAGATCTTCATATTATACCGCCGCTCGCCTCACAGTATATTAATAAAATTTGCTGCTTCTGACATCCAAGGGTCCCAAGCTCTGACCGCCCGTCATCCTTTCCCTCAACCCATCTTTATACCGAATAGTTTCGCTTTATAATATTTGTGGCACGTCCACTGACCATCCCAAAGGAAGGCCTTAATTTATTAATAGATTGTTTATAGCCTTAGGGGCCGCCTAATAAATAGATCACCCTTAAAATAATAATGCGTTTTCGCTGTGAATGCTGAGACATAAATTTTATGAGATTAAAAGGGTGACGCTGTTGGCGTGTTATGGTCGATGAAAATTTTGGTAGTTATTTTATGGCGAACACTATTTTATTGGTGTGCCCACGGTTTTATATTTTGGTGTCCGTTTTGGGTCATTTAATGATGACTGGCGGAATTTTCTCGATGTAAGTATTCGTAACAAACTTTTAGAATTATAATAAAAATAGAAAAGTTTTCCTAATTTACATGCACTTTCATATTCACTTCTTTTTATATCATATAAATGTAGATAATTTTAATACTAAATGTATTTTAAGTTTGCTAGTGTAAGGTTCAATTAATTCTGGACGAGAAAACGGAGTGTTAAATTAGAAAGAACGGGGGTACTCGGGTGGCGACGCGATGGCGGGGCCGGTTGGTGCGGCATTCTAGCGTAGCGAGCGGATTGGGATGGTTGGATTGTTTTGGATTATGAGTTTGTTAGAATAAAAATAATAAGTTTTGTTTTGTACACGCCGTATTGGTTATTTCTGAGAGTAGATTGAGTGGAATATAAGTTTTGAATATGTTTGAGAAAAAGATAAGTTTTGTATATGTTGGAGAGAAATTATAAGTTTTGTATATGTTGCAGAGAAATATAAATTTTGTACCTAATTGAGTTTCGTGTTCGTTATTTCTGAGATAGTTTTACATCTCAGAAGTGGGATTACATATTTACGTAAGTACACGTCCACCTAATTATTATGTAGGATTAATAATCAGTTGACCTTGAAATGTGCTAGCTACCCAATTAATTTACAAATTAGTTGAATAGGCTTAGTGCCAATTTCACCATACTCTGTTAGTAAATGTCTTGTTAAGTCTAACCAATGGTCAAGGTGACAGATAATCTTTAAAAACACCTGTCAAAAAGCATTGGTTAGACTAAACAGTTGTTTAACCGCCTGTTTATTTGTTGGTGAAATCACTCCTTGATGTCGTGGGTAGACACAAAAAAAATTACCAGGTTTTCTTAGGTTTCCATCAACTTATGTATCGAAAAAAAAGTTAATAAAATATAGTATTAACGTTTCTTATCTTTGTGGGCGAGTTTTAGAGAATGGACGAACGGGATGAAGCCCATCGCAGTTTGGAAACTCCACGCCGGGGTCGCTCGCCCTCGAGGCGCAGCAGGGCTGACACGCGTCAGAGTAACAGCAGCTGCAGCTACAACCACAGTCGCGACTTATTAGAGCGAGAAAAAGTGTTGAAGCGGGAGCAAGAGCGGGTTCGTCTGATGGAAAAAGACCTGCAGGAAGCACGTGACGTACAGCAGCATCAGAGACGGAGCGAAAGACGTGGCACGTCTGATGCTAGGTCGCGCCATGAAGATCGCAGCCACAGCAGGCTGCCTGATGCCGGGACGCAGTGCGAACGACGCAGCCGCAGCAGGCTGCCAAAAGCCGGGACGTACCGCGAGCGACGCAGCCGCAGCAGGCTGCCTGAAACTGGCACGCACCGAGAACGACGCAGCCGCAGCAGGCTGCCTGATGCCGGAACGCACCGAGAACGACGCAGCCGCAGCAGGCTGCCTGATGCCGGGACGCACCGCGAGCGACGCAGCCGCAGCAGGCTGCCTGATGCCGGGACGCACCGCGAGCGACGCAGCCGCAGCAGGCTGCCTGATGCCGGGACGCACCGCGAGCGACGCAGCCGCAGCAGGCTGCCTGACGCTACGATGCAACGTAAGCGACACCGCAGGCTTCCTGGTCGAGACTCGGCGAGCGTCGATTATCACACGAAAAGGTCATGTAGCCCTAGCTTTACCTCTAAAGACATTACCGAAATAATACGTATCATCAAAAATGTCATGCCATCGCAGCCGTCAAACCCGAGCACAATATCGGTTAATAGAGGCTTGGATCATAAAAATATTATTCCTGAGTTCAACCCTTCTGGAAAGAACCAACGTATAGATGTTTGGATAAAAAAGATTAATGAATGTGCGAAGGTTTACAGCTGGGATGACAAGACTGTGGTGCATTTTGCCATGCAAAAGCTCACAGGGCTAGCAAAGACTTGGTATGAAAGTCTTCATTCCATATTGTTCACATGGGAAGAGTGGCAGACCAAGTTATTGAATGCCTTCCCATTTGAACAAAATTATGGACAGATTTTAGAAGATATGTTAAAGCGTAAGAGTAGGCCTAACGAACTGATCGAATTATATTATTACGAAAAGTTAGCGTTGGTAAATCAGTGCGAAATAACGGGTAGGCGGGCCGTCGACTGTATCATTCATGGCATTAGTGACAGGACCATGAGATCAAGTGCTTTGGCACTACGTTGTGAAGAACCTGATCAACTTCTGAAGTTCCTGCTAAGCCATAATAAAGAACTCCCCGCGCTACAACCACTGTTTAGAGACAGGAATATTGGCACGGTAAACGATAAAGGCAACAATAGCACAGGTCTAAAGGTTAATTCAACTTTATACTGCTTCAATTGCAAGGAGCCAGGGCATCCCTTCTCCAGGTGCTCCAAACCTTTGATAAAATGTAGTCTTTGCAGCAAAGTAGGACACAAATCAGAGGCTTGTCGATCTAAACAGAACGCAGGGTCAACGAAGACAGACATAGTGGCAAAAACCATGCGCATTTCGAGCGCTAATCTTTATGACAAATTTATAAAAGATGTAAGTGTAAATGGTACGCCACTGAAAGCGTTCGTTGACCTTGGCAGCGAAGTGACACTTATAAGACAATCTGATTTTGCTAATCTTGGAATCAGTCATGATCACATCCCGTCAACGATGAAGGGATTTGGCAACAGTCTAGTCCAATCCGTGGGATCAGTAAACTTAGCGTTGGAAATTGATGGCGTAGCTGCCATTGTTTCATGTAGGGTCGTTGATGA
The DNA here is from genome assembly GCA_951392215.1 of Epirrita christyi. Lineage (NCBI taxonomy): Eukaryota > Metazoa > Arthropoda > Insecta > Lepidoptera > Geometridae > Epirrita > Epirrita christyi. Next base: position 5,850,517 of record OX595851.1, read on the forward strand.
TCGGCTACTTGAGAGACCCATGCTGATTGGACAGACTTACTCTGAACAGCCACACATAGTAGTGTATAAAGACGTGAACAAATTACAGTTCCTACACATAAGTGCTGAGTTACCTAATCTACTTGAGGATGACGAGCACTTAGAAAGAATCAGGGTAGTAGCTCATAGTAGAATATATGGTGCTGCAAGTATTAGGGCTGCAACAGGGACAGTATTTACTGGTAGCGTGATACTTGACACCAAAATTGTAGGAAAACTGACCGATCAATATGTAGTGTGTGGAGGCGTATACGAGGTAAAGCATGGCTTGCTCTTTATAACAGTGACGCCATGCTCAGTACCGTGCCATTTGCAAGAAAATCGTATATTAGCTCGAGCCGAAAAGGTGCAGGCTGTTTACCGACTTGCGGAATTGGAGGCCCCTTTGAGCCCAGACCAGCCTACTGAGACTTTTTCAGCTCCACGGTTAGATGAGAGTCAGATACAATTAGGCGATTCAGTGACTGATAACGACAAGACCAAGCTCATAGAACTTCTTCGACGTCATGAGGAGTGCTTTGCATACAGTTTGGCGGGTTTAGGATGCACAAACGTTACCGAAATGAAAATCGAGCTTAGTAGTCAGCGCCCCGTAGTTTATAGACCCTACCGACTATCACATCATGAACGCGAAAAAGTTCGAGAAATGGTAGATGAAATGCTTCAGGCAGGTATAATTAGGGAATCTATATCGAACTACGCAAGCCCAATTATACTAGTTCGCAAAAAGGATGGCGGTATTCGCCTATGCGTTGACTACAGGCTGCTTAACTCTATAACTGTAAAGGAGAGATACCCAATACCCGTAATAGAGGACGAGATTGCGAGGTTATCTGGACAGGCATGGTTCATCACGCTTGATTTGATGTCTGGATACTATCAAGTACCGATCTCGGAAGAAAGTAAACATCTGACAGCATTTGTCACGCCAGACGGTCAGTACGAATATAATCGTGTTCCGTTTGGTCTGGCAAATGCACCTGCTGTATTTCAGCGAATGATGAACCATGTCCTGGGACCAGCTCGTTTTAATAAAGCCACCGTGTACATAGATGACTTGCTCGTCTTTGGTAGGAACCCGACTGAATGCATAGATCGATTGGAGGAAGTACTTATTTTATTAGAAAAAGCCAATTTAAAGCTAAATCTCTCGAAATGTAATTTTCTACAAACTGAAATAAACTACTTGGGTTACGAGATCAGCTCTGCTGGTATGAGACCAGGGAAAGCAAAAATTCAGAGCGTAGATGATTTTCCTCGTCCGGCAAATGTGCACGGTGCACGCCAATTCCTAGGTCTTGTGGGCTATTTTAGGAAATTTATCTATGGGTTTGCACAACTAGCCCACCCAATTACTAAGTTACTCAAAAGTAATGCGGTGTGGGAGTGGACGAAGGCTCAAGAAGACTCGTTCACAACTCTGAAAGCCAAGCTAATTGATAGACCCGTGCTAGCCATTTATGATCCAATGGCAGAGACTGAACTCCATACGGACGCCAGCAGAATAGGTGTGGGTGGGATTCTGTTGCAGCGTTCTCGTGGTAGTGGAGGTTCTCTTCATCCGGTTGTGTACTACAGTCGCCAAACATCGCCCGAGGAGAAGAACTTTCACTCCTATGAACTGGAAACGTTGGCCGTGATTTGCGCTCTTAAAAAGCTAAGGGTTTATCTTTTAGGAAAACCATTCAAAATAGTCACTGACTGTAGTGCACTACGTTCCACGTTTGGAAAGCGTGACCTTATACCTAGAATTGCCCGGTGGTGGTTAGCAATACAGGAGTACGATTGCACCGTAGAATACAGGGCCGGTAAAAGAATGGAACACGTGGATGCACTTTCTAGGAATCCGATTAATGATGTAGAGACCCTGAATCCTGAACAATTTCCCTCTGTGATGGCTATAAGTGACGACGATTGGCTACTCACCCTTCAATTAGGAGACTCAGAGCTTCGCAGGATCCGTGACATTGTCAGTAGTGATTTAGACCCTAACGGGGTTGAGTACATTAAGGACAATTACATTCTGAAAGACAATAAGTTGTTCAGGTGTCTAGGGGGTAATAAGGAAGTCTTGAGATGGGTAGTCCCCAAGGGTGCAAGGTGGCAGTTGTGCAAGATGAACCATGATAATATCGGTCATGTTGGTTTCGAGAAGACCCTGGAACGTATCAAAAGGAATTATTGGTTTGCAAAAATGACGCGTTTTATAAAAAAAATATGTAGGAGCCTGTATCGACTGCGCATACGCCAAACGAACAATAAACACACGTGAAGGGTTATTGCATCCCATAGAAAAGGTTGAAAAGCCGTTTCATACCTTGCACATCGACCATCTGGGACCCTTTGTTAAGTCAAAGAGGGGACATACTCACATATTGTCAGTCGTAGATTCGTTTACCAAGTTCCTATTCATTAAATCGGTCAGGAACACAAACACCCAAAATGTGATAAGAGCTTTACAGGAGATTTTCGACACATTTAGAGCTCCGGATCGACTTGTGAGTGATCGAGGTTCTTGTTTTACTTCCCATGCATTTAGGAGGTTTTGTCTTGAACGAGGGATAAAGCACGTACTGAATTCTGTCGCGAGCCCAAGGTCCAACGGTCAAGTAGAGAGATACAACAGGACCATCCTTGACTCATTGACGGCACAAAACCTCAGGGAGGATGAAAAGAACTGGGATAACCAATTAGGAAGAATCCAATGGGGATTAAATAATACTGTGCAGAAAACGATAGGTAGAACACCAGCAGAAGTCATGTTTGGGACGGGAATGATGAGTGAGTTTAATCCGGCGTTGAATGAGATAATCGAAGAAACGCGTGATGTATCCTCACTACCATCTATTCGCAGTGAAGTTAAATGCAACATTGATAAAGCTCAAGAGGCGCAAAAACGCTATTACGACAAAGGAAGGCGACCCGCACGAACTTATAATAACGGTGATTTGATTAAAATCACTAAGGTCGCTTTTCAAAATAATGGTAAGAGTACAAAGCTCTTGCCTTCATACGAAGGTCCCTTCAAGGTTGTTAAGGTCTTAGGCAACGATCGATACAAAGTGGCTCCAATTCCAGGATTTGAAGGGATGAAAAACAAACGGAGGACGACCGTTGCCTCAGACCGGATGCAACCATGGATTCATGTAGCCTCTTTGGAAATCGATGATGATAATGACTCTGATGTAATAAATGATGAGGAATTCATGTCAGAATGATAAATTGATTTTATATAATAATATAGCATAGATATACTGGCGTTAAAATTCCTGTTGTTTTATATTCATTGAATTAAATGATGGTCTTTGTGAATTGTCTACTCGCATGATTATTTTCTTTTGTTTCAGGTCAAGCGCGAGAAGGCACGGAGGTCCGCGACTTGACCTGAGACGAGATAGAAAATTTATGGTTGATCGGTTAGATATTGATTAGTTTAGAGATTTTTTTTTTGGATGTTTAGTCAAATATTTTGATAAACGTATAAAACCATGATATCTTAAATACATTCTAATATATATGTATAGTTACTTACTTGTTAATTGTTAAACACTGGAAATTTTGTGACTGAACAAGCAATTAATGTATTTTTGTTTATATCATAACATTATTGATTTGTCTTTCTTTCTGTTTAAAATTGTTACTGGTAATTTTGATTAAAATTAATAATTATTATACCTATTGATTATGAAGTTTGTCACATGCGATGCAATGCCCGTTTTACCGAGTGTAAGGTTCCACCAGGTACGTGTATGAGGGCATAACACGCCGCCAGGATGGTCGAGTGTAAGGTTCAATTAATTCTGGACGAGAAAACGGAGTGTTAAATTAGAAAGAACGGGGGTACTCGGGTGGCGACGCGATGGCGGGGCCGGTTGGTGCGGCATTCTAGCGTAGCGAGCGGATTGGGATGGTTGGATTGTTTTGGATTATGAGTTTGTTAGAATAAAAATAATAAGTTTTGTTTTGTACACGCCGTATTGGTTATTTCTGAGAGTAGATTGAGTGGAATATAAGTTTTGAATATGTTTGAGAAAAAGATAAGTTTTGTATATGTTGGAGAGAAATTATAAGTTTTGTATATGTTGCAGAGAAATATAAATTTTGTACCTAATTGAGTTTCGTGTTCGTTATTTCTGAGATAGTTTTACACTAGCTCGAGATCATTTTGTCGCAATATCGGTATGAAGCGTGATTTCGTAATTCTGTTGCTATCGATTTCAATGTTGTTTCTATTTGAACTAACGGTTTTGAAATTACCTAATTTACGCAGGCTGGTTATAATCAAGCTTTGTGACAAACTGCGTAAATTGGGTACCTGAATTTAAAAATATTGAAATTGGTTAAAACTGATTCCAACATAGTTATGTTATCTGCAAGAAATGATCGAGTTGAAATTATGCATTAATGTGCCTGCAAGTTTAAATTTTGGCGTGGTCGGGACTCATTTTGATCATCATCTCACTGTTCTGATTACTCATCCCTATATCCCCATTAGTAAGAAGACTAATTAAAAAAAAGACTGTTTTAAACATAATATATTTCAACTAAAACTTATTTTTCTTGCTTATAACATTTTATCATGTTACTCAAATTTGAGCGTTTAATTTTCTTAGAAACAGTTTCTCCGAAGTTAAAGTTACCTGCTTCACTAAAGTAATGAAGAAAGTTTATTATAACGTTTCTGTATGGAGTTCGATCAAACACTCCACAAGCAATATCCAATTCGCACGGCGTAAGCAACATTTGTTGGCAACTAAAACTGGCAACTAGCGCGTCACAAAGTAATACATTCGCCAAAGTTTGGCACTTGGGTCTACGCGGACTGCATCACATCGAACTACGATTCAATATATATTAGCTTTCGAAACTTGGATTTGTACTGGTATTGCTTTACGTAAATATCTGGAAACAAAGGTAACAAGCATTTTTGTGAGTTTTGTGAAGGTGTTTGTGTTATTTCTAACATCGATTCAAAAGTAATTTGCTGTCAATATTTGAGTTCACAGGATTGTTGCTTGGCACTTGTTATTTATCATTTTAGTGTATGTAGCCGTTCTCCAGATTAATTAAAGTGTGAACAAAGTTACGACGTTAATAATATCTTTAGTCCATCGAGTGGAGGGCCTTCCTTTACCGTATCGTCCGGTTTGTGGCCGTTACTCAAGAACCTTTATTCCCCAACGGTTGTCAAATCTGCGAGCTATGTGACCTGCCCATTGCCACCATAAACATTTGCTATTATAAACGTAGCAGAAAGTCGGTGGATGGAGGTGGCTCAAGACCATTCGTCGTGGCATTCTAGGAAGGTCTATGTTCAGCAGTGGACTTCTACAGGCTGATGATGAACAAAGTTACGCTTTCCTGGCAATGGACAAGCGCCGGATACATAATGTACATTTTCTGGACCGAAGATAATGAAATTCAGACGATGAATTATCAAAGTTTTCAAGAGGCCTTCGTTAAACCTACATATTCTAAGCTTTAGCTTAATCAATAATCTGATTTTTCTATTTCTACCCTTTCTTTTATAGGATTCCCTGCGCAAATACATTAAACTTCCCTAATCTTTACTCCCTAAAAGTTGAAAAAAGTTTTGTGTTTACTATGGTCCTAAGTTAATACTAGAAAGTTAGGAGGTACTGTGCTCTGTTTTTGGAGATTTCTTTATACGGTTCTCTTGACTACATATGGGTTGGATTTAGTAATTGAATGTACTTTACTTTGCATGTTAAGCTTTTTTGAGGAAAGAAACCCTCATCTACTTCTACTCCTGTAAATAGAAAAAAACAATAACAAAAACATCTAGCAGTCACATACAGTCTTGTCACTAAGATTTCCTGTATCATATACCTTCAAATACAATGGTACTACAATACTACAACACCCAGATCGAAACAAACCCCATTCGCATATCGTGCAAACATTTGTCCCACGTATATGTGTATAATATTGTGATTTTTATTTATTTTTAGCATTTATAAATTGTTAAGTATTTGTAATTTAATTGACGTATTCTATAATTCTGATAATTTAACCATTAAAGAAGTATAAATCTTTTATTTCAATATTTATACTTCCTTAATGTCTGACTTGCTATAGGTAGGTACGTATTTATTTGTTTTTGTGAAATGCGTTTTATAAGTCATGTATGTTAATTAGTTTAATTGGTTAAGGCCGTGCTAATTAATTAACTAAATAAATAAATAGGGATCACGGTTGAGCCGTGAAGTGTCCGGCCTAAGAATAGACCCCTCTTTCTCCTCCCCTGGATTTATTAAAAGCCTTACTAAGGGATTACATCAAGGGATGGACAGCATCATCTGCCTGAGTACTCAACATCAAACTGCGATCACCAATGCGCCAGCCAAGCGTGGTGATTATGGCAAATCCCCCCATTGTGTTCAATGGGATTCATTCAGCATTGGACGTAAACAGGCTAGTGATGATGATGATGAAAAGAATTAAGCCCGCACCTTAACCATTTAAGAGGTTCATTAATGTATCACAGTTTCATTTAATTAACAGACTTTACAAAAAATGAGGATGTTCTCAATTCAAATTATGTTTTTTAATTTGTATCAATCTGATTTAACGGTCGCATTTTTATCTCAAGACCTTAGTCCAAAAGGCGCTCGCCTTTTGGACTAAGGTCCAAAAGGCTAAGCTATACATTTAAATTATACAGTCAGAGGCTTTTCTACATAAAAATTGAGGATTTGACTTCCGACTATACACATATTAACTGAGGGCATTACTATTATAATTGTGAATCTGGCTATCCTCTACAACATTTTGATATTTGTTATCAACTTTTGAGTAGTCGGGTTTTAGTTTGTAAACTTGTATTTTTATAACAACGAGTGTGATAGTAGCAAGTGGTTCGGATAGAAGTTTGGAGTAGAGTGACTGTCATATGATAATAGTGGTATAACAAACGAAACAAAAATAACAGTGGAAGGATTGTCTGGAAGAAGACTTGAAGAAGCTGGGCAAACTAAAATCTTGGAAGAGACTTGCAAAGAACAGGAACAAGTGTCGGAAAATTGTTAAAAGGATTGTGCAGGGAGTAAGACGGAACATTGCAATTACATAGCAGCTTTTGATTGTCGAAAGAATGATCCATGTTATCCATCAAAATAAATGAGTTCTCGGCTCAGACAAAGTTCGGGAAGAACTCTCATCATGTTCAAAGTTAATGACCTAGAAACTAAAAACCCCAAACAAATTGGCCTGTCATCCAACAATGTATGAGATCGCGGGATTTAATTAATCATAAAATAATGTTACGAAAGGGTTAGGATCATGGATGCGCGATCGTGATAGCGGATATAAAGTTACGGTACACGAGGGGAGAGTAAGCGACGTGGTGCTACGAAGTGCTACGAATGACGTAGCACTTTGAACTTCCAGATATTTATGGATTTTGTATATTAAACAGTCTGTGTATTACACAGATAAACAGAGGTTGTTTTTATATTTGACGACCTCCTCAGCGTGGCTGGTGAGTAGCCGACTGAGACGTGAAAAGTGCGTGTTTAATTCCGCTATGGGATAAATGTTTTCATGTTTTGCAAATATTTTTTCTGGGTCTGGGTCTTATGGTAATCCACCCACAACAAGTATAACCACGACACAGGGAATTATAGTGTGTTTTTTTTTATTTATTTTTAATATTGAGAACTGTTTTACGCTAGTAAGCTATGTCTTGTACTAACAGAACAAACTTATTCCGTCGGAGGTTTAACGAGACGGCAAATTCTGAAAAACAAGTAACCTCGATGAGGGTCAGACAGTGAGGGTACAATTAAAAAGCGAAATGTAAGCGAGGATTAACCCAACGAATATAATGAGAAGATTTGCAGAATAATGGCTGAATGTAAGGATTTGACGCCAAAGTGCAGAGGGAACTGCCGATTTTGAGCCTGTGAAAGGATTTTTATAAAAAAGTTACTAACTGAAAGACAAGCTGATTAAGTCGTCCATGTCAGTATTTTATTGATTCCGGGACTGGGTAGAGCAGAGGTCAAAATGTCTATACGGACCGGCTGTCTATGTAGCAAAAAGTATGAACGTCAAAATGCCCCAGTGTCATGAAGATGATTTTGAAAAGTCTTAAAAATAATTGAATTGACGTATATTTATCACAAACCGCACAACGCGGTAGAGAATGGCCCTCCACTCGATGGACTAAATACATTATAAACGTCGCAGGAAGTCGGCCGATGGAGGCGGCTCAAGACCATTCGTTGTAGCATTCTAAGGGGGAGGCCTATGTTCAGCAGTGGACTTTGACAGGCTGATGATGATGATGATGATATTTATCACGAATCACTTTTAAACATAACATACATTGTACCATTTTAGAAAAATTACACCACGACTACACGACTATACACCACGTACCTTACTATTCTCCTGCTGACGTTTCGTTGACCATTTTCCCGTCTCACGACCTTTGAGCGTGGTCGCAGTCGGTGCTTATGAGGATGGACCTCAAAATGGTCAACGAAACGTCAGCAGGAGAAAAGTAAAGTACGTCGTGTATAGTCGTAATTTTTCCAAAATGATACCAATGTATTATACCTTGTACTAACATAAATAATACCTGACAGTCACATTAATATAGTCCTGAAGCACAATTTTCGTAATAATAAAACATTCAATTCACAATACCAAGCTCATCTCAGTCAGTTGTCACTACGTGCGTAGGCTTATTAACTATCAATTTAATCTTCGCATGCATAAGTTATGTTTCTCGCTCTAACAAACGCCTTTATGAGCGACAGAAAGGTTGTTGAAAGGTGACTGAGATGAGATTATATAAAGAATTGAATGTCAATTGTAATTACAAATTGGGCTCCAGCAGGTCTAAAAAGGCCACTTTATATGAATCATAATACGATTTATACAAAGGAATTGCTAAGGATCTGCTGAGAATTCAGAAAATGAATTGCTACCAGATGAATTTGCCACATTGAGTAATTCATCTTGTAGCAATTCATTTTTCGAATTCTCAGCAGATCCTTAGCAATTCCTTTATATGAATCGTCGTATGTTCATATAAAGTGGCTTTTTTAGACCTGCTGCTGATCTCACACGAGGATTCCTTGTATCGTTGACAATCCTAGTTTTATTGTGTGCTGTGAAATAATACGTGATCAATCACATTAATAACATTTGACTACAATATCTAGTAGGTAATTTAGTAAGCTAGCTAAGGTTAATTTAGTAAAAGCAGAATTTGGTCAAACTAAAATTTATTTTACTAGATTTAATGAAGTGATAACTAACAGATATTTATCGCAACTTATTCAAATGTTAAAAATAAAAATGTTCAAAATAAATTCTAGAAAAAACTTTTTAACTCCCTAACAAGATTATCGCGCACGATTTCTTCCGCTTACAACTAACTTAAATAAGAAAAAAAGAAAAGCCAAGTGTCACCACCATAGTCAGGACAGTCTCAAGTCTAAGTTTCCACAATAAAAGAACCGCGCCGATAGAGTAGCGAGTCGGAAAATTTTCCTCTAGTCGTTTTGCGCAGGCCAGGAATCAGGTCGGAAATATCGACTTGATTTCTAGTTTGTTAGTTCGGAATGACACCGCGGTCGAAGATTGGATTATTTTTACAAGTTGCAACAGTTCAAATACCGTTCTGGGCGAGGTTTTTCGCAATCGAATGCTTTAACTGCCAATTTGCGAATTTAAATTTGAAACTCAGCGAGGTGCTAGCTACTGTTAAATGAAGCCGTGATTTTAGGTCAAAAGTGCAGTTAGTTTAATTTCAAATAAGAGTAGAAATGATATTTAAATAAAATGGGATTTTCAAAAGGCTTTTTGCACCGTAGCAGGTCCAAAAGGTAATAAGAAATAAACTTTACATTTACAGTACGTTATACAAGACCATGCCACGGTGTATGGAGCTATTCTAAGGACAGACCCCTCCGTTTCCTCCTTTGGATGTCCTAAGAGCTGACTAAAGGATAACACCAAAAGATAGACATCAGCATCCACCTAAGTACTTAGCACCAATACTGCGATCACCAATCTACCTACCAAGCGCGTTGATTATGGTGAATTCCCCATTGCACTCTATAGGGCCTCGGCCCACAGTGAACGTATACCGTCTGAGCAGACAATATAGAGATGTAAACTATTAGAGCTGAATTGATTTATAAATACACTTTTGTTTACTTGTCAAATGATTGAACTACTATTAACCCCTTTTGCATAAAGTAGTACAATGTATGTTTGTGTTGGGTTTTTCTACCCAATACATATTTAATGAGGCGGCAATATAAACCTGAACACAGAATAAATAGTACTACCTGAACTAGGGCCGGTCGCAGGTGTCCTCCGTTATTGAGTTTGACTAAATTAGTGGGCACACACATGTGATATTATGCAAATTTTGGTAGTGAGTTTGATTAAATTTCGTTTTGTTCAAGTAAATTAATTGCAAATCCTATCTATCCAATCAGCTCACATACCCTACTGATGAGTATGGGTATAGATTGAGGCCTCATCCACTTGAATTTTGTGTCTCTCTGTAGCATTCACAGGCTGATGATTGGCTGAGATTTAAATCCTACATAAAGATTAATCTAATTAAGAAAGTGTATTACACTCTTGAAGACTATGAATGATAAAGCCGCGTGGCCTGATGTTGCTGCCCCTCGACTGCTAAAATGGATGCAATATCTGTACTTACCTATTTACATGTTTCTATTAGATTATTATTTATAAGTATAACAAGCGTAGCGTGTGCTGTCTTGCATATTTTTGCTGATGTTTATTTAATTATGACTACCTTCCTAAGGTTTTTAAGTTCTCATTTACAATGTATTAGCAACTCCTTGCTCCGAGGCACCACACTGGCGCTTCTCACCTAGTGGTAAGACGCACCATTTATGTAAGCCAAGCCGTGTTTGTTGCCTGATTCTTCTAGGCTTGGTCGCGTTGGAACAGGAGTAATTTTAGTTTATAAGACGATTCAAAATGATCCTTGTGATTTCAATGAATAAAATTATTTTTGACTTTGACTTTGACTTTGATGTTGATGATGATAACCCACAGGCTTATAGACATACCGGCAGCACCATTGGCGATGCGTTACCTACTCAAGATATAAATTTACCTGAATATAAACCTATTACACATAGTTGTTTTCTTTATCATCATCATCATCAACAGCCTTTGGGTGTAATAGCCATAATAACTACGCTTGGTAGGCGGATTGGTGATCGCAGTATTCGTGGTGAGTTCTCAGTGCTGCTCATTTCTTAGTCGGCGGACTTACCACGGTCTATTTGGTCGGTCATTTTATTATGCTTTCAATAAAGTTTGTTGCTGCATAACTTGACAAATACGTTGAAGCGGAACTGGATCAAACAAAGTTCCCGGTACAAAAATTACCAAACAACTTTACCTTCAAGTATAAGCTCCTACTTCAGCTAATAAAGTATTACTTACTTAGCAAAAATGTCCATACAATGATTTCTATCGGCTTTCCGTAGGGACGTTTGAAAATCGGCTTTATCGGCACAATAAAATATCTTTGGCGATAACACGGTATAGCAGCAGGCCTGTGTCACTTCTAATTCAAAGTCAAAAATAATTTTATTCATTGAAATCAAAAGGATCATTTTGAATCGTTTTATAAACTAAAATTACTCCTGTTCCCAACGCGACCCGTTAACGCGTTAATAGACTCTTACCCCTATATTATAAACAATACTTAAATGTAATTTTAAGCACTATTTAAAATTAATCCTGTCACTGTTTGGCATTATGCAATAGTAAGGGATGGTAATATTTTAAGCATTGCTTAACTTTTGACAGATTATTATAAGCAAGCCCATAAATGTATAACGAGCTTTATTTCGCTGAATTTAGGTTCAATATGCTTTGAATTTCAGAAAGTTGGGACTTTTTGCAGATGGAATTGAGCTATCACGCGCTGCTTTCAATATCGCATTGTGCTACAAGTTCATACATTATTAAATGCAACTGAATGACGTCGGATCATGTACGTAGTACTACATAAAATCTTTGATTTTCTAGCAACTTGCTTGTCAAAAGAAAGCAAGCAAATCAGCTTTCTTACTAGGTGACGTCGAAGTGAAACTTATGTACGGTAGTAGATACTATTATTTCTTCTACGGTATCGCGGCGGGTGTTCTAATATTGATGTACTACAAAAGCGATAGGAATACAGAATAACCCCCTGCGAGGCGATACTTGTATGTTACATTACGTCAATTACTTAGAGAGCGACATATATTCAGTACAAACGAAATTACGGGACACAGATACAAAGGCATCGCTGAACAAAGGTTTTTATTTAAATTAAAACTGTCTGCTGCTCTAGATGTGTTCTTAGTGTTATAGGCAATCTAATTGGCTTATTAGGATTACCGCTCAACATCTGGTGCAAGTACCATTTAGTCTTATAATTTTATTTTGTCATATCGAAACCGTTTCAATCTTTTTTATGAACCAAGTTTTGTGAGAGCAGTCAACAATTATTTTGCCAAAAAGAATTGATTAGATTGATTATCTATTTCGGTCACATAACATTCTGAAAACGTTGCCACTTGAGTGTTTATTCGATTTGCAACACTGTAATGTTGCCATCCACCCCGCTGCTTTGGCAATAAATGTAATGTTATTCGTGCATGAGCCTTATCGGTCAAGATTATGTTCTGTGCCTCACAAAAGCCCCTCTCGACCCCTCTAATGTGGTTTGATATATTATATTATTTGTCAAATATCAATAATGTCAGATCGAGACACTTTGTGGCAACGACTTTGAATGCGACGCGATTGAATCGATATGGGAGATTACGGAGTCGGTTTATGAATAATATTGAATTGTATGGTTATGGGATTCGATGAAAGTGATTTTTGTGCTTTTGAACTTTTGTTGTGCTCGGTAAATTGTGTATTTTAGAGTATTTTTTTGGTATATTCGTGTAAGATGCTAGTAAGTGTTTTTGCTAATAGTAGAGCTCTTTGTGAAAGTGTTCGTCTGGAGAAGTTTACCATCATACATACCTATTTCTGCCGCCAAGCAGCAGTGCTCGTATTTCTATGTTCCGGTTTGAAGGGTATGTGTGCCGGTGAAATTATAGGCACATAACATTTTTCATCTTAATGTCTCAAGATTTTCTCAACATAAATCCAATTCCACACTAATCCAATAAAAATAAAAGAGACGTATAGTTTTGTTTTACGCCCTGCAAAATGGCGCTCGCACAATCGGTTTTTTTTTCTAAGCTGACTAACCATGTTTGTGTCTCATTCAACGTCACGCATCTTCATTTCGTTTAAAAATATTGGTATACAAAAAATCTACTCGATGGTTAGTGCACCACGCTGCACTACGTGATGGTGGTGGGACCAACCACTGAGGATCTTCTAGGAATCACATTCGATTGACGGATTAGCATCGTAATTGCGTTGTTGCGTGATGTTATCACGTAATTGAATGCGGGACACCCGCGTCAGGGCTGGCCCGATAAGAATGCTAATACGCTTCGGTTTTCTGCATTTACATGAGGCTTTATAGGCCTTGCTATCTAAAGTGCAGATTAAAAACGTGGCTGGGATGGGTGATTTTAAAGATATTAAGATGCAAACATAAATCATCTATACATAGGTAAGTACCTACTTTTAAGTATACGATTGTTTCCCGGAAGGGTAGGCAAAGACTACGGCTTGTCACGTCATATCTCACCTCTCATTGACCTTCTTTAAACTAAACTTTTATCGTTGTCATTAATGACAATTCGGTTGAAAAAAATCTTGACTTTGCAACAGGCACGTACGGGTAGGACAAAAACAAAATCCACACAGAAAATAGTGTACTTCAACGAAGAGCCTATGTCTGAATTGCCAACCCTACACGTCTGACGTCACGCAGTCCCCATGGGTGATGTCAAAATTTATTTCTTTGTTGATTCATTATGCTGTTACGTCATGATGTGACGAGTGATAGAGTCAGCTTATTAATTGCGTTACACCGAATAAAATAATTGTTTGTAAGAAACCTCGAACTGGCATTACAATAACAAAATTTTTACTTTAAACCTTTGTCATGGCCGATACATCTGTTTTCAAGAACATTACTCAGCAATTGTTTTCTAACTATCTTCGCAAATGTTAAATAAGAGAGTATGTATGTGAATAAGAGAGTAGCTAAGTAAGATTTAGGAATAAGATTGCTCATAGTAATATAATAAGCTGTTTACAATGCATTTTGTTCACCTAATGACATGACATGTAAGCTGACCAAAGTTCTAGAAAGGTTCTAATTTTTTTGACGTCCTCCGTGGCGTGGATGGCTAAGTAGCTGGCTGTAACGCAAGAGGTGCGGGTTTGATTCCCACTGCGGGACAAATTTTTACATAATCTGCAAACGTTTGTTCCGGGTTTAGGTGTTGTGAGTGGGTGAGTTTTTGATACCAACTATACAGGGAATCCTAGTGTGTGATCAGGACTATCTATATATTATTATGTGGTTGTTGGGTGTAATGGTATGTTAATTCTGTCACTTAATATCTACTGATACGTACGTATGTTTTCACTACTTTCCAGTCAATAATACCTAACGAGTAGAATTTCTTAAAACACAGATTAAAACGTACCATTTATTTATAAATAAATTTTAAATGACACTGTCCAATTACGGATGGTTATCGGAAAATCTGAAAATAACTGTTTTCATGGACATTTCTGGTAATTATCGAGATAGTTTTAAACTGCACGGCTTGGAAGCAAATTAACGGAATATTTATTGAAATGGTGTTGTGTTCGGTTTATTTAAGGTAAAAAGGTAGATATAATATAATCTCCACCTGTTACGACGTGTATTTACAAGGCATCCACAGTCAATACAGACAAGCACTTGGGTCGAACTCCATAATTTTTTGCTTATTTTCCGCTGTAGCGATATAATTTATAAATGTTCTTGAAATAAACTATTATTTTGTTCATTTTGGTTCATTTTACTCCAAAAACGACTTTTAGTCCGTATTCCAGCACTATTCTCATGCGTGAATCGAGGTAGGAGTAGGAGTTTTGGCGTAGGTATGTAATTTTACATCGGACAGAACAAAACAAAAGCTATTTTAACTAAAATAGGTTTTAAAAATCGTTATGAATAAGGGAGTATGTCTATATTCCTATACAAGTTTTTGCCAATATATAAAACAAAAGAATCATTATTCTATCTCTATAAATGAAACTGTTTTTAAACCTTTTTAATGTAGGAAAAACTATAAGATGAGCTGCGTAAGGTTCTCATCTTTTCTATGATACAATACTTTTTTCCAAGATTCATTCGTTGCAAGTAGTTTATAAGTTCGGCGTCTCCACGCTAATGTGAAAGTTTGCGCGAGGGTATGTCAAAAGTTCTCGGCTTCCTGATGTGTGCAACCGAGAGATCTTGCAACTTTCATACTTTTGTCCCAGCAATCGTGATTGAGAAGTTCCATGTTGATAGTTTATTGTGAGAAAGGGAAATAATGGATTATCTTTTCGTATTTTGATAGCATCTTTTATGTAATATTGTATTTTTCACCGATTGGATTCGGTGAAGGTAGACCAAACAAGAAAAAATAATATCTTAAATAGTTAAATAGTACGTGTACGTTTGTTATTCATAGTATAATGTTACACTACGATCTAGAGTTCAAAATATATTTAAAAGATATTATCGAGTTTAACTCTATAGTATCTTTTAAATTATGTTTTGCATGCTTATCAAATTTCTATCAAATTTTCATATTTATAAAATTTTTGTAAGGTACGTCTAGTCTACAACTGCACGGCCCTCCACCGCTTTTAATTGGCACATGACATAAGCTTAACGTTTGAAAATGGTCCTTGTGGTTACAAATTATGGAATATTTTATTTTGACGTACTGAAATAGTGGAGCGTTCAGTACAAGGTTAGACGCTCTCTACTTTAAAAAAAATATTGTGTAAGACACTCGTACATAACAAAGCCAATAAAAAACAATTGAAAGACATTCTTAAATTGATATCACTTAGTTCTAAGCTCTCAATAATATTTTTTCGAAATATGGTGTATAATATGTTGTCATCGTCTAATGGAGCAAAAATGTCTTCGTGACACTAATTTGGCGACATAAAAGTGTTTTTGTTGGATCGAGTTTATTCGAACACGCTAAAGCCATTAGAAGTAACTAATGTATTAGAAATTGTATGAGTTTTTCTTGGAAATTTTCTAAAAGCATCTCGATATGAATGCTTTATAAGTAAAGAGACGTCATTTACGAGTTGATAATCGAGTTGAGTTTTTACGTTCTAGGAATTCACTTCGAGTCTATAACATTTGCTTAACATGTTTTAAGCCGTGGTAGTCTCGGCCTAAGACTAGAACTCTTCTAACATCTCCAATATCATGATGTCATAAAAGGCGACTAAGGGATGGACAGCAGCATCCGCCTGAGTACTTAACACCAAACTGCGAAGACCAATCCGCCTGCTAAGCGTGGTGATTATGGCATAGCCCCCATTGCACCCTATGTATGGCAGTGGATGACTACCGACTGATGAAAAAACATGTTTTACGACGACTGGCGTCTATTCAAATTGGAACTAAAAAAAATAAGCCCTATTAACGATGGCTATGAATTGACAGACCTTGGTTTAGTAAACAAATAAAGATTCCTTGTTATTGATACGATGATGGGTGTTATTGCATTTGAAACGCTAATGTCAAAACGCTAAAGTTTTCAATAGCCTAAAAAAAAACTCAACAGAAAATAACATTATCTGTACAAAATATTTTATGTAAAAGCTTGGTTCAAAAGGTTACACCAAAATTACTGTACTATAACTTTTTACGTTTAAGGATTTGGTTGTTTAGCGCTCGCGATAAGTATAAATAAGCTGTTACAAGGCAAACGCTTGCCGCTTTCGTTTAAAAAAGCGAGCTAATCGATATTGTACAATACAAGGCTGTACATACAAAAAGGCAGAGGCGCCCTACGAAAGGTAATTTCCGCCAGCAAAAGACCGTGTTCACTGTCGAATTTTACCAAATATTCCTTGGAGAAGAGAAACTTGTGGAAGTGACATTAAGCTTATTTTCGAATTAAACGAAATGGAAGGTAATTTCATTACAGATGAGGACTGATCTCAAAAGTAGTATTTTGAACGCCCAGTGTGACGTGACGAGTTTAAATAATAAATAGTGTAGGTAGAACAATATACTAATAATAGTTGTAACCGAACAGAATTAAAAAAAAAAGTCTGGTTTACAAATGACCAACATAAAAAAGCTCTTAATTTGGAACAATCTTTTTTACGAATTAAATAGCTAGACTTGTATTTTAATGTTCTCATTGCATATTTTTTATCTATGATTAAT
Organism: Epirrita christyi; assembly: GCA_951392215.1. Classification (NCBI taxonomy): domain Eukaryota; kingdom Metazoa; phylum Arthropoda; class Insecta; order Lepidoptera; family Geometridae; genus Epirrita; species Epirrita christyi. The sequence continues at coordinate 5,867,957 of OX595851.1, forward strand.
TTAAAATACCCTCAAAATTTATATAGTCTGAAGTGCAAACCGGTTTCATCGTAAAATATGATGCTATTTTCCACTTTAAGCAAAGCCGCTTGGATATTTGTTTTTATTTTTGGATTTTTGGATTTTAGTATTATACCGTGCCTTAATGAAGAAAACATTGTCTGGGGCTAATTGTGAATATTGATTGGGAATATACTACTGAAATTCACCATGCACGTGACCAAAATAAGTTTGAAGAAGTTAATACGATATCTGTGCTCCAAACTATAATCAGTTGTGCGGAGCTCCGCATATTTATGACACGTGAGTGATAGTATATGATACGTCTTCATATTTTGAAACTCAATGGAAAATGTTACCTACCAATCGATGCTAGCAAGCGGACCGAAAGGAACACGTTACCTACACGTTTTGTTACGTGATGTATGGACATCTGTGTGGGACGAATGGATTATTCCTGATGAAGATATTTCCTGATGGGTAGATAAATATTTAAAATCACTTCAGATAATATGAAAGAAAGAAAATAAATTTATTTGACACGAAAATAAAACAATAACAAGCATACAGAACAGAAGTAGAATAGGCAGGACATACAATTAAGTATTAGATAATTAACTAAATGAAAAAGGGAAGTATCCCACGCACTCACTCATAATCTAGATAATAGGTTTTCATTCAATGGAAAAGGTCAAGCTAGAATAACTTCACCTTTCGTAAACCAAAGCAAGCGATCATCTAACTCATTTCAAAATATTTATTATTAATTTAATGTACCTACCTACTATTTTTGCTCTGCACTTCTGTATCAAACACACAAATGAAGAAAAAGCGAAGAAGATGAAGATCTCAATATAAAGGGTGACGAAAAAATGATATCTACAAATTAAGAACGACTCTAAAACAAATAAGTACTTTTATAGTACGTACTCGTGCCTCTAATTTGGCCGAAGCTAGACCAATTTTGCTCCCTGACGAGCCAATTTAGCTTTAAAGACAGCCAATGAATAGACTGCTATTTTACGCCAAAAACAGACGTTCGAATCAGTGCTAGCTGTTTAAAATCCAACACATCAGTGCAAACTGAAAGCACTGAGACACTATAAGTATACATTGAACGCATGCACGCGAGCTATAGAGGAACTTAAAATCAGTACGTCCGTCACCGCGTCTATTCATTCTCGCAAACGAGGCGATCTGCTTTGGCATCTTGTTTTTGGCAAGTTCTGGAACCTGAGTAAAATTAACTCTAAACTCACCTCGATTAAGCTCAATTTATATTGAAGCTGCTTTGCAGTGACACATGCCCAGCTTGAAGGCAGGAAATGCATTTGCAAATTAGATTTTCAACCCCATTCTGCCGACGGCGTTATCGTATCTTCAGCCCACTTGTTCTTAGCCCCCGGACGTTTACGAGTTTGGGAGCAATTTTTGTTTAGTGTATTGAGATTTGGGGATTTTAGAACGATCTGTTTGGACCGGGAATTGTCACAAATAAACAATCTTAAGAACGCAAGGAAATATGGGAGTCCTTTGCTCAGCCGTGGCACATGAAAACATAGCCATGGTAACTTACATAATAAAATGTATCTAATATTGATCGCTATATGGTTGGCCAAGGCAAGGCAAAAAGAGTTGGAGGCCTTTATCTTCTTTTGTCTAGCTATAATCTAACATACCTAGTATAAAATGTATTTTTTTTATTGTATGTCTGAGCTAGCAGATGGACAACAACATTTACAATAAATAACTATGAATGTATATGTATGTGACAGTACTAACGAATCATTCACCCAGCTGTAAATAAAGTCGAACTGTGCCTCTATTCATGCAAGAAATAAAGTCCATGTAGGTGTTGCACACCAAATAAATCATTCACCATCTAAACTATACAAACAAACACAAAAAATACAGGGTAACCGTAAACTGCACAATATAGGGTGGCTGTGTTTTTGAATTCGTTCACTCTCCCTCCACTAGTAAACAACTAGTCTGTATTAGAAAAAAACAGAGCGGGTTCTGGTTCAAAATGGTGGTTACTGGTTTACACTCGATTTGGCAAGGAAATTGCTGCGTCTCGCCCGCAGTGTTTACCAGAAATTGCGTTTACTCAAAAGAATTTAAGTAAACGAAATTTGAATTTGCAGTAATTTTTGCAAGCTGAATATTGTGTGTGTTTTATTGTCTAGACAAAACTTGGAACTATAAGAATATGTTGTAGTTTCTCTGCTTTTATATTATCTGTATTTACGTTTGCTTAGTACTGAACTTTGTAACTAGGTATTATAATAATAATAATAAAAAAACTGGTAAAGTTCGCGGACTCGCATGTAGAGGGTTTCGTAGATATGGCTACCAAAGTAACCACTCTGGACCAATTTAACTCATTTTACATACATTTTTCTCTTCAGGAATATTTTCCGTTTTCTCGTAGGAATTTAAGGATTTAGGATTGTCGTTAAGGTTTTCCTGTAAACTATATAAGAAACGTTGGGTGGCAGTTTTGTACTAAAAATTATAGAGACCATATTAATATTGATCAGATTTCTAGATTTTAACCAGGTATATTTTTTTATTTTATATTGTCCATATTCATAGGCAACTCAACTTTACTAGGCATTCTTATCAATTAAAAATGTTATGTTTGAAAAAAAAGCAAATCTACACGGACATTTTAATGTTAACTTTATTAGGTACACAATAAGGTTCCCTTTGTTATTTAAACTAACGTGAAAATTGTGGTTGTAATTTCAATCAAGCTAACTGGCAGCCTCAAAGAGAGGCTTTGTGCCCAGCGCGGGCTTGGGAATATTTCAAAAACCTACCCCTGCTACGGGCTAGTTACAATTACACAATGTATATACAGTTACACCCTTTACGGGTAACAATACTTAAATGTGTTGTGTATTGTATTTTGGGGTTGACAAAAAAACTTTCTTACAGTTATCGTATAAAAAACTGAAAAGCTTCATAACAACACTTTGATTTTCAATTCTTATACAACCAAATGAGAAATATTTTGTATGTATAGATATACAAATATTGCTATCTATGAATATCTCGAAAAAAGCTTCAACAATTTCGATAAAATTTGCAATATGGGGTCTTTGGGAGCAAAAAATCGATCTAGCTAGGTCTCATCTTTAGGAAACCGCTTTCTTCAGAGTTTTCCGAGCAAAGCTCGGTCACCCAGGTACTTGTTATTATGGGTAATAACTTTTCATTTAAAAAACCGACTTCCGCCATTAAATTCGACTAAATATCTGGGTGAAAAAAAAACGATGAAAAAACCATAGTGGTGAAAGGGTTACGATACTTTATGAATGCAAATGCTTGATTTGTTGCTGAAAATATCAAAAACGCTATATGTATGCTTACAATATTTGACGAGTTCCTTCAATTCCTCATGGATCCCATTATCAGAACTGGATTCTGAAAGAAATGGGACCAATCTGGAAGTATATCTATTCAAATAAAAAAAGATTTTTTTAAATCGGTTTATAAACGACGGAGATAGGAGGTAAAAAAGCATTAAAAAAAAAACAAGTCGGTTATAAATAGTATTAAGAATCAACATTTTATTATAATACAAATAAATATCTACAAAATATTTATGATTCTGTTCAATGAACGAGCAACATTACCAATTACCTGATCATTAAAAGACTCTGTCAGTTACATCAGTCATGACATTAGCAGCTTGCCAACCTGCATTGTGTTTGCCGAACCTGCTTTCTGTTTGCATAACCGGGTTTCTGTTTTGTTTCAGTTTCCTAATCAAAAATGAGCCGGTTCCAGAAACCCGTGGTAATACCAGACCCAGTTTGTTATGGACATAACAGAACGGTTCACTGTGCCGAAACTAATGACAATGTAATTAGTTCAAGTCTGATTCTGATGGGATTAGTTTGAGTGAACTACGCATAATTATGGGCTTTGTGAAAATAGCTTCACCAAACAGGGCATCAAAATAACGACAAAAATAAAATTACTTATTATTTTGATTTATCAGCAGCGTTAAGAGGTTGCTAGACGAGGCTTCCTCGTACGACAAGATCGTAGAACAATACGACATTTCATCCGAAATTTCTTACTAGAGTTTTTTCCTTTTACATTTTTTAATCTGGATTATCCATTTGTAGTTTTCATTACAGAATTTTCAAGATTCAAGATTTTTCAATTACGATTTATTTAATAATAATCTCACTCTGACTGTATAAAACCTATGAAAATGTTGCTTATGACGAGTTTACCCTAAAAATATAATAAGTATTATAACAAAAAATTCCAAAATCTAAATAAAAATATGAAGTAAAATAAAATGTCAAAAATGTCAAACAATCAATCAATTAGAACAAGTCAAAACAAAACAGATTCTAAATTAATGTTACCAACATTCAATTAATAATCAGCAATAGCATCGTCAAATTGTATAAAATTATAATATTTAAAAGGATTAGTAAATTAATACAGAATTCACCCGATTAGGCATTTTAATATGGTGATGTGGAAATTTACCCTCAAAGTATGGAACTTAAAACTAACTGCAACATTCAATAATTTTATTCAATAATAACTCAATAGGTTACTCAGACGAAAGTTCCGCTAAAATTTCAGTGTGATCTAAATTTAACAGGCGTGAAATGGTTTTAAGTAATTGAGCTAAACTCACGCGATACTGGTTTTGAGCAAAATGGAAAAATTGGCCAATTACCTCATTTTGAGGAGATCGTTTGCCCTATAAATATGTAATTGGCTAGGAAGGGGGAATCCTTGAAATATAAAAATTGATTACCTCCGTGGCGCGGCGGGCAAGTAACAAGCTGATACATATGAGGTGCGAATTCGACTAGCGCTGCGGGACAAATAATTGCATGATCTTTAACTATTTTTTCCTGGTCTGGGTGTTGTGGTGGTACTCGTAGTTCCTTATACCCACGACATAGGGAATCCTAGTGTGGGATCAGGAGTTCTGCACAATTTGTTTTAAATGCATATAAGTGTTGCTTTGCTTGTGTTTAACGTGAATAATTTTAAAATTACACTTTTTTAAGTTTTTGAATTTGCCCAAAATTTTGAGCTTATGCTCCTTTGACTTTATAAGCCTCAATATAGACTGTTTGTTGGCTGACAAAGTAAAACGACTTAAACCCTCTCGATATAGAGTAAGTATATAGTGTTCTGTGACCTCAACAACTACCTAGTAAATCCAAACAAATGAAGGCCTTGTTAACGATAGACCTAAGGAGTCCGGAAAGGGTCCAAGGGGGGTCAGCAGGACGGTCGAGATTGGAGCAGAATCGGCAATAAGTGCAAGGGTAACTGCAGCCAATTCACCGGAATGGACGAACGGACCACTGATTTATCGAAGGATAGAACCACTGGAAGGAGCATTGTTTGCGCTGTCAGAATAAATGCGGCCATTATCTTCTTGATTTATCGGTGGGCGGTGCTTTAGCCTGAGGAGTGTAATATTTCAAGTTCACTTTATCTAAGTAGTTTGGGCTGCGGAATACTTACTGATTAATATTTTAAAAGGCTTATTTATCGTTGTGCATATAATATAGCATCTTTAGGTTTTATGTTAAGGTGTTATAATTGTTTCTTGATAACTCAATAATAATAAACATTTTCTAGATAAACGATAGTCATCATCATCATCATCATCAGACTATAGTAGTCTACTGCTGGACATAGGCCTCCACCATAAAATACCACTAAGAAAAACGTGTTTACCATATTCGGGGATTTGCCATAATCATCACACTTAGCAGGCGGATTGGTGATCACAGTATTCATGTTGAGTACTTAGGTGGATGCTGCTGCCCATGCTCTGGTTTACTCCCTTACTCAGCTTTTACGACATCAACGGGAGGAGAGGGAGGAATCTATTGTAAGCTGGACACACCATGGCAAACGGTAGTACTAGCCTTCAAATAATTACGAGTAACATCTTTATGGTTTTCATGGTGAATCCACACTTAATAAGTATCACAAAAAAACGAATCGAACTTTTAAGTGCCAAAAACTTACTAATAACTTACTTTGCAGCGATTTTTTTGCTTTTTTGTGGTTACTTTTTGCAGCGTGCGTAAAAACACAGCGTCTAAGCGATTTTTTAAATTTTAAATCTGTAATTGCAGACACGATGGAAATCAAACCAGCATCTTTGCCATAGTCATCTGTAGCCTTTAGACATCCACTGCTGGGACGAGACCTCTTCCATAAAATACAATGGCGGGAATTGCCATAATCACCACGCTTGTCAAGCGGATTGGAGATCCCAGTAGGTATTCATGTTGAGTACTTAGGTGGATGCTTCAGCCCATCTTTCTCTTATCTTATCTTTGCCTTAAAACCCTATTTAACATACTTATACCCTCCATAAGTAATGGTTTAAACATAAGTTTGTGCCGTTTGCCACAAAATTGAAGTTATATTGCATTGAGAGTGTAAAAACATTCTATATTTCAGTATAAGTTGGCTGCGTCTTGCAATAATTTTACTCGTCCCAGCAATAAACACGATATCCTATCGTGTTTCGATTCATTGGCACTTCCCGCTATCTTATATCAACGGTACTGCAACGAGGCTGCGTAGGCGATACAGACACTGCCAATATTGGACCAATAATTTACTACAGCATTGCCACAGTACAATAAATTAACTAGCAGTAGAATGACTGTTTCATCGGGTCAAATAGATAAATAGATTTATTGCACAACACATTAAAATAATCATAATTTTATACGTATGGAAGTACAATGGGCGGTTTTATCGCTCAGAGTGATCTCTTCCAGACAACCTTGGGATCTATAATATCTATATGCTACAAAACAACGCGAATCACCCTGGGGCATTTTTCTTTATGACTTTTGTCTACAATTTCACGTCAAAGATGGGAAATCGCAATGTCAAAAATCACGATATCGACGTGGAATCTGTAAAATGTACCCATCAGCCCATCACGCTGTGTATTTGAGCCATGCCATTTTTAATCAGCAATTCTACTGCTTGCAGAGTAATAATATTTACTGTGATAAGTAAAATAAATCTTAATTTATTTCAACGGCCAGAGGCCAGGTGATTTTTCATCATAATGTGGCGAATAATTTCGGGCAATTAATTTTTATACTAATCACATTTAACATTTACGTCACTAACAGTTATGATCGTAGATACCTGTATTAATAAAAAAAAAAGATTTGGTTTTCGATAAAAATAATATAACACATAAAAATTGCCTACCTATTTGAGTGCGTACAGTTGAATATCACAATATAAATACATAGCTAATTATTGGCCGTATAGACAAGCTCAAACCGCAACCGGCTATGGAAAGATAGATAGATAGATAGATAGATTAACACTTTATTGTACACCAGGAAAACATAACAGGATTTATTAAAATTAGCAGTACAATGGGCGGCCTTATCGCTGTGAGCGATTTCTTCCAGGCAACCTTTGGATGGACAGTAATGAGCGAAGCAGTAACGAAACGGCGGTGCACAGAGTAAAAAATAATAACAATGAAAGAATATTAAAATACAACTTTTACTTTAAACTCGAATACATAATATACCTACTTTTATATAATACACTAATAAATAGTAATAAGACTATAATATGCTCTGATATAAGAAAAGAAAAGAAAATATGACTAATCTACATAAACACTCACAGGATATTTTTTTTTACATTCCAATCAAAACGAGGGTAGGTCAGACAGATAATGATTTTTAAGTTTCTGCTTGAATGTGTGCAGTGAAGATGCCTGCCTGATTTCCACCGGCAAAGCGTTCCACAGACGCACAGCTTGGACTGTGAAAGATTTACCATAAAGAGAGCTGCTGTGCACAGGCATTTTGAGAGATAAGTTTTCTGATGACCTAAGCGAATAAGAACTCGAGGAATGAAGATACTCAAACCTTTCTTTAAGATAGCAAGGGGAGAAAGGATTAAATAGAACAGAAAGAGCTATGCTAGGAGATTCACTACGTGATAGATTACTAATTGATGAAATCCATAGAAGAACTTAGATCACCGACATAGCTCTCAGAATTAGCAAGTTAAAGTGGCAATGGGCAGGTCATTTAGCTCGCAAAATTGTCATCCGTTGGGGTATAAAGGTTCTCGAGAGGCGACCACAAACTGGACGAAGCCTGGTAGAGGAAGACCCTCCACTTGATGAGCTTAAGACATCATAAACGTCGCAGGAAGTTGGTGGATGTAGGCGGCTCAAGACCATTTATCGTATAGCAGTCTAGGGGAAAGGCCTATTTCGAGCAATGGACTTCTACAGGCTGATGACTATGAATTGAATATCTGCTTAATTTCTAAATGAATAGCATTTAAGGTGAAACGTTTCGCAAGCAATCTCATATATCATTAGTTTAGCTACGAATGTCAATGAATGATTTGTATAGTGTTATTTTGGCCACTTGCGAAACGTTTCACCTTTAAATTACCTTTTCCAAGTTGAACACAATTTTCAACCGAATTGATCACCTATATAACTTGATATCATAAACCAATGCGCCGGCAGCAGAATGCAGATTAAACGAACCTGTATAGAGGTATTTCATCGATCGACGAACCCATATATTTTGCTTTCATTTTCTTTTTAATCCGCTCGCTATGCTATGAATCTTTTCTCCGTGTAAATTACTAGAGTCTGCCGATATCGATGAAAACCAACCACGATAAATCGGTTATATGGGTATAAAAAATAAACGGATCACAGAGGGAAGATATTGTAGTGTGAATAAGCTAACAAATAAAATAGGTATGAACTCAAGGCAACGGCGCCGGATGACACTCGCTAATAGTATGGTTTCAAACTTTGTGTTTAAACCTCAGAATAAGGTTGAAACCATCTTACGTAATGAGACCAATTGAGATCACCCTTAGTGAATTTGACAGATATCTGCTAAGGCATCACACGCGCGCTTCCGACCCTGAGACATAATAATGAAAAGTCTCATGTGCCTTTAATTTCACCCTTCAAACCGAAACACAGCAATGCAAACACTACTGTTCGGCGGCAGAAATAGGTACGGTGGTGTACTACTTACAAAAAAACTAAAAAATGAAATGTTTTCCAGGCAAGAAATATATTGACGTGCTTAAGCTTGATAGAAGGCAACTATTGCTACCATGGTGCGCTCTACACTATATTTTCCATCTTTGATGGCATCGAACAAGGACCTCGGCGTATCGATAAAAAGCAAAAATTGTACCCCGGTACATCCAGCGTGATATGTTGGGATAAATCTTTACATCTATGTATAAGTAGCTTTCAAAATTCCGCACACAGAGATACACAAAACGCGGGAAAAAATTGAAAGCAGACTCAAATATGTCGTCTGAATATTAAAAAGTACTGAATAATGCAGGGTGATTCGAGAATTATCAAAGAGTGTTGGACGATTGGTTCTATTTGCAAGGCATTTGTTGTTAACGTGTAACGAAATTTGGGAAGAACCAGACGACCCCTTCATAATCAGAGCGGAAAGTGTTTTATTCATTTTTTCAAGGTTAATTTTGAATCGTTTTTTAAAGTAAGTGAATTACGCCTTATATTTCAGGATTCTATGTCTTGGTCACACAAAATCGTGCAGTGGGCTATGGAGAGAGCTATGTTAGGAGTTTCACTACGTAATAGATTCCAAAATGAGCAAATCCGTAGAAGAACTAAGATCACCGATAAATCTCACTGAATTAGCAGGTTGAAGTGGAAATGGGCAAGTTGTTGGAGTCTAGCGTCATAGCTTATAGTCATAGGTAGTCATAGCTTGGGCCCGCGAGTTGACGACAATAAAAATAAGTAAAATCAGAAGGTGCCAACTCGCGGATTCAAGCGAGTTTCAGATCCGCGAGATGACGAATAAGTCGCTTGGAGCACTGACAACCGTTAGGGAACAAAGGTTCTCAAGTAGCGACCACAAACCGGACGATGCGGTAGAGGAAGGCCCTCCTCTCGATGGACTAAAGACATTATAAAGGTCGCAGGAAGTCAGTGGATGGAGGCGGCTCAAGAACGTTCGTCGTGACATTCTAGGGGGAAGGCCTTTGTCTAGCAGTGGACTTCTACAGGCTGATAAAGATAGTAATGATGTCTTGTTCTGAGTAAAATAAACGAGGCTTTTCATTTTCAGTAAAAGGCAGTTCTTTTCCAAGACCTTGACACATCCACAATTACTTTAACGTTTTACCCAATTTTTATGAAATGCCTGAGCTATTACCATAAAAGCGTTTTAGCTCAGAGTATTTTTTCTGATCCATATGATTATTTAAAGGAAGCTTAAGCATCTTTTTTCCTTGCCATGCGGCGCATTGCGGTGTGCCATGTCTCATACAGTTCCATACATTACAATCTCATGGTATGTCGACGTGCACGTTTACGTCTATGCGTACGCAACCGGTGCTGTGTGCACGCGGCGCTCTACCACAATATGACAAACTATACTATGTACACTGAATCATCCCAACAAAATTAATACAATGCTGAACAAACATACATTACACAATTACAATGCAAAACAAACGTATATTGCATACAACAAAGGCTCTTATCTCGACCTTCTAAAGTCTACATTTCACTATAACGACGACATCGATGGCCGCTTGGGGCGCGTTTTTTATCCTCCATGTCACAGAGCCACGTAGTCTGGGTGTGAAGTGGTTAGCACGTATAGAATGATGCTTATGTTGGGTAACAAACTAGAAAATATTTCAGTTCGAAAGCCAAGTTGCAATTGATGACTCGTACATCTTTGAAGTAACGACGAAAAACTAATTCTTTGCGGCCAAAACAAGATACCGACAGCACAATAAGGAGGAGGTTCAACTTCATTTTTTGTAATGTTTGTAGCCTCATATCTCCGTCGTTTATAAACCGATTTGGAAAATTCTTTTTTTTATTTAAATAAATATTCTTCTAGATCGGTCCCATTTTTTCAGAATATAGTTCTGATGATAGAATCCATGAGGAATTGAGGGAACTCCTTAAATATTGTAGGCATACATATAGCGATTTTGATATTCTCAGCAACAAATCAAGCATTTGCATTCAGAAAGTATCATAACCCTTTCACAACTATGGTTTTTTTCATATATTTTTTTTCATCCAGGTTTTTAGTCGAATACAATGGCGGAAATCGGTTTTTTAAATGAAAAGTTATTAAATTTTGTACAGGTGCATCAATATGATCACTTCAACATAACGTAAGCAGTGATAAGGTTTGATCTTTAAATAATAGGTATTAGCATTTATCTAGATTAGTTGACTATTTCCTTGACAGAATTCTCTGTAAGTTTTGAAAATTGTATTTTGATTAGTGATCGGAACTGTGAGCTGATCAAAATGAGCCCACACACTGCCAGGCTACTGTTAATCAAATATTTAATAAATTATCATCATCAACAGCCTGTAAAAGTCCACCGCTGGATATAGGCCTCCCCTTTAGAATGTCACAACGAACGGTCTTGAGCCACCTTCATCCCCCGACTTCCTGCGACGTTTATAATGTCTTTAGTCCATCGAGTGGAGGTCCTTCCTCTTCTCTATTATATTATATATTATTGAACGAGCGAAGCGAGTTCTCTGAGTCAAGTTGGAAGAATCGGCGTTGTATGTATGTGTGTATGTATGTATGTATGTTTGTCCGATGAAAACTTCCAAACCGTTAATCCGATCTTCATGAAATTTGGTATGGGGGTAGATAGTATTGGTACAATTTGTAGGTAAGGTTATGAGCTATATCGGTCAGGGGGTTGCTGATAAATTGGGGTACAAGAGGGGGTAAAAAAAATAAAAGTGAGACAGTCAGATCAAGTGGGGTGTCTAATGAAAGTTATTTGGTTGGACATTTCAAAACTGTTTTTAATAAGTATTTAGCCTTAGTAGTTTTTGAGATATTAGGGAAAATAAAAAACGAAAAAATCAAAAATTCTATGGTACTTCCAGCAATCCCACAATGCTGAAATTTGGTATGCTTGTGGATTTTGTGTCACAACTATAGGGAAAAGTCTGAAACTGAAGAATTTAGAAACTTGTACTCCATAAAACAGAAACCAATATAACATCCATTGTTGACCTCCCATTTCTAGGAATTTGAATGACGCTAGAGTTCTATGGTTTTCGTCAAAAGGACGTTTTCAATTAATTCGCCAGGTACTTGATATAGGGTACTAACAGGTATTACGCCCCGTTGCTTAGCCCTATTCAAAGCTTATTTCGATGATGTGTAGGAAATTAGAGTTGTTACTGATAGATCCTGTACTGTACTGGTAGACATCGAAGTGAAAATTTTCAAAAATAATAATAGAAAAATGGAAATTACTTGGTTAAGTAGTAGGGCTGATAAAGGTGTTATCGCGAGGTCTCAGTTCGGGGCGAACCACTAGTTGAACGAGCGAAGCGAGTTCTCTGAGTCAATTTGGAAGAATCGGCGTTTGTATGTATGTGTGTATGTATGTATGTATGTATGTTTGTCCGATGAAAACTTCCAAACCGTTAATCCGATCTTCATGAAATTTGGTATGGGGGTAGATAGTATTGGTACAATTTGTAGGTAAGGTTATGAGCTATATCGGTCAGGGGGTTGCTGAGATATTGGGGTCCAAGAGGGGGTAAAAAAAATAAAAGTGAGACAGTCAGATCAAGTGGGGTGTCTAATGAAAGCGCTTTAGTTGGAAATTTCAAAACTGTTTTTAATAAGTATTTAAACTTAGTAGTTTCCGAGATATTATTGAAAATAAAAAACGCAAAAATCAAAAATTCTAGGGTACTTCCAGCTATCCCACAATGCTGAAATTTGGTATGCTTGTGGCTTTTGTGTCACAACTACAGGGAAAAGTCTGAAATTGAAGAAATTAGAAACCTGAACCTTAAAAAACATTAACCAATATAACATCCATTGTTGACCCCCCATTCCTAGGAATTTGAATGACATTGGAGTTCTATGTTTTTGTCAAAAGGACGTTATCAATTAATTCGTCAAGTACTTTAAATACTAACTGGTATGTAGTATGTACGCTCTGTTGCTTAGTCCTATTCAAAGGCTATTTCGATGATGTGTAGAAAAATTACCTATAGAGGTTAATTTTTTTTCTCAGTAAATGATTTTAGAAATCGGTAAGAAGGGTAAAGAAAGTAAAATATGCAAAAAAATATCTCGAAGATACTTCAAGTTCTCTGGTAATGCTGAAATTTATTATTTAAGTATATTTTGTTCTACGGGGAGAAGTCGAAAATTCAGGATTTTTTCTTTGTAATATCCATTTTAGAGTAGAAAATTTAAATCTTTAAAAATTAGGTAGCTAAACTACAACTAGATGGCACTGCTTAATTAAAGAAAACTTTTTTCTTGCTTCACAAAATCTCTTTCATATGAGAGAAATTGACTCGATAGTTTTAGATTTCTGATGGATCATCCATACAAACATACATACATAGCTTACATAGCTTTCTTCCCCTCTTAAATTAGTCGGGCTGATAAAAGTGTCATCGCGAGGTCTCAGTTCGGGGCGAACCACTAGTTTTAGAAAAGTTACGACTATACACCACGAACTTTACTATTCTCCTGCTGACGTTACAATATATTATTGTAATATAATTATTAATTTAGTAAAACGGGAAATTTTCACGTACCGATATGTTAGTGGAAGGAGGCACCAACAGGTATGAATGATTTAATTCACGAAAGTAATTTTAGTACAATAATAATTATATATATCGCGAAAGGCAAATTTGTTTCAGTTAACTTCAGCCCCTTCCTCCAAAAGACAAAATATCCTGAATTTTCATCCGCTAAATGCAATTTTGAACAATAAAGTGCACACAGTCCATTAGAGGCAGTAAGTGGTGCCAGTAAACACCCACCAGGGGCTATTATGCCGTTTTATATTCACACTTAAGGTTTATTGAACGCCTTCTCGGAGAACGGGCAAGCAAGTAAAGTAGGAAGGATGCTTTGTGTGGTACATTGTTAGATATGACGTCAGTTGGTACTAGATATTTTTGGATACTGCTAACTTCTTTACCCTGTAGGTTTGGATGACACTTTGCACTTTGCTATAAATCCATTTAATATTTCCAAGATCTAACTTTTGAAAATGACAAGCTGGCAAGTCACAATGGCAAGCCATCATTAACAGATGAATGAGGACGTCACCACAACAGTAATGACCGCGAGACAGACCTATGAAACGCTGAGAATTATCTTGACGATGTTAGGGAAAACCATCATAGTTGAAGAGACTTGCTAAGACCAGGAATTAGTGAAGGAATATTGTCGACGAGTCCAAAACCCACAAATGGTTGAATCGTGAATGGTTGTGGTTGAAAGTAAATTGGATATTTTGAAAATGAATGAAAATATAGATTACACTCAGGCAATTCTAATCTAACTGCCATATTCAGTATTTAATCTATCAATGATGTTGATAACTATTTATTTTTATACACATTAATATAACATGTGCATTTTGTTTTTTGACGTTGTAGGTAGATACAAACAAAAATATACTTGTTAGATCAAATTCTTACGAATATTTTTATATGGCCATGTAAGCCTGTACAAGCTAATCATTAGGTACATACCTACTTACTGTAAGTATGTCCCGTTTTTTACCCTCAAAATAAGGTAGGTAACATATCGCTTCTCCCCCTTGACAACAAGCAACCATGCGCTATACTCATCTCGACTTTGTGCTCTAGAAAATACGGCTCAAAAACAGATATCAGCTTTGTAGCTTTACTATACATTCATCGGAGTTACTGCAGTTTTAAGTGTTGGTTAAAGTAAGTAAATGGGATGCGAGATCCCACGTGTAAGCCACGGGGGAGTGAAGAAACTCCAAGGTTTAGCTTTTGCGGTTAGCGGTAAAACTTTCTCGGTTTATATATGTAGATAGGTACAGAACCTTTTAATTAGAAACATTGGCTTATCAAAATTAAAAGGTAAATTTAAACGGGTGATTATTTTTTCAAATAATTGAGGATTTTTCTTTGAACACCATTTACCAACAAACCAACAACAGTTAATAAAATGAAAAATAAAAAAACCTATTTATTCCATAGTTTAATAGTAGGTGTTTTAAATTTTTGTACTGTAGATTATAACTAGGACCCCTCCTAGGTAAAAGTCAGCTCCTTCAATTTCTCGCGGTATTCTGCTAGTTCTGCCCAGTTCGGGTTATTCAAAACCTACTGTACCTATAACATCTGACCATCGAGCAAGTGGTCTACCTACTCTTATGGTCCCTATCGGTCCTTTCCAGATGCCGTGTGTCCCACCCACTGCCATTTTAACAACAACAGTTTGTAGATAAAAATAAATCTAAATCAGAGAAAAATTTGTGAATAGTTTTTAATAGTACATAATAAATTCAAATGAAAAAAAAAATACATTACTGTAGGCTTTTTTCTGGCTCAGCGCATTAGTAGTGCCATCCAGCCTGGCAATGCAGCTAGCAATTTTGGGACGCCTTCGCCTGGTAGTGATGTGGATCAGTTGAGCTATCTTCAGATCGTTAGCGAAAGATCAACTGTTTCATATATATTTTTTGAATTTGATGTAGGTATACTTGTAATATCTTTCTGTAAATCAAGGTATATAATTATAATAATTTACAGTAAGAATAGCAACAACTAATAAATATCTGTGTAAATAATTTACTCATAAAAATACCACTGTAACAACACAAAATTTCGAGAAATAATCCTATGCTAAACGCCAGCGATCGTGGCAGAAGAGGTCATAAAATAATTATCCTTTAGAGCTGCCATATGAGCAGCAGCATCCACCTGAGTACTTATCACCAATACTGCGATCACCAAACCGCCTGCTAAGCGAGGTAATTATGGCAATCGATTATTGCATTCGATAATGGCCTCGTCCAGTAGTGGACATCAACCGGATGATGATGTTGATTATGGGATTTAATACGACACAGTGCATCACTATTCTCGGGCCGGTTACAAACGCAAAGTTAGAGTCATAAACATTTTTTATCGGATCTCTTACTCACACTTACGACCCTAATGGAGCAGTGCTAGTGTTGTGTGTAAACTGTGATGACTGTTTTATTGAACGAGAAAACAATTAAGTAATACCAAAAGTGTAATTTAAAAACACTTCTTTCTTGATTTTGACTCCACAAAAAAGGGCCCTAATTTCTCGTGGTTTATTAAAATCAAGACGTTATAGTTTTTCAGGATCATATTTTACGGAAGAACCTTGTCAACAAAATATCAGCGATCAGCAAAAGTAGAATGGTAATTAAAAAGTGTGTGACTTATGCAGCTATTTATACCATATCGTACCGTATCGTATACGTTCTCATTACTATTTTATTTTTTTACTATAGCTTCTGAAGAATATCTCCTCTATTTTGCCACTGTCAATTAGATATACTTATTCATTTTACAATCGTATTTGAATTTTAAATACATATTAAAAAAACACAACATAAGAATAAAATAACAATAATAATTAATCATCATCAGCCTGTAGAAGTCAACTGCTGAAAGATCATTCAAAATATCATAAAAAATTTAAAATGTCAGATTATCTACCAATTAAAATATAATAGAATATATTGGTCAAGCCGTTAAATTCCAGCAATGGCAGTTTTACTAGAATGTTCGTGGACAATTTCCACCTCTTCGAAAAGACAAGCAATACACTTATATTTAAATTCACTACCATGTGCTCTTTAAATGCCACCAAAATTACAGGACATAACTCAAAGAAAAACACTAGAAATTGAAATAAAATAAACATGGACGACGTCCTTTTGAAAAAGCAGAGATAAGATCCGTTCACATTAGTTGAGTATCGATAAGTCATTCAATATGTATTTAACTCATGTCACATAGCTAATTAATCATCGACAGTTAACATCGACCTGCGTGTGCGCATTTGCTAATTATCGACAAACAACTCGCTCTCATTGTCCTGCATCCTTATTGACATAATGGCTACAATCTCTCAACTTACTCTGACTTAGACTCACTATTCACTCTCTCTCACTTTACGCGATTTTTTTTTCTCTATGATCTTTTCTTTAGTATTGGCCCGAGTATGAGTCACCGTTGCCACTCCAAGACACCGACCATAATTTTCGTCATCGATATGCGTCTGCCACGAGCGTTGGCGTATAAGTAAGGCATCGTGAAATATTTCAGCATAAAATTGAAATCGCTTTCTGACTAACATGGATCTATCGATTTAACCCACAGTAAGCTTACTGGACCAAAACGTATCAAAATTTGTCCTATCTCCATCACCCAGGCCCTCCCCCCCCACACGGACCATTAAACTAACAATTAAACGAAGGATTTAGTAGGGTTCTTCACATATCATTAACTTTTTACAGCCGCCTGCTTTCAAATCAAATTCATTTGTGAATGGTTGGTAGAGGTTGGATTAAACTGGATAACGATCGTAGTATGTAGGTTTTGAACAATATTCTGATTGAAAAGAAAGTGTAATTGTGATAAAAACTATAAGTATTAAGTAGTACTAGTACTAGTAATAGTAGTACTAATAGTTGAACATAATTCAATAGAACCAATAATTTCATACGTAGTTATACCTATATTTACAGAAAGAATAATACAATTATTAAGTATTAGGCTGGTTTTAGAGTCACGCTGACCGTACGCTGACCATCGGCGCTGACAGCTCAGCGCGTAGCTTGTCTAAAAATGTTTGCGCTGATTGCTACGCGTTATTCTAACGGATAAATAACACTTACACGCAGATTTCAAATTATAAACATAACCTTTTCCTTCCTGGAGCCTTACTCTTGAATCCAATACTAATTATTGTCCAATGACAATTTCAATCCAACCAATGATAACGCTTATGTTGGCGCTAAACGCTTCCTAGAAGTTCATACGTTTCGGCTGTCAGCGGCGACGGTCAGCGTGCAGTCAGCGTGACTCTAAAACCAGCCTTATACTTATGTTGACCCCTCCGTCCCCTCCCGTGGATGGAAAGACGACTTAGAGATTACACCAGGAGATGGGCAGCATTGTCCACCTGTGTATTCAACACCATAATAACCATCAACCCGTTTGCATTATGGTGATTGCATCAAATCTCCCAAATCATTATTTGGGGGAGGCCTCGTCCAGCAGTGGATGTCACCGGCTACTGATGATGGTGATGATGATTGAAGGGTGCAATGCAATGCCATTAAGTAGGTAGGTGCTACATGCCAGGTCCGTCATTTACTCAAATAAAATAAAAAAGTACAGGTTAAGGTTAGTTAATTTAGTTAATTCTTATTTCTTATTTGATATTTACCCATACTACTACATAGAACTTAATTCTGAGATTCACCTTGAATATGTTTAAATTTCAAAATTTCGATAAAAAATATTAAAAATAATATATAACCGCAGGGCACGCTTGTGGCGAGTGTTCGGTAAGTGGCGACACCGCGGAGCCCCATTATTCCCTGGGGTCAACAGAGACCCCTGACCCACGGCTTGCCTTAGCCGGCTAGCCGAGGGTGGAGGTGCAAGAGCGAAACCTATGCTGCAAGGGTGGAAGTGTTAAAGACATAAAGCGCGTAGTGAAACTGCAGAACACCTCTCACCCTTTAGCCGTCCACGCCAACGTTGCCCCTTACGCTGCCTTCATTGGTGGCACCTTTAAGGGGTATATAAGTCACCACCTGCCTGAATTAAATTTTAATAATAAATTTATTTCAAGTTACATGGGAAATGTATAATAAATGATACCCATAGAAATATTATACCTTATAGACTAACAATACATACCTACCTAAAACGATCACTTTACATTTTTTGAGGGATTTTGTTTCAAAATAGTTTCCCTATTGCGTCGTTAAACAAGAATCAAGAAGCTCATCTTTGTTTCGCTTGAACCTGGAGAGCGTAGGACTTGAAGTCAGTGGCCCTTTAATTTGATCTGCAGCCTCTAGAGAGACAGTCGATTCGTCCCCTGAATCCGGCCCTGGCACCTCTTCACGAATCGTAGGACTGTCTTCCTACTTATTTTTGGTGAGCTCATTCTCAGAGTTACCCCTACACTATAAGCGCGGTCACAGACCTGCTGGTTACATTCTTTTCTACCTAGAACAGCACAGAAAAGAATTGCAACCGGCTAGAATGCAATACAAAATGTACCACTCGTCACACACCTACAGACCCAAACAGGCAAGAACGCCCGGTCAGTAAGCAACCGTCCGCATCACCGATCAGCACGTTCTGGTAGTTCAGAAAGAGCCTTTTAACGTCACACACAAGCTATATTACGACTGAGCGCCAAACAAGAATGCCCGGCGCCTGGTAAGTGTGTGACGATGAACCCGGTTTCAATTCTGTTCTCTGCTGTTGTTGGCGTAGAACATAATAGAATAGGCAGGTAGGGGGTATCGACCCTAAAATTACAAATACCAAGACAATGTAAAATTGGGAGAAACATTAATAAGAAATAAATGATTGTCATTCTAAGTAACTTGTAAATGGTATTTTGGTTTTCAGGGCTTTTTATTTAATACAGTTATTTTTTTTTAAATATATATAAAATTAATTAAATTGGGATATAAATATATAAATAATGTTGCCGAAATTGCAATTAAAAATCCATTTATCCTAAAAATGGGAACTCAAATTGACGCGCTATTTTTCCACAGCAATTTCGCCGGCAAACTAAATTCCGCTGCTCCTATAATATATTTTCAGCTTCATGTACCTAAGCTAGGAAGCGGCTGCTGGCCGGTTTAATTATCCGCATTCCGGGTGGACAAATTGTTCCGGCTCTGGACCCGGATATTAATTTCGATACATTGTCCCGTCGGCCAGTGAAGCGACGGCGATTATTTCCAAACGGGACGCGGGAATACGATCTATGTATCCTAGACCTGTGTCATTCTAAATTCACTTACAATGTAAAATCAACTATAACTCGATAACTTAAAGATGCAATATGGCTAGGATTCTTTCAAGCAATTAGAATTTTGAAATGTTTGGGTCACTGATTGTAATTTTTACAACCGACCAACATACGGTTCATACTTTTGGGTAATCTTGTTACTGTGTTAGTTATATCACTCGACTGCGATTTTGACCGCGTAGAGTTTTTGTTTCCACATAAAATTTACTCAGGGTGTAAGTTTCGGAAATACCTTAACGTCTATATCGTTTACTCCTTAGACCACAAAAGGAATGTACCCTCCGAACTTCACGTCTCCAGGACATATTAAGGTAGCTATGTGCTGATTGATAGTCAGTCAGTGAGTTATGCAATTTTTATCGTAAAATCTGATTGTAATGCAGTTTTTTGGTATAGTTTTGTATGAATTCAAGGAAGGCTGCTACACATACAACACTTCTGAATGTATAACGAGAGTCTTTGTAGAAGGAGAACAGGCGTTGAAGATGAGATAAATGTTGAGAAGAGTATTGTAAAAATATATCCCTAATAAAATCCTTGTAACTGAACCTCTGAGAGAAGATTCTTAGTAAGAGTCGGGTAACAAGGGATATTCTAATTCCCCAGCAAAATTACAATCTAAGTATAATTTTATGCACAAGATCACGATTGGCGAACATAAACTCGGCATAGCCAGGCAGGCGCGTGTGGCACCTCAAATCAGCTTGTAGTCTTTAAAGAGCTATATAAGGTTCAATTTAGACTAAATTTGGCTTAACTTTCTACGGTTGGATTCGTGTAATTTGACATATTCGAATGAGCTTTCGTGAGCGGGCTTTAAGTTGCAATATCGCTTGCGTACGTGCCACAGATTCGTACATAGTATAACTTTTCGTGTGGTTTGGCGATTCTATACTGTTACGTACTACTATTGCTTCTGTGGCATAGCTTTGGTCGACTCGCATAAACAAACGTTTATTATGACTCCATTAGCGTCGAGATACTGGAGTCTTGGCTTCCTAGGGAATCACAACTCACAAGCTACACAGAATTTGTACGTAAAATTCTTAAAGACTATAAGTTAAGTGTAACTTTGATAAAAACACACTTCATTGTTTACAGCTTGACTTTAGTTTGACAAAAGTTAGATAATGGTGATTGGTTTTGAAATGGTGGACACCTGTTTATATTTTGTGCTTAAGTATACTTAAATCTTTATTTACAGAAAGTTTATACAAAATAGTTGAGCTATCTAAAGACCGATGCAAACGATTAGCTCAACTGCTCAGTGATCGATAGCTCAACCGATCGATGTCCCTGCCAGACGGAAGCGTCCCTAAATGCTCTAAGGCCCCCACAGACATTATCTTCATATTTACGTCAATATACCTGTTAACCTGCTGTACTGTAAATTTACTGAAAAACTGTAAAATTGATCAGATATTTACAGAGCTCATTGCTGCGCAGCGGAGCGTGGCCTGCATAATGTATCGAACGAGCTTTGTGTGCTTTATTTACAGCCGACCCGTGCATTCACGCGGAAATTGGATTATAAAAAAGATATGGGAAATAAGAAACAGTGAATAATCTTTATTTTTGAGCCAGCGTGGACATTGACAACCCTGCGCAACTAAAACAGTAAAAACATGATTAACCTATGTGATACTTACGTCCTTGTGGTGTTGAAAAACTTGTTGTTCATGAACTCGCACTATATTTACACGAATAGCACATACAACATTGCATCGATAAATCCCAGATCAAATTATAGAGACAACGTAGTCAACATTTACCCTCTTATTCATAATCATTTTTTAAACCTATTTTAACTAAAATAGCTTTTGTTTTGTTCTCTCTGATGTAAAATGACATACGCCAAAACAAGACAAAAGCTATTTTAGCTATCAAAGATTTTAAAACAAAGAAGAATGATGGTTTAAAAATTGACTATGAAGAAGAGGGCTGTATTCCAGCCCATTAGCTGTAACTTTCAGTTATCATAACTAGCGATAACAGGCGGCTAACAAACTTTCTCTTACATATCCCAATTTCCTTCGTGATATTTTTAGTGTTCCGTATCTCAAAAGGTACTAACGGAACCATTATAGGATCACTCACGTGTCTGTCTGTCTGTCTGTCTGTCTGTCACAGCCTATTTTCTGCGAATCTACAAAACTAAAGAGTTGACATTTGGAACATATAAAGAGTTAGGTGACCCGATCGTACGAACGTATAGCGTTAATAAACGAATTCTGATTTGGGGGGTAAATTTTGGGGTGGGGGACAAATTAGAAAAAAACAAACTCTTGTCAAACGTGTATTGTGACATATCCAATAAAAGAACTCATTATGAGAAACATAAACATATATTTTATAATTTTTAAATGCTTACATACATCATATATACTTAATATACATATAAACACACGCCTTTTTCCCCAAAAAATAGGCCGTTTTTCACCGTGGGTTGCACAATTGCTGGAATATAGACATGACAAGTGGTGAGCTCATCACCACCACTGCTTTCCACGACCAACTCAACGCTTTTTTTCAGTAATAACCAGCAGCCAGGGCAACTCGTTGCTGCAGTTTTCGTTGGTTATACCAACGAAAATTGCACATAGCTTTAAAGATATTTAAGAAAATATGCGCTTCCTATTCGTCTCCCTTCCCTCAGAAAATGCGGTGCCAAATTTAAAAAAAAATGGACTATTGGGCCTCACTCATACTTTAAAGGAAAACCTAAACGAAAATCATAAATCTTCAAACTCCCACGGTAAATGGAAAATAGTCGTAATGAGAAAATGCGTATAAAGTTGTGTTGATTGACTAATAAGTTAATTGATCTAGTGATTATTAGCCTATTGCCTATTGGTAGCCTACTTGTACGGAATCTTCTCCACGTTAGTCCGACTCGCTTTTGACCGGTTTTTATTTTGTATGTTATGCCCAAGCCACACAATATGTAGGAGATGGGCTTGGTGCTTTGGAACTGAGTTGCGTGTTAGGTGATCCTAGCGAACCAACGCACGGTTTACTATCAATGACCTCTCTGTCGCTTGGAACCACACTGCATGACTTTGTTCATCATCAGTTCAGCATGACACTGTGCTTTAAACCACGCTACTAACCAAATGTGGCACCATGCGAAGCACTAAGAGCCAAGCCACACAGGTATTAAGACTGTGTGGTTGTCTCAGTGGTGAAAACGAATCAAATACATGCATAGTATTTTTTTAAACTTTCCGATCGGAACACATATTTATTAACATTGTCACGAGTATTTATCGCGTGTTACCTTATTATTTATTATTCCCTACGTTTCGAATGCGTTACAGCAATCGTGGTCGCGGGCTGACTGGAGTACATGGAACTACCGTCGTGAAGTGGTGGCAGCTGCACTGAAGAAACTGCCCTCACTTGGTCTTCAGAATTATAAATATCCGTATTCATAGTACACTATGGTAGTACATACATAGCTATAAAATGTAAACATCTTATACATTCCTGTTTAGAACCAGGAAATGGCTATAACTGTTTACAGACTGTGATTTCCGCTCCGTACGTAAGTAATCCGGATTTGCAAACCTAATCCAACTGGCCTTATTTATTGACTAATCATGCAAATGTATACATAAATTAATTTATCAGTCAGTGACAGCTTCCGTTATCGACGAAACGGTTTCACACCATTAATTTGGAAAAATCGGTTTGATATCTTAACTGCGTCACGCTTTAGGGTTCTCCCCTATGTATAAAACAGTGCTATGAGCGACTTATCCGGACAAAAAAATTATGCGGATTCAGATAGCTCCACATCACAGAGTTATAACAAGCCAGGAAACACGCCCATGCACTCCTTATCATGACAGTCGAAAGGCACTTCCTCATTTTTTCTTTTGTTTCCTGCTACTTGTGTTTTTTGCTAGTGTGCGCGCCTGTCTCTAAGGGCAGACGGCATAGTGGAAAAGTCACGCGATTTAGACGACAAAAATGTTATTTCGCTCTTCGTGGTATTCGTTAGGGCGATGTGTGCTGGTTGTGGCTATGCGTGACATATTTTCTTAGTGTCGAGGATGACAAATGGGTAGATAAATCACGGAAAAGCGAGTTTTTCTTTGAAAAGTTTTATTTTTTCTTACAACTTTTTGTATTTGCTTCAAACGCTCTCATTTATTTCGGTTGTTTGTCGACTATCTCAGTGTGCGTAGAGCTTAACTTGGCTTAACAAAAACTTATGTAACTGGTTACGTAGACGGTCATGTTACACATGACATTTGTATTTTACTTACTTAATTTGCTCTATCAATGGCTTAACTTATGCACACGTGTTTATAAGCACTAGGTTTTCAGATAATTTAGGATCAATGATGCCAACGCAAGGAATTTTTAAGGTACTATATTATCCATGTGCCAACGTAACTCAAAAAAAAACATTCGCAGCTTTGAAGATATTGGGAGATACTCCTTATAGTACAGTCAAATTAGGTGATTTTTTGCAAAAGTGTGGAACTAATTAGATGTAGTCATGAAAACTTTTCTAATTGTTTTGTATGGCTTAAAAATCACCTCTAATAATAAGCATCAGTAATTTCACCCTCCGGAACAGGGTGAAATAGGGTGAAAACCTCAAAATATCCGTAACTTAATGGGGGAAATAGAAGTAGTCGGTGCAATTTGGCATAGACTTTGAACCGTTATGATCTACATTTGCACCAAGTATTTTTTAATTCCGACATACGGAACATACAAAAAAAACTTTTTGTGGTTATTACGGCTCCGGGAAAATTAAGGTAGTCGGTGCAAATTGATAGACTTATCAGAAAAATGATTGAAATACATTACCAGGTTTGCACCATGGTCCGTCTCACGGAAGGCACTTTTCCATAATTTACTGTCGCTCTACTTCGGGGGAAATTAATGTAGGTCTGGAAATTGACTTAAACTTATTCATTTAATTAGTACTACATCCGCCGGAAGTTTTATACTGGTTTTTTTTTACGGAAGATGCATTTGTTCAACACTGTGTTCCCTACATGCACGTGGTTTTTATTAAAATCATAATGCACTAAAACAGTCCCTTTATACGTAATTTAACTTGCATCAAGTAATTTCTTTCTATTTTAAAATTTACGGCCTTTTTAAGTTTGTACCTAATATTTAAAAGGGTTCCGTAAGCGCCAGAAACGGTGCAAACCTAGGATAAGCTTCTTTTCGTGTCATCTAACGTTTACATAAGAATCCACGACTACACGACTTAGGTCCACACTTTTTGCTAATTTGCCTGTACTATTAGAAACGTAGATACTTATACGTTTTATTTTCGTATTTCAGTTTTTTTTTGTTATTTATTAATAGATCTCTGTTCATAAACAAAATCTGGTACTAGACGCACCCTGCATCTAGTCTTAAAGTATAAAAATTCCTCCCTCCAGGCACTTGACACAAGCTTGACATTCGAAAACGGGCCTTTTAGAATTACGGATTATTGAATATTTTATTTTGACGTAATGGGAAAGCGGGGCGGTCAGTTGTAAATAAGACGTACTCTACCTACCTATGTGAAGCAAGTCGGGTAACTATTGTTATAATTTTTTGGGTTTGGAAAGGTTAAAAACGATCATTTCCGCTGGCGCCGCGCCGGGCCAATTTAGTCGATCACCTTGCCATAACTCTTACCAAGCATTTAAAATGAAAGTAGGTAAGACTATAGCTGTCTATTGATACACACAACACCACTCATTATTCTGAGCACAACACACTGGATTACGGTGCTTTAGTCCTTATTCTAAGGGATTACGCAGCTTCTGTACCTCAAAGGTATATAATATACGTTAGGTACAAGGACTTTGACTACTTTTTAGCGAGGTACTAAGTAAAATGATGTAAACTTGTTTGTTGAGACCATTTATTGAACTATTTTATTTAATTTGTACCCAGTTACATTATTGAGAAGAATAAGGGAGGCCTTTGCAATAGGCACGAATAATTGATACTAATCCAGTTACATAGACTAATACAAAAGTATTTAGCGATCTCATTGGAAGATAGCATAGATACTATAAATGAAAGATTTGTTTCTTCTTAATGACAGCCAAAGAGTTCTATACTATACTTATAAATCTGTGATTCTATCCATATATATTTTCTCTATGGTTCTATGAGCTGGAAACGGCAAGAAACGCCTGAAATGTATTAATTTTATAAAAAAAAATGTACAGGAACTCTTACCAACGTGGCATGCTAACCATATTTTTCAGCTGCGGATCGAAGCCACTAGAAATATGGGAAACAAAATGTGACAGCGGTTACATAACAAGGTTTTTAGACCAAGATATAAAGGCGATGGTGTTAGAAATAGGTGGAACTAACGTAAGTACAACGTTTATAAGCTGCCCTAAAGGAAAACAAGTTTTAGGAATAACTATGCCCTTCCTCGTCATGATAGTGAAGAACCTCAAAAAGTATTTCTCATTCGAAGTAACCATACTCGATGAGACCGGCATGAGGCGGCGGTTTAGAGTATCAAACTTTCAGAGCAGCACTCAAATAATGCCCATGTGCACCTGCATGCCGATCGGCCTCTCCGAAGGCTGGAACCAAATCCAATTCAACTTAGCAGAATTCACGCGACGAGCTTATAAGAAGCAGTTTATTGAAGTGCAGAAGTTGAAAATTAATGCAAATATACGTTTGCGGCGAGTTTACTTCGCGGAGAGATTGATACCCGAAGACCAGCTCCCTCCTGAATATAAACTTTACTTTCCTTTGGCTTCTAAAGGGAAAGGCAAAGAAGCGACAGGAAAAAAAGATATGAACCAACCTTTGGCTACAGCACAACAGACTGCTATTAAAGGTTCATCTGCCGAGTTGAAATCACCTGCCGGTGTTATTTTTGCGCCTATCAAAGAGGTTTCGGAACCACCTCCTCCTGAAGCACCTATCCAAGAGGTTTTGGAACCACCTGCTGAAGCACCTATCGATGAGGAGCCACCTGTGGAAGAGGAGCCAGCAAAAGAAGGTGAAGCCGAAGCTCCAGTTGAAGCCAAAACGTCGCTCGAGAGTACGAAACTACCTCCTGAAGCTGATGGAGAATCCACTGTACCGTCTGAGCCAGGTACGGCTGAGCCTGAGCTCGTTACAGAGGATGAAGCTGCCCCGGCCGAAGCAGACCCGGTCGAAGCAGAAGCAGATGCACCACCGACAGATACAGAACCAGCCACTGAAGCTACTGCTGAGTGATTATATTAGATTATGTTGTAGTTTTATTTGAATAATACCGCTGCTTATTTCTCATTTTTTATTTCTTATTTTTATTTCTTATTTGTTACTGTAAAAACTCCATCCAGCAGATTATATTTTTTATGTGTGCCAAATTTCATCGAAATCCGTTCAGTTGTTACGACGGGATTGAGTAATGAACACCAAACAACACAACAAACAAACAAACACTTGATGAAACAAAATGTTTGTGACACAAATAAAAAAAAAACTGCCTCTATGTCCTCTTTAAACCATTGAACCTGCGAGGAGATCTGTGGCGCGATTACGTAACTCTGTTACTATTGGTTTCAATCGATTTCAATGCTGTTTCTATTCGAAATGACGCTGTTGCGACTACCCAATTTACGCATTTTGCTTACAAAGGTTTATTGCA
Source organism: Epirrita christyi (assembly GCA_951392215.1). Taxonomy (NCBI): domain Eukaryota; kingdom Metazoa; phylum Arthropoda; class Insecta; order Lepidoptera; family Geometridae; genus Epirrita; species Epirrita christyi. The sequence continues at coordinate 5,895,530 of OX595851.1, forward strand.
ACAAGACTGTGTACATAAATTAGTTAATCGGATAAACGTTATTTCAAACAGAAACAACATTGAAATCGATTGAAATCATTAGCAACAGAATTACGTAATCGCCCTCCAGCCCCCTAATTCCCTTACTGAAAGTCACTCGATGACTAACGTTTGTCAAGTAAATTAACCATCAATTGCTAAAAATTATCATTAAACAGCACACCGCATGCGTATGCAGCACGTAACGTAGACACACACGACACCCGTCACACCGGGTTACGCACGGTCTTTCCCAGTCCGCATACGTTGACACATACGTGCTGCACACGCAACACAAACCGGTCCGTTGCGTACCCAGCCCTGAATCGTACGAGGATCGCTTTCTATTTGTAAACAAATTAAACTGTCACGCGCGTAGAACTTACGCACATCACCGAGCTGTGCGTGTTCGAACTTTTTTGGTGTGACGTCCGATGGGGAATGGCATTGAATACAACGTCATCACTGCACGCGTCGACGTTCAATGCGTAACTGCACGCATTGCGTCGACGTCGACGTGCACGTCACGCAAGCGGTGTGCCATGTCTCATACAGTTCCGTGCATTACAACGCATGACGTTGTACGACAACGTATATGACGACGTCTTCGCGTACACCGCCGGTGTGCTGTGGCCATAAGAATTGACAATTGATGGTAATTTTACTTGGTACCGAGTGACTTTAAGTTATGGAATAGGGGGGCAGGTAAGTACTTGACTATCTACTATAAACTGTTTACAGTTCTGTTATTGAATCTTCTTTGTCTATAGCTGTCGTACTCTATGTTCATGGCAATATTATTGATTTTGGATTTTGCTAGATAACTTTTGCATTGATTTGAAAACTATTGGAAACTGTCACATAGTAATATAATTTCTTTGTTATTTTTGCAATAATTTATAAATCATGTTCAAAAACGCATACCAAAGTGGATTACTTTCAATATTCTATAGCTGCGGTGCGAAACCCTTGGAGCTATGGGACGTTGAAGTAAAAAACGGCCACATTAAACGACTCACCGATAATGAAGTAAGGTCAATAGTTCTAGAAATAGGCGGGTCTAATGTAAGCACAACGTATATTACTTGCCCAAAAAACCCCAAAACGTTAGGGATAACCCTGCCCTATATGGTAATGATAGTCAAGAGCCTAAATAAGCATTTTACATTTGAAGTTACTGTGCTTGATCAGACCGGTACCAGACGAAGATTCCGAGTATCCAACTTTCAAAGTAAGACTCAAATATTACCTTTATGCACTACCATGCCAATAACTCTCAATGATGGCTGGAACCAAATCCAGTTCAACTTGGCTGAATTTACAAAACGCTCTTACAAAATGCAGTTCATAGAAGTGTCAAAGCTGAGAATCAATGCTAACATTCGCTTGAGGCGAGTCTACTTTATGGAGACATTGCTACCTGATGACCAGCTGCCGCCTAATTATAGACTGTACATTCCTTTAGTGTCCAAAAACGCAATAAAAGCTAAGGCAGACAAAGCCAAAGGAAAAGAAAATATCAAGCCATCTCCATTGAAACAAATAGTTGCTGATGATAGGACAATAAGTAAAGTAGAAGTTGATAAACAAGATTCTAAATTACACACTATAATGAAACCATCTGTAAATCAAATACTACCAGAGGGTGTTATAGATATAAAGACAGACACAGATGATGTGACAAAAAATAACGCACCACTGGCTGAAAGGGAAGGGTCTGCTCCAACTGAACAAGTAACAGTTGATGTAGAATCTACAGTGTCAAAAGATGATAAGCCTTCTGAACCTGCACAGGCTTTAGAAACAATACTAGAAGAGGAAACTGCAGCATTAGTTGAAACAGTGTCAACTGAACCACAACAACCTCTGGGAACTACACCAGTTGAGACGATAGCAGCTACTGAGGAACCACCAGAACCTCTGGAAACTGCACCAGTTGAGACGATAGCAGCTGCTGAGGAACCAGCAGCTACTACTAAAACTGATGAATAGAAAGGCTGAATGCATCAACATAGTTATAATGTAGGTATCTACATTTATACTAAGAATTAATTTAAAATTTTGGTTTGTAATTTACTTCACAATTTTTTTTATCTCTGTAGTGTAGTGTATCTGCGAGATTGCTCCTCACATTTTTATTAAATAAAAATTTAAGTTAATTACTTCATTGAACACGAACTTTTTCAATAGACAAACAAATACTTTTTGAATTTTCGCTATGGAACTGGCGCCGCTTGTTACAAAATGACATTAGTTTACGAATCTTATCTGTCATGTCACACATCACATCACGCACGGTTGACAGAATCGAAGCTGTTAACATTTTTTTATAATTTGAAAGAGATATAACTTTTATAATAATCATTTTATAGCTACTCGAAGAATAAACCATGTTCAAAAACTCATATCAAAATGGCTTGCTGTCGATATTCTACAGCTGTGGTGCAAACCCCCTGGCGATATGGGATATGGAAGTGCATAACGGACACGTAAAACGAGTTACCGATACTGAAGTTAACTCAATCGTCCTTGAAATTGTGAGCACAAACGTTGCAACTACCTACATTTCGTGCCCAAGAAACAAACAATGTTTGGGAATAAAACTGCCTTTTCTGGTGATGATTGTAAAGAATCTCAAAAGGTACTTTTCGTTTGAAATAACGATACTAGATGACAAGAACTTGAGAAGGCGATTCAGGATCTCAAATTTTCAGTCTACTACCAAAATCAAGCCCTTCTGTACAAGTATGCCAATTGGTCTGTCCGGTGGTTGGAACCAAATTCAGTTCAACCTTTCTGATTTCACGAGGAGGGCTTACGGAACACAGTATATTGAGAGTCTTCGAGTGCAAGTGCACGCCAACGTCAGGTTACGAAGAATATATTTCGCTGAACGACTTTATACTGAAGAGGAATTGCCACAAGATTACAAACTGTATCTGCCTTTGGAGAGGAAGCAAAAGAAAGGAAAAGATAAGAAGGAAGAAGCTAAGCTGTCTGGGGCTGCACCAATACCACCCCCTCCGGCTAAAACCGATACTCCAATCCCAGAAGGAGGTCTTGCACCAGAAGTGATTAATAAGAAGAGCACAGTGGCAGTGACACCTGTATCAGAAGCTGAAGAAGAGAAACCCGAAGGAGGGGAGCCGCCTACCGCTACTGAAGGTGAAACTCCTGCGGAAGCTGACACTTCTGCTGAAACTCCAGCGGCAGAAATTCCTGGAGAGGAAGTTGCAGAGCCTCCAGAAGGAACAACAGAAGCAGGAGAATCAGAAGCAACAGCAGAAGCAGGAGAATCAGAAGCAGCAACAGAAGGAACAGCGGAACCTCCAGCAGAGGCGCCAGCAGAACAGTAGTAAAATTCGTAATGTTTTATTTTGAATGTTTTTTTGTTATTATGTTTAGTTCCGGTAGAATTTACGAATATTGAATATATTAGACGAATATTGTACTATGTAGTGCTTTTATATTTTACTTTTGTACATTTTAGAGGATAAGTAGAATCTACAGTTCGACGAACGCATCATACAGATCGTATCAAACGGATTTTAATATTACTGTATGCTTAGTCATGCAATTCCGCGTGTACGCTATGTATATATTGGTCCGCACGCATGCATCATACCAAATGCACTATGCTGTTTAATCCTAACCATCTAATGCGTTACTATGGACGCTTACCTTATCGTGAACTTCGTACTACAACAGTTACAGTTAGATACAGTAGATAACTTTTCATTTAAAAAACTGACTTCCGCCATTGTATTCGACTAAGTATCTGAATGAAAAAAAAATGATGAAAAACCATAGTGGTGAAAGGGTTATGATACTTTCTGAATGCAAATGCTTGATTTGTTGCTGAAAATATCAAATCGCTATATGTATGCCTACAATATTTGAGGAGTTTCCTCAATACCTCATCGATTCCATCATCAGAACTGGATTGTGAATGAAAAAATGGGACCAATCTGGAAGTATATCTATTCAAATAAAAAAAGAATTTTCCAAATCGGTTTATAAACGACGGAGATAGGTATGAAGGTAACAAACATATAAAAAAAAATACAACTGAATTGAGAACATCCTCCTTTTTGTGAAGTCGGTTAAAAACCACTCATGCGTGCATGATTTGAATTTTACGAGTGCGTCAATTCAGCATTTACCGAAATAGAAATAAGGTTGAAAGTAGGTCGTCAAAAAGTTATTTTTCAAAGTTAAGAGTGCAACCTTGCAGAATCTTATTATACGCAACCGATGGAGCCAGTCATAAACACCGTTTATTCCAATCTTTCCTACCAACAGTTCGATAGTCTAACAGTTTGGACAAAATTATTCCAAACTGTTAGCCTGACCTGTCGGACAGATTGGAATTACACGCTTAATTTCTAGACTATTGATTGGTTTCTTAATAATAGGTGGTACAGTAAGAAATATGAAACAGTAGAGTTGCTTTGCAAAGAACAGGAATACACTGGAATACATCTGAATCAAGGAACTTTTTTTTTTATGGCTTCTGAGGGTTTTCTCAATTTTGCCAATGTCAAGTTATTGATATAATCAAACAATGTCCAGTCGTCAAAGTCTTCTGTCAAGTCATGTTCTAGTAAATTGATGGCAGTTTACTAGACTATTCCTGGTCAATTTCCACCCCTTCGAAAAGACACGCAATACACTTATTTTAAATTCACTACCATATGCTCTTTATGAGCTACACCGGTTAAAATGCCACCAAAATTACACGATATAACTCAAAAAAACACTAGAAATTGAAATAAAATAAAAAAAGACGACGTCTCCGTTCGAAAGAGCAGAAAAAGTCGAATCAAGGAACTTACTCTCTACCGAGATATCACAATGACAGAAGGGAACGTTATTTTAAGCAAAGACATTGTAAATATCGCGGACCTTGGTAGCATGATACTGAGTGTGTTGTGATCATAGAGTTTACTAACAAAAGTAATTAGTGACAACGATAATTGTTATGGCTATTCGTTTGTTTATGACCATGGACCATGCAATATCCTTGGTTGTGATTACTTTTGATACACAGAAAATACAGCCTCGCATCCAAAATTATTTTTGATTTTTGGTATTAAAGCCAATACCGTTCGGGTGCTTTTCGGGTTCTCCTTGATCGGCCCTTTCCTCTGATTGCCGTATCTTTCACTTCTTGTCATATTTTCGTTTATAAGCCAATATTTCTGGAAAAATATAATTTTCAACTTTACAAAGGCATACAATTTTGATTATTGTTATTAAAGCCAAATTGAAAATACTTAAGATCTTTTCATGAACAACTCGGCCGGTTTCTTAGCTTCACGCCTGCCAGAGGTACCGCCTGTAAAATTAAAATGTAAAAAAAACTCATACCTAGAATCTTTAACGATAATTTAATGTGGAGCCATTCACTATCACAGAGTTATGGCGTCACGAAATTTGCCCTAATTTCTTTGAATCAAAAATTTTGATCGAAATGTAAGACACTTGTATGACGTCACAAATCAAATATATAACCTATGTTTACATAGAAAATACCGCTTCAGACCCACCGTACCCCTGGACGAGGTCCATTCAATGTTCTTGGCAATATGCAAAACAAGGTCATAAAATTGTCGTGTAGTTGCTTTCTCTTCAATAGTTTATGCGCTGGTCTATGGCGCGAGATTCCGCCCATTATTTAAGGGTGCTCCTGTCAAACTGACTACTACATCCGGGAATTTATCGGTACACAGCTCGTACACGAAACTGTGTTAGAGGATTTAAAAAAATAGGACAATCTAATTATTATTGTGACATTATCCACCCAGTGAACAAACATCCACCTACTGTTGGGATTAATAGCTAGCGTCCTTTCGTTTTCTGCAGCACCTTGACGATAAATATAGATAAAGATGTTTCCTTTTTTTTGTTGTTTATAAAGTTGTTTCATCCTCATCTGCAGCCTTTACACGTCCACTGCTGGACGAGACCTCCCACATAAAATACGATGGGGGAATTGCCATTATCACCGCGTTTAGCAGGTGAATTGGTGATCACAGTATTCGTGTTGAGTACACAGGTGGATGTTGCTGCCATCCCCTAGTGTAATCCCTTAGTCGGCTTTTACAACATCCACGGGAAGAGATGAAGGGGTCTATTATTAGACAGACACACCACCTTCATATTTATGTCTCAGCGTCGGCAGCGCGCGTGTGATGCCTCTGGTGTCACAGGTGTACTGGACAAACCGCGACTTGGTTTAACTGCATGTAGGACGAACGGCTAACAAATCGTCCATAGGCTACGGTAACTACTTTCCATCAAGTGAACCGTATTGTTTGTTTGCTTGCATAGTAGTATAATGCGGTAATAATTAACAATTACCGGTTAGGTATAAATAATATTGTATCGCATCAATGCCGACGTAAGTGTGCCTGAGAATATACCTCTTCGTCTTCTCCCATGGATGTCATAAATGACGGCTAAGTTATTACATCGGGGGATGGGCAGCAGCATCCACCTGAGCACTTAACATCAATATTTCAATCACTAATCCACCTGGCAAGCACGGTGACTATGGCAAACCCACCCCATTGCATTCTATGGGGAAGGCCTTGTCCAGCAGTGGACATCGAACGGTTGACAATGATTAATAATATACGTAATATCAAATGGTCAATTAGTACCTAAGATAGCTATAATCGATTAACAAATATATAAGAATCATAGTCAAGAATTTTATTTGTGTTCTGTGCATGTGTACATACGCCCTTCGATGACTAATGAGTGCTCAACAGCTTGCCAATTACGTACCTGGAAGAAAAATAAAAACGTATAAATATACAGAAAAGTAAAAAACACGAAAAGCGGAATCTAATCATTGTACATCCTCGCAGCTGTGTGAGGAATAAAACAGTAAAAGAAAACATCAGATCATCCTTATTTCTTAGACAAAACAGGGTCAACCTTTTATGGAATCAAATCAAAGCATCAAACGAGTAATACGAATCGAACGAAATCTCAGTATCCCTTTTTATCTACTGTTATGAAACAATAGAAAGGATAGAATTGAAATTATCGTGGCTTGGTATCATTTTAGAAAAATTACAACTTTGCATCACGTAATTTACTATTCTCCTGGTATTTATTATAATTAGTATCTATTTATTTTTATTGTTCCCGTCTCACGACCTTTGAGCGTGGTCACGGTCGGTGCTCATGAGGAAGAACCTCTAAATGGTCAACGAAATGTCAGCAGGAGAATAGTAAAGTAAGTAGGTAGTGTAAAGCCGTAATTTTTCTAAAATCTATTGTGATTTGTCCATTGATGTATATAGAAACATATTTGTCAATGGAGCTGACAATAAAAATGAAGAATTGGATAGAAGGCTCATATTTTTTTAGTATGTTAATCATAAGTTATTTAAAAAATAAAATATTTTTTTTTTATTAAAATAATAAAAAAAAAGAAAGATAAATCCCCTAGAATAAAGAGTAAATAAAAATCCATTAGACCATTTATCAATTTGGGTCAATGCATCAGGTATTTGCCATTCAGCGTGGCAATGTAGCAATGTAGCGTCAGAAAACTTCCGTCTGGTAGTGATTTGGATCAGTTGAGCTATCTTTAGATCGTTTATAACGGTATTTAGATAGATAAATTGATTCATTTATATTTTTGAAATTTTGTGTAAATAGGTACTTGTATTTGTTGCATAATCTTTCTGTAATAAGAGTGTTAATTTTAATCATCCTGTTTATTTTTTTTTTATTTATTCATTTAAGTCAAGCAACAACAGGGCTCATAAGCATAACACACAATAAACTACAGCTAAAACAACCATAATAGAATATTTATGTTTATGATTTAGTTCTAGCCTGCTTGACGACCTACGTGGCGTGGTGGGTGACTAGTCGGCTGAGACGCGAGAGTTCGATTCCCGCTGCGGGACAAATGTTTGCATTATCTGCAACCATTTATTTTGTATAGATCTGGGTATCAAAAATTTGTTAAAAGATAATGTACACCAAAGAAACCAACACGGGTTACTTTTTATTCTTAAATGGCAGAATAAAGTGGATAACAGCTAATATCTAAAAACAAATTGAAACAATAAACAAAATTTGATTGACTTTATTTAAAAAATCCGGTCAAGTCTGTGCTCTTTCATTGTGTTATATTATTGTAGATACCAAACCAAAAACATTGGATATACTCGTACTTCAAATGAAAAATATACATAATTTCGACCCTTTTAGCTTATGTTATTCAACATAATGTTTTTTTGTAACAACTAAACTATGATAAAAGGAAACGCTAGCAAAGAGCTTTTTAATCAGCGGCACATAATACAGAAAATTTAATGGAGTGCCTTGACTTTTAGATATTTGATATGTTTTGGGTATCTGTAGAAATATAGGACCTTTGAAAATGTCTTAGGGAAATAGGCTGCTTTTCCGTCTACACGAGGAACATATTTTTTTAACCGACTTCACTTCACCAACTTCACCGACTTTTTTTTTTTTTTTTTTTTTTTTTTATGTTTGTTACCTCATGAAAATCACGCATAATGGACCATCCATAGAGTTCGAATGCGGAAAAGGGAGTTCTTTAACATTAACCTCATGAAAATTCTTTTTTTATTTGTATAGATATACTTCCAGATTGGTCCCATTTTTTTCCGAATCCAGTTCTGATGATGGAATCCATAAGGAGTTGAGGGAACTCCTCAAATATTGTAGGCATACATTATAGCGATTTTGATATTTTCAGCAACAAATCAAGCATTTGCATTCAGAAAGTATATATATATATATATATATATATATATATATATATATATATATATACCCTTTCACCAATATGGTTTTTTCATCATTTTTTTTTCATCCAGATATTTAGTCGAATACAATGGCGGAAGTTGGTTTTTTAAATGAAAAGTACAATTTACAAATACAATACAATTTTGTTTTAAGTGACTTAACTTTCGCCTTCTTTGTGCCGAGTCTTTCCGGATAGGTGTAAATTCTATACAATAAAATTTACATTTAAACACCCCGTTACCCAAACAAAAACAAAGTTTGCTACACTGTACAGTAGATACATCATCATCATCATCATCAGCCTGTAGAAGTGAAATATTCATTTTCACTTCACCCTGAGACATAAAGTGAAAGGTATCATATGCCTGTAACTCCACCGGCACCCATATAATTCAAACCGGAACACAACAATGCTATAGCACTATACTGCTTGGCGGAAGACATAGGTATGGTGGTATACTTCCCCGGACGAACTCTTTCATTAGAAGCTCTACTAGTACTAAAATCTATTAAATCTATGCTAATTCGGCAAAAGCTATCTGCATTATTGCCAGTATACTATACAATGTATATTATTTGTATTTGTATGGTATACAATATTCCCTGAACTGCTGTAATAAGTTGGCGCGTTGTAGCGTGATAAATCAGCGATGTAAAGGCTTGGGCGTAGTCGTAGGTGATAGCGGGAAACTTAGTACCTGCTTATTAAATCTGAAATTACTTTTTCATGATGCCTGCGTAATTGAATTTTCGAGAATTTCTTTTTTTTATACTTCTTGGCAAGCAACCAATCCTATTCTATTTTTATTCTTATTCTTTATTGTACACACATATACATAATATGAATACAATGCATTAAAAGACATGTACAAAGGCGAGTTTAACCCTAAAAAGAATTTTCTTCCAGCAAACCTCTGAGGCTAGAGAGTGGTGATTATCGAGGTAGGTTCGTGTACACATATAAAAAGAAAAGAGAATAACAAAACAAATTAAAAGTTATACATTAAATAAAATAAATATACTTAAACATAGATAAATATATATATACATATATATATATTAAATAGCAAATACATATCATAAATCACAATCATATGGCCCACCTGATGGAAAGTAAACTGTAAACTGTGAAAGTAACTGCAACACCAGAAGCATCACACGCGTGCTGCCAACCCTAAGACATAGATGAAAAGTCTCATGTGCCTGTAATTTCACCGGCATCCGTACCCTTCAAATCAAAATACAGTAATGTGCTTGGCGGTAGAAATAGGTACGGCGGTAGTACTTCCCCGGACGAACTCTATCACAAGAAGTTCTACTACTAACAAAAGAGATATTTTTGAAAATTAAAACTGTATCGTAAGTAATAAACAGCCCTTCCTATTATTAGCTTTTTAAATGTAATGTACTTTCACATGCACTTAATCTTGCTGAAATACTTCGTAAACTTATTGCCCTAATGTTTTACTTCCCAATTTTTTGTTGTTTAATTTTTTTTTCTTGTTCTTTTTAACTCTATTTTGCTTGCTCAAACTTATAGTACTGTTTGTTAGTATATTTGCAAACTTACCATAAATCTTATTTCTATTTCATAAATCTTGAATATTATTTAACTTTTACTTCGAAGCTGTAGTTTATTTGTTTATTTATTTTATTGGTTGTATTATTGTAGGATTATGTAGTAGGAATAATATTATTGATTCATTCTCTTAAAGTTACGAACACCATTGTCGCACTATGAAAGAGCAATATTACAAATTTTTGTGTAACTTATTGTTACAGCAGTACGTACATACTATCTAGTTTAGTTTTATACAGTATTTTTAAAACACTTGTTTAATTTATTTTTGTACCAATTGCAATGAATTCTTACGTAGGTATACTTTTTTTTACAACGCTTTTAATTTTTCGAAATCAATCGTTTGTTTTATTCAATTGAAATTCGACTTACCTAGTGCTCACCCAAACTATCTACAACCTGCAAAACATAGGTTATTATTTTGGATACCTTATATTTTATTCAATTTCTCTAGCTACCTGCTCGTCTTTATAAGTACTAGTTTATCTCAAAACTGGAGCTAAGCGAACAGTCGGGCGCCGCTTCACGTTATGTTAAAGCTTATTTCCTGCTGTATTGTAACGTAACTAACAGCATTACCGCAAAACAAAAACAACAATATTTACAGAGTTATTCACCGACCCAAACCCAATTCGGTATTAAACGTTGCCTGGTACACCTACCCCTACCAAGGTATTCCTACTGGTAGGGATAAGTGAACAAAAACTTACACTTAGATCTACCGGTTGTGATAGGTGGAAACTCTAAGTTCACTTATCCGTGGTATAAAAATAAATAAAATAAAATATATTATATTATTATTAATTATGTTATTTATTACAATTATTACTTAGGTTATCATGACAACCTATATAATTAAAAAAATTAATAACAAATTCCTTTCTGTTATTTGAAGTAGATCTTTTTAAATTTATTGTTTTTCATTTTCCTGTCATTGCAGTTTGTCATTTGTTGAATATTAATGAACATTTTGTATACTCGAAAGAAGATGAGGAATGTCTTATAATGTCTTAATAAGACGAGGAATGTCTTTACTACGGTTTTTTTCCACTTATCCCTACAAGTAGGGATAGCTTGGTACCAGGGACAGGTGTACCAGGCGTTAAACATCATCACCAGCCGAGATCGATGGACCGATGGCATTTTATATGTCGCAGGAAGTCAGTTGATGAAGGCTGCTAGGAATAATTCATAGGGACAGACTTGTATAGGCTCATTCATCAGCCAATTTGTGTCCACTGCTAAATACATCCCGCATAGAATGCCAGGACCAACAGGATACCGTAGTGTGTAGGATTCATTACGTCGTCCAGTTCGTAGATCACCACTTTCGATTGTATACAACAATAAAAGTAACAGCTACATTTCTCTTACTTGAACTGTAGATACTTACACAATACTATAAGTATAGAAACAGCACTTTTTTTAGTTTTTTCTAGATACTATTGCACTCATTATTCGGCTGCGGTAATTAAATTTGCATCCACAAGTGGCGCCATCTCTCCTTTAATTTGTGTAAGTATTGCAGTAACGTTGGCACATCAATAATTATCAATAATTTACAAATTTAAATAAAAAACTGTGGTTTTCCGAATTCAGCAAAAGTGTACAAAACGGGTGCGAACGCTTTCTGGAAACTTTGTATTTTATGCCTTTGCGCTTTCAACATGCGTTAGTTATTTCCTGAATAAATTGTATCAATTTCAAAAATACAAATAATACATATTTAATCCATTTGCTAAAAAAAAACACGTTGTCAAAATCAGTTGATAGATTTTATTATGAACCAAGCGATCTGTTCTTCCGACGCTACATTTTATTTCGAAGGCCCAGCACGTTCTTCGGACCGTACTTCGCCAGATTATTCTCCCTTTGTCGTAAATTTTACGACTTCAAAAATTAGTCGAAGCGACTGCTTGTAGAATACGACCGACGAATTGTTTTGTCTGGCTTTCGGTTAGACTGGGATCGATTAAATATTTATTGCACTCTCATTATTTGCCTTATTTACTCGATTAATGTAACTAAGAGTCACAGACACATCCCTAGACAAGTTTTGTCTGGTCTCGGAATGTAACTTTTCTTTAGAACAAGTTTTTTTGCGTCAGTCATTAATATTCTTGAAGATTCTTGAGAAACTGCAACCTTCCAATAGTACTTTCAGCTATGATTACAAAATCTACTTAGATCTTAAAACATTCAACTGGAGGTTTAGTGCTAAGTACCACTCATCACACATCATCATCATTATCAGCCGCAAGATGTCCACTGCTAGACGAGGCCACCCCGTTTACAATGGGGGGATTTAAATCACGCTTGGCAGGCGGATTGGTGATCGCAGTATTGGTATTAAGTACTCAGGTGGATGGCCCATTCCCTTATGTATCACTTAGTTGGTTTTTACGACATCCACGGGAGGAGATGGGGGGTCTATTCTTAGGCCAAACACACCACGGCATTACACTTTAAATAAAATAAAAAATATATATTATTACATACTAATTTACACATAAAACAACGTTTTGTATGTTTTTGTAAAAGAAAATCGGGCTCCTCATTCTTTCTAAACCTTAAAAGTCTTTTCCACTATTTTACTATTAAGGCATGAAAAGGCCGTCACATTGTCCACAATAAACAACCAATACGCGCTATCGCCCGACGGCACAGTTGGACACACGACTTTTTTAAAATATTGCTTATAAACAGGGCGAACGAAACATCAGCAAAGCCGGACCAAAAATCTGCTCAAAAGAACAAGAAAATCGTTATAGCCAGCAGCACCTTTTAGAAAGATCAGAATAACACAAAAAATTACAAGAACTCTATAAATTCTTCGTTTAACTGAAACAGCATGGAGCTACATGCCACAGTCAATGAGTTTCACTTGAGTCAATTCGATTTAAATGGGCTGTGCTAATAATTTGTATCTATAATTCATGATACATTAGCTATTTTGAGTTAAACTGATCAGCTATTTATGACCGCTTTCCGTCTAAACGCTTTCAGCCGGACAGAAATGGCCGAACGTCTGCCCTTCGGTTAACCGCTACATGTAGCGAAACTTGATAAAAATATATGGTAAAATATTATTTATTGTGTCAACCATCTTTTATTTTTAACCAGTCGCTTGAGGCTACGAGCTTAGGGTGTAATTTGGTTTGATTATTTTGTAGTAACGGCTAGTGATAATGATGATGATTTTGTAGTACTATACGCAATACGCACACAATACACAAAAAACAAAGAAAATTTACAATACCTACCTAAGAAAATTTATGTTATCCAATTATGGTCTTAAAAGATTAATTTGTCCACGTAAGCGTGGACGTATGTATAACCCGATGTGACGGGGTTTCGCGCGTCTACGCGCGTGTCTACATTACGTGCTGTGTACGCAGCCGGTGTGCTGTGGCCTTTAGCTGGACGCATTCTACGACAGATATAATAGATACTAGGTAGATAAAGTCGAACGTGAAACTAAATTAAAAAATTCAAGGGCCCCCCCCAATTCATGACGTTTGTTCATGATTAATTCCTTCCCTCCCCCCTGTACTAACCTCAACACTAGTAAATTTATACTCTGTGTTTTGTCTGAATGGAACAGTTTTCAATTATAAGCTGCTGGTAGATAGCAGTATTGAGAGTTTTTGACGTTAGAGGATTAGAATAGAGAATAGCGCAGGGTACCATCTGGCTAAACAGATAAGTGACTGAAAATAGCAAAATCACAAAAAATCACAGCCCAATTCAATTAAAACTCGCATAAAAACAAATCATCCATACATTTTATCTGACAGATGAATCAATAAAACGTAACCAAAACAGGCTAAATGAAAATTAAAATTCCCCTCATTAATGTCCAGGTCATTATTCGCACGTGAGCGGACTAGTATACAGGGTGTTTATTGAGCGATACAATCTCCGGTACGCTATGAATATTCAGCACCCTTGTTCCCAGTGTCACTGTGTGTGTCGTTTTTAACGTGACACATTTCTGTGTGGTTAATGCAGTGCCAGCATACAATGTAGTAATTTAACTATTTATTTATATTATTTATTTGGTTTATAAATAAGTAAATGCTAGACATTTCACACAACATTATCTAGCCCCAAGCTAAGCAGAGCTTGTGTTATGGGTACTAGATAACTGATATACATAAATACATTACATACACAGTTTTTTTTTTTATTGTACATAGAAAAATACCCAGAATCCCCTGAACAATTGCACATCGTAAAAATATTTGTTCAGAGGCGGAAATCGAACCCGCAACCTCCTGCGTTGCAGGCGAGCCTTCGCCCGCCGCGCCACAGAGGTCGCCAAATTCAGAGGTCGTTTATTTTAACTTCTCAGCTGAACTATCTGTAGATCGTTAGCAACGATCTTTAGATAGCTCAATTATTATTTTTGTACTTTTAAATGTTATAGTACCTGAGTGACCAAGCTTTGCTCGGAAAACTCTGAAAACGCGTTTTTCCAGAGATGAAACATAGCAAGATAAAAAAAATTGCCCCTAAAAACCCCCTTAAAGCAAATTTCATCGAAATCGTTAGAACCATTTTCAATATTATATATATTATAAATATGTATATATATATATATATTTATATAAGTATACGTACAAATATTGCACGTTTAAAAGTATGGGATATACCAGTATTAGTTGTATTATTATTTATGTAAATAAAGAGTTATGTAGTAATTGAGTTCAAGTTTCGGTAAATTGATCCGTTGGAACAGTGAGAGATAGGCCCAACCTCTGATTCAAAAGTGGTAGGTTTATATTCAGATAATGGCCTACCTTTTTATATATTGATAAATCGGTGTGGCCTTACACCATGGGTTTTCCACACGATGTTTGTATGACGATGATATACGCATTACCACCACGATGAAGGAACATCTAAAAGATACTGGTATATCCTTGAACAAAAAACACTAAAATAATGTTACTTGTGCATGTAAAAGCTTCCCTGGTTTTCTCTATTAATGGTCATAAATCAGAGACTTTTTTATGAACTTCAGAGTAACCAAGAAGGAACCAGTGACATGAGTGCGAAGACGCGGTAATTATGAGATTTTTTTCGGTTACAATTGAACAAACACATTTATACCAGCAAAAACATAGAAAACTAAACAGGAGCTTTCACTGTCTTCATAGTTTTAAGAACACTTTAGTGTGAATGCCCTCTCCATTATAATAAATGAGTGCTTAATTAGGTATAGTGGAGCGAGACTCTGGCTTCCGTCACAGAGTCATAACATTAATGGTTGCAGTCTTGTGGCTGGACAATGTCAGACATTTTATGTTATTTTCAACAATATGACAGATCTGGAAAGATATGACAGACAGAAAAAATGCTAGGGGTCAGCGGGGTTGGTCGGTTGGTAATAGACGAACGAATGTAGACATATAATACAAATTGGATATATACCTCTTTAGGTAATATCAATGGGCTATTCCCAGTAGTTTTACACTAGTTGAACTACTGGGAATTTTCTTCCCAACAAACTTACTGATAGTAAGACTTCGCTAGTGTTATTTTTTCCCATTAGTTTTACTTTATCAAAATTTATAAAACATAGACCTCGAAATTGATAGACAGTAGCTTTATTATGTCTAAGAGAAAAAAACTAAAATTAAAAATAATTGCAATTTTTCAAATCAGTTTACTGGAACAAACTTAATCATAAGTTGAATGAAATACAAAATCATTCTATTTTATGAAACCAGCGGTGAAACAGTGTACCTGCTATTTTAGGAAACCCTGGCCAGTTCAATATTTTAAGACTCATGTATAAACAGCACCGCAACACAACCACATAATCTACAATTCGTAGACACATGCTACGAAAGTGCTACGGTGAATCTACGCGACTACGAGTACCGTAGCAACTGCTACGTTGCACTACGGAGCTACGTAGAAAGTATTAATATTTTAGTCTACGTGTTTAAGAATGAATGATTGTAGCTTCATTTCAGTTACTCTACTGGTGAACTTAGAAGGAGAAGAAGAAGAAGAATACAGAAGCTCAAACAACGCGTTTGAACAAGTGATCCGGAGAAAACTACTACATTAAAAATGAGTAACTAATGCTGACAGCAAACCAAACTTGAAATCAGCCACCGCCCAAATTGCATTGCGATTCAACTTGGTATAGTTTCAGCAATGTAACGTATTGGAGTTACCCCCTAGCAAACAATAAAAGCTGACAGTTTAATTTCGCATATGAATTGTTACATCAGCAGCGATCGGTCAACACGGGGTGAACGACCCAATGACGTTTAGCCAAATTATAAACGAGGGGTTCGGGTTAAGCGTGTTTTTTACCAAATATGGGAGCTTATGATGTTACATATTTATGAAAAGATGTCCGTTTTTGAATTTTAGATATGACCATTTTGATTTTGTTTGTGTATTTAGGTGCTCAAACTTATGAGGTTCGTTACTTTTTTGTTTGGTACGTTTTGACATTTGAGTTTTATAGTATTTTAAAGGATTTATAATCCAATCCTATTTTAAGCATGGTGCTAAAAATACTGATAGATACGCTTTAACTTTTTGTCAGCGTTTAATTCAGCATTAGTACAAGATAACTATTAAGGTAAATGATAAAGAAAAAATTATTAATTCCTGTAACAAATTACAAACTAAATTAAAACAAACCCGCAATCCGAAACAAAGGAATTACAAACTACTCGCGTGGGTGATAACATTAGTGCTGGACTAGTTTCCGTAAAAACTGCAATAAATCAGAAGGGCAAGCTCTGACTAATTACGGTTTAATTTAGAAGTACCCCCCATCGCACTGGTCGGCCGGAAAGTTGGCTGATAAATTCAAGCATGTGTTACAAATGAATTGTTTTCGGAGGTTTTGGGTACAGAATAGTTTTTGATGTGAAAAACATCTATAAATTCGGTCTGGTAGCCAGATCAAAATTGTTGATGCAACGAAATTATTTCAAATTTAGTGACTAAATTCTGTGAATAATGGACCGATGGTAAGTTTCCGATTAAATTCAGAAAGCTTATTTTTTTAATAATGTAAATAATTAGGTTTTTTCAACAATAGAAGTGAGTAATGTAATAGCTTATTATATATTATACATTTTCACTATCTATTTTTAGTCAATGCCAGAAGTAAATAAGAGAAAAAACCACTTTTTTATTCACATTAGCATAAAAACCAGTTTAAGTCCACTTATGGACTTAAACTTTAACTTTAACTTACAAATAAGAGCATGAAAAGTGAAAAATATATTTTTCTGAAATAAATGAGATGAAAATACAGAAAGAAGCAATGTGTTATAGCAATCGGAGAAAAAGGTCAATCAAGGAGAACCTGAAAAGTTCCCAAACGAACGAAACGGCTTTCAAATTTGGAACTACAACGTCATTCAAATTTGGATAAACGTTTCGAAAATTATCCTCAGACTAACATGCATACATACATACATACATACATACAAACGATCCACCCAGTCAACTCTTCACTTGTTCAAAAAAATTAAATTAATTAAAATATCTCACCATTCATTAAAACAAACCCAAATAAAACAAAATTTCAAATCGTAATCTACGTCTCAATGATAACGCTTAATAAAACATCTCGTAAGCAAAGGAACCCGTCAATCATACGATTGGAAGTTCCCAAACTATAATTGAAAAAGTTTGTTTTACTAACGAGAATTTATAAAACCAATTAAAAGTTTGCAACATTAAATAAATCAACGCACAACAAATTGAAAGTTTAGGTACCTTTTAGCCTTTGCTAGATGGGCGTGGTTCGCGGTGCAGTCAACTTACCAAGTTGACGCGGAACCGTCTAGGTTTCCTCAGAAATAACCGTAGTACCTACAAATCTATCTCACGTTCCCGAGCAGAAAAAAGAACATTCGGACAGAATGTCAATAGTCGTCAGATTATTAACCAGTGACTCGAATGAATACCTACTCGACTACTATCGTTATATTTGGGGGTCGTGTTTGGGAAGGGAGAATTGCGATTACGTCGCAACCACCACTTCAGGTGGTCGTTGAAACTGATTTTAAAAAATGCGTCACATCGACCACTCGTGTAGCAGTTTTGGAGGTGCTCGTTAGGAAAAAACCTTGCAGATAGTGGAGCCCAAAAACTGTGTAAAAAATTCATTACAACCTACGTCTTGCCATTCGAATATGGGAGTTATAACGTTAACTTGTAAGTGGAAAATCGCTAAATGGCAGCTTCCAACTCATTTTCCGCCGACATTGAATATTCTGCCATGTTTGAAGGAAAAACAAAGTGTTAAATTGCGTGGGGAGTCGCCTTTGAAGCTGATCGTGTAAAGAAGTTTGATCTCTATGGTGAGGTCTGATGGAGTGTTTTTGTTTGGAGAGCAACGCCTGGCCACCACGGTGTGTGGTGTGAGGTGAGGAAGGTTGCTAGACCAGATGGGAAATCAGAAAAGCCGGAAATATTTGCAAGTTTGTCGAAAAAAGCCAAACATTCAATCATTTTATGGCTGCAGTCCGACCTTAGTCTAGTGAATTTACAATCTTGTCAATCCTTAAGTTCTGCATAAATACACTCGAGAGCAATGAATCCGGGTCACTTAAAGAATCCTAAAAATCTCGGAAACTAAAAATGCTAGGTTAATGCAATAAATTGTATTTAATAGACAATGTAATACTCCTTAAATGAAGGTATTAAAACTTCTTAGTTATTGTAAAGTTATATGATAAAAAAATCAAATTTGAAAAAGGGCCACTTTCGAAGATGGAACTACGAAATTACAGCATTTGGTTTTGCTTTTGTTTGTAATCTGTCATTTATCATTGTTTGATTTCTGTTTTTTTGTTGTTTTTTTTCTGCGTAAACGCAGTAATGGAAGCACGAGGAGGCAATACGAAGTATTAAAATTCAAGAAAATCGTAATAAAGTTCAAAAATTTCATGTTTCCTATTTTTGTTTTAAGGAGAGATCAGCAGTTTTTTTCTTTATGTAATTTTGTGTTAATAAAATGTATGGTGACTCATATTTTTTTTACCTTCATTTAAGGAGTATTACATTGTCTATTAAATACAATTTATTGCAGTAATCTATCATTTTTAGTTTCCGAGATTTTTAACATTCTTTAGTGACCCGGATTCATTGCTCTCGAGTGTAGTTTAGGCCTTATTCATAATCATTTTTAAACCTATTTTAGTTAAACTAAACAAGACAAATGCTATTTTAGCTAAAATAGGTTTAAAAAATGATTATGAATAAGGGGGTTTGCATTTGGCGTCACTATTTATCGACCATTTCGAACTCACGGGATTACTATAAACTGGTAAAAGTGTAGCTGTCAAAACGGGCCGGGCTTCATTGCTTGTCTATACTATATAATCAGACATGAGTCTCCTCTCGAACCACGCATAGTTTAGGGTTCTGATGTTTACTCAACTAAAGCCTAATGTCTTCACTATCGATTAGAACGCGCTCGGTTTCATTCCTTGGTCTTGTACGGGGCCAATGGAAGAATGAATACCAATCTTCCATGACGGGGCCCCACTTAGGAATTGTTTTATTTTTTGCATTTTTATTATTTGCATAGGTTTCATGCCCGAACCACACATTATCTGTGAAAATTTCATCTGGCTACCTCATACGGCTGCCAAGATATTATACTCTTATGACAGAATCCAGTTAGACAGCCGGACAGACGAAGTAGGGTCCCATTTAATTACTACTTAATGCCTAATTAATTGTATGTCCTACTTTTTCTACTTCTGTTCTTGCTTTTTTTTTTTTTTTTTTTTCGTGAAAAATATATTTTTTTCTTTTTTTATTTCTCTAATTTGGCATCCATTCGGTACGGAGCCCTAAAAAACCATTTAATTTTGCTTCTAAAATTTTAAGTCGGAAAAATTGCCGGAAGTTTCTAAAAAAGTCGGATACATCATGACGTCAGCGAACCCTAGATGGGGAAGGGTGGTGACCGGCTGTAACAGAAGACACGTAGAGAGGATATGGGTCAAGTAGATGGCAACAAAAGTGTGAGTGTTGCGACGTCCTCGGCTGTTGACTGCATTCTGTTGAATTAAACTCGATTTGCATTTGTAACACATGCATGTTTGTTTGATAACCTTCTCGGGAATTGTACGCTTGAAAATTTACGCTAAGCTTCATAAAATTGTGGCAATGTGGTACACGAACCGGTTGATCATATTAGGTTATATGAGTGCGATTCTTCTTCTTCATAAGTTAGTAGCCAGCCACTGCTAGATGAGTCCTCTCCATAGCATGCATAGCGTTACAATGGGGGGATTTGCTATAATTACCAAGCTTGGCAGGCGGATTGGTGATAACAGTTTGGTGTTAAGTACTCAGGTTGATGCTGCTGTCCATCCCCTGGCGTAATCACTTAGTCGCCTTTTACGACATCCACAGGAAGAGTTGGAGGAGTCCTATTCTTAGGCCGAAACATCAGGGCTAGCGCAAGTGCTACACGCACTAGAGCCTAATTCCACACCATTGGTTAAACAACCAATATTGACTGATTTCAATGTTTGTTACAATTATGCTTAACACCTGAGGTTCTATGACGAGTTTTGCATTGCAACAATCACTTTGCGAGTCGTGAGTACTTAACGTGACTTACATAGTAACTATTCATCATTCTGTGCCGCGAAACAGGACAGATTCATAAATAGTTACTGTGTAATTCACGTTGAATACTCACAACTCGCAAAGTGATTGTTGCAATGCAAAACTCGTAATAGGCCCTAGTTAACACGCCAACGAGCTGTTTTTTGTAATATCTACTGTTTCGGGTGTTCACTGGATATAGAAAAAGCCAGCAGGGCCCCAATTCTACTAAACAAATTGTGTTTGAATTTTAATGAATTATCCATGAATTATCACAAAATTGTAATTTTTGACACTTTTGGTATAGCAAAAGTGTCAAAAGTGGCCATTTTGAGATAATTCATTAACAATTCAAACACAATTTGTTTAAGGTGAATGCTCTCGTTGCCTTGCCCATACAAAATAATTTAAGTATTTTTTCAATCCACAGATTGTCGTTCTTTATATCGTATTTTTTTTTCGATTTTCTAATGATTATCGTACTCGCAAATGGTTGTTTCAAATAAAAATTTACTAAGGGTAATTTTTAAAATTAGTTTGAAATACGACCAATTTTACGTATGTGTGAGTGTTTTTAATGTCCATTTTGAGTCGCCACCTACCATCGAAGCGTGATATTTTTACGCAGAGCACCCTGTTTTGTTTAATTTGACAGAGATGGCGGTTAAATGGACCTCGAGCACCGAGTTTTGAGAAAGATAGTGAAAGATGGCGCTAAATAAATAAAAGTATGCCTCGCGTTATTTTCGGGTCTGTCACCAAAATTGCGAAACGCGACGTTGCCAGGCAACGCTACGTCACAAGTTTAGTGCTTGCTAGTCACCCGTAATTATTAGGCTTTATGAGCTGGCTCTGATAGGGTTGCCAACCGTTCGTTATAATCATAGTTTACAAAGTTATTTGCGGCTATGTTCTTTATACTTTGCAATATCAACAAAGAAATTTCGAGAAAATACTTTATTGTAACGTACTTTATTGAAACTCAAGTTTCAGTTTTATAAAATAAAAATAAAACAACGAAAGAATATGTAAAAACTATACTTTCGTAACTTCATTCGCAGCAATAAAAAAAAATTATTATTAGTCATTGACCGAGCGAGCAAAGCAAGGTAAGTCCTTGCAATATAATATGACAAAATTTGCTATCGTCTGTTCGGATGTATGTATCTATGTACGTAAGTACTCGCGTACGTCGCATTTTTCAATTAATCTTGATGAAACTTGATATATGTACTTACTTATATATTTATTTTACAATATAGTTTTTGAGAAAAAATAAAAATGAAAACCAATATTACGTGAGCTCTCATTTGTTAGAGTTTCAACGACTTGTGGTTCAAGTAAGATTGGGTATATGCTAGATCGGACTATGGATGCGATTTTTAAACTTTATCGAAAAACAAGATAGTTTGTGCTCTTGAGGTATTCTGTTCGCAAAACTACTAGTTTTTATAATCCGACCGTGTACCGTGCTGTGATTCAGAAACTCGGTGTAGCAACCCTGATAATATATCAATATCAAAGTGTAGTATGAAGTTGTCATCTCGCTCCTTAAATGCAAAAGAGCCACAAGTCGAAAATTCATTTTTTTACTGGAAAGCCTATCAAAGTTTTGATAGTAGTTTTTTTTGTATTACTTTATAAATCTTTTTTTTCTACATATATGTATGGTATATTATAAGATGCGTATTTTGAACCTTACACTACCTTGAAATTTACATTGAGATCAATGTAATTAAATGCGGAAGAAACTTATCCATAACTATCACCTCTTCATCTAGCAATATTACAAAATAAAATACTCCATAAATCTTTGACTTACTAGTAGTAACGATGAGATCTACGATCAATAATATCTAAGTCATCGCAGTAATCTCATTAAGTGTTTCATTATTATACATAAAAATCCTTTAGCTTAAATAATCAATTTTAAAATAAGTAAGTATAAAAAGTTTAACATTACTTTGGGATTACATCCTTTTCAATCAGTTTTAGGATGCTTTGTTTTTTGTCTCAGCAACTTGTAGCTTTTTGATATTATTTTATATTATTTACTTGGGAAAAATCTGTATCCTGAGAAGTTTTGTATAAAAATATATTTTAATGTTGTTGATCAGTTTTAATAACTTTGAGGTCTGCTCTTTACGACTCTTCCTTTGGAAATCTATGTCAAGAGGCTGAACACTAGGAAGTACTGAATCAACTGATTGGTAATCAATCATCTGTACTGCTGTCTGAGCTTGAAGATGAGGATTCACTTGAGTATATCTGAATCGCTGTCTGTACTTTCCTCAATGACTAAATTTATTCATTGCTCTGGACTTCCAAAATCAGATAATGTTTTCATCAAGTAACGATAGGCTAGGATTGTGTTGGCTGTCTGTCTGGTATGGAATTTGTACCGTTTTTGATGAAGCGATTAAGATAGAGACTCCAGTGAATCCTCATCTATAAGCTCAGACAGCAGTACAGACGATTGATTACCAATCAGTTATGATTCAGAACCTCTTAGTGTTCAGCCTCTTGGCATAGATTTTCAAAGGAAGAGTTGTAAAGGCATAATATATTTTTATACAAAACTTCTCAGGATACAGATTTTTCCCAAGTAAATAAAATAAAATAATATCAAAAAGCTACAAGTTGCTGAGACAAAAAACAGGGCATCCTAAAACTGATTGAAAAGGATGTGATCCCAAAGTAATTTTAATAATCTTAAAAGTGATTATTTAATTCAAAGGATACTTATGTATAATAATGAAACACTGTATTTTAAGACTGATTGTACAGACTGATTGTACTGACTGATTGACTGATTGATTGAGTCATTTAACAAATATTGCATGTTTGTTTATAAACAATTACAACCATAATCACGGTAATCTTATATGCAAAACAGACACATTTCCAAGTACTGCGGTTTCGTTTTAATAAAATAGTAATCAAACTTATTGAACTTTCATTCAAAAGAAACGCATTCCAAAACCTGACACTTTTATGTTTCGTAATAAAGTTATTATTATTATTATTATTAACTGGAAAGATGGCTGCTTTGCTGTGAAGTTAGTCATCAAAGTCTCAAAATGCTAAATGGGTAGTTGTGTGATTGAACTATTTTAAACGCTAAAACCATGGGTGTCTTTTTCGAATATAAAAATTGGAATCATCTAAATGCCATTTTTGCATTAAAAACGATATTGAAATTTTTTGATTTGTGGCCCTGTTGAATTTAAGGTGTTCTGTTTGTCTGTGGTTACCTAGCCCAGTGCACTTATTTCTCCCTATATGTTCCTTGACTTTTTTCTCTATGGTCCTTGTCTATGGTGCACTGTGGGTGTCATGCGATTAATTTTCTTTGGGGCGGTGTCTTTGAAACGAGTGCAAGCCAGGTTATAACGGTTTCACGGTGAAATTTCGTAAGTAAACAGATATTTACATAATTTTAATGTGTTACCTACTAGTAGAGTAGTACTATTATAGAAGATGCCTGCCCTTTGTTTGAAGCCTTCGTTGTTGTTGTTGTTGGACATAGGCCTTCCCCTTAGAATGCCACGACGAACGGTATTGAGCCGCCTCCATCCACCGACTCCCCGCGACGTTTATAATGTCTTTATTCCATCGAGTGGAGAGCTTTCCTCTAACGCGTCGTCCGGTTTGTGGTCGCCACTCGAGAACCTTTATTCTCCAACGGTTATCACTTCTTCGAGCTATATGACCTGCCCACTGCCACTAATTCTGAGAGCTATGTCGGTGACCTTGGTTCTTCTACGGATTTCCTCATTTCGGATTCTATCACGTGGTGAAACTCCTAGCATAGCTCTCTCCATAGCCCGTTGCGCAACTTTGAGCTTGTCTATACGGCCAATAGTTAGCGACCACGTCTCAGTGCCGTAAGTCAACACTGGCGTGTAGACTTTCGTCTTGAGGCTCTGCGGTATCGGCGACGAGAAGATTTTTTTTTATGCTACTTGGCAAGCAGACAAGCATACGGCCCACCTGATGGAAAGCAGTTACCGTAGCCTATGGACGCCTGCAACACCAAAGGCATCACAAGCGCGCTGCCGACCCTGAGACATAATGTGAAAAGTCTCATGTGCCTGTAATTTCACTGGCACCCGTACCCTTCAAACCGAAACAGAGCAATGCGAACACTACTGCTTGGTGGCAGAAATAGGTACGGTGGTAGTACTTCCCCGGACGAACTCTTTCACAAGAAGTTTTCACAAAACCAACAAACTAGATATGGCGTTGTTTCCCGAACGCTGCCCATCCGAGTTGGATTCGTCGGTTGACCTCTTCATCTCATCACATCACACTAATATTATAAATGCGAAAGTTTATAAGTATGTTTGTTACTTCTTCACGCCCAAACGGCTGAACGGATTTGAGTGAAATTTGGAATGAAGATACCTAATAATAATAATAATAATAATAAGCAAGCAAGTACCTTGACTTGGCCCACGAGATTACCGCCATGTGGGATGTGGATTCGACGATTATCGTCCCGATAGTTGTTTCTGTGAATGGCCTTATAGCAAAGAGCCTCGACCAATACCTTGAGAGGCTCTCACTAAATGGTTGGATCAACGGTCAGATTCAGAAGGCAGTACTCCTGGACTCGGCACGCATAGTCAGGAGGTTCCTCTCTCTGCAGCCCTAGCCTCCGACCGCTTGGGCCTTTGCTCCGCGGTCGGTGGTTTACCGTTTTGTAATATATTTTTTACTATACTGTTTTTATATACTATTTGTTTTTATAGATAAGTAGTATTTCTTTATAGTGAAAAATGTATTTTATAACGAGTTTTAAAATAAATCAACGTCATAATAATAATATCATGGTTCACGCAGGTGAAACCGCGAGGCGCAGCTCGATATTTATATTACTTGAAATATCTTTAAAAATTTAATGAATGAAAATGTAATAAGTAAATATGTTATGTTTTCAGATCTTATCTAACACCAAGCTCCCAATTTATGGACGAAATATTTTGAAGCCGAAATTGACGAAGCTGACTCTGGTTGCACGAAAAATAATAATGCACAACAGCAGTCAGCCAGATTTGATGGCAGAAGATTTGAGAAATGGTCCACAACATGAACAGCATGGAAATGATTTATACGTTACTCACAGATCGGAACGTTTTTTTTTTATGCTACTTGGCAAGCAGACAAGCTTACGGCCCACCAGATGGAAAGCAGTTGCCGCAGCCTATGAACGCTTGTAACACCAGAGGCATTACACGCTCGCTACCGACCCTGAGACATAAAGATGAAAAGTCTCATGTGCCTGTAATTTCACCGGCACCCGTACCCTTCAAACCGAAACACAGCAATGCGAACACTACTGCTTGGCGGCAGAAATAGGTACAGTGGTAGTACTTCCCCGGACGAACTCTTTCACAAGAAGTTCTACTACTAACAAAACTACTAACTAGTCGTCTGACTGCGAGTCAATTTGGAATAGTGAGAGAGGCAGATTGTTTATCCAATATCATATATTTCCAACACAGTAATATTTGTACACTGTTATGTTTGCAAACGCCGTATCACCACACCCTATAAATGAGTTTATCAGCAGCATGATGCAAAAGCTGGTAGCATTTTTCAAAAATGCGATTTTATCTGAAATATATATTGAGACGTGTTCGGAAAAATGCAAAGTGCATAGATCTCAATGAAATGACATCATGTACGTTATTTTTTCTCATACAAAAAACCCTTACAACATTGTCTAAAACAAAACTATATCAAGAAATGTATTTTTTTCTAGCCACTGATGATCAACCAGAATTAGCAAGTTGAAGTGGCAATGGGAAGGTCATATAGCTCGCAGAACTGATAACCGTTTGAGAATAAAGGTTCTCGAGTGGCGACCGAAAAACGGACGAGGCTGTAGAGGAAGGCCCTCCACTCGATGGACTAAAGGCATTATGAACGTCACAGGAAATCTGTGGATGGAGGCGGCTCAAGACCGTTCGTCGTGGCACTCTAGGGGACACCTAAGTGGACTTCTACAGGCTGATGATGATGTAGTTGATCATCAGATCAACTACATCTAATGATGATGAAGATGATACCTCATATCTCCGGCGTTTATGAACCGATTTAGAAAATTCTTTTTTTATTTGAATAGATATATGTACTTCCAGATTGGTCCCATTTTTTTCAAAACCCAGTTCTGATGATGGAATCCATGAGGAATTGAGGGAACTCCTCAAATATTTTAGGCATACATATGGCGATTTTGATATTTTCAGCAACAAACCAAGCATTTGCATTCAGAAAGTATCATAATCCTTTCACCACTATGGTTCTTTCATCATTTTTTTTTCATCCTAATATTTAGTCGAATACAATGGCGGAAGTCGGTTTTTTAAATGAAAAGTTATATTTAGAAGAGATGCAATGGGCACTAATGGTAACAATGAATACAATATACGAAGACAAAATGTGCAGTTGCACTGATCGCTTACCTATTGATGAATATTTGTTGTCAGTGTATGATATTTCTAGTGGAAAATACTTGTAATTATAAACCAATAAAAATACCTAATCTGTTTGTTTTTTCTTTTTATTAATTTCTGTAAAAAGACATTCATTTTTGTGGGGGTGTTTGCCATAATTACCACCCTTGGCAGGTTGATTGGTGATTGCAGTATCGGTTACTCAGATGGATGCTGCTGCCCATGCCCTGGTGTAAACCCTTAGTCGGCTTTTCCGACATCCACGGGAGGAGGATTATAGATTCTACGCTGCACACCACGGCACTTTTTATAGGGTGGCAGAAATTTGGTGGATGGTGGCGGCTCATCCCTTCTAACAATTTTCTTTAACGCCATCATTATCGAGATACCTTATAAACATTTTTTTAACGCCATCTATATAACATCTGGGGATAATGACAACGCCATCTAGTGAAAAACAAAACAGTGAATGTAGAAGTGTGCGTGCGTGTAATTACATGAGGCAAATTGTCAGATCTTATTTATAGTGAATTTGAAATTTCTAACGACTCTTTAACGAAAATTCATGCTGCATCAAATTCTATGACCTACACCGTGCTCGCAAACGGTAAAATTACTCACTAAAGACGCTCGAGTTTTGAACAAAAAATAAAAAAGTCAATATCTGTTTTTCCACGCCATCTAGCGTGAAACGAGCTTTAAGTAATCGAAAGCATCCCCCTTAACTAGTAGAATTGGGGCCCAGATACCTTGTTTAAATTGTCATTTACGGTCAATTCACACACCATAGACGTTCTTCGCAGAACAGTTTGTTTGTAGGACCCTGTTCAGTCGCAAATATGTTCTGGCGTTCAAACGCGATGCTGTTTCACATTCGCTATAATACATGATCCTGGAAAAGTTGCTCACGCAAATAACTAGATGGCAGTGTGAATAAGATGATAATATCTGTTTAATCAAAGGATTTCTTGGCTTTTTCTGTACCCACTGAACACCGAAAAAAGTTGATTCGTTTATACCTACATAGCAAATGAATATCCAACAAAAACCTTCATTTGTATTCCGGTTAGAGTCAACCTCAAAAAATACATACGATTCCGTAGACCCGGAACGTGTTTACCGGAGTTCACAGTCGTGGGTGAATTTCGGTGAACGAAATCATAATAATTTCATATTATTTGAAATTGCTCCCGTCTACTTCTAAGCTCGGTTTTGTTGAGTCGCGGTTTCAGTCGCCAAGCATAATATTATGCTCGTGTTATATTTGGTGCACAAAAATTATATCTTTTCAAAATGTACCTATACCTATTTGTTCTGGGTCTGGGTGTTATGGTATCATGGTTCTCAAAGTTGCTGATACCCACGACACAGGCAACGGGCAATACGTGCCATTTATAAAATGAAGTCGCGTGACTCATTGTGGGAGCGTTTCAAAGAAATCAATATTCTTACAGTAATATCGCAATATATCTACGAAATATTATTACATACACATAAACACTTGGATAGTTTTATGATAAAAAGTGACGTGCATGGTATTAACACGAGAAATAAACTCAAACTAAATATACCAAAATTTCGATTAAAGAAAGTAAGTGGGTCTTTTATGGGGAATTCTGTACGGTTCTATATTAAACTTCCAGAAGGTGCATTTAAACTTCCTATTCGGAGATTTAAATCCTACATAAAGATGAATCTAATTAAGAAAGGATATTACACTCTTGATGACTATATTAATGATAAAGCCGCGTGGCCTGATGTCGCTCTGCCCCTCGACTGCTAAAATGGAAATTTGCAATATCTGTACTTACCTATTTACATATTTCTATTAGATTATTATTTATAAGTATAACAAGCGTAGCGTGTGCTGTCTTGCATATTTTTGCTGATCTTTATTTACTTTTGACTACCTTCCTAAGGTTTTTAAGTTCTCATTTACTATGTATCAGCAACTCCTTGTTCCGAGGCACCACACAGGCGCTTCTCACCTAGTGGTAATAATGGACCATTTATGTAAGCCAAGCCGTGTTTGTTGCTTGATTCTTCTAGGCTTGGTCGCGTTGGAACAGGAGTAATTTTAGCTTATAAGACGATTAAAAATGATCCTTGTGATTTCAATGAATAAAGTTATTTTTGACTTTGACTTTTGACTTTGAATTTGACAGGGAATCCTAGTGTAGGATTAGGACTACGTATGTCACTGTTGGGTTTATGTTTTTTTTTTTTTTTTTTTTATCTTGTGCGGCTTTAATATCACTGCGGCCATACAGACCTATTGTGATCGCCACTTGTTACATATCGCCCCTAAAAAGGGGCGTTCACAGTTCACCGCTAAACCCTACAGCTGTTAGGAACCGTAGGATTTTCTTAGGGGTGATTTCCATTAGCTCATCCGGGCTGAGAAAGTGTTTGCCCAGATAAATGCTACGTTTGTGCAATAATGGCCCGCACTCTCCTAGCAGATGAAGGGGCGATTCATCCGCCTCTTCACAGAGGCTGCAGGATTGCGTATCACATAGCCTTAACTTGAACATGTGCTTGTTAAGGCGACAGTGTCCAGTCAGGGCTCTGACCATAATGCGAAGGTTGCTTCTGTTCAGCGCCAACATTAGGTTGGTGTTCCGCTTATCGAAGGGTTTGATAAGGGCTTTGGAATGGTTCAAGCCCGAGGTCTCAAACCAGAGCTTGATTGACTCTTCGAAACAGGAGCTCATAAGGGTTCTTTGAGCCAGGCTTTTTGGTATACCACAGAAAGGCTCAGGGTCCATCTGTGGGCTACTAGCCCCAGCACGCGCAAGTGCATAAGCACATTCGTTACCGTGTATGCCCGCGTGACCCGGAACCCATCTTAAAACAACTCTGTTCCTAAGGCCCAGAGAGTTCAAACGTGACAGACAGTCCTCAACTAGACCGGACGTGATAACCTTCGAGTCCAGTGCCAGAAGGGCCGCCTGACTGTCGGAGTTGATGTATATTGTGTGGTTGGTGTAGCGCTTTTGTAGGTTCACTTCCGCACATTCTAGAATGGCAAAGATCTCAGCTTGGAAGATAGAGGCGTGCTTACCCAAGTTTATACTCCTATTGAACTTAGGTCGCTCTCCATAAACCCCACAGCCTACATCCATTCCCATTTTGGAGCCATCCGTGTACCAAATTAGGCACGCAGTCTCATTGAGTAACTGGCTGTTCAAC
This sequence comes from Epirrita christyi, assembly GCA_951392215.1. Classification (NCBI taxonomy): domain Eukaryota; kingdom Metazoa; phylum Arthropoda; class Insecta; order Lepidoptera; family Geometridae; genus Epirrita; species Epirrita christyi. The sequence goes on from OX595851.1 coordinate 5,926,196, forward strand.
CAGTCTTCTGTAGAGGGCATTTCCACGGTGTATTGTTTTTCAAATACATGTCTTGAAAGCATGACATCAGATGTCATGCTCAATGTTGGTGATTCCAGAATTGAGTCTTGCAAAGATCTCAACTTTCGGGAAAGCCAATTCCTCCTACCTTGGGTATAGGCCCTATACATGCTGGCTTTCGCCTCTTTGTGTATATATACGTGGAGAGGCGGTAGTCCTAGCAATGCACTTAGTGCCAACCCAGGGGAGGTGGACATAGCTCCTGAGGCCATAAGGCAAGCAGTCCTCTGTAGACTGCCTAGCTTCGAAATGGCGGTCGACTGAAAGGCTTTGTCGTACCATACCATAGAGGCGTATGTAATTATCGGCCTCACAATGGCAGTGTACAGCCAAAGGGCAATCCTGGGGTTAACACCCCAGTTGTTACCCATCAGTCGGCTGCTAGCCCCCAGGGCCATCTTAGCCTTTTGTAAAACGTTGACTAAGTGGGCATTCCACGTAAGTTTTTGGTCGATTGAGACGCCCAAGTATTTTACTTCCGTGGAAAAGGTGATTATTTTACCGTTAAGCTTTGGATTTACAAGCCTATCCAGCCTACGCTTATTAGTAAAAGGCACAATCACTGTTTTGTCAGCGTTGACTGAGAGGTCACTGTTACCACACCAGTCACTGACAGTATTAAGAGCTTTCTGCATAATGCTAGAGATGGTAGATTGGCAGAACCCCCGCACGACTATCACAAGGTCATCCGCATACCCCTGCGCGTCTATGCGGAGATCTGCCAATCTATATAAGAGTTGATCCACTGCTAGAGTCCATAAAACAGGTGATAAAACTCCGCCTTGCGGGCAGCCTCTAGCCGTGGATATCTCAATAGTAGTATGGTGAAGGGTTAGCTTTGCACCACTTTGGTTGGCACTTAGTTTATGTTATGTATGTTATGTTATTTACAAAGCCGAATGGGTTGAAGACCTGATTATCTGGTTAGGTATCATTAATTGACTAAACGAGCAAAGTTATCTGAAAGCTTCTGAGAGCGTTCAATTTCTTGAAACAGCGGCTTTAAACATTTTCGTGGATTCGGCATCAAATTAACCAGCAGAACGGAGACATGTAAACGATTGATGTGGCGATACTATAAGAAAAATTTTTTTTTTTTCAATTTTAGAACAGAATTTGGTGTGAACCGAATACCATATTCAGTTTCCCGTTTTTGTTTTCTTTTATCGGAGATGCGAAAACTGGAATAACTGCATGCATATTCAATATTGGCTTTAAATTATTTTAGGTTGACAATATTTTGAAATGCTAAAATCCCAATTGTTTACTTTCATTAAGGACGTGGCCTCTTTCGTATGTTATATTACTGTAATTTTTGCACTGCATTTTTCATGCAAAGATACTACTAAAATACGCGCAACAACTCAATTGCAAATTCTTTCAATTTATATCCAAAATCGATTCATAACACTGCATGATGCTCGCAAAAAAATAATCGTTCGATATTTCAAACGAAGGGCTTCGCTTTTCGCGCAATTAACCGCTGAGCTTAGTCCCTTACTTCCGGTCGGGTACTTCCGCCTCTCCCTCGGTGATGACTGGCAATATATACGCGTATTGATTAATGAAAAATATATAAGGAATCATAATAATGCGTGTATTATAGAGAGAAAATGGAATTGGGGTTTGCAAGCACTGGGTGAGGCATAACTCTATTTGACAACCTCTGTGGCGCAGCGGCCAAGTAGCCGGCTGGGATGCAAGAGGTTGAGGGTCCGATTCCCGCTGCGAGACAAATGTTTGTATGATCTGCAAATATTTGTTCCGGGTCTGGGTTTTATGGTATCATGGTACTCGTAGTTCCTGATACCCACGATACAGGGAATCCTAGTGTGGGATCAAAGACTATGTATGTGACTATTGGGTGTTATGTTATGTATGTTATTTTCTTTTCGTGCCCAGTCATGGTCGTGTGGCAGTATCAAACGCACCAGAGTAAAAAGCGTTAGCAATGTGTGATGTACTCAAACCTCAGTTAAGAAGTATGTAGGTACCTATAATCAAAATTGTTTTAATTTCATGTAAAACAGAAGTATTTTTAAACAAATTATTACTATACACTGTTTTTCCTGCAAGCAAAATAAACCCTTCCGCCTCAACATGCAACCACTCGCGTAGAGTAGCGCTTTATAATCTGCAGTCTTATATTCATGAAAATAAAAAAGTTTATTGTTTTTTCAGCTCCTTAGTTTTTTTTTATCCGCGCGTTTGCGTTGTATTGTTTCCCAACACTTGAGATACCGGCGCGACTCCGGAAAGCGTTAATGAGCGCACACTTTTTACGTGTACCCTCACCCCACGGCAGAAATGAGGTCAAATTACGAATAAATGTATTGTTTTTGCGTTCATTTTAAATTATGAAGCTATATACGGTTAAAATAATTAAAACTGCGTTCGACACTTGTTTGAAGCAGGGTTACAATTTTGTGCTGAATTTGTTATGATCTTGCATTTGATAAGCAACGATCACATTACATATTGGTAACATGTCTCTGATGATAAGGTCTTTAGTCATGGTGTTTTTTGACTAACTATTTCTAAGAGTAGCCAATGTTAATGAAAAGCTATGAAACAGTCTTGAAACGAACATCCATTCCTATTTTCAAAAATAAAACTAGTCAACTGTGAGTCAAACTCGCGTGCAGAGGGTTTCATACAAGATAGGCTACCATGGTAACCACTGAACCAATAAAATGTATGAGTCAATTAAATAAATAAATAAATAAATGCTGGACATTTCTCACAACATTATCTAGCCCCAAGCTAAGCAGAGCTTGTGTTATGGGTACTAGATAACTGACATACTTAATACAATACATTACATAGATAGATGTTTAATATTATACATAGAAAATACCCAGAACACCCTGAACAAATATCTGTAGATTGTACAAATATTTGTTCCGAGGCGGGAATCGAACCCGCAATCTCCTGCGTTACAGGCGAACCTTCGCCCACCGCGTCACAGAGGTTGTCAAATTATCATATTGAATACCCATTTCTTTATGAATATTTTTTGTTTCCCGTAGGAATTTAAAGATTTAGGATTTTCATACAGATTTAGGACATTTCATGTTAATTTCCTTGTAAATTATGAAAAAGGCTCGATATTCTGTTATTTTTTCTGGCTCTTTGGTTTTGTAGATTGGTAAATATTCAAATACTTTCATTAATATATTTTGAATTATACATTTTAAGTTACATAATCATGACGTGTAAACATGCTCTGCAAATATTACTTAGTTTGAAATTTCTGTATTATATTTTTTATAATTGCTTCGGTTGTTCGGGTGTTTTGTGTGCCAAACGTTGTAAAAAAAGTCATTGAATAATTTCGCATGAGATCTCTTTTAAATTTTGTATAGTTTTAATAAGGATAACTGCCCAAAATTATGCAAAATTGTGCAAAACACTAGAAACAACCGACTTTCAGAACAATGAAGAAATTTGCGCATCTTGTTCTCATTACAAAGTCAACAAACCACGGAGGCAACTAAGCTATAACATTACAATTTACAGCAACTGTTTTTTTATTATTTGTAGTTTTTGCAGAGTTAAGTAAGCATTTATGGAATTAACTAAGATTACCGTTTATCTTATCTAAAGGGCCTGTTGGATCCCACTGCTGGACAAAGGCCTCCCTTCCCCTCATCATATCGATCTAGAACTTCTGTCGGCCAGTTCGCCGAGTGTCGAGTTCATCTCACCAGGTCCGCCTGGGCTGACCACACGGCCTCAGGCCTTATGTGACCAACTCATTGGTTAAGTAAATAAAAAAATACACAAAAAATAAAACCAGAAGGTGTAGGTAACTCATTTAACCGCAAGAGTGGCTAATGTATCTTTGTATATAGCTAATGTATATTTATATAAAGTATTATTTAAACCATCGAGCTGGTATTATCGATTAACAAATCGTTGTATTTGCGACAAATCCTAACTAGCAGATTAGAGAAAGATATATTGTTCATATAGACATTGATTTTAATAAGAGAGAAATTCGATCAAATACCTATTTCCATATCCAAAAAACACTAAATTCTCTGGGTTGCCCATGTGATAGAAAAAGGGATGTTCACGCAGACTTTGCACTTTATGCCTCATAAAAAAATTATAGAGCCCCAGCAAGAGGCAAATTGAATATGAAATCAGTGCGATGAACTTTTAGGCAAAATTTAATGAAGTGACGTGTTTCGATTGAACCACCTGTCTTAACGGAGTCTGAAATTCAATGAGCTTAATACCTAGCCAAATTGGAGGGGTTTTGTTGAGGTTTTTTCCGGTATTTTGCGGCACAAGTGTTCATTACCAAATAGGAAAAAAATAGATCAATACTCTCCGGTATCAGAAAATCAGTGTAATTTAGGATTAACTAATACGCTTCTTAAGTATGAAATTTGAAGATTTCAGACGAACGAAAAGAAATGTAAAACAGACGCTGTTGTAATGTTTTGAAGATAAATCTCTCCGGATTATGAATAGGTACACACCGGTGGTACTTTATCCCAGACGATATTTACGAGAACACTGACCGTAGACGTTGAATGCGCTTCAAACTAAAATAATTTCAAAACTTGCATCTAACTTCTGGCGTTTTAGCAAACCGTAATCTACAGATTCAATGTTTCATTCCGTCTTCTGACAGAAGTTATGCTGCCAAGGGGCTATCTCTCTAAACTAAAAGCAAGTTTAATGAATCTTAATATCTGTGAAGGGAATATTTCAAGATGCTGGGAGCTCTCGTACTTAATGTAGCGTTATAAGATAAACGGCGAGATTATAGCGGCGAGATCGCGAGATACGTCCATATTTATGGCGTTTTAACCCTTGAAAAGTAATGTGCGGATTTCATGGTTTTTTTACATGATACCATTTTATTTCGCCCGTGGCTCCACTCGCTTTATACTTTATATTACGGAATAAAAAGTAACTCATTCCAAGTCATAATATGTGTGCCATCATCATTATCATCATCAGCCGGTAGGTACATGCCCAATGCTGGACGAAAACCCTACAATAGGGTCCCTGGAATAGGAGGTATTTGCCATAATCACCACGCTTGGTGATCGCAGTATTGGTGTTTAATTCTAAAATAAATTTTAAAAAAATGCTGGACATTTCACACAACATTATCTAGCCCCAAGCTAAGCAGAGCTTGTGTTATGGGTATTAGATAACTGATATACTTAATACAATACATTGCATAGATAGATATTTTTATTATACATAGAAAAATACCCAGAACACCCTGAACAAATATCTGCAGATTGTACAAATATTTGTTCCGAGGCGGGAATAAAACCCGCAACCTCCTGCGTCGCAGGCGAACCTTCGCCCGCCGCGCCACAGAGGTCGTCAATTCTCAGAAAGATGTTGCTGCCTATCCTCTAGAGAATCTTTTAGTCGCCTTATATGACATCCACGGGAGGAGATTGAGGAGTCCTATTCTTAGGCCAAGAACACCACGGCCACTGTGTGTCATAAATATCCCAATTTTCTTCGACATCGGTTCAGTCGCTACAGCGGAAGCATGGACTTATTGTTGTAATAATAAGTCCATGCTACTGCGTGATTGAGTAGGTAACAAAAATTGAAACTTTCGTATTTATAATAACCAAGAACCAAGGTCACCGACATAGCTCTCAGAATTAGCAAGTTGAAGGGGCAATGGGCAGGTCATTTAGCTCTTTAGAACTGATAACCGTTGGTGAATAAAGGTTCTCGAGTGGCGACCACAAACCGGACGACGCGGTAGAGGAAGGCCCTCCACTGGATGGACTAAAGACATTATAAACGTCGCGGGGAGTCGTTGGATGGAGGCGGCTCAAGACCGTTCGTCGTGGCATTCTAAGGGGGAGGCCTATGTCCAGCAGTGGACTTCTACAGGCTGATGATTATGATGATGATGATGATTTATAATAAATTTTGTTGGTTTTTAGCGGTAAGTACACAAAATATGAATATTTAAAACGCCTTATCAATGTATGACTTTAAAACATACTATCTAATTTCCAAATCGTAGCTGTATGTAAAATGAGGAGCCTGGTAAATTATTAATAGACACTATTCTGTTCTTTACTTATTTAAGTGAAAGAAACAGGAACTTGGACCTTTACTTAAAAATTCATGACTCTCGCGAACGTCTCGAGAAGCTTTTCTTCATTTGAGGATTTCAATTAAAATTAGAGCTCAAATGTTTTTACTTCATTAATTCACTTAATTAAGTCCCTGTATTTAGTCATGAACAATTATAGCGAAGCATTTCATTTGCCAGTCCCACGCGTTTTTTATTTAATTAAATTCGGTGCCTATGAATTATTAACATTATTTTCTCGTGTTACAATTATTCATTTCATGGTCCAAATTTAAGTTGCATAATTATAATGGCATTTCAGCGACATGTTTAGTTAGATATTATTGCGAACCTTCATGCTATATGCAAGACATTTTTCTGATAATTACCTGCCCAAAAAAAAACTTATTTTTTAATAACCGTTAATTTAACTTGTAATGTTTGTATGTCTGTTGAGGTCAAATCTTGTAACTGAATCTTGAACCAGTTCCACCCAACTGATTGAGCCGAAATTTTGCATACCTGCCTGTCAAGTACTCATCTGGTTATAAAGGCAGAAGGTGGCTAACGGAACTCCTCGATGATTAACTGTAGCCTGAACAGAATTGTGTATGAATGCATGTTTTAAAAAAAAATCGTCAAAAATGTTTGTACTACACGTTTCGTTTATTTTCAGGGTTGAGCACTCTCGTTCATAAACACAAACATCAGTTAACCAAAGTTAATTCGGGTAATCATAAAAAGTAGTAAAATTAAAAAAATCGGATATCACACGAAATCCTGAAATTATTACGTAACGGAATTCATAAAATAGTCAATGCGTTTCCGGAAATCGGAGCGATCGCAGTGACGATCCGGTGATTTATATTCAGTGGCAATTCGGTAGCGCTTTTTACGGCGCTCGTTCCCATACAGCTGTGCCAAATAATTCGCGGTCGATATCAGCGGGAATGGTAAACGAAAAACATGATTATTTGCGGATTCTCATACCAATTTGCATGGACAATGTTCACCGTTTATGACTGGAATAGTAGCTTGCCCTTGTCTTCCATCCAGGATTTTTTCAAACACTACCTCCATCTATCGTAACGAATCGGAAACACAGGTTAAAATAAAGTTAAGTTAGGGTATTCCTAATGCTGGCACTTCAATTGGTGTATATTCACAAATGTTTGCGTTATTTTGCCAAGGAAAACAACATTATGTATAGATAGGCTAATGGTTGATTTTACCTTGGCAAAATAACGCAAACATTTGCGAATATAAAGTCAAAGTCAAAGTCAAAAATAATGTTATTTATTGAAATCACAAGGATCATTTTGAATCGTCTTATAAACTAAAATTACTCCTGTTCCAACACAACCAAGCCTAGAAGAATCAGACAACAAACACGGCTTGGCTTACATAAATGGTCCGTCTTACCACTAGGTGAGAAGCGCTTTTGTGGTGCCTCGGAGCAAGGAGTTGCTGATACATAGTAAATGAGAACTTAAAAACCTTAGGAAGGTAATCAAAATTAAATAAACATTAGCAAAAATATGCAAGACAGCACACGCTACGCTTGTTATACATACACCAAGTGAAGTGGCAGCATAAGATTGCGGTGACCTTGCTTATCAATATAACACTGACTGTGGACTGTTTTCCGATAATTTGAATCAAAACACAAACGTCTGCTTATCACCGCACTGACAACAGTAAAAATCAGCCGCAAAACAATTTCAGAAAAAAAAACTTAATTATCATCATCACTAGCATGTAGAAGTCCACTGTTGGACATAGGTCTCCCTTAGAATACCATGAAGAATGATTTTAAGTCGCCTCCGTCCACCGACTTCCAGCGACCTTTATAATCAATATCAGTTGATAAAGAACTTTTTACTGTTGTCTATGTTTTCAGCAGGGAATAACGAATATCTATTCATAGTGACTTTAATACCCGACCTCTCTCGAATCGACTTTTTTTTTTGACAACCTCTGTGGCGCGGCGGCCGAAAGTTCGCCTGTGACGCAGGAGGTTGCGGGTTCGATTCCCGCAAAAAACTTGGAACAAATATTTTTACGATCTGCAAATATTTGTTCAGTGTTTTCTGGGTATTTTCTATGCATAATATAAAATATTTATCTATGTAATGTATTGTATTAAGTATATCAGTTATCTAGGTTCCATAACATAAGCTCTGCTTAGGTTGGGGCTAGATAATGTTCTGTGAAATGTCCAGCATTATTATTAATAAGATTTTTATCACGGTCCTCAAAGGACGATATTTAACAAATCGGGACCTTAAGAGACACTGGCTTTGGAAAAGAAAAAAGTTAAAAAAAGAAAAAACTTCAAATCCAATTAACCGGTATCGCATAAACAAACAATCTACAGCTAGACGTAAAATTATGAAAATACTTTTAAAACCAGTTTTAATAGAAGCCAAACTAAGTTTTATCTCTGTAATCCGGGCCACAAGGCAAGTTTCACGAGTAAACGAGTTAACTTAAACGATTTCCTTGCGGGTGAAAAAAGGCGAAAGAACGAGAGTAATGGCATTTCCTTGAGAAGTTGTAGCGCCGGTGTTGAATGAGATTGTACGCTTGTTTGTGATTATGATTGGTGGTTGTCTTACCGCAAGTTATTCTGCATTTCAGTTGCATAACTGTAATGTTTTTAAGGATCCGTACCCGTTTTTAGGATTAAAGTTACTGACCTATAGGAACTTTATATTTATCTTTTTATCCTCATAAACCTATGCTAAGGTCAAACAGCTACGACATGGTTGAATAGCAAGTAGTATCATCGTCATTATCATCAGCCTGTAGAAGGCCACTGCTGGACATAGGCCTCTTCCCTAGATTGCCACGACAAACGGTCAAATTAAATTAAATTAAAATTTATTTATTTCACTTAATAGGTACATAACAGCAATTATTAGCCCTTATAACCAAATTAAGTTAAAAAAAAAAACTTGTGTCTTGGTTAGAAGTACTATCCCAAATGTATCTAATTAAAATGTACATGCTTATACAATGTGTGCATGACAAAATAAATAAAAATAAAATACAGAAATTAAGATTAGACCATACTTATAAAAATAATTAAAAATGATGAATTAAATCAAGATTGGAATTTAATAAAATTTAGAATAAAAATAATTATTGTCCTACACTGATTTAAGCCTACTAGCAACCAAGTTTTCTATGAACTCCTACATACTAATACACAATACACAAACAATAAAATACAAATAAAATCAAGGTCAAGCAATATAATAAATGCAAAATTTGCGGGTAGAATAAAAGGTACTTACCTATTTACAAAAGAATAAGGACACAGCCCCAAGTGCTGGTCTGAACAAGTTTGGAGCAACTGGAAATGCACGTACAAAGTGCTTTATTCTTGGGGGTGATTCTAGGAAAAATCTCGTACACTTGATGACGTCAAATCTCGAATGATAATCTTAATTTTGTATAGGCGTCAACGAAATGTGACGTCATTACGTGGATGAGATTTATTGGATAAATACGGACCCTTCTACTGACCGCTCCAAATGGATACCAACAATCCACAAGATATTGGGCAGGAGTCACAATCCTCAACAATGAAGGACCGACTAAGGAGGAGGATTTATTTACTGCCTTTGTAAATGTAAAAAAAAAACCTTAAAACGATACTCCATTATTACAGGTTTAGTTTGAACCCTAGATTGAATAGACAGATAAGCTGCCCCCCTATTTCCTAACTGAAAGTCACTCGGTGACTAACGATTGACAAGTAAAATGACCATCATTTGCTCAAAATTATCAATTGTCAATTGATGGTAGTTTTATTTATCAAACGTTGGTCACCGAGTGACTTTCAAGATAGGAAATATGGGAGTTGATCTATGGATCGTTACTCCAACAACATGTGTCCTAAAACCCAACATATAATTAAATCAAAAGAGGCTGTAACGAGCTCAATACAAAATCTCATTAAGCGTCCTTAAAATGTTAAGGCAAAGCTATTGTCAAGTGTCGCAGTAATTGTCTGCGTTCGTTAATTAGAGACACAGAGTGCGAGCGATTTCGCAGATGTCTCGAGTACTAGATCACAGAATAAAAAATAGTATTAGAGTGTTCTTTAGCTGAGGTACCTTTTAAGAATACTCTTAAAGGCGAATTTTGAAAGCTACATTTCTAAACAATAAAGGTGACCCATATTTTCGTGATCGGCCTTGACGGACAAATGGACAACGAAGTGATCCTATAGTAATTCCTACCGTATCTTTTAAGATACGAAACCATGTTTATATTTATTTTATAACCTGAACAAGATCTATTGCCGTGAAAACCCCTTAAAAAGAAGTTTCATGCTTAACTTCGTCACTTTTTACGATCTTTTAATATGCGTTAAACGATTCTCTCAAGCTAATAGGTGACAGATGAGGCGGCCACGGTTTTGTGAGTAATATTATCTGAGGCCTTACCATAAGCTTTTATACCTAGCGATTCAGTTCAAAAACTATTCAGTACAAAATACCGGTTCCGCGATGTACGCAGCTATATTTAAAGGCACAGTAGCAGAAGGTCTATAGACTTCTGTGATTTAAAGTTATTCATTGATGACGGATGTCAACGATGAACCGATATTTTGTACTGAATTGTTTTTGAACTGAATCGCTATGTGAGCTCATGGTGCCAACACTGAAATGAAAGAAAAGTTTTAATGTAACGTCTTGCTCATAAAAACCATCAAGGATAATTAGATTCCATTTTTATACACGTGGGCTAGGAAACTGAAAGAAATCGATTCGATGATGCTTCGTCGCCGTTACTCAATCACAGACCTATTGTCGCAAATATCTAACCAACTACTATTACGCTTACTAATAAACGTTTATGCCGCGACCACACTCACATCACAGACTAGACAGACTCGGCTCATGTCACTTCCAGCCAATTACTCCCATTCAAAACTTATTTGTCCGTAAACTTGTTTGTTCCCGCAAATGCTCCTTTGATATAATCTTAATGTTTCTACCTGTGCTGTCGGCGCATAACTTGGTAGACAGTTCATGGCAGTTCCAGGTTTGGAACTTTGGGGAACTTCAATTCTGTGGTAGTTGAGCGTTTACTCGTGAAGGTTTAGATCTTCGCTAGATTATGCATCCTTTTCTAACTGTTGAAATTAAGCTCTGTTCCACTAAGTTCAATTATAATAATAATAAATGCTGGACATTTCACACAACATTATCTAGCCCCAAGCTAAGCAGAGCTTGTGTTATGGGTACTAGATAACTGATATACTTAATACAATACATTACATAGATAGATAAGTTCAACTTATTGAACAAAAAACGTCCAATTATTTCTATTGTAGTACCTGAAGTTTGGTTGAACTTTTCATCTTATGTCAACTTAGCGACTACTAATGGATTTAATTTTAGCTAATCATAAGCTAAAATTCTATATAAAAGGATTGTCTATAGTCTTAAACTTCCGTAAGATATCCGTGATTATACCCATAGGTGATTTGTATGGACAGGTATAGGAAAATCTCCTTCGTGGTGCGGCAGGCAAGTAGCCGACTGAGGCGCAAGAGGTGCGGGTTCGATTCCCGCTGCGGGAAAAATGATTGTATGATATGCAAATATTTGTTCGGGTCTGTGTATTGTGGTACCATGGTACTCCTAGTTCCTGAAATAGTGTGAGATCAGGACTATAAATATGTGAATGTTGGGTATTATAATGTTATAAATTTTGAGTATGATGCCAATTTATGCTGATGATGAGCTGATAAAGCTGGAGGTCACACATTTTCTGCTGAACAGACTCCTCCTTTTCCTCCCGTGGATGTAGTAAAAGCCTTACTAAGGGATTACACAAGGGGATGGGCAGTATCTACCGGAGTATCTTAACACCAAACTGCGATTACCAATCCGTCAGCCAAGCGTGGTGATGGCAAATCCCTCAATTGTTTTCAATGGGGGAGGCTTCGTCTAGCAGTGGACGTAAACAGGTTGGTGACGAGGTAGATGGATAGAATATTCTTTACTGCACAGAATAAACAATGTACATAAGCGAAGATAATGCTAGGAATCATTTTCTACCAGCTTACCTATGTTGAACGACCGAAGCGAGTTCTCTGAGTCAAGTTGGAAGAATCGGCGTTTGTATGTATGTATGTATGTTTGTCCGATGAAAACTTCCAAACCGTTAATCCGATCTTCATAAAATTTGGTATGGAGGTAAATAGTATTGGTACAATTTGTACGTAAGGTTATGAGCTATATCGGTCAGGGGGTTGCTGTGATATTGGGGTCCAAGAGGGGGCAAAAAAAAAAAAGTGAGACAGTCACATCTAGTGGGGTGTTTAATGAAAGCGCTTTAGTTGGACATTTCAATACTGTTTTTAATAAGTATTTAGACTCAGTAGTTTCCGAGATATTCGGGAAAATAAAAAACGTAAAAATCAAAAATTCTAGGGTACTTCCAGCAATCCCACAATGCTGAAATTTGGTATGCTTGTAGCTTTTGTGTCACAACTACAGGGAAAGTCTGAAATTGAAGAATTTTGAGACATGTACCCTATAAAACACAAAACCAATATAATATCCGTTGTTGACCTCCCATTTCTAAGAATTTGAATGACGTTGGAGTTCTATGATTTCATCAAAAGGACGTTACCAATTAATTCGTCAGGGACTTGATATACTAACAGGTATGTAGTATCAGAGACAAGTTACTTGTCTCTGGTAGTATGAACGCCCCGTTGCTTAGTCCGATTCAAAAGTTATTTCGATGGTGTGTAGGAAACTACCTAGAGGTGAAAATTAAAAAAAAAAAATGGAAATTATGGAAATGTTTGTAGTCGGGCTGATAAAGGTGTCATCGCAAGGTCTCAGTTCGGGGCGAACCACTAGTTTAATGTGGATTACATTTATGTAGATGGTACAAAATATGTATGAGAGAAAAATTGGTACTTACTTTATGTAGGTATAGACTACTTACACAATATAGGTGTATATACATGAACAAGACTAGGTACATAATAACACTATAAAATATATACAACACACACTCAAACAAATAATTGTATAATATGTCTAATACCAAAGTCTAAGACACTTAGATATTGTATTATACACATAAATAAATACATATTTACAAATAAACTAAGTGTTAGCGTTTAAGGATACTGTTCACTTTATATGAGTTTAATCATCAGAGTAAAAAAGTGACTATACTCCAACTCTGAAGGCACCGATAGAGAAGAGAAAACTTGTTGGTAATTTTTCGTTGGTTTAAGATTTGTCCTGGATGCTGGCTTATTTAGGAGTGCGTTATTACTGGATGAAAGCGTTAGCCGAGCCTGTCGTGGAAAGCAATGGCGGCGATGAGCTCACCACTTGTCATCTCTATATTCCAGCGATTGTGTATACCCAAGTGAAAAGAGGCCATTTGAGGCTCTGCCTACCCCTTCGGGGAAAAAAGCGTGTATTTATGTATGTATGTATATAATATATAGTATATCTCGAATAAGACAAATGACAAAAATAAATGAATTGAAATAAAATAAATGTTACAAGACATAATGTGCTTACATTTATGTACTTAAGAGGCGCTTTCATCTTGCCTTAACATTAGACTAAAACATAGAAAGGGAATGTTTTCATTTTCACTAAACAATTACTGGCATGAATAGCTTGGCTGACAAACGGCCTCTGCACTTTGAATTAGAACCCATAAATCGTTTCGTATTGGGTTTCTCTGCTTCGTTATTTGGCTGACCCCTAGCTATTTGTGTTTTGGTTCAAAGTATAGGAGGGTATTGGAATAATAGATACAATAGATATATTACTGGGTAGTCTCTCTATCACACTAGACACAGATTGTTTGTGCTTATGTTGGAGTACACATAAGCACATACAATAGACATAAACTACATAAACTTAAATAGAAAAATCGTTAATCAAAGCCAAAGATTTTAAGGATTCCCAGATGTTCATGCCATGTGACGATATAATCAAGTCATACGCAGCCATAGGACGTAACATAGCTAGGCATTTCATTAATAGTTAACTCCTTGTACCTATCTATAGGTATGTAAAACTTTACAAGTACAGCGTAATGAGTAGATGACCCTTTACCTGCGGGTCAGGGACATCATGACTGTTCAGAAATTAAAATTTGTGTTCAGTAAACGTCTAATTGTTTTGGAATTATTAGAAATTTTAGTTTTTTTTTAAATTGACTCCACATTATTTGTTATTTCAAAAAACAAATTAGGTGGTGAATATTTTTCTAAATAAAAAGTAAACCTGCAGCACAAAAATTACAACTTACATTTGATAGCACATTTGCTCAAAAATACCATAAAAAGTCATACTATGAAAAAACCTTAAGTTGTGATAATGCCACCAAAAAGTTTGTGTGTGTGTTAGTTTTTGAACATATTAGAAATTGTCCTGAGACCTTTTCTGAACAGTCATGATGTCCCCGACCCGCAGGTAAAAAGCTATCTACTCATTATGCTACACTGTATAATATATGCAAACAAAACAAGCTTACTGAATGGACATGAAATCTTGTAATATCATCATCATCAGCCTACAGAAGTCCACTGCTGGACATTGGCCTAGAATACCACGACGAAAATGTAAATCTAAGCGATACAATATTATATGCTTAGACTAAACGTGCTTGAAGTACAAACATGCTTATTTCATAATTTTATGAGTGCAGTAGTAATCACTAGAACAATAATTATTCTACTCTTTTAATTTATGCTTTATAGGATTTATTTTGCTTCTTGTTTTATCCATTTCCTCAATCCATTAATCACCATAATTTGATAGTTTGGATTATGCTCAAACCAACTACAGTCAAACGTCAGTCTACCTGTTAATTACATTGTGAAGAGACCGATCATGCGCTTCGTGTTCTAATATAAGTCTAAATCAGTCGAGTAAATTTTTATTTAAAATTGCACAAAGTTGAACTTAAAAAAAAAAGTGAGATCGGATATGTATAAAGGCAAGCTTTACCCATAAAAACAAATATTTGTTTGTTTTTATAACATATTTATAATTCCATCAAGCACGAGCCGATGTAGTCTCGGACTAAGAATATGACTCCTCCAACTCCTTCTGAAGATATCGTAATAAGTGACTAAGGGATTACGGCAGGAGATGGCAGCAGCATCAACCTGCTAGTTTAAAACCAATGCGATGCACCAATCCACCTGCCAAGTGTGGTGATTATGGAAAAGCCAATTGCTCACAGAATAAATATTAGTACAAGTGACTATGGATGGAATGGGTGAGGTAAAATATAGCAGTGGATATCTTTCGGCTGATGAAGAATTTGCTGCACTACATTATCATGAACAAAGATCATTTTTGAAATGTATAACGGTGCGTGAACGTATTTTTAGTAGCTAATCAGTTGAAGAAATATCTACCTTATCATTTCCACTTTTATTAAAAAAGTCTCTATATCCTGTTAGTATGTTACTTATCTCTTTCATTATCTCCAAGTTGAAAAATTGAAGATCTCCCCCTCCCACACCCCCAGGTAAGATGATTTGCGGGAAGTATCTACAATCTTAATAAATTACAAAAATTCTGCACAAAATTTTCGGTGGACGTGACGTCTAGATGAAAGATTGGACACGTATCTCAGTAGGGGATCTAACTTGAAAGTCTTAAATGGGTTTAAGCCTATCATCCTTAGTAGCTTAGAATTAGAGTTCAGTTTTGTAGCTTGACAAAGTCAAACAATAAACAAGCAATTAACAGTCTTAAGGCGTACAAGATAAAGCCGTAATCACATTGTGATTGCCATTATCTACTACACGCATATTTTACTTGGCCCCCTGCTTACCGTTGCTAGCCAAAACAATGGGCGCAGCAATAATTACTCCTACAGTTATGAAATAGGTTTCTATTGTAGGAAAATGGTGAAAATGTTACCCAATAACTTGTTCCGTAATTGGATTACGGGGGTAGAAGTTGGGTGTATTTGTGTGGAAGATAGGAAAGCGATATAAACTAAGACCGCGATTACGGAAAAACCAGGATTCCATTCATAAGAGAAAAATCCATAGAAATTGTTTTTTTTTAATCTGAACTCTTTGCTCCCAACCCTACTCCTACATTATTCCTTCATTATTTTGTGCTCTTAACCTGTAGGGTCAGTAGAGTCACAGAGAGAGTCCATCTAACGAAAGATGTGATAAATAAACTGAAATTGAAATCAAATACTCGCAACGATACCGCGTAACTCCGATGGTCATCGGAATGAACTTCATTAATCAGCTACACGGTAAAACATAGCTCATCAATGGGCTTTAAATGTCAAAATGAAGCGTTATTACTTTATTTTGAAGATCGGCGTACCTTGCAGCTGATTAATAAAGTTCATTCCGATGACCACTGAACTTACGCGGTAGACCCGCTCTTTTCCATATTTTGTGTTTATTGTGTGCTTAGTCAATAAATGAACTTCCCGCCTTTTTCGAAAAGAGACGTCGTCTACTTTTATTTATTTTTATTTTAGTGTATTTTTGAGTTATATCGTGCAATTTCGGTGGCATTTTAACCAATGTAGCTTATTTTATAAGCAAAACATGAAATCAAAATGATATAGAAGTCTATTGCGTGACTTTTTCAAGGGGAAATTGAATTTGAATACCAAAGTTTTAGCAAAACTGCCACCGCTTTACTAAAACATGACTTGAATGTGACTTTGAAAACTTGGAAAGAAAGTAAATTACAAGTTGCAAATCGAAAAAAATACTTGAAACTGGCAAATTCATAAGCCGTGCGAAGAAAAAACAAACAGTTTCGACGAACCCAATCCAATTTAATGGCGTAGCCCAGTTAGCTGGCGTATGTCATCCAGTGTACGAACTCGCGCAGTTTGTAAAAATAGTGCGCCTCTTCTCACCGGTAAGTGCAGGGTGCAGGTATACAAAGTCGGCAGCAACCTGCTTTGAACGTAAATGCGCCAAATTCTATGTTAGCATAAAGTGTGCGTAGTAGGGACGTTAGGGACTAGTGGAAGCCACACCTCAGTCAGTTTAATTTTTTATTAGATTGAGGTTACGCTTTGCTTATTAAGATTTAACTATTACGCAATGTTATGTTCCAGTTGATAAAATAAATAAAATTAGATATTCTGTGATATCGAAGAAAGGTCTATGTGCTAACTTTTCCATGATATTGGGATCCTGAGGGCTTCTATCAAATAGGTACTAACTATCATGTTCAGAGTTGTATTCTAGCGGCTATTTACCAACCTACATAACATAACATTTTACCTAACAGTTACATACATACAGTTTTTTAAGGATCATGATTTAGAAATATACGCTACATCTAGCGACATAATTAGTGCTAGTATTTGAGCTCCTTGGGAAAGATTTTATCCGGAGAAGTACCTACTACCACCATACCTATTTCTGCCGCCAAGCAGTAGTGAGAGCTTTGCTGTGTTCCGGTTTGAACGGTGAAATTACAAGCACATGAAACTTATTATCTTTATATTTCAGGATATGTAGTGCAAAGCAAAGTAGGTCGCGTCCTAAGTAGACTTGACCCAAGAGGTGTTGCAGTTGTAATGGGCTGCGGTAACCACTTAAAATCAGAGTGAACACTAATGTAAGTTCAGTCAAAAGTTCAAATGAAAAAAATAATTAAAAAACACTTCCCGACCTCTGTACATAAAAAAAAAATACATATACACAAAAAAAATGTTTTAAAAACCAAAATGGGTTCAGTTGTGCCCGAGCGTAAGGGTTTTTAGTAAAAACGTCATATTTTCCGAAGTCTTTGCATCTTAGCAAGAATTGAATTTTGTTTTTTGTTATGAAAGCCTGTATTACTCGAGGTTTTATTACTACTTACCTAGAGCTACTTAAGGGTTCTTAGACGCCTCGACCGGCGTCCTAGCTTCACGCGTAGGTATATGAGATAGATCGCCTGTAAAACGGGCATACTTCTATTTTTCGACCACGGCTATGTTCTTAAATTACTTCAACTGTTGAAAAAATCTAACTGGCTATAATGAAAGAAGAATAAGATTTTGAATTTGATTGGTAATTTCTTATCGGCCCATTACTGAATTTTATAGAGTTATCGGGTAACGAAATTCGGCATAATTTCGTTACATCAAAAAATGTTACCTGGCTACCAAACCAAATTTACAGACGCTTTTACGTCAAACAGCGCCCCCTTGCATAAATAAAACGGCAAATACGAGCGTGAGTCGCGCTTTGTGGGTTCCGATACATACATAATTTCGAAATCGTCACCATTCCATTAGGAGTTTCCGCAATTCTTTCCTGTCCCCTTAACTTTATTTTTGTGTGTTGT
Organism: Epirrita christyi; assembly: GCA_951392215.1. Taxonomy (NCBI): domain Eukaryota; kingdom Metazoa; phylum Arthropoda; class Insecta; order Lepidoptera; family Geometridae; genus Epirrita; species Epirrita christyi. The sequence goes on from OX595851.1 coordinate 5,944,676, forward strand.
TGTTAACTGTTTCATTAATTTGTGTCAAAAAGCATTCAAAATTTCAGAACCCTTAACGTTTTTCATTTTCAAGATTAACATGCATAGTTGTACTTCATTACCAATGTCTTCCTTAGAAGCTTGATTTTATTTCTACAGCTCTATAACACTCAGCTCACAGATCTTTATATTTGGCATAAATTCAAGTTGATACCGTTAGCCGTTCCTGAGAAACAGGAGCTTGATCGACAAACATACAGACAGACAAACGTACTACAAAGTGGTCGTATAAGAGTCCCGTTTTTTCTGGTTGGGTTACCGTAACGGAACCCTGAAAAGCTATTTAGATTTACACTCTACTTATAATTTGTACACTGCTCATTATTCAGTTGTAAGAGATGGAATACTACCTACGCCAATGAGGCGACTACTTTAAATATGATGTATTAGTTATAGATGAATTAGATATAAATTAAATATAAATTAGATTAAAGAAAACATAGAACCCTAAAAATAATTGCTTGTACCTAATTAATTATTTGTTTAGATTTTATTTTTAATTTAGAAGGAATAAAGGTTATTTTATTTTTTATAAGAGATGGAAATACTTACCAAGTATAAGCATTTAAAAGCACTATTTTACGGTTCCGAGTCCGACAAGGAACCCAAATATCGTACGATCCCTATAAAATATTCAATAAAGGGGTACAAAACGTTTATTATATTGTAACAAGGCTTCTTTAGGAACAATGTCCATCGAATTTGAGAAATGCTAGAGTAGGATTAAGGCTGGTGCAAACTGGAGCGCAGCATTCTGTCTGACTGAAATAAATAATAATGATCGCGATAACAGGAGTAATTTTAGTTTAAATAAGACGATTCAAAATGAACCTTGTGATTTCAATAAATAAAATACTTTTTGACTTTGAATAAATTTGAGAACCAAATAGAACTTTTAATCTAGAGTTTAAGGAGAGTTTTTTAATAATTTGTAATGCCAACATAAATGTCTAACAAATAAACTAAACCAACTTTTATAGGAATATAAATAATTTGAGCATTGAGGACACTATGGTACGTATGATGTCGAAATGTGACTAAGTAGTGTAACAGCACACAATACAACTTAAACGTCGTATTATAGCTAGGTAAAAGTACAGATCTAAGCAATAGGTACACCTTCGCCTGGTGAGAATCTAATCAAATCAAAGTAAATGCGTACACAAGTTTGTATTGAATAGCTAAACAGAGCACAATTCCCGAAAGGAAGTCTTTCCATTCTTTCCCAAATGCATAAATGATCTTCCTTGCTCCAATTTACACCAAGCTTTAGTTGGAACAAATACTGTATTCCACCGATGTGCGTATTTGTTTTCGAATCACGTCCGCTAAGGGGCGTGGAGCGGTAAATAGAGGGTAGCGGGGGGTGAGGTAACGGGCGAAAAATTGCGTACCTATACCAGCTGAATTAGTACAGGCGTTGTGAATGGCGCCGAGGCGATTTGAGATTCTCTCCGAGATTGCGTTATAGTATTTTATTTTGGATAACTAACTAATTTTAGTATTATTCTATGCAAAGTTTTATCCAAATCCATTTTCTCAATACAGCGTAATTGAATCATCGTCAATACCAGCCTTTAGACGTATGCTGCTGGACGAGGCCTCCCCCATAAATACAATGGGGGGAATTTCTATAATCTTCACGCTTGGCAGGCGGATTGATGATCGTAGAATTCATGTTGAGTACTCAGTTGGATGCTGCTGCCCATACCCTGGTGTTCTCCCTTAGTCGGATTTTACGACAATCACGGAGGAGATGGTGGGGTCTATCTTAGGCCAGACACACCACGGGAAGTCCGGACACACCACGCCGTAATTGAATAATAAACAGTTAATTAAACTAAGTACTGCAATATAATAAAACAGAACATTTTTCAGCCCCTTCCTACCTGCAGTACAAATTCCTCTCTCATCGTCTTCCATCTCTTCCAGTCCAGAGCTTTAATAGTACACCAATCTTTCTTAAACGCATAAAGATCGTCCCACTATCAAAATTACTTATCTGGTATGGCATTCCATACGTGTAGGATGCAACTCCATGTAGTCAACAACACAACACAGAAGACGGTGAAAAAAGGGAGGCCAATTATTGGTAGCGATTCTGTCGATCGTTCTCTTATAAACTGTATTAAAATTATCGCGGTCCCTTTTCTTTTAGTCCATTAGAAAGGGCGGGCTATAATTTCAGCGCACTTTAAATTTTGATAATACTGCACAGAATTGCTACCAATAGCAAACATACCACTTTATCGTGTATTTTTTTGCAGTAAAATATTTGTGAACAGAACCAGCAGCCGTGGCCGATATACGTATATCGTATCTTCTGTATGTAGGTATGTTTATTTCTCTACAAACGGTCCAAAGAAAATATTCTTATTCTTATTCATGTAATAATAGCTGATATAAATAATTAGCTAAGTGTGAGTCTAACTCTGTGCTCTCACTCACTGCTGTGGTGTGTACGGCCTGTGAATATAGTCCTCCGTCTCCTTTCGTGGATTTCATAAAAGCCGAAAAAGGAATTACACCAGGAGATGGGCAGCAGCATCCATCTGAGTAAGCGATCACCAATCCGCTTGCCAAGCTTGGTGGTTATGGCAAATTCCCCCATTACATTATATGGGAGAGACCTCGTCCAACAGTGGGTGTCTAGGCTGCTATATGTGAATCTGACTCACAGATTAAGGGTTCCGTACTTGAAACTCATACTTATTACCATTTTTGAGATATAGCCGGAACAAAAATCGTTGATAATACTTAAGCAACGTTAAGAGAACCGTTGGGATTTGGTTTTTTGTATTTTTATCGTTTAAATGCATGTTGCAACAACACATAACTATGTGAAAAGCTACCATTTCTGTTAAGATATATATATATAAGGCTGTTGAGATATATCTCTGTGACAGGTAGCCGGCCAGACAGACGGACGGCGCGTGGCGTAAATAGGTTCTTGTTTGCAAACTTTAGGTACGGAACCCTGAAATTGGCTCTACATATCCTTGCTATATATAGTGTGTTTTCTTAGAAGATAATGGGGTGTAGATAAAGGTTGGGTGCGAGTGGTGGCTATTCGCGTTAGCTAATTGGATTGGTTTAAGCAATTAGGTAAACGAAGGAGGGTTATGGTTTCGTATTCGTTACCGGATTCGCGTTACTTTCCCCGAACTGAATAATAAAAGAACAGTCCAATTTCAAGGCCTTCCCCAAATAATCTCACTATTATCATTTCTTCCACTCCTCTGTAAGGTTTAACATAACTAACATAACATTCATAACTATTATAATAACTATTAACGTTTGCTGAAAGAAAACTCTTTTAGAGCTAAGCTCGCCTTTAAGCATGTCGTTTATGTAAGTTATTTTGTTTGTAATTTTGAGAACAATAAAGGATAATAAAGGAAGTACCTAAGGCCAAAACGAAACATCAATAATTCGGGCCACTGATGGCCCGGCCACCGTGAAACTAACCCTTTCAACAGACTACCAGATTCTTACAGATTAACAGTACAAATAATATTGATTTAAAGCACAAGGTATTATATAACTTCATCATCATCATCAGTTTGTAGAAGTCTACTGCTGGCCTTCCCCATTTGCCACGAGGAATAGGTTTGAGCCGCTTCCATCCACCGATTTCTTGTGAACTTTAAGATGTTGTCGGTTCATCGAGAGGAAAGTTTTCCTACAATGCATCGTCCAGTTCGTGTTCACCACTCAAAACCTTTAATCCCCAACGGTTGGCTACATGGCCTACCCATTGCCACTTTAATTTGCTTATTCTAAAAATCTAATTTATAGCAGCTAAGATCACCATAATTTTGAATCCCTCAGTCTTTAAACTTCAGCAATGTTAGTTCAGCTTCAAGTATCATGCACTGCATTGTTTCATTGTCCCCCCTTTTGTTTTACACAAATCAAACATGGCCGACGCATTGTGACGTCACCCCTACGTCACCAACCCCTTGGCGGTAAAGATAAACTTTAGCATTTTGACTATGGAACTCTTTTGTGTTTTTGCTAATGTTTTTGCGTAGTACGGAGGTATGAAACCAAGCATAAATTAAAAGTACCTACCGACTTAGTTACAGAAGTCTCACTCAGAGCCACGAAGAGTGACCAAAAAAGAGCTGTGACAAGGCTAACCAACGAATTAGATACATCAGATACAAAGTTTGTTAACTCTAGAAATACTTAAATGGCGTTAAGCAATCAAGCTGAAGGCAGAGAAGGTATGAAAAAAGTTTTTTTTATGCTTCTTGGCAAGCAGACAAGCTTACGGCCCACCAGATGAAAAGCAGTTATCGTAGCCTATGAACGCCTGTAACACCAGAGGCATCACACGCGCGCTGCCGACCCTGATACATAAAGATGAAAAGTCTCATATGCCTGTAATTTCACCGATTTTTTTTTTTAAGTATCAATCATATAAAAGCTTTAGGAATTCAATCCCAACTACGCTTAAGCTAAAAACAAGTATCAGAATGTTATAGCTGTAGGTATAGCTGCATGTATTTAAAAATCACACTACTCTATTGTACCCACCTAGCTGTAAGTTATCTCAAAACTTTAAAAAATAAATAAATAAATGTTGTAGATGATGGCCAACTCTACAGGTTTATAGTAAAGGCCATATCCACGATTTTTATTTAGAAAAGACTGTGACTTGTCTTTGAACCCTACCTTGGTGGTCCAAAACGCACTTGGCCAGTTTTTAAACTTGGTATAAGGGTGTCAAAACAAAGATCTTGTTGTTTAGCTATATCGGTGTTATATTTGGTATAGATTTTTTATGCACTAGTTTGCGGCGGTTGGACTCGATATTAGCCAGTCACTTCCAGGACCAAAACGAGTCTAATGACACCTCATTCATTCAAATCCATAAAGCAGTGTCTGTGGTATGAGGTTTACAAACAAACATACCTACACAGTACCCACATTTATAGATACTCCATCAGCCGTTAGACGTCCATCCACTGCTGGACGAGGCCCCCTCAAAGAATGCAATAGGATTTGCCATAATCACCACGTTAAGCAGGACTGGTTGATCGCAGTATAGGTGTTGAATACTCAGGTGGATGCCTGTTCGAGATTTAAAGCTACGCGCCAATTTAGTTTATAATGATCTGACAGATCGCGGAAGATCCGTTGCTCCCGCAGCGCCATCCTTATCCTTAGATATATATTTTATTTGTCTATTCTTCAAGCTTTGGTTCTTGGGAAGTAAACGTGATCGTCGAACTTAAATAAGTATTTTAATTTACCTTGCCCCCCTACAGTGCCTATACCCAAAGAGGGGTTCCTAATCAGGAAAAATAATAAAATTAAATGTATATTATTTATGTTATTAGACACTAGATTTAAAAATAAGTTTCAAGAATTATGTAACTAGTTGGTAAGGAAATTAAAAAGGCTTTATTATTACTCAGGTGGATGTTGCTCCACATCCCCTAGTAAAATACCTTAGTTGACTTTTACGGCATCTACGGGAGAAGACGGAGGAGTCTTTCCAGGCCGGAAACACCACGGCACCACATTTATAGATACGTGCAATAAAAATAAACCCACCTTCAGCAGTCGAGCATATAATGGCAGTATTGGCCTCACTGCGCAACCACAGTAAAATAAATGCACATTAAAAACGATTTAAGAAATCTTCCAACTTCTACTGTGAAGCATTCGTTCCAGACTACAATTATCTCCGTATTATATTCGGATAGAATCGACATCCACCGGGGCATAGAATTTAATCTCAGCGAACGGTCCAGCCGTATAATTGTGCTCAATTCTCATCTCGTGTGCTTCAACCGTTACTCGCAGCCCGCTCTAATGACTTTACACACATCCGTGGCGTGTCAGGGACGTGGGTGAGGCGAGGTCAGCCAGCTCCGTCAAGGGCGCAGAAAATATTGCTGCACAAATCAATATTTTGCATTAATTCAATACTAGCATTCACCAGTGGCTTCGTTGGCGTGTTATCGATGGAAAGTAAATCCAGGTCACATCTATCTCTGAACATCTATCATCGAAATCCGGTCGGCCGGTTTTTAGTTTAAAAAACATGTTGAGTTGCATCAAATTTGACGCGGGTAGACCCATGGCCGTATGTTAGTATTGTTGGAACTCATTAACCCTGCATAGTCAGTGTCGATGCCTTTAGTGCTTATCAGTCACGTACAATTTTTCTACGCTATATAATCTTATTTCTATTGGTAGAACATGGTCCGTCTGTCTCTGCACTGATGGGTGCAAGAGGACCCAGCTTTAATGACCGACGGCCCTTATACATCAATTAATGTGCATGATGCTATTTCGATACGTTAGTAAATAGTAGGGGCTACTGCGACTCTAGTGTTTGCTAACGACAGACGCCAGTGTATTGGTTTACAAGTATCTTGTATTTGCATTGGTACTAAATGCAGAATAATTATGACGTTTGAAGTTATATGAGACTTTAGAATAAGAACTTGCTTCAGTCTTTATTCTAAGTATAAGACTACTGAGGCCAAAGTACGAACATCTAACGTTATCGAGACGCTAGCGTTACGATAGTAAACGTCAAATATGAACCAATCAACTTACTAAGATTTCAAGTTACCCTGATGTCATTGGCCAATATTTGACATTTGCGATCGTCTCGCTAGCGTCTTGCTAACGTAAATTATTCGTGCTGACCCCAAAGTACGTGGAATTGATGTCAAGTAGCTTTTTGAGGCGTCAGACACAATTCAAAGTCCTATTTCGTATTAAGATGATGCCAATTTGTCAGAAAAACCATCTTTTGGCATTTTTAATAGCACGAAAATGTTTGATGTCTTTACAAGTAGCGAAGAGGGTTATTTCTGAGTATCTGAATCATTTGTGAATACACTTTCGTTCGCTACATTTTTTAATTAAAACATCAAAGTTTATGTTACCTTCGGGTATTTGACGAGTGATTCTATTAATGAGGTAAATACAAGTAGGTACTATCAACTTTCGTAAATACGAGACTCAGTCACGTAACTCAGTGGATTTACAAGGCATGTTTATTTTAAAATGCTCACATACACAAGTAAATCATATCACACAACATACCCAAAAACATGCAATCTCAAAACGTCACAGGGCACAGCGTACAAAACATAAATTCGCTAGCATGTCTCCAGCCAGTAATCTAGCAGGTATCTTGGTACACTGGCCGACATAACATGCAGATTTATAACACTGTGGTAAGGGTTGTTCTTTCCGGCTTTAGCCGGACAAGATATCTGGCTACTCTAGAAAAAATTTGGACCCCTTTTGGCAACTTAAAAAAAGGAGCTTGAAGTAGAATCGTGAGGTCAGCGAGGAATTCAATATACGCCGCCCGAGAACAAAATATGTTGGCCCTGAGTGATACACACTATTTTTCATAAGAAAAAAGCACGTTTGAGAAAATGAAAAAGCTACGAGTACTTTCCTACTCGAAACTCGTATGTATATATAGACATTGTACTGAATGTGTAAATAAAACACAAGTTATCATAAAAAAAAAGAAATGTATTTATACATAATGAGATACATAGGAGTTTGACCACTTTGGTTAACTTCACATAACTAATTAACAAAGAGTTATAGTATTACAATACAAACTCCTTGCTATCCAATCACGAAAATGAGTTTATCACCATAGAGAATTAAATGTCGGTTAATGATATTTTTTTGTTTTTTTTACATTCAACCTTCACTCGGGTGGCTCCAAGCTAACTACACTAATCTATCAGAACCAGAAACATGAACGCGAACCAATCAGATGAGAAAAAACTCTAACTTCCATAAGAACAAATTTGAATTTGATTCCCGCTATCCTCTAAAGCCAATTGTCGTTTTTCGAATAGGTGCGATGAAAAAGAGGTTTTGTTGTAGCGTGAAAGAAGGTGAAAGCAAATTTTTACTTTTGACACGTGACTCGAGAGCTGGTTCTTATCAGCCTCATTGTATTGCCATTCAGCGACGTATAGTATATTGCATCCTCTTTGATTCAGCGTGGCAATCAGCTAGTATCTCAGGGACGCTTTCGTATTGGGTTTGGATCATTTGAGCTATCTTTAGACCGTTTGCAACGGTCTTTAAATAGCACGTCTGTTTCATTTGTATTGTTAAATTTTGTACATACTGTCTTGTATTAATTGTATTATTCTTTCTGTAAATAAGGGTATTTGCTTACAATTTAGTTTCTATATACCTACAAGAGTGCATATGATTTACAACAATTCATGCGTCCTAACTTTCTAGAAGTGCTGTAGTTTTTGTTCCACTAAATGTGTATATATGTAAGCTCATATCAAATTTCCTGATACAAAAGATAAAAATAGTATTTTATAATTTATGTTTCGATTTGTTACTACGTGTCCGGCTTTTTAAAAAAGACATGTGGTTTTTTCCGTCTTTTCTGTTCCTACTTTCTAGATAGGGTTGCTGCCCTAACTGCGGTACGTGAGGCGGCGCGGCGCGGCCTGGCACGGCAGGGTAACACGCCCGAAATTATTCATGGGTGTCCTGTCCTTGCTGCGAATTGGTACATGTGCCCTAGTACCCGCCCGTACTTGTTACCGCACTGCAATTCTCATATATTGAACAGTTTTGGGCGTTCCCACGAGAAAATAGTACGCTTCTAAGCTTCTAAAGTATATTAATCCACGGCTCTACATTTTTGTGGTGAGGTTCCGTACGTTTTAGCTTTACAAATCTCGACTTTTAATCACTCAAACAAAATAATGTTAAATTTCAGTTAAATTTGAAGTCAAACAACTGTACTAAAAAAAGATTTTAGAGAAAAAGTTTTAGTCGATAACTGTTTATGAGTGTGAAATTAGGTAGGTACCTGATGACTGTTTTTGGCTTAGAAATATTTTTTTAGTTTGTAAGTGTGGAATTATGTAACTTCTTTACCTTAGAAATATTGATAGACATAATTATACCAACCTAGCTGATCTATTTGCCTGGACAAGCATACATTTTGATAAAGCTTCCATACGAAGGTTTTTGTTGAGCTTTTATGAAATTAGTGGTCTGTACACAGATATAAAAACTTGTAGCAGTATACCCTGATTTGTAATTTCAGTCAATTTTTGTAAACAAACAAATGTCAATATATGCCACTGTGAGTATAAGTGTCATGATTGTGTAGCATACGTGTAAATTCACATATGACACATACATGACACTTATACACACAGTGGCATATCTTGACATTTGTTTGTTAACAAAAATTGTCTAAAATTAAAAATCAGAGTATAGCTACTAAGTAGTATGAACATAATTCGAACCTCCGAACAAGAAGCAGATTATTTGTTACGTCTTAGAACCTGTCAGTTGTGTCCATTCTACCATCATGTAATATTAGTACAGTTAAATTAGGTGATTTTTTGCAAAAGTGTGGAACCAATTAGATGTAGTCATGAAAACTTTTCTAATTGTTTTGTATGGCTTAAAAATCACCTCTAATAATAAGCATCAGTAATTTCACCCTCCGGAACAGGGTGAAATAGGGTGAAAACCTTAAAATATCCGTAACTTAATGGGGGAAATAGAAATAGTCGGTGCAATTTGGCATAGACTTTGAACCGTTATGATCTACATTTGCACTAAGTATTTTTTAAATCCGACATACGGAACATACGAAAAAAAAACATTTACAAAAAAAACTTTGTGGTTATTACGGCTCCGGGAAAATTAAGGTAGTCGGTGCAAATTGATAGACTTATCAGAAAAATGTTCGAAATACATTACCAGGTCTGCACCTTGGTGCGTCTCACAGAAGGCACTTTTCCATATTTTATTGTCGCTCTACTTCGGGGAAAATTAATGTAGTTCTGGAAATTGACTTAAACTTATTCATTTAATTAGTTACTACATCCGCCGGAAGTTTTATACTGTTTTTTTTACGGAATATGCATTTGTTTAACACTGTGTTCCCTACATGCACGTGGTTTTTATTAAAACCATAATGCACTAAGACAGTCTCTCTATACGTAATTTAACTTGCATCAAGTAATTTCTTTCATCTAACGTTTCCATAAGAATCCACGACTACTTAGGTCCACACTTTTTGCTAATTTGCCTGTACTATATGTCAGCCCAATAACGCTGATACAGAATCTCCATTTAATTAATGTATCTAATATCCTATGCTTTATTATAAAGGGTGACCAGGAGTTTGAATCCTTTAAAGCAGAAATTAACTTTGAGGATTTTATTTCACCATCATCATCAGAAGCCTTTAGACGTCTAATATAGAATGCAGAATCCCCAAGCGTGGTGATTATGGCAAATCTATTATGATATTATTTGAGATAATCACCACGCATCATCTTCTTAATGTTGTACGGAGCAAACAAAAAAAAGTAATGTTTTTTACAGTTTTGCTGGAACTACGATTATGCTACATTAAAATACATAACATAACACCCAATAGTCACATATAAATAGTCCTCAATCCCACACTAGGATTCCCTGTGTCGTGGGTATCAGGAACATACGAGTACTATATAGTACTACAACACCCAGTCCCGGAAATAAAACCCGCAACTCAGCCGGCTACTCGCCCACCGCGCCAACAAGGTTGTCACATACATATAGAGTGCTAAAATAATAACCTTCCTTGTACATTGCTGTAGTCGGATAATAAAGATCCAAGCTCGAGGACCACCTGTATTAGAACATAATGCAACCAAACCATATACGTATTAGTATTCGTAATAATCAGTAATTAGATCCAGAACCAATAATTTATGATTGTAAATATGTTTATGTTGATATGGCTTGAGCGATAGCATTAGTGGCGTTTGACACAGTCAATTAAGTTGATGTCAATTAGTGTTTCTATCTAATATACTGCTTGAAGATATGATACCATACCTACAAGTTTGCTATTGTAATTATATTGTCTTCAAATGCAGATAATGCTGTAAACATTTTTGTTAAGTAGAACTTCTTGTGAAACGGTTCGTCCGGGGAAGTACTACCACCGTACCTATTTCTGCCGCCAAGCGGTAGTGCTCGCATTGCTGTGTTTCGGTTTGAAGGGTACGGGTGCCGGTGAAATTACAGGCACATGAGACATTTCATCTTTATGTCTCAGGGTCGGAGACGCGCGTGTGATGCCTCTGGTGTTGCAGGCGTTCATAGGCTACAGTAACTGCTTTCCATCAGGTGGGCCGTATGCTTGTTTGCTTGCCAAGTAGCATAAAAAATAAATAACAAAACAATTCAACTTTTTAAAACTTCTTAATTAAACTTGATGAAATAAACTGGCTAAAGCGAGTCACGCCTTAATTACAAACAACCCATTACATACATTACAAAAAAAAGAATATACAGCGCCGTACAGCGCAATAACGGCTCCAAGGTGTTCGCAAGATGTCTATTGGGCAAAGTCAGTTGACGAAACTGAAGACCGACAATGGCAGTATCATTTCGTTCCCGAAGTATTTTCGATTTAATAGTATATAACCGAAAGTATCCCGTATCTCAGAAACTGCACTTTTAAATCTCATTCAAACCAATTTTCTTTGAAAGTGTTATTTAGTTTTACAACATTATTTGCTCAGCAATTTCCAAACGGTAGTTGAAAAGTTATAACAACACTTTTTACAACTTTAGAAGCGCATATCTCACCAACTAATAACTTAAATAAAAAAGACATTCTTAAACTTATAATTTATAATTTTTAAAGACCTATGCAAAAACACCCTACACTCTTATGTGCACCGGGTTTTTTTTCATCCCTCAATTACATGGAGTGACACTCCTATTTTTCCCTCTCGATAGACCAACGACTTTTTTGGAAGTCGGTGAATGGAGGCGGCTCATCACCGTTCGTCGTGGCATTCGATGTGGGAGGCAAATGCCCAGCAGTGTACTTCTACATGCTGATGATGATGATGATGAACCCATTTTCTTCATTTCCTAGTACGGCCTAACTTGAAACTCCTGATCTATCGATTCTAACCCTCGGAGGCTGCGAGGGTCGTAAATTATAAATCCCGGGAAGGACAACTTTATAAGCAGTCGGGATTACGTATGGGCATAAATTAAACCACTAAACACGTTTCCTAAACTAAATAAGGGAAATGGATTTCAATGATGCTGTATAGTTAACTGTATAAATTGCGTGATAAATTAAAAGTAAGAATAATATAATTCCTGCTTGATGATGATGGTAATTAACTTTATTACTATTTATTAGTCTATGTTATAAAAGTATAGATTATGTATTCGAGTAATCAATAAGTTGTATTTTATTAATCTTTCATTATTATTAGTAATTTTTACTAATATTTGCTCGCGGCTCCACCCTCTTGGAATCTCTAGTATACTAGAGGTTCTAGTTTCCTAGGCAGGAAAAACAATTATTAACATATTTTAATAACTATTCATCATCCCTTTTGATCGATTTACCTGCCAATGAGGGCATCATCATCATCATCATCATCGTCAACCAATTTACATCCACAGCAGTGGACGTATATATATATATATATGTCCACTGCTGTGGATGTAATGTGTATATATATATATAATATATATGCTATGCTATGGCATAGCGTGCAATGGGGGGGATTTGCCATAATCACCACGCTTGGCAGGCCGATTGGTGATCGCTGTTTAGTGTTATGTAATTCTGACGTAATCCTTTAGTCGCCTTTTACGACATCCACAGAATGAGTTGGAGGAGTCCTGTTCTGAGGCTAAGACTACCACGGCTAACTCTACTAGCTATTACGAAAAGTGAAATGACCCATGCGCATGATACAGAGCGTACTATGTCCCACTCCAACCGTCCAAAAAGTCGCGCCAAAATGGCATTCAGCTCAGCATAATGCTGAGTACCTAAGTAATAATTCTAGTACTAGACTCCTGAAAGAGACTAACCACCCACAACACAGGGAATCCTAGTGTGTTACATACTTATATACTTGAGTATAAGTACCTTCTGTTCTGGTTTAAATTTTTTAGTGAGTACCTAGGGTACTTACAACATACAATAATATTAATGAACCTACAACTTATTTACATGCTTAAGTGTATTGATTCAGTGTTTTTTGGAAACAAATAAAAATGATTTGATTTGATTTTATTTGATTCTTCCTATTCAGCGCTGATTTTCAGCTGATATCTCAGAGTAAATGCTCTAAGGCTGACACCAAACAGTGACGTCACCTATACACGCTAGACCGCCGCACTGCCTACAAACTTTGAGTTTGAGGTTTATATTATTATAAATTATAATTAACCTCTACGCTATTCTGACGTATAAGATATATAATAGTTAAATTACTGTAAAATTTAATCAAAACCCGTTCAGTTGTTTTTGCGTGAAAGAGTAACAAACATCCACCCATCCATCCATATTCACAAACTTTTACATTTATAATATTAGTAGGACTATGCGCACCGAAGTCCGTTACTGCTTCGCTCATTACTGTCCATCAAAAGGTTGCTTTTAAGAAATTGCTTTCAGTGATTAGGCCACCTAGTAAGTGTACTGCTAATTCTATTAAATCCTTTTATGTATTCAATTAAACGTCAAAGTCAAAAGTATTTTATTCATTGGAATCACATGGATCATTTTGAATCGTCTTATAAATTAAAATTCCTGGCGAACAATAATGTGTTAATTTGTTTTAATATTAAAAAAATTCTAAATATCGTCTGATTATTTGTTTCAAAAATGGGCTATCTGTTTAACATTAAGAGAACAACATGCCATTTGTTCAAACAATCAAAAATTGTTATACTTCTTCCTGAGTGCCAAATAACTTCATTTTTTATCGCATTTGGAAAAATTCGTTTTTTTCTTTTACATAATAATTATAGCTTAGTGCTATCAGAGACTAGTATTTACTAGTCTCTGGTGCTATAAACACAACCAAAAAGTAGGTACACAAAAATATTAATCTTTTCGTTTCTACTTCAATCTTACACAGAGGGAGGTTTTTGGCTTAACTTGTTTGTGTTTTCAGTTGTATTGGGAGTCTGTGAATAACGAATGACCATTTTACTTCCCAACTCTCGACATATACTAAAAAATATGCCAAAACAAAAAGCCATAATCACGCAGAGACAGAACAAAACTATGAAAATAATCATGCCAAAAACAGCAATCTCCCGCAGGCGTATCGCATCGCATTTCGGGGAAAATACGGAAATAAAGGAACAATACATTGGCCAAACAAATGTCTTATTATTCTTTCGAATCACAGACGGATAAGAACAGCCAAGTCACTCAAACAAACAGCGCTAAGATAATATATGACGTAAGCATCACAATGATGCGTTTGGCATGTGACATCTCACTTTGTATCATATAAAAAAATCATAATTAATTGATTCAAGCGTGGCTTTGCGGAAATCCATTCTACAATATAAAATAGACGAACAAATATATAGTAACAATTCCGCTCCTCTCCAACGAAAACTCTGAAAGAATTCGACACGTGTTTCGCCTCTCAACGAAGCATCCTCAGGAAACAGTAGGCTCACTGCGTGCTAGAACGAAAAAGACGCACTACTCCGCAGCCATGTTGCCTCTTCGAACGCCGAACAGAAAGTCAAGTCTGTCAAGTCAAGTCAAGTCAAGTGTCAAGTGGTCTTTCTTTTCATTTTATATTGTAAAAAAATCATACTTAATTGTAAGCACATACAAAATTGAAGTGTGTCCAACCTAAGAATATTCCCCTCCTAGCTAATCTGACTAAGGGATTACACCAGTGGATGGGCAGCAACACCCACCTGATGTACTTAACACCAATATTGCGATGAACAATCCACCTGCCAAGCGTGATGATTATAACAAATCCTTTAAATCTATGAGGGAGGCCTGGTCCATCAGCGGACGTTTATTGGTTGATGATGATAATGACATCCTACTATCATTCATTTATACTAATATTATAAACGCGAAAGTTTGTGAGTATGGATGTTTTTTACTCTTTCACGTAAAAACTACTGAATGGATTTGAGTGAAATTTGGAATGGAGATACTTTACGCCCTGGATTAACACATAGGCTACTTTTCTTCATCATCATCATCATCATCATCAAGTTTCATCATTATTCACGCGGGTGAAACCGCGGGGCGCAACTAGTAATAAATAGTGCTAAAACAAAATGGACGTTGCAGCACAAACGTTTCAATTAATTTAATTTATAAATGCTTAAATTTAGGTACAAACAAGTTTGAGCCTAGGTCTAATAAAGAAAGAAAGAAATGAAGAAAGAAAGAGCATTTATTTGTGCCAAGGAATGAAAAAACAGCCATAAGTAGGTAAGATACGTATATTGACCCTGTCAGAGCGCTGCAATTTTATACAAGTCTTTCAATGTAGGATAACTTTATAGTTGTACAATTTTTTTATTTAAATATCCAAGGAATGTCAAAACAATGGAACAATCAGTTAGAATATCAAAATTTTAAATAATATTTTTTTTAAGTAATGTAATAAAAAATATTTAAAATGGCACAAATCGAATAATTGTGATGTCTGGGTGTGTCTGCTTACACGAATTTATAATTTCATGTCACTATGATTAATTAGCAGCAATGATTAAACTTGTACACTTTGGAACTTGTATTCACAGTGTGTGCGAGTAGACCGTTTTCTAAGCACTCCAGCAGTGGTCATAACTTGGCTGATGGGAATACAGCAGTAGGTACTTTGTGCAATACAGTCGTACTTCACTCAAAGTTGTTCTGAGTATTCCATTCAGACTGAACTTCTAGCACTAAGATTGCCTATGTACAGTACTTTTAAGTTGTATAGTAAATAGTTTTCTATCTATTTATCTAACTTTCGTTCAAAGAATGTCTGTACCTAGTACAGAAAGTTTTTATTTTAAAAGAAATAAACCAGCGTCTAAAAATACTTGAGTTGATAGAAATCTCTTTCGCTCTTAAACTTCATAAGCATAACTCAAGGATATTGCATACTAACTACATAGTAAACTGGACGGAGTACTCGCAGTCTGAGGTGAGGTCAGGGGAAGGGTTTGGAATTACAGTGTCTCTCAATCTTTTTTTTAATCAAAAATGAGTTTGCGTCTGGCTACATCTTGCCTGATGGGAAGTGATGATGAGGCATATTTAAGTACGCCAAGAAGACGCTTATTTATTTATCTTTTCTAATAAGGTAAATTAGAATAAGTGAAATTGTAATTTTCTATGTTCACCAACCACCAGTAAATGTTCTGGGGTTTTGGTGCAATTCTGCGGCCAGTAAGCTATCTTTCTGTGATAAATTCATGTCATAACTATCTTTATTATAAATAAAAACTATTCTTATTTTGTCAACCAACAAAAACACTGTTTGAAAGAAATTATCTACGCTGAGCGAAAATTGATGCTGTTGTTTTTCCCTATAAGCTTTCCTATCCTGCCTCTTTTTCTGAAGAACAAAGATCCGAATCAACAAAACTGTTATTCGGTTATAATAAAGATTTCAGCTCAATCGGTTGGGTATAACTGGTTTAAATTTCAGTTTCAAGATTTGCCCAATACTAACAGGTCAAGTTAAACCAAAGCTTGTAAAAAAACACTGTTTGAAGTGAACTCTCTTAGCCGAGTGAAATGTTTAGAGCTGTTGAGTCTGTAATTTTGTTATGAGTGAACCAGCTATTTTATCTTCACTGTCCGAACTGCGGGTAGGGAGTAATGCGAACAACATTTGTCAAGATAAGCGGATACAGGTAGAGATGTGATACAGGGTGTTACGCAAAGAGATTTGCACCTATGACTTTGGACATGGGAATGGATTTTCCTTGTTGTGAGTTTTAGTAAGATGAAATCAGATACAAAAGGTAACAGATTTCTGGATGGTATTGATCTTCCATTTTTCCACAACAACCACAATATGTTTTTAGAGCATTCTAGTATTTACGCAGTGTATCACCAAAACATCCTTCTAAGATTATCATCATCATTGGCATCAGCCTTTATAATGTCCTGTTGAACGAGACCTCTTCCATATAATGCAATGGGGCGATTTGCCATTATTACCAGCACGCTTGGTAGGCCGATTAGTGATCGCTGTATTGGTGTTGAGTACTCAGGTGGATGCTACTGCTTATCCCGTGGTGTTACGACATACACATGGTACATGGTAGGAGACAAAGGGGTATTTTCTTAGGCTGGGCACGGTTTTTAGTGATCATCAATGTTTATTATGAATTTGACAGTTAAACGTTCAATATTTGATTCGGATTTCATACAAAAAAGTCAAGTTTTAGTTTAATTTCGCGTTAACACTTAACTTAACGATAAAGTAACAATATTTGTGCTTAGATAATTGCATTTCCAGATTGAAACCTGTGAATAACCTTAAGATTCTTGCCCGCTCCACAATGCAAAAAGATCACACTCGATTTTTTTTCTATGCCACAGTGTTTTCATGCCTTGTGATGCAAAATACACTAATTGCGTTAAAAAGCGAGCAAACCCGCGAGCGGACACTAGTAATGAGTAAAAAAAGTGCATTTCCAATCGTACCAAATTTCCAATACCAAAAACAGATCGCAATTACATTTATAATGAAAGACTGAAAGGTAACTGGAAACTCACCTTTGCCGTGATAATTAAAGAAAAATAACTTAAGTAATTTTCCTCTTGCGGGTCAAGGAGCGTTTTTTGTCTCTATTTGTAGACCTGGAGACAGCGTTGATTTAATTATTTCGTCTCGGACAGATTAGCAATGGGTAGCGCGACTACCAGGGCATAAGGCTGTACCCACCTAAGCAACATGGCAATAACGTGATTTTAAAGTAGTACTTACGTACGTCAGGTCGTGTCATGCCACGGCACGTGAATGGGCGCTGCTCCAGCACCACACCACCTGCGTACGCGCAGACATCGTCGTGCACATCGTTGTACCATGACGTTGTAATGTATGGAACTGTATCTCAAGGTGGTTTCTGATCTAAAGCAGGCTGACCAAGAATCGGTGACATAATAATGGTGACTATAATAAACGTTAATATGTTACCACGTAGTACGTTAACTTTTTATATATATATATATAATTTATGTCAGCAGGGGAATAATGAAGTTCGTTGTGTATTTTAATCGCTTCTTTTTTTTGTTTAGTTAACTTCCTTTTCGAATATATTAATCCTACATTGTGAATAATCTAATTAAGAAAGCGTAGAACAGAGGAAGCTTGATGACTATATTAATGATAGTGGTAAAACGGATCATCAAAATAAGCCAAGCCGTGTTTACTTCCTGATTCTTCTAGGCTTGGTCGCGTTACAACAGGTGTAATTTTAATTTATAAGACTATTCAAAATTATCCTTGTGTTTTCAATTAATACAATTATTTTGATTTGATTTGATTTTGACCCGAAAGTAGTATTTTGTAAGAAAACTACCACCAGCTCTTGTACCACTACCTTTTTATTCACTTTTCCGTTTCATTTAATTTTGCTCTGCCCTTTGCCGGTGAGCGCCTGACCGGGTTGACACCCTTGTGTTAATTTATTCTTTGACGTCGCCAAAGGATTAGGATGGATTCGTACCTCCTATGTGGGCAATAAATTTCTTCTTTAACGTGGCCGTTTTTTCTTTTTAATGTTTTACCTGGAACAAAAAATGCATCAATTAAAAATCGAATATTAAAAACTTCGAAGCGACATAGAATGTCGAATTTGCTACTATTTTACCATTTTTATATCTACCATGATCTCTAATTAATTTCAAATAGTTTCTACCTGATTCGAAAATTAATTTTCAGTAGAATTAAAAATGTCACACACGTTTCTCAGTCTCGATTTGAATTAATAATGAAAGTTGGTGGGTAGGTACGTCTCAGCGTTACTAAACAGAATTATCGCGTCGTCTAAATAACACTCGAGTAATTTAACTTAATTCACTTAAAGCCACACCGGCGGGCTTAATTGGTGACTTGTGTGTTTGTTCTCGCGAAAAATGGGTTAAAATGGCGATGGTACGGTGTGATGCGCATTGCTATGAAAAAACTCAGCCTGACATATAAGTCTAAGTTCCAAAAGTAAAGAGTAACCAAAAAATTCGTTTTTAAAAAGAAAAAAAAAACGAATCATCATACAAAAATTTAAACGAAAGGTAGAAGAAAATAAGTCAAACGAAGCTACTTAAAAACGGATAAAACCAATTAAGAAAATTATTTCTAAAAATATTCAAGTTGAGTCCGCTTCCCTCACCTAATCGATTACTCAAAAGCTTTAAGGATTAGTTGGATAAACCGTTTTCTGAATTTAAGAATAGACTGTAAATAGTGGCTTTGAGATGTTTAATAAGACACCGCCGTGGCATGGTGGGCAGTAGCCGGCTGTGATGCAAGAGGTAGGTTTTGCTTCGCTGCGGCGCAAGTGTATGATCTAGTTTTTCAGGTTTGCGTGTTGTGGCACCAGTCGAATTACTTCATGGCACTCCTAGTTCCTGATACCGACGACACAGGGAATCTTAGTGGTAACTCACCTAACCGAGTGCCTCGTTCGAACTCAAGTTGCAATCACGTGCGACTATTTTTTCACGAGGACGATGACGTTGACGATGACGAAGACGAAGACGATGACGATTACTATGACGTTGTCGATAACGATGACGATGACGATGACGATGACGATGACGATGACGATGACGATGACGATGACGATGACGATGACGATGACGATGACGATGACGATGACGATGACGATGACGATGACGATGACGATGACGATGACGATGACGATGACGATGACGATGACGATGACGATGACGATGACGATGACGATGACGATGACGATGACGATGACGATGACGATGACGATGACGATGACGATGACGATGACGATGACGATGACGATGACGATGACGATGACGATGACGATGACGATGACGATGACGATGACGATGACGATGACGATGACGATGACGATGACGATGACGATGACGATGACATATTTCCGAGTTTGTAGACAGAGAAAATAATAATAGAATATTATAGAAGTAGATTTGTAGAGTTTGTAGAAGTGACTAGTTATTTCAAATTAATTATAAAATTTAAATAATAAATTAATTAATCAGTGGTTTCAGATCATCGATGAAATTCGAAAATCCCACCCCTATGGCCGAACCAATTTTGTATGGGTAAAAGTCAAGCCTTACAATTGATGGCTTGACTACTTGCCTACTTTGATATCTAAAACCTAGTTTTATATAAAAACATGCCTCATATTTGTGTTACCTAAATTCTTGCCTAAATTAATTATATTAACATAACACCCAACATTCACATACGTAGTCTTGATCGTGTCATGGGTTTGTGTCGTGTGTGTCAGGAACTACGAGTACTATGGTACCATAACACCCAGACCTGGAACAAATATTTGCAGATCATACAAACATTTGTCCCGCAGCGGGAATCAAACCCGCAACCTCTTGCATCTCAGCCAGCTACTCGCCCGCCGCGCCACAGAAATCGTCAAGGTGGTATATTATTCAAAATATAACGCGCGATGTATTTTAAACTTGTAAATGAAAGAGATTTTCAGTTCGTTCGGGGTACAATAAGGGGGTACCTTGAGGTATGCTGGCTCTGAAAAACATAAGGGAATATAATTAATGGGAAAGTGTGGTGAAAGAATTCAGTGAAAAGAAAGATTCATTTACGTTTATACTGTTATGGTAGGATTATGATATTCTTATCTATAACACTAATCAAGTGGACAGCTCATCTCGGCTGAGCGACGTTAACAGGTAATTCCCCGTTTTCATCATCAGAAAATTGGGGCCGAACGTGCAATGGTCAGTGTGGCAAATATTTAATAACTTAGGTTTGTTGCCCGTAGAACTACCAAGCGATCCAGTAGTACCACGGTAAGTTAATTAAATAAAAATAATCGTTAGGTTGTGAAATGTATCAAAACCGAAACTCAACACTGTACCAACCCTTTAAAAGCTGGGAAAACAAGCTCTGTATCACAATTGCCCATGTCGTACGTTAGTTCCAATAAAAATACACGGAAAACTCCGGGTTTGTCCTCTGGGTAGCTTATCATAGTGGTCACAGGCAGAGCATTTACAAAAAAAAAATAGTCTGAATTTTATTCCATGGATGTTGATCGAAAATAGTGTCTGATGATTTTTAAGTGGAGAACAACACTGTAGTCATTACGCTGTACCACGGGCGCATAAATACCGTAGGTTCTCCTTTATTGCTGCAGCTTTTATTAACTTTATTCGCAGGCCAGTTTTATGAATATGCACGATTTTATTTTATCGATCACCGCATGTTTGCTTATAACTATTTTTAAGATAGAGAAGAGAAGGTAGAGTTATAGAATAAATAATAGTACAATCTACTTCCTGCTAATAATATAAACTAGTAAAAAGCGCCCGTGTTTTCGTCCATGTGGTGCTTTTTAAGGTTCCGTACCCAAAGGGTAAAACGGACCCTATTACTAAGGCTCCGCTATCCGTCCGTCCGTCTGTCACTAGGCTGTATCTCATGAACCGTGATAGATAGACAGTAGAAATTTTCACAGATGATGTATTTCTGTTGCCGCTATAACAACAATTAATCAAAAAAGAATAAAATAAATATTTAAGGGGGCTCCCATACAAAAAACGTGTTTTTTGCCGTTTTTATAGATATTGGCACGGAACCCTTCGTGCACGAGTCCAACTCGCACTTGGCCGGTTTTTATTTATTTTTTTAATAAATTATTTTGTTAAGTCTGGCAATGAAACAGATCCAGGTTATTATAGGCCAATTTCTATATTGCCTGAGTTAAGTAAAATCTTCGAGAAACTTATTTTTACTCAGTTATTGTCACACTTCAACCCCCACGGACGTCTTCATAGCCATCAATTTGGATTTACTAAGAGTCGTTCGACAGCCGTTGCTGGTACCATGCTCTTAGAAAACATAATTTAAAGCAGTGTGAATAACTAGCTATTGTGTTTTGGTGCGGTTTCACCCACGTTATCCTCCCAAGAAAATATTGGGATGACAAGTGAAACCCAATTCATGAAATCACTAAGTCCATTTTTAACGGGTTAGAGTTAGCAACACTGGCTTGTTAATTTTTTGGTATATTTGACGTTCTTGGGAAAGATATCTAGTATATTCTTTGACTTTATCCAGTTTTTAATCACTTTTGTATTAAATTTCATTCAAATTAGCCCAGTCGTTTTTGAGTGGAAGCACGACAAACACTAAATCATCTGTCAAACTCACACACTATTGTAGGGAGTATACCTATATATATATATGTATGTATACCTTTGTGCAATGAACTAGAACAGGACCAAAATTCAAAACTGCGCAAACCTCATACATCGCACTGAACTTTGGAACTTTTTCAACGAGTGCCCGGGTCAGTTCTCTTAAAAAAAACAACCCATATTTTTCCTTTTACAGGAATAAAATTCGGTTGTACGTCCAACTCGGTTTTAATTTGCGGGGCACTTTGCATTTCCAACTGCAAAAGGGCTAGGTCGATAGGTAATTTTATTATGAAAGTTAATATGGGAAACATGGCAGTAAACTGAACTGATGTTGAGCAGTTATATTATTCGGCCAACAAGATTGAATCACCTAGATTCTAGGATGATTCTAGGTGTTTAATCATCGTTAGCAGAGGCATCATTCAGATATTCAGGCCTTCTCCATAGAATACAATGGGGGAATATGCCCCCCATTGTATTCATACATCCAAACAGATGAAAGCAAAATTTTCCAGGTATTCAAGGACATCGCTCGTTCGGTCCATAAAGTTTTTTTTTTTAAATTGCACAAATAAAATCACAACAATCTTTACAAATGCTTGCTATGCAACATTTTCTGCTAGTTAATGACTCATTATTGCATTTATTTAATAACAAAAATGCAAATCTTTAGTTTCACAACAATAAAACTACTTACATAATTCAAAAACTTAAATAAAGTCTAAGCCGTCCCTATAGCCACTATTCTCTAAAGATTAATAACTTGTTTTTATGTTCTAACTATAAAACCCCGTTACATAAATTCTGTCTGCACAAACAGTACTACATTTTCAATTCGCGCAACCAGTCACAAACAAGTTTGGTGAAAAATATTTGTTGGTTGCCACCAGTTTTTCTCGTGGCCTGTTTATCCTGACAAATGGCGTCTGTATTATTGCGGCCTGAAACGTAAGACCATCTCGTGACAATGTATTATTTGGGTTTTATTATTTTGTCTCCGAAAATCCGGTGCTTCGAAATATTTTTGGTATGTTATCAGTGAATTTAGTATAGGTACTCGCAGTGTAAAAGAAATTAAAGTTTTACGGTAAGAAATCTTTTAATATCTAAACTTCAAAATATCGTTCAAGTAAAATGCCAATCTATATTTAAATGAACTTAAACAAAATCAAGGATACCACACTTGAATACAATGCCCCTCATTGTATTGCCATAATCACCACGCTTAATAGGCGGATGGTGATCGCAAATTGGTGTTAAGTACTGAGATGGATGCTGCTACCTATCCCTTGGTGTATCCTTTTGTAAGGCTTTTGCTACATCCACGGGAGAAGACAGAGAGCCAAACACACCACGACACTAAATAAACAAATTTCGATTAAACAAAAGTCATATCATCATCATCAGCAGCCTGTAGCCTGCTGGAAATAAGCCTCCTCCCTAGAGTGCTACGACGAACGGTCTTAAGCCGCCTTTATCCACTGATTTCCTGCGACGTTTACAATGTCTTAACAAATGAAACAAAAAAAAAACAAAAGTACTATAAACTAAACACTTCATCACAGTCACAAAAGGACGACTAACATCCTAATCCAGAGCTTTAATAAATCCATTAGGACGTCTTTTACGTTTCCATTTCTAAAATTGAATCGCTAAGATTGAAAAAGTGCACTTTGCATCGCGTGACAGATTTTATTCCTTAAACTGATTCGGAGTTTATCATGGCTTAACGGCTAGAGAAAGAACTTAGCATAATACATTTAAAGGTACGTACACCAGGCGGACACATTCCGACTTGCATCGCCTTTATCGAGACCGAAGTCCGAGTTAGTCACACGGATTTTTGCATGAAAAATGAGGTTCACAGAGTACTGGTACACTCATTGATATAGCCATAACAAACTTCCGTGTCAATTGTTTGAAAAAAAAATCAGCCTCCTGAGACGCGCGACAATTCGTTTAATCAATCTGTACGGCTAGCAAAGGCTGACTACGTTATTAAGAGGCTAGCGAGACGACCGCAAAATGTTGGCCGCAATTGGCCAATGACATCGTGATTGCTTGAAATCTTTACAAATTGATTGGTTCATATTTGACATGTACTATCGCCTCGCTAGCGACTAAGCTATTGTTAAAAACTTTAGTCAGCCTGTGCCAGCCGTACTGGCACTCAGAATAATGACTAAAGCATGGCTAGCACATGGAAGAAGTCAGTCACAAAATGTCAATATAAACTAGTCAAATTATGAAGACTACCACGCCCTCGCCACGCCAATGTCCTTGGCCAATACTTGACATTTGCGTCCAACTCGTTAGGTGGTATATAAAAATTCCATACTAGGCTCGTTAACGACTTCAGATGTCAGATACTGATTCATACCCGATATTGGATCTAAGGCTGTCATTTTTGAGTTTATTCTATTCTAAGAAGTTAAAGTAAGAAGTTGTAAGTTTGTTTTTGCTGTCTTTTTCACCTCTAATATTCATTCAAAAGTTAAAAGGAAGTGCCAGAATCCTTGCGACAACGGACAAACAACGCCATAGTTTGGCCATCGGGATTCCCTGACAGGGCTGACATAATCCGTTTATCTTGAGGTCCTGCCGCCCAGTTGGACCCAACTCAACCAAATTGAATCGATAAAGTGATTCTATTCTTTGGGATTTAATTGTTTTGGATACAGATTGGATTATACGGTGTAATTTTGTGTTACATAACGCCAAACCAAGATTCTGCTAACAAAATATCAGAGAAAAACAGTTTTTTAACGCTTAGTCGTTAGGAGTCGTTATTGTATAGAAATTAAATGTATGAGTTTGTATCGCATCAATGAACTTTTTTAAACAATTTAGTGCTCAGTATATTTAGGTAGTCAGCTTTTACGACTCCACATCAGGAGACGGAAGGGTGGTGGTCTTAGGCCGGACACTCTACAGCTTCTGTCTGGTATCTTCTTCATCAGCCGGTAGTCATCCACTGCTGGATGAGGTCACCTCATAATAGCATGCTTCGCGTGCAATGGGGGGATTGCCATAATCACCTCGCTTCGCAGGCGGATTGGTGATCGCAGTTTGGTGCTAAGTACTCAGGTGGATGCTGCTGCCCATCCGCTCCTTAGTCGTCTTTTACGACATCCACAGGAGTTGAACGAGTCCTATATTCTTAGACCAAACTACAATGCCATACAACGACTCCTTATACCTTGTATAGTATTCCTATTATCTCGTTATATCGTGGAATAAATACGAAAGCAAAAGCGGACCGTGGGCCTTTGGCAATGGAAAACAGGCAGTTATTATTAGTTCGTAAAAGTGTCATTCTATTTTCACAGGTATAAACAAGTCATAAACATTAATAATGTTCCAACTAAAACAGTTTTATTAACACTAATTAAAACGCCTGTCATTTCATTCGACACAAACCAAAAACATGATTCCGTCCAATGGCCGCCAATAAAGTGACCACGAAATAAATTACTCCACGGGAATTAAATTCCAGCGTATGGTTCGTGTTTTGTTGGAATTAAAATGCTTATCACGTATAAGAGCCCTGTCAGGCCTGTGTCACTCCATAATAAGCTTTATCGCTTCGGCTTTAGATTCAATGCGGCAGAGGTGCGAGCAATTCAAATCCCGAAAAACTCAGGCGTCTCCTCGGCGCATCGCTGATAGTTTTTTTTTGTCGAATGAGAAGAAATTATATAAAGCACCATCTGTTGTTTTAATATCGACAGTTTTTTTGCCAGCGATTTGGAGTAAAGCTTACCTGAGTAAGCTGTTATTTCTTCTATGCCCGTCCTCGTCTCCTGGGTGGCGTTAATAATGGTATATGTGCATACCGCCGAATAATGCGAGGTGCAATTTATGGTCGCCAGTAATGAAGTTCATTTATAAATAGGAGTTTGGAGGTACAGTTGAGTTCATAAGTGGAGTCAAAGTTTAACAAGACAGTACCGGTTGTAGAACCTTCTTATTATGTTATTATAAGAATTTTCTTAATCAAAACCTCAAGTGCGAGTTGGACCTCGGATAAACATAATCCGCACCACAGGAGTTTTAACTAAAGCATCATGATCATCATAGAATGCCACGACGAACAGTCTTCAGTTGGCTCCATTCACTGACATCCTGCGACCGCTACAATGTTATTGGTCGATCGAGTGAAGAGCCGTCCTCACTGTGACGTCCAGTTCGTAGTTGGCACTTGAGAACCATTATTCTTCAGCGGTTGTCGGTTCTGCATGCTATGCATATGACCTGCCCATTACCACCTCATCTCGCTCATTCTGAAGTCGAGATAAATAGATGCTACTTAGTCCGTACTAATGCTTAGAACTGTCCTTGTCACTGTCGCACAAATGTTAAAACACGCGTGCTAGAGAGTGACAGGGACAATGCTAAGCATAATTACGTGCTAAGGAACGTCTGATCTTATCTCAACCTGAGAGTTAGGTATATGACCTTAGTTATTCTTCTAAACATTAATTTACACGAATTGCTCTGCTGATTTGTGATGACCGAGGTTTTTGTACGATGTGAATGTGACGTACAGGATTTATACTGAATGTGGTCTAGAAAAAGATGACCGCATTGTTAATCATAGTGTGAGACAGGAAGAATATAGAGTATTATAGAGAACCTTCTAATGTCTATAGGTACAGGGTGGTTATTCGCTATGACCTAAGAGATTCCTTGTCAATAACGTGTGACGTCACCCATACGATTCAGCGATGATTCCACGCAGATATCGTAACGAGCCCGCGTTATGTTACGTTTGGTCATAGCAAATAAGGGCCCAGATCTGATATAGACAATCATATCTTAGATACACCTAACGCCGAATGACTCAAATATAGATTTTTCCTGAGGTCTAACTAAACTCCTGCATGACTACAAATTTACTACAAGGCAATAAATAAGACAGTAAAATATGCAAAGGTTGAACCATAAATTTTTGTTTTACGTCCGTTTCAGCCGTTTCAGGTCCAATGCGATTTATTTCAGAGATATACAGAAACAATTTAACTTATTAGATGCACCCGGTAAACGTGGGCAGACAATTTTATTATCACTGCTTTCAATTCTGAATAGATAAAACGTTGCGGGCTTCCTACCCGAGAGCCTGCAGTCGGACTCTTGGCAAGCCTCCAGCAACACAACACTGGGCACGGACTCTCACAAATCGACGTCCGATTCTACCACCAACCCAAAATTAACCTTAAACACACTCTGTAAGACCCAAATTTATTCACATTTACGCGTGTAACAGAAAACATTTTGAATTCAAATGTGTCGCTGATGCCGTTCTGTTCCAATATTCTATATCAATAAAGTAGAATGGCTGAAATAAGCCCGATTTTGGAGTGTATGGACGTACGATGACTCGGCAGGTGTGTTTTGAATACTCTTTTACATTTATTTACTCAGTGATCGCTTTCGTAATACCACTTTAGATTCAATGAGTCCTATTAGACTAAATACGGGTTGAAGGTTCATTTTATGGGGCATGAAAACCTCTGGGAGGCTGAGATAATAACAATTTTCCAGAGAAATTGCCAGCACAGGGTCTGCGTAATTGCTGCGCTTGATCATAAAGGCTAAACAGTTCATTTTATCGTCGTAACTATCTGACCTATAAAAGGACAATTTAAGGGAGCTCTTTCAGCAAGTTCAAAACAAGTAAACTTTGTTTAAAAATCCCAAATAACATTTACCTTTCAAACTAAAAGAAATTCCCCAGTTATCAACCCCAATAAAAAGGTTCGACACACAAAATCTCGGTATCCGGTGAAAAAGGTTTTCCGTAAGACTTCCGTCGCTCTAATTACGTCTCGGCACAAAGAGTTACTTCACAAAGAGGTGTCTGGTTACGCTGGCCCACGGAATTGCTGAAAGTAACCGCTTCCAACTGCACTGGCTTTTAAGTGTTTAAACTCAGTACTAGCTGCAAAGCTGTAACCAACTAATAAAAATTTGTTAGAAACGACCAAATGACCTACATTTATAGGAGCTTGACCTGCAATCTTCAACTGAAAAAATACCAATGTAATAAGCGCACCTCAGATCGGAAATAAACTTTGTTATAACTGAGTTACAACAACCAGGAAAGAATCATAGAAAAGTTTACGCGAAATCGACTTCGCGGAAAAGGAAAATCTTATAACAATATTTTCAAAACTTAATAAAAACAAAATACGACATCAGAAACACGAAGTCTCAGCAATAATCGTACATAGAAATAATTCTGTCCAAAACAAGAACAAGGAATAAAACGAAGACACCAATGAACTAGCAGGTTGATGCAATATTGGCAAAAAACTGCAAGCGAATCTGAATCTTATGTCCAATCTAATAAAGTTTAGGTAGCTCTTCAATCCAGATGACGTGGTGATAGCTCGAGGTGAGTCGAGGTGATCCAAAAAGGTTTAAGCGAAACACGTTGTTAAAGAAAATTGGGCGTTACTAGTCGTTGTCAAGGTGGATTTTCTATTGTCAATTTGTAAGATGCTTACAGAGATGACCCAAAGGCCATAACCCTCACCCTTGGCATTTCGCCAGGGTACTTATACGGAGACGGACGTGTCTGCCTCCAGCCGTCTAGTTTTACGGCTTTTAGATAAATTACGTTCGTGAAAAAACGGAATCAGGAAATATTTCCAATATTTTCTTTCATGATAAAGCACTGAAATAAATCTCCGTTTTTCGGCTGGGTGAAACTCGTTATAGTTTCGAAAGTGATGGCTATATTTCTTTAAGGGGAGATGTGAATACACTGTGGAGATATAATTGTATCAAACACATGCATGCACCAAGTCTGAATGAAATAACCGCAGCTACGTTTCAGCTCGAGTCAATCTAGAGTCTGATTGTAGTAAAGTTGTTGAAAATGTTATTTTTCGAGAACTATCTCTGACAGGTGCTACACTAGATACGTAGTTTGCTCAAATAACATTGTAAATAAGTGAGCTCCTGGACTATGAATTCAAATAAACTCAGCTAGGGTGACCAAACATCTAGATTGATACACGGATATTCTTTGCGAATTTTGTCCCAAACTTCGAAATAGTCCGGAATGTCTAATAATTTACAAAAAGATAATTTGTTTGAAGACAAAATTTATAGCTATTAAGTTGTTAGGTACAATAGTTAAGCCAAGTGCGAGTCTGACTCACACACTATAAACGTTCATGTTTCGTACTATATAATCATTGAGATCCCAAAACTATTTTGATTACTTTAACGGTTTGGATTATTTGTTGTATATCACTATACCCTTACCTTATCAATATTCCCTTCAAACACACACAGCAATGTGAGCACAACTTCTTGGCGAAGATATAACTATGGTGGTAGTACTTCCCCGGACGAACTGTTACACAAGTAGTTCTACTGCTTTCAAAGATAATGGTAATGAATGTCAATATTTTTTTTGCAATTCTCGAAATTGAATCATTTCCAGTAACCTCACAATAATAATTCTGAAATTTGAAATGCTAGAAGACTTTGTTACACAAATAAAGTAAAAAGTCTAAAATTGAGTAATTTCGACTTTTTATCTCTTAAGTTTGTAATAGAAAGTGGAATTATTCATGGATCGGAACCCTCAGGGCGTGAGTCCCACTCGCACTTGTCCATTTTTTTTTGTTATTTTTTGTATTTGCCGAGATTCATACCACACATAATCGGAAAATTTCAACTCGCTATTTCGTACGGCTGCTGAGATGTAACCCTGTGGCTGACCTCCAGACAAACGAACAGCGTAAGCTTAGTATAAGTAGTAGAAGTAGGCCGCCCGTTGGCACTCTTTGAGTACGGTACATCAGAAACCTGCAGATATTTTTTAGAAAATTAAAGCTAAAGACCAAAGTCAGGACTTTTTACGTACTTACATATTTGTGGCGAACCTATCCACGTCTGGATGGTTACTGGTTTTAGTGCATTTGTGCAAAATTTGACAGTCTGCAAAATGAAATGTCATCGTGGAATGTTTGCTTTGGTTTCAGCTAAGCTTCCAAGAGGAAACCTGTCGGAAATGTAGTGTTGCTTAACGGCATCTTCAGAAAACCTATTTTGCTTATGAGCCAGAAAAATACTAGTTATTTTGTAAGTATGACTAAGGGGTAAAAGTGCATCATCACCATCATCCGCTAGATGTCCACTGCTAGTCATAGGCCTCCCCCATAGAATGCCAGGACGAAAAAGAAAACACAAGTATTTGTACTTAATCATCACTTGACTGACAGATATTGAGTCGAGTTGATTGATTGAGTCACAAGTAGGTATTACTCATAGATTAATTAATTCAATTATAACCTTTACATCAGAAGTCTACAGCTTAGACATTTCTTTACAGCACTAGACATTGCTACTGCTTCCTGCCCAAATAGACACAGACACACGCCTTTTCCCCGAAGGAAGGCTGAGCCTTAATAGGGCCTCATTTCACATTAGGGAAGGAATATAGACGTGATCAGTGGTGAGCTCATCGTCGCCATTGCTTTCCTTAGACCAATCGCTTACCCTAGTATTACTGCAAAAATGCTGCTAACTTAACGCTTTTTCTAGTAAGACGACCAACCTGGCTAACGCTTTTTCCAATAATAAAACACTCCTAAACAAGCCAGCGTCCAGGACAATCTTATATCAATGAACCATAGCTACATAGAATATGAATTAAGTCAAATTTCGGTTCTATCACATCCACCCCATGGAACATTAAGACGACCAAATTCACATAAAATTGGTAACAGGCCCAAACTCTATCAACTCGATACGGCTCACTAAACATTAAACTGTATAACTAGTTTAAGCAGTTAACCCTCTAATTACTGGCTCAAGTGATTACCGGGACACGGTGAAAAGCAATAAAATTGATGGAAAAACTAAGTCCGTATTCTGAATTGCGTAGTTAAAACATAATCGGTAGATGCTAACTAAAGTTTTTGATCGGATAGCTGTTTTGTGGAGCTAAGTTTTTATACCATTGTACAGTAGGATTGTCCGGTTGACCGGAGTAAATAAAACACGTCTTCACACCCTCGCGTCTGGAGACCGAATGATCTCGAACATTCAGTGTTAACCAATTCAAATAAGAGACTTTATTCACCCATATAGTAACCGATATTTGCTGAGCACCACAGGTACCTACCTCCTTTATTGAGGGAGTGGATAGATAGATAGAAAATGCTTTATTTTACACGGCAAAAAACAAGCACATAGGCGAACTTAATGTTAATTAGCATTTTCTTCCAGCTAACCTTTCTGTAATGAAGAGTGGGTGGTAGTGCTATAGGGTAATAAAACATATCGAGCAAATAAAGTAAACATAATTAATTACTAACCTACTTAATATAACTAGATGGACACATCATAATATATATATTATTATAACCTACCAAATACATATACCTACATACATAAAAATAAAACAAATAAATATATAAAGCGTTCAATTTTGTTCAACATTTTGCAACGACAAAAAGTATTGGTACAGTTTGGACTAATATAATTGGAGTTAATATGATGATATAACTAAATGTTCTGAAAATAAAAAAATACTGAAACGACCACAACTGGACGACGACGTGACGCAGTGTAGGACTTGCAAGATGTTGGTGGATGGAGCATCTCAAGACCGTTCGTCGTGGCATTCAAAAGGGGAGGCCTATGTCCAGTAGTGGACTTCTACAGGCTGATGATTATGAGTCATGATCCCACACTAGGTTTCCCTGTGTCGTGGATATTAGGAGCTACGCCTACCATGGTAATTTAAAAATACCATTCTTTAGTTTCATAAATTAAAGCTTTTTATAACAGTGACGAACAACAATTAAAAGAAAAAAGTCCGAACAGTGAAATACGCCGTTTATTGTCCAACACAATAGGGCAGCAGAACAATATGCCCCATTATTTGAACGAAAGAAAATAAGGTATTTCATTAATGAAGTTTAAGTTTAATTGCGTTTCAAAATGATATTTTCCGACAGCGGTCGCGCGGTCAACGCAGAAATAGCCTTGTGTACTGATAGCAACAAAAAGAAAAACAAAAAGTGGTCTACCTAAGTTTCCAAGTTGATGATGATTAAATTAGTAAGTATTCGGAACCGTGAGCTGATTAAAATGACCCAATCTCCTATCATCTATCGAGGATCCATCTGTTGTCTACCTTCTGTCTCCATCAATAGATCAGCTCACTGTCACCATTATTATTGTACTGACATCGTAACTGCACATGTATGCAAAACTTCAACTCAATCGGTTAACAGGAAGTCAAATTTCTGGGTTAGGGTTTTTCGACATCGGGTAATTTCATCATCCGAAAAATATTAGATAAATTCATCATCAGTCAAATTAATTTAATTGATCCGGCTGATGTTGATGGAATTAGTATTTGAAACCGTGAATCGATTAAATATGTGTTTGGGCTCATTTTAAACAGCATATTGGAACTCCTCACTCAATTATCCACTTTCCGTCTCTATCATCAGATCAGCTCGCTGTTACCGCAGGTGATATTTTATTGTAATTGGAACTACACAAACGTAAATGGAAGTAGGTAAAACTTCGATTACAAGATTCGATTGTTTGTTATACAAGTATTATATTTACAAATCAAAGCTTTTAGTAACAAACGCCAAGTTTATAACCAAAACATACATAGTTTTTCTGAAAATGCATTTGATCAACAACATTCTCATTCATTGTATATGGATTATAACGAAACTAACCAAGAAGCACTCATTTTAAAACAGTTTCATCATAAAATAAAACAAAGCACGCGTGATGCCAAGAATTGCAAGATTGTAGAATAAATACTAAAAATAATAAAATTTCATGTAAGTCCAACATGTTTTCGAAATAAAAGTCCATCTATTATGTAATTTAGAGAAAGCATCTGCAGACAATCGTACAGCGCTGTAGAATTTTAAATTTAACGATATATTTGGTGGAACAAGTGTATTCTCGCGTTCGTCGTAACAAATTGTGATCGTTTTGTTTTGCTGTCGGTACAACGAGCCCTCTTATTAACGGGCCTAGGGCGTAATTAAGTCGGGGATGTAATTGTGACATCTGACTGCTGTGTGTTACGCAACAGGTTCGATTCTTGTAACAATCACGAAAATTAGATCATCATCGCTGAATAACTCGCTATTAACAAGTATTTTCCACGACTTATCAAAGTAGCCTTTTTATATATTTTCTGGTTGACTAGTCAAAAGTATTCTATAGAATATTGTTGCCGGAAAACCATTTTCCACACAAAGTATCACCGATAAGGTGTCAATTTTCGCAAACGATTTTTTGCGGCATGATAAATTCAATAAAATGATAATAATATACGAACTCGGAGACGCCATTATTCGCAGATGCCGCCCTCCAAAATTAATGCAAACGACACCCACAAAAAATGAAATAAATTACGTTCTGACCTATATCTAAAAGAAAGATAAGATAAAAGAGCTCCTCAAGAGTCGTTGTTTCTGACATGTAATAAGTAAGCAGCTCTATAGACTTCTATCTACTTGTAGTCTATTCACGGATTCGAGCCTGTATTTGCAGCGTAAACAAATTTATATTCGGTGCACATCTCAGCTGACAAAGCCATTCTCAACCCACAACCACTATACACAAGTGGTCAATAGACGCACATTCAATGTAACTTACCCCTCTACAATACAAATGACTCCGTTTAAGAGAATCGTTTGATCCCTCAAAAACGTACAAATATTTGCGAATTCAACACACCAATGGCTCTTCAAACTGAGCTATGACGTCAGAATAGCCCTGCACTATTTTCCCTTGAGGGGTTAAGTCGATAATAGCGAGTCCTTTGGTCAGGACAGGAATCTTGAAAAAAGCATCTATATTCCGGTCAGCTCGCTTGGTTTGGCTTTTTGTTTTTTTTTTTGGGCCGATGAGTGTACGGACGAAGATTGATGTTGGCACGAGCCGACTCTATTCCGCCGCATTGTTTTTGTATCGGTAAACAAGGAAAACGGGACGTGATTTTGTTGTTTAATGATGCAATGTAAAAGAAAACTAATGAAATAAAGTCAATAACGATCAACAAACCGGTCCGCAAAGTGTCGTCCGTCTGGAAAGTTTCAAGAAAAAAGCAGTTGTTAACTCCTGACTTTCAGTACCTCGCAGCTTTAAAAACACTGAGTAACTACGACTGCTTTTTATCCGATCCCAATTAGTTAGGGCCGTTACAGCACTGGGCACATTGGACCGAGGCAAAAAGGTGCTATTTCGGTCTTTTTAAATTTTTAATAGCTACGGAAAGTGTTAAAAAGTTTTAGTCAAAAAAGTTTTCGATTCGTGAATCAAAAGTGAAATTGCTAATCTGCGTTGTGAATTATAGATTTGTAGTATTTAGTTACATTCATTATAATATAGTAATTTATGGTGTTCATTGGATCACTTGAGTTTTTGATAAAATTTAAATAAGTAACAGTGTTTCTAGAAAGATGAAATTAGAGCTTAAATAAAGTATTGAAAATAATAAAAATTAGTTAATTCAAGGAAACAAAATAGAATTGAATGGACATTGGATAATCTCTATATATATAAAAGAAAGTCGTGTTAGTTACACTATTTATAACTCAAGAACGGCTGAACCGATTCGGTTGAAAATTGTTGGGGAGGTAGCTTAGAACCAGGAGAAGGACATAGGATAAAAAATTAATTAAAAATCGTAAATTATAAAATTCATATTCCCGAACATTGAGACAAAGTGAAAGAAGATTATAATAATATATTTTTTGATGCTGAGAATACCAGGCGCTCATGGCAGGGTAGAAAGTGGATGCATACGCGAAAAAGAAAGACAAATACAGTATATGTACCGGGACCACCGGGACAATCGGGAACACCGGGGACACCGAGAGCATGCGAAAAAAGATTATAATAATATATGTACTAGGATCTCATAAAAGAAAGAAAGAAAAAAGAATGCATGGACAGATGGTTTTGATGCTCATAATACCAGGCGATCATGGCAGGGTAGAAAGTGGATTCGTACGCCAAAAAGTTGTCCTTATTGTTTAAAAAATATGTCAATTAGGCCAGACACCGGGATCACGCGAACGAAGTCGCGCGCGGGCAGCTAGTAAAAAATAAACAAAACTTAACGGTCGTATCGCTTAGAAGCGATTTCTTCCAGAAAACTTTAAAAATAATCCTACTCCTACTAATATTATAAACGCGAAAGTTTGTGAGTATGGATGGATGTTTGTTACTCTTTCACGTAAAAACTACTGAATGGATTTGAGTGAAATTTGGAACGGAGATACTTTACGCCCTGGATTAACACATAGGCTACTTTTCATCATCATCATCATCATCATCAATTTTCATCATTATTCACGCGGGTGAAACCGCGGGGAGCAACTAGTTATTTATAAAAAAAAAGCCATAACTGCTGGCTGCTGGTTTATTGAAGAGTGTGTTATTCCTAAAAGAAAGAGTTAGCCGAGTTGGTCGTGAGTAAGCAACGGCGCCGATGAGCTCACCACTGGTCACGTTTATATTCTTACTATTGTACGACCCACCGTAAAAAGAGGCCATTTGGGGCTCTGCCTACACATGGGGGAAAAAGCGTGTGTCTATCTATGAATGAATGTATGTTTCTAGGCAATAAAACCATTTTCAACCACCCCTATTTTTATTTCTTTGATCTTCCAATTTTTATGTTAAGTCCGGCTTCTTCGATGCAAAATATGGCTTGAGAGATCCGATTACACGCAATTATAACTTAATTACAGTGAAACGTCGACAAAACGATCCCCCATGTTCATCTCGTATTCCGGAGAGCAAAAAACCATTCTCGATTTAGAATGAAGATTCCTTTTCAAGAAAATGGTAACCTTGTATCACTCCGAATCGTCTCTAAAGTAATATGAGCTTTATCGCTCTGACTTTAGATTCAGTGTGGCTGCCACTGGCTTATGCATACGAGCAATTTGAATTCCGAATAATCGGTGAGCCGCACATCTCCGAATGGGCCTTCAAGTGGTGGCATCTTGCTTTCAGCCGCTAGATTTTGGGTACAAAGCTGAATTGGCGTCTGC
The DNA here is from genome assembly GCA_951392215.1 of Epirrita christyi. Classification (NCBI taxonomy): domain Eukaryota; kingdom Metazoa; phylum Arthropoda; class Insecta; order Lepidoptera; family Geometridae; genus Epirrita; species Epirrita christyi. The sequence continues at coordinate 5,980,991 of OX595851.1, forward strand.
ACGTGTGTGAGATGTAATTTTGCCAAATCAAATTGAGCTGTCATACGATAACTTTAGGTTTAAAAATCGATCATGTGAGTGCCACAGACTCATACTGGGCTTAGTAACGTCCTCGGAGTGAATCTTCAGTACGTTAGTACTATTTCTTCTGTGAAAATGGTTGGGAAGTTATCACAAAGGGTGCGGGTAATACCTACGATTACGTTGATTGCAGAGCGCGAGTTGGTTTAATGAACAGTCTGGCTGATTGCATACGACAATACTTTTTATATGGAGAAATTGGTATTTTTGCCCGACTAGGTATAACAAAGCTATGTCTCGCTTCAATGAGGTAGGTACTGAATTTAGCGATTATTTATGTGCTAGCATTTGATCGCGACTCAGCCCGCGAGGAATCTCTATTATAAATTGTAGCCTATTTATTATGTTATTCTGATGTATAAGCTATAATACCGTACAGTTTCATCAAAATCCATTTAGTAGTTTTTGCGTGAAAGAGTAACAAAGATCCATCCATCCATCCTCACACACTTTTAAATTTATGATACGAGAAGATAGGATTATGTTGACAGTCCTATCCATACCTCTACCATAATTTTTCCGTGATTCCTACTAAGAAAACACCAGTCAAGTGTGAGTCGGACTCGCGTGGAGTGGTTTCTCTACAAGTAAGCTAATACCATAGAACCGCTTAAATTTTGAAACACAATTTATACGCATTTTATTTTTATCGATAATTTCTGTTTGAAATGGAAATTGAAAGAGTTAGTTTTCGTTACAATACTGGAAACTGTTGGCCCGGACTGTTTTAAGCTGATCCATTATAACCGCCCAAAAACATAATTAAATTAATAATTAATAAATAGTTATTTGATTGGGTGGTTCCAGTCGCTAAAAAACAGATATTTTCTTAACAAATGTTAATTGAAATTAAAACTAGTTTGAACTGTCAGCTAATAATGTTATTTCTTAAGTTTTTTATGGTACGTTCTCAAGCCCCATTCCAAAGTTTTCAATTGCATCGAAAGGTACTCTAAACTTGCTTTTCTGTTTGTAATAAACCCATCTATGAAGCAGGTACTTACTCGTAAAAATTTGATAGGCTTTGCACTGAAAAACGAAACGATGAATATTGAGTGCCATAAAAATATTAAAGTTAAAACGTAAATGTTAGCATCACCTTTTTATTGAGCATTGGAGAGGTTAAATGTATTTTTAATACCGTACAGTAAGCATAGTAAGCTCAGGTAAACGTCAGCTTATCATGGAAACACGAACCTTAATAACTAAAATACAAGGCATAAATTGAAATAGGCATATTTTTTTTAATATTTTGAGTGTAGTGCAAAATATTCTTATTTCAATTTATGCCTTGTTTTTTACACATCCTCACTCAAAAGAAGCACCATTATGAAATTTGTAAACCCTTTTTTTCTACAAGGAAGTTCAAAATTATTAATTTAACGTCTACTTGTTTTTGAAAGAACTGTTCAATGTTACCCTAGACTCTAAGTCTAGAGTATCATTGAGCAGGTCTTTCATAATCACCACGCTTGGCAAGCGGATTGGTGATCGTAATATTAGTGTTGAATACTCAGGTGGATGCTGCTGCCCATCCCCTGGTGTAATCTCTTAGTTAGCATTTACGAAATCTACGGGAGGAGATGCAGTGGTCTATTCTTAGGCCGGACACACCACAACATTATACTATATAATATTATAGGTATAGATCACACAAAAAAACTGCCCATAAACGCAAGTATCAAATTCACAATCCAATACCGGTTGGCAGCAAGTTACACACAACAAATCATTATTTTTCCGTAACTAAAGGAACTGTACCAAATATCGGTATAACGAGTGATATTTACCTGTTTCTTTGTGTTTATTAACGGAATTGGAGCCGTGTCCTCAAAGGCCGGGCCGACTGGACAAAGGAGGATTATGTTTTCGGGTTTATTTTATTGTGTTTGTTTTGGACTTAATTCACGTCCGGGACACTGCCTTGATTGATTACGTTATGTGAGATTTTCTCGGTTTCATAAATTCACCTAATTATGTTACCATTATTTTGAATAACTAGGTACTGTTAAATTATACTGCAGCTAAATATTATGTATATATTTAGTTCACTCATTACAAATTAGTACTCTATTGAGAGGAAGTAGGCTCACACAAAATTGCGTTTCACTGTAACAATGATTTGTGTAGAAACATAAGTCCTTATTACTTTAGGGAGTCATCTAATATTTCCGTTCCCCAGTCCCCAACTTTACTCCGCCAATGTCAACTTTGTTTATGAAGTTCGTAGCTAACTGTCCTATTTGTAACCTCAGATTCATAACCCCTCGATTTAAGCGAGGTTCAGCATCAGGAATCGATGGTACGTGCCGTGGAATAGATAAAATGAGCGGAGGTGGTACAAAACGTTTTTATGGCGAAAAGATCACGAGGTAGTCCCACCGCAGACAAAGTCGCGTTCTTGCCGACCCTAATGACGTAGTCACTGACACTAATGTGGTGGCGATGTTATCCAATCACGACAGAGCAAACACTATCCCAACATGACCTCGCCGGCGGGGTCAACCGGTACAAGCATATTCCAGTGCGTTTTCTCCTATTCCTTCCAATCAGGCAACGGCCTAAGCCGAGATCCGTACCTTAGTGATGCCCTTGCGCTCGTTGCTTAACTTTTAACCGGTTGAGCGCCTTTTGCGCTCGCCAAAAGCTCGATAAAGCATCATCGGCTATCTGATATCCCCCCCATGTATTACTTTCTAACTCTACATTTAACCAGTTTGTAGATTTGCGATTTTTTTATTAGTTATGTTTTCTTCTTGTTTTAAATATCAAAGGTTCAGTAAAATGAAGAATTTAAGAGTTTTCATCGTCAAATAACTAAGAAGTTGTGATAGAAAAATTAAGAGAAAATGGCCGCCATTATGACGGCCGCGTTAAGAAACCTTTACAATGCCTTCTCCACATTTTTTTTCAATTCCAAGGCTAAGCCACATCGGCGTAAAATCAAAGTGACACTGCCTTCGTTCTTATAGCGCGTACTTATATTATATTCTATCTATTTTTAGCCGTTGGATATCGAAAACATTGGTAAAGATACCAATCATTTCGTCGATTTGTATTCGTAGAGAGTATAATTTCGATCAGGCTTCGGTTTTTTGTGCAGAAGTCACGATTCCTCAATGTTCTGTTTATTTTTAGTTGTGTGTAGAAAGTTTTATTAATTCGGCTACATTGGAAATATCATTATACATACTTACATAAACACACTCCTTTCCCCGAAGAGGTAGGCAGAGCCTCAAAGTGCCTCTTTTCACCATGATGGGTTGCACTATCGCTGGAATATAGACGTGACAAGAATTGCGGGTTCGATTCCCGCTGCAGGACAAAATGTTTGTATAATCTGCAAATATTTGTTCCGGGTCTGGGTGTTATGGTACCGTGGTTCTCGTAGTTCCTGATACCCACGACACAGGAAATCTTAGCGTGGGATAATTACTACGTATTGTGTGTGATGTTATGTTATGTTATGTTTTAGTGAAAAAAGTAGTAAACTTAAGATTTCAATGCTATTTTCTAGTGCTTACTAAGCAAAAAAAGAGCATCATTTTACAAGTAAGTAGTCGCTAAAAATATACCAAGCTCAAGCACCTCTTAAAACTTTCAGTATGAAAAGGTATTTCTGGCCATCTTTATTACGAATTCTGAACTGCAATCTCAAAACAGAAGGCAGAAGGAAGCAATCAAACCTTTATTGCGTTCATTAAGTTCCTCAACTTCGGCAAACAATGGATAAGGGCAGCGTCACACTAAACCAACGATTGTTTTCGGTCAGATTACAACTGTCAGGTTTTCATTTTAAACCCTCTTACAAGGAGGAGGAAATTACAGGCACATGAGACTTTTCACTTTATGTATCAGGGTCGGAAGCGCGCGTTATGCCTCTGGTGTTACAAGCGTCCATAGGCTACGGTAACTACTTTCCATCTGATGGGCTCTTTTACGCTTGTTTTTGCCTTGTAGTATAAGTGAAAAAAAAACCCTTAATCTGCTTATATGACATCCATGGGAGGAGGTGGAGAGCTCTATTTTAAGGCCAGACACTCCACGGTCCCCACAACTGAACGATATTAGTTACTATTATTTTTATCTGTGGTTCTACACGTTGTATCGGCACCATTTGCCGAGGAACGCCTGTCGTTACCGTTGGTATCGGAAATCGTTAGCCTCGTCTCGCCTCGCTATGATTGGTGGTTCACCGGCATTAGCGCGAGATAAAACTCGGTTGGGTTAGTGTACATTGCCTTTAATTACCTGTGGAATTCTGCTGAATTCTTATTTAAGGTTAAAAATATGCAGGGGAATAAAGGTTCTCGAGTTGCGACCACCAGAAGATGCTGTGTAGGCAGGCCCTGCTCTTGATAGAACATGAACATTATAAAAGTAGCAGGAAGTCGGTGGATGGAAACGGCTACATCCACCGACTTTGCTACTTGGCAAGCAAATAAGCATACAGCCCACCTGATGGAAAGTAGTTACCGTAGCCTATGAACGCCTGCAACACCAGAGGCATCACACACGTGCTGCCTATCCTAAGACATAAAGATGAAAAGTCTCATGTGCTTTCAAACTAAAACACAGAAATGCGAGCACTACTGCTTGGTAGCTGAAATAGGTACGGTGGTAGTACTTCCCCGGACAAACTATTTCACAAGAAGTTCTACTACTAACAAACATTACATTCACGACACTTTGCAAACGCTTTCTTCCAGTCATAATACATTACTAAATATGCCAGCAAACAACACTTTTTCGAACCAGTGTGGTGAAAGGATGAAATGTACCTAGTGGTGCATTAAACCACCTAATTGATTGAGGTGCATATTCTTATGGGTCTTCGCTCAGTATCTCAATTAATTTCTCTTTCTCTTCTCAGCTGTCATAGAAATAGTCCAATTAAACTTTCTCAAGGACTCGATAAAACACCAAATGTAACCTAACCCTTACTTTAGCAGTTTATGGCTGAAAGACAATGTGCTCTTACTTTATTCAAGCAGGGTCGGACTCAGGCGCTGAATCCACTGGGAGGGACTGAGCCTTTTTTGTTCCACAAATCGTAGTGCGACGAGACTCTCCCACTATAAACTATGTTAATTGCGATGTCTTCTTGTTCTTACCTGTAATAAAACACATAATAATAGGTTACTTATTTTAAAGAAGAGCTACTTGATATTAATAGTTGCTACGGCACGTCTACATATTATGTTATACCTTAGACACCTTGGTGTATTTCATCATCATCAGCCCGTAGAAATCCACTGCTGGACATATGCCACGCCTTAAAATGCCACAACGAATGGTCTTGAGCCGCCTCAATCCACTGACTTCCTGCGACGTATATTGTGTATTTATTATTAGTGTATTTGTTAAAATGAAATTAAAATCGTTGTAATACAAACAATGATATAAATAATCATCATTACCAGTCATGAGACGTTCAAGATATTTAGATATTTAAATATTTATTTATTTCACCATTCCGTTACATTGCATAACATTGGTATGTCAAGTTGGTACATAATAATTACTTATAATTCTAATAGCCTAACACAAAACAATACAAAACATAATCCACACTAATGGACAGCATAACAATGGCTTCGTCCAATGTTGGACGAAGCCTTCACCATAGAATGCAGTGGAGGAATTTGAAATAATCACCATGCTTGACAGGTGGATTGGTGCTGAGTACTCAGTTGGATGCTGATGCACATCCCTTAGTCGACTTATACGATATGTACGAGAGGAGACAGAGTGGTCTATTCTCAGGATGGATATACTCGGTCACACTACGATACATGATCTAACGTAAAATGTGAAAATATCAATTTAGACCAACTGCCCATTTATTGCCCCAGGGCCTCTCCTGAATACGGTACTGTTTAAGCGGTTAAGCCTTTATTGCAGATATTAAGTGAGCTTTAAGCGATACTAAAACAAACTAAATTTAATTCTAAATGCGCGGTTTAAATATTTTCTTGTTGGAGATAACGCACCTAGTTACATTTTATGAACATTTTAGTACCAAGGTAATTAAATTGTTATTGTAACAACAACTGTTCTACTTGTATCAAGAGATTAAACATTATTTAATAAAAAAACCTTTATAGAACCAAGAACCATTTGAAGAAAGACTTTGTCTTTATTTCTTTAGAAAAGTTAAGAACGTAGGGTTACATCGTTATTCTATGAAGCGAAATCAGTAAGTAGGTTCTAATACCAAGAACCAAGTTATTCAATACACATTTTTACCTTGGGTTACTTTTTTTTAACACCCATCACATACATAGTCCAGGTATCCACTACGATTCCCTGTATCAACTACGAGTACCATGGTACCACAACACCAAATATTTGTAGATTATGCGAATATGACGACCTTCACAGCGGGCGAGCAGCTGGTTGTGATACGATTGGTGCGGGTTCGATTTCCAATGTGGAACAAATGTTTGCATGGTGTTGGACCATGGTATACTCGTAAATCCTGAAACACACGACACAGAGAATCCTTGTGGGATTAGTACAATGTATGTGACTGTTGGGTGTTATGTTATGTATGTATCCCGCTGTGGGAACCGAACCCACACTTTTTGCGTGTCAACCGACTACTCGCCCGCCACGCCACAGAGGTCGTTTTGTCTGTTTCACCAGCTAATTTAGCGGGAAGAAAATCATAAAACTGAGTTGCAAATAACCACGGATCAAAAATAAATTAATATTAAAATAGGTATGTTACACAAAATAATACGTTGCTGTTAGCTTTTAGCGTGCGGATAAACATTTTCAACCTTTTATTTCATTATTTATTTGTTCATTTTGTGAATGAATCAAAATGGAATCATGTATTATTCTACTAAAATACATAGGTATCAGATACATATAAACAGGCATAGGTTTACGACCCTAATCGACACGGAGGATAACTTCAGATCTAGAATAGAATAGAATAGAAAATACTTTATTGTACCCTATCTTACTTTATCGATGTTAAAAAATAAATAAAACTTAACATGATAATTAAAAGTACAATGGGCGGTCTTATCGCTTCCAGACAACCATTGAATGGACAGAGATCTGTAATATTAGATGAAAATTTTGACAAGATTATACTATAAAGAAGTAAAATCTAATACTTAATACCTTTACAGAAAAACTATCGAAATAAATAAATAAAAAGTATCTTCTACATAATACAATACTATATACATACAAACCTACGTACCATAGTAATAAAATTAAAATAATACCTAAATATATACCAACGAACTAAATAGAAGTGAAGGGAAATATTACCATGACTAAGCGATAGGCGATACTATATGACATTTGAAGTGTAAAAGAATTTAACTCGTGATTTACATATGGCTGGGGATGGGGATTTCCTTATCGAGACAGATAACGTATTCCACAGACGTGCTGCTTGAATGGTGAAGGAATTATTGTAGAAGTTTGTTCTGTGTACAGGGATTCTGAGCAAGAGAATTTTTAATAAATAGTAATAAATAAATAAATGCTGAACATTTCACAGAACATTATCTAGCCCCAAGCTAAGCAGAGCTTCTGTTATGAGTACTAGATAACTACAACAACATAGATAGATATTTTTTAATATACATAGAAAAATTACACAGAACACCCTGAACAAATATCTGCAGATTGTACAAATATTTGTTCCGAGGCGGGAATCGAACCCGCAACCTCCTGCATCGCAGGCAAATATATGCCCGCCGCGCCAGAGGTCGTCACCTGGTCAATGGTCAATGGTCAATGGTCGTAGGGGCCGGGGTTTGGAATTATGAAGGAACTTAAACGTTCTTTCAAATGGGAGAGAGAGTTTTGACTCTCCCTCCCATTAGACTCTCTGGGTTGAGTCTTAAGTAGAAAGTAGTATAGAAGGGAAATAATGTGAGTATTCCAGCGAAGAATTAGGGAAAGTCTAGCTAGGAGTAGTGATGTCTGCAGAATAGACCCCTCCGTCGCCTCCCATGGATGACGTAGATGCCTACGGGATCATGGGCAGCAGTCAACTGAGTCACTCAACAAAAATACTGCGATCTAACAATCCGCCTACCAAGAGTGGTGATTATGGAAAATTGCATTTTATGGCCTAGTCCAACAGTGGACGCTTAAAGGCTGCTAATGATGATGATGATGTGAAAACAAAAGGTTTTTTTTATGTTCATATCAACTAAAACCCGCATTACCTATATGTTTACCCAGGTAACAGCCCAACTCTACGTAATCTACAAAAATGTAATCCAAACAAACGGACATACGGGCCATTATTTGCGGACGACACCCGTATGCCGGATGTTGCTAATGGTCGAAAATGTGGAAAATTGGAACACTCATTACGTACCGCAGTCGTATCGAGTACGTCGACACGACCAATGTATTTAAATGCTAAAATGTTGGAACAATAATGAACCTCATTATACATTGTGTTTTTGATGTATACTCTCGCCTAGCGATAGAGACCGGCCGTACTAGATGGTTAAGTAAGGATTGGTGGATATCACCACATGATATGTTGCTTTAATTATGTTTTTTTTAGCATGTGGTGTAATTTAAGGTTCTCGGGCAATATACAACCTCTGTAGCGTAACGGGCGAGTAGCCGGCTGAGATGCTAGAGGTAGCGGGTTCGATTACCGCTGCGGGACAAAATATGTTTGTATAATCTGCAAAATATATATGTTCCGGGTCTGGGTTTTATGGTAACATTGTACTCGTAGTTCCTGATACCCACGACACAGGGAATTCTAGTGTTGGACACGTGTGACTGTTGGGTGTTATGTTATGTGTAATTTTTACAATTAATATTTCGTTCAATATTCGATAAACGAAATATTCTTACTCAGTGAAATTTTTGTCATCAACTCGTACAGTATGCCGTTCAACGGAAAAGTAGTAAAACAATCTGATAATCTTTGAGTACTGGGAGTGGCTTCTCATCATGAGCCTTTAGACGACGCATCATCACACTTGGTAGGCTGATTGGTAACCGTAGTGTTGGTGTTGTTTACTCGGGGGATGCTAGGTGGAATCCCACAGTCAGCATCCGCGAGAGGAGACGAAGAGATCAATTCTTAGACTGGATACACTATTGTACCACGGGAGTGGCTTTTAATTATTAGTAAAAATAAACCCAATAACCTACCTAGTGACTACTTGTAAAAAAATATCAGACGAATTAAGAACTCTGATACCATCAAACGACATAGTAATTGTACAAAATGCCCATGAGCCAAATTGAGTTGGCAAAATTTGCAGTTGTATTGTATTGAAGCATTTATTATGAAAAAACAAAGGCACTGAAATATTCTCAAAGATTGCAATAAATTTTTGAATATTCCCAAGTTTAGCTTTCAATATTCCTTTCATAACTGTTTCTTTACTCGAGGGCTGCAATAACAATTGCTAAAACATCTTTAAAGTTTCTTTACGCTGTTATGTGCAAATCTTGTGGGAATATCTGCCATAAAGTTATAATAAAATGTTATTGTGAAACTAAAATACATTTTTGAAAGAATCACAAAGTAATCTTGTTCTAAAAAGATTTGAATAAAATGATTGTTATTTTAAAAGCAACCGAAAGCTGTTTATCTCGACCCACCCCTTAATTAGGCAGCCTATAGAAGTCCACTGCTGGACATAGACCTCTCCCACAATGATCACTTCTAGGCCACCTCCATCCACCGAATTCCAGCAACCTTTAAATGTCTTGTTGGTAACAGGGGTGATTGTAAGTAAATATGTCTGCTTGCCATCACCCATCGGAAGTAGCTGTTTCTATCAGAAAGACGAATGAGGTTATCCTAGAAAACGTGACACGATATTACTATGACCTCGAAAAGAAAATGATAACACTACATATCGGTTTGTTATTATTCTATACACGAACATGAAAAAAAATTGGGAAGAGGCAAATAAGGTTTCATAGGAATAAGGCGTACGTTAGATAGTAGGTACTTATTAGAAGCAATTTATCAAGAAATCTCTAGACAGCGATATAAGAAAATGTGCCGCAAGAGGCGTAAATAGCCGATATTATCCGATCATGTTTCCTCTCAGATTCCTTGGAACAAGGGATGCCTAAAGAAAAACGGAAAGCCGGGAAAAAATTGTGAAAAACTTGATTATCTAGTATTAAATGTGTGTTGTGTGGACAACCTCTGTTGGGCGGGCGAGTTGCCGTTGCCGATCTCATGCAAGAGGTTGTGGGCTCGATTCCCGCTGCAGGATAAATGTTTGCATGATCTGCAAATATTTGTTCCGGGTCTTGGTGAAATGGTACCATGGTACTCGTAGTTTCTGATAATTTTTATCTGATGATAAAATATGTTTGTATTTCTCATATTGAGCTCTTTCATTTGATATGCCACATTATGCATTTGACATATATTTCTAGTTTGTCACTAAAATTAAACCCTGAAATCAGAATTAGTTAATTTACGTTTAACGTCTGTGATTAGACCACTTAATTCTATATTATGTACCCAATTTCAGCGTTTTTGGTTGAGTAAATTTGGAGAAAATAGCCTATGACAGACAGACAGATAGACAGACAGCCAGTTATCTGAGTGATCATATTATACGTTCCGTTGACTTGAGGTACGAAACGCTAATGGTGGCACTACACTTGGCGTATTTGCGTAAATGTTTCCATTATTTTGCCAAGGCAAACAACATTGTGTTCTGATGGAGTCATGGTTGATTTTGCCTTGGATAAATAACGCAAACATTTGCGAATATACACCAAGTGAAGTTGCACCTTCAAAATGTAGACTTTGGTAATTTGTGTTATATCCGGCTTTTTGAAGAATAGGAGACAAGTTACAACGGGGAAAAGCTAAAAGCCGGAGGTTTCAACCCTCTCAAGGTCTCATCTCCATGGGAATATTTGTGTTTTACAGCACACCTCATTTTCGCATTTATGAGTTTCCTCTCGGTTTGATTTCCCATACTTTAAGGGCAGCTGCGATTCGCTCGAGGCCGGACCGGCAGCATATTTTTATAACATGATACGACTGGGGATTCGATTATCCCTCAAAGAAAGGAAGGCTGATTTTCTTACTGATTTCTCACTGGAAAGGATCCCAAGGCCACTTTTAGAGCATGTCATGAGCTCAATTGAAGGTACTTCAATATAATATATACTCACGTATATCTCTTAGAACTTTTTGGCTGATCTACGCTCAAATTTTTTCTCGGTAATTCTTTCTTTAACTTGTAACTATGCGTACCTACATAAGTAAGTACTATCCAATTATATCTACATGATGGGCGTTTTTTCATTAGCGGGCACCGGCGCCGGCGCCGGGGAAGCAATAATGTATGAATGGATGGCGCCGTCGCCGTCGTCGGGCCGCCCGGCAAAACTGTATGTGTTGTATAGGAATTGTAGCCGTGTGCGTGTGTGAGTTCGCGAGGCGGGTAAGAGACGCGGAGCGGAGTGACAGTACTGTACCACTCATAGGGCGTAAACCGGCATCGACACCGGCGTAGTGGAAAACGAAGCCCCGCTTCGTTTTCCATTGCGCCGGTGCCGGTGCACGGCCATGGCGGTGCCGGGCCGGCTAATGGAAAAACCCCCAATGACGCAGACATAGCTCTCAGATTTAGCAAGTTGAAGTGCCAACCGGCTAGTCATATAGCTCGCAGAACTAACAACTGATGGGGAATAAAAGTTCTCGAGTGGCGACAACAAACTGGACGACGCAGTAGAGGAAGGCCAACCACTCGATGGGCTAAAGACATTCGCAGGAAGTCAGTAAAAGGAGGCGGCTCAAGACCGTGTGTCGTGACATTCTAAGAGGGAGGCATATGTTCAGCAATCGACTGCTGATGATGATGATGATTCAAAATAACCTAATTTACAAAGCATAAATTTTACCATAAAAGACAACTTGGACGATAAAGACGCATAGTGTCTGCCTGCCTTCTTCTTCTTCTTCGCCAAACTTTTTAGTCAAAAGCTCTGTTCAGCTGAACATGACATGTTATAGTTAGTAGGTAGATTAGTTTTTGAAAATGCTTTTAAAACAGCTATTACATAGTACGAATGTACGAATTTTACGACGCTTTTTAGTGACATTTTAATTAAAAAAATAATTTTGACATAATAATCTAATATTTTTCATTCTTCCGTGTATTTTGACAAATCCCCTTTACATCTGCAACTAAAACATGTTACCTACCTTTTTATAAAAAAAATTTTCATACCTACTATTTAAACGAGTTGGTGTTCATAAAGCCCCTATGGTTTGAAATTAATTAATACTAGTGGTTTGCCCCGAACTGAGACCTCGCGATGACACCTTTATCAGCCCGACTACTTAAGAGGGGAAGAAAGGATTTTGTATTTAACGGCTATGTAAGTATATTTGTATGGATGATCCATCAGAAATCAAAGAGTACCAAGTCAATTTCTCTAACATGAGAGAGATTTTGTAAAGCAAAAAAAAATATTTTTTTAAGTAAGCAGTGCCATGTAGTTGTAGTTTTACTCCCTTATTTTTGAAGAATTTACGTTTTCGACGCTAAAAATGAATATTACAAATAAAAAATCCTAAATGTTCGACTTCTCCCCGTAGAACAAAATATAAGTACTGAAATAATAAATTTCAGCATTACCTGAGAACTTGAAGTATCTTCGAGATATTTTTTGCATATTTTACTTGCTTTACCCTTCTAACCGATTTCTAAAAACATTTACTGAGAAAAAATGTAACCTCTAGGTAATTTCCTACACATCATCGAAATAACCTTTGAATAGGACTAAGCAACGTGGCGTAAATACTACATACCTGTTAGTGTACAAAGTACTTGACGAATTAATTGATAACGTCCTTTTGACGAAAATCATAGAACTCCAATGTCATTCAAATTCCTAGGAATGCGGGGTCAACAATTGATGTTATATTGGTATTGTTTTTTAAGGTAGAAGTTTCTAATTTCTTCAATTTTAGACTTTTTTTTGTAGTTGTGACACAAAAGCTACAAGTATACCAAATTTCAGCATTGTGGGATTGCTGGAAGTACCCTAGAATTTTTGATTTTTACGTTTTTTATTTTCCCTAATATCTCAAAAACTACTAAGGCTAAATACTTATTAAAAACAGTTTTGAAATGTCCAACTAAAGCGCTTTAATTAGACACCCCACTTAATCTTACTGTCTCACTTTTTTATTTTACCTCTTGCACCCCAATATCTCAGCAACCCCTTGACTGATATAGCTCATAACCTTACCTACAAATTGTACCAATACTATCTACTCCCATACCAAATTTCATGAAGATCGGATTAACGGTTTGGAAGTTTTCATCGGACAAACATACATACATACATACACACAAACACCGATTCTTCCAACTTGACTCAGAGAACTCGCTTCGCTCGTTCAATTATGAAAATATTATAATGTTATGAAAAGCTACGACCAAAACTCGTGGTGCTATCCTTCGCTTGTATGAATTATGATGGCGGTCACGTTTTAAATCTATAAACACCGTTGGAAAATTTTAAAGAATCTAATATAAGACACTTAAACCGTTTATGTTCCAGAAAATGGGTCACAAAACTTACAAACCCCACTTAAAGTGCCTGAAAGTGTGATGCACAAAGATAATGTGCTTAAAAATGTTAGTCCTAAGTTATAGAACCTAGGACACTATCTCTTTATGGCCCTGGAGTATATCTAGTCGTAAAAGACATTTTAATTATTATAGCATAACTGGGTCAGAGCGGCACTTTAGATGTATGAAACACCAGGGGTACTAGATACTTGGAAATATCAAATAGTTCCATTTGCCCACGGCTTTCCTCACTTCTACCTCTATACTGAATTTCGTCAAAATATAGTGTCACAAGTGGACAAACATTCACAGTAGTGTTTCGCCGAAAATTGTATCTAATACTTTCACTTCGCAATTTATGTCTTCCTAGTTTTTTATTTCGCAAACTAATCACTTCATAAATGCATTGCTTCACAAATGTTAACTTCTAAAATATTCGATTTGCAAACACATCAGATCTAATTTTACTTGTATACAAAATTTATCGTCGTCCTTTTTGATTTAGCAACAAGTCAATTAGCAAATAATTTGATTCCATCACACCATTTGAGAAAATTTTGAGTAAGTATACCTAACATTTTTCAATCCTAAATTCCTATTTCATTAATATTTACTTCGTAAATTGTTTGTTTAAAAATGATCATGTAAACATGTCATTTGAAAAAATTTTATTTCATAAATTTTCCCAACAAAGATTATTATTCCGGTTGCTGTTATTTGCGTTTGTACAAAAAGTTGTGTCTGTCACTCACATTGAACCTAACCTACTTACTTCTTAAGTGGGGCTTTAAAAAAAACATTTGCCAAACGTGTTTTTAGTGTTTTTCACGTAAGTTTTCCAGTAATGTCAAATTACCTAACCTAAGTAACTCACTTACGTGTGCGTAAGGAGACTGGTTAGGCACTCGGACATTACTGTGTACTGAGTGCATGTTTTGCACGTGTATATACGCATACTGAGTTGTCAAAACGAGTAGCTAGAGACGCGCTTAGGTTTCAATATAAACAGAGTTCATGAGTGATTATATCATGTTCATAACAGTAAAAAACCCTCACTCGATAAACTGCCACATCTCACAAACCGTGATAATTATGCCTACAGTTTTTAGTCCGTATTCTTTGAGCATAGATAGTTCTACTTATGATAAATGAACTCTTCAATACTACTCAAAGAACCCCACAAACCTCACAAAAATAAAAATAAATTGGAAAAACGCATTCCATTAAGTGGCCCCTGTACGAAGGCCATCAAGTAAGATCATAACACAAGCGCCTGCTGAGACAAGCGAGCGAGGGGAGCACAGATATTTATTACTAAGATTAATGATCACATTTTTGCCACTGGCAATAATATAACCTACCTACATAAACAGATTTATGTAAGAAACGCGAGAGACAGCGACGCGATTGGTTTCTTTTGTGACGAGCGTGTAACGTGTATGCTATCTACCGACGTTGTATTTTGGGATAAAATGTGTTCATTATAACGTTTTTTTTAGGTTGTTCCATAAATGAAGCTGCCTACGTTTTCAGCGAAGCCTTTATTAATAAGTACCTACATATATCTTCGATAAATTGTCCTGTTTCAGCATGTTTCATCGAGTGGCCTTCAACAATGCTTCATTAATTTGTGAAAATCCGTCTAGTAGCTTCGGAGCTACAAGGGAACAGATGAACAAAGTTACACACATAGAATGCTAAAATCAAAACCCTCATTTTGCTTTTCTGTAGTTGGGTAATTGGATCTTGAATGAAAGCATGATAGATGGCAACATAAAGGAAACCAAACTTTGTAACAGTAAAAGAAAAATATAAGTCAAAAATGACACTTTCACAGTTTCAAAAGTTCGCAAAGTACTGTTTTTCATTCGATTTATTACAACAAGAAGTGCTGAGATGTCATCCCGGCATCTCATGTCCCAATGGAATTAAGTTCAGACATAGCTCTATGAGGAAAGCTTGCACACTAAACACAACAGAGAGCTGACCTAGCGTGTTAACAAAAGAAAAACTTATCTCTGTATTACTGCATGTATTATATTTTTTTTATATGAGCATATTCCTGGTGTGGAGACCTATAGCACAGGTTTTTATAAACCTATATCAGGCAGAAGTCTGTAACAATACGAGGTTTAAAATTGTTTGTACATACTACCATAATGATTGTTGTACAGAAATAAACGAACATTATTTTTATTATAAATTATCTGTTATTTTCTAGATCATAATACTACGTGTAATAAATGACCTTGTAATATATATCAAATTTTCAAAAGTGTTATACGGCTTTCAATTGCCTATTGCTTATATTATTGATGCTGTTTGCTAGCTTAAAGAATAAAAAAAACTTAAATGCTTAAAGAATAAAAAAAAATTACTTTTTTTTGTGCATAGGTACATCTTGTACTTATGTTGAACTCAGGAAGTACATTACTGGAAGAAATGCAAAAACGCTCTCTATGGCTCGCATATAAGTGAATCAGTTGTTTTATTTAAGCTATGGCTCAGTCAAAGAACTTTGGAGCACCGTCCTAACTTTGTAACGTTTTTAGTTAAGCGTATTAGGGACTATTTTGTTTACATCATTGAGAGGAGTTTCAAGTTAATTTGTATATTAATTACACTTTTATTAGAATAAGAAAGTATTGAAATTAATTAATTTGGACTTATGAATAGAAAAGTCTAAATTCCTTTAGTTAATGAAATCTAAAATGGAGTATTTACGAGTGTTATGTTCTTTATGTGTTATTTTAGTTTCACTTTGATCTACACAGTCTACCATTTCAAAGATATACGGTACTAAGTGGCAAATAAGTTGGGCGTTGCGCTTACCACGTGACTGCGCAGTAGGTAATTTTGTATAAGAAGTTGCTACTGCGCAAGCCACGTGGTTACGCCCGCTAGGCCTCAACATGATTGCAAATAATAATGATGACTTTTCTTAAAGAAATAATCCTCTTATTTGGTTATTTGTCGCCATAAAGAAAACATTGGTGGTGTTTCGATTTTTTTTATGAGCAGTATATTTCCCCTGAAAGACTTATACATTTACTACATTTTTAATTATACTTACTGATAAATGGCCTGTCTGCCACGAGCGTTGGCGTTTTGCTGATGGCATCCTCAGCAAAGTGAGTCCTTTAAAATCCTGATGATTTCAAAGCTCCAAGCACGTCGGACATCTGTCGTCATCGAGACGAAATTACAAAGGTTTCAAGCTACCGCCATGTCATTGGTCAATATATGTCATCGACTATCGTCTGCATACTGTTAGATATTCGTGCTTACCCCACTGTACAAGGTTCATATAAACCGTCATCGGTATACATTTCACAAAAAAACATTCGTCAGCAAAATGGTCCAGCGAGTGCACTCTGCGTAGGTAAAACCTCGTGTTTTCATTTATTGTTACTGGTATCGCCCGGTTTTAGTTTCAGACTAAAAAATAACTTTTAGGGATCCGTAGAAATTAGGAAAAACAAAATACCAAGTAGGAGTAAAAATTAAATGTTCACTTGGTATTCATCGAGGCACTAGTCCGGATTTTGCAGCAAACATGACGATCACGACGATCGTCCGTGAATTATACGTAGTAACTAGCAATTAATCAGTGCTATTTCTATTAAGTTTTAACACCGAGACTACAGCCTCTGTCTGTCAGTGCGTCAGGACCCGTTTTCTAGAAACGTGAAATAACACCAAATTATGATGGCCTTACGTCATGTCATAGTCCCGTAAAATTCAAGCTTTAACTCAATTATAATCAGTTATTAATTTACCTAAAACTAATTTAAAAAACCAGTTCCCAGCAACCCTATAGCGCTGAAATTAGCTTTTACATACATGAAAACATAAACATGCGTTTTTTTCCTAAAGAAGGCTCTTTTTTTGAGGTAAGCAGAACCTCAAAGGGTATCTTTTCGATTTTTCACCGTGAGTTGCACAATCGCTGGAATATAGATTTATGACGCAAAAATCCAAAACTGAGACATAAAGACCTTTAAAATCATAAAAAGCTGGAGTTTTTATGACATATTTTCGGCTTAGCAGAACTCGCTTTATTCGCTATCGCCGAAAAATACGGTACGAAACCCTCAGGGTATGAGCTCTACTCCCACTTTTCCGTACTTTTTTGATTGCGACCTGTCGTTTCTAAATGACAACGAACGTATTTTTTTCGTTGTTTCACTGAGTTAGCGCTAAAAGCTTAGCGGTTTTCGACGAGTTCTGAACAGAAACACAATTCCCGAGTGCTTTTTGTGTATGGGGAACTTTGTCCAGCAATTTTTATAAAGGTACTGGTATGTATTGTGGTTGTGGGTGCGTATACTCGGGCAGTGCCGTTGTAATTGGGCTGAAAACGCACTCTACTAGCTCAACACAATGTCCAACACAAGCTGATAAGCCTAATTAAAAAACAAACATTGCATACTGCGAGCGAACAACCGGTGTATCTTAACTTTTATAACAGTTTGACTACTAAAACTAAGAAACTTAAACTAACAAATAAATTGTGAAATGAATTGATTGTTTTCATATTTCAACCGTACATATTAATATGAGACATGAGACTTTTCATCTTTACGTCGGCTGTTGAGTTGGTAACGTAAGTATAACTTACGTTCGAACAGATTATATGATAAAAAGAAAATGATTTATTTTCTGTCAAATTCAGTTTTAAACCAAATCTATCTCAAGGGTTGGTCCTCTTGGTTAGTTCAACGAACCTTCCAAGTCCAAACAGTTATACATCTTACTCTGAAAGTATAGTTCAAGTCGGGTTCGTCCCGATAAATAATACCACTAGCACGGGGTGTCTGCAATAGGGTTGTTATACGTTCAGCGACCTCTTTCAGCCAAAATACACAGATCCGGCTTTTCGATGAAAATATAGAGCTATGTGAATCCAAGTTAAGATGGTAAAGATTTTGACTGTGTAAAACTTGCGACTTGGGAATATAGTGTCAGTCGCAGACGGCACCAAACAGATCAGTGCTTTTTAAAATTTCATACACCATTAAATTAAAGCTAGGTATATATCGTGCTGTGGTGTACCCCTCCGTCTCCTACAGTTGACGCTGTTAAAGGCGACTAAGGGATTACCAGGGATGGGCAAGTAGTACCTGAGTACTCAACACAGATACTAAGATCACCAAGCCGCCTGCCAAACGTGGTGATTATCCATCCTTTGCAATCTATGGAGGAGGCCTCGTCCAACAGTTAAACGGCTGATGATAATATTAGGTCACGATCACGATGCCGAAATATTATAAAAACCAAATTTTTATGATGATTTCTGCCATGCAGGTAGAACTATTTCATATATAACTATAATATAGACATTAAAACACATTTTTTTTTAATATGCTGCCTGTTTACATAAGAGAAGCTACCCAGATATAAAGCTGGTAAAGTAATATTACAGCCGCAAAGTTACATGGCGATAATGTTGGTTAGGTAATAAGCAAAACAGCATATAAAGCTGTACGGCTTTCTGTCCGAATTTCCCTGCAAAAAGTCCGACTTTCCTCAATTTTTGTTTGAGTGTAGTGTGGGTATACCTAGCTGCAAATCTGCAATACATAAATTGGAAGCACTTTTGACAGGAGATCGGATAAGGGGCTGACCGAGGGGTTCCTGGCGTTTTTATCGAGATTATAATCGGCTTTTCTGGACAGGGGCGCGTGACATCCTGCATTTTGTTGCATTTCTTTTATATTACAATAATAACGCTTCTGGGGTGCGATTTTTGAATGTCACTGAGTGACTTAATATCATCTAAAAGGCCGCAAATCACCGTTTAACAGGAGATGTACTGGCGAAAGTTTGTATGATGCTAGTTGAAATAACCATTTAACAACTAGCATCATACAATTCTTAGCCTATTCTTATTAAAATTCTTATACCTATGATATCAATACAGGTGATTGATATCACAGGTATAACAATGTTAGTCTTCAATGAGTTTCAATACACATTAATTTGGAAATCGGCGATTAACGGCAATTTTACTTGACGTTTTGTCACACAATGACATACAATAATCGCACCCCTGTATTTGTTTTTCTTCATAGGAATTGGAAGAACTTTCTTAATTTGTTTTTTTTTACATAAATACTTTCAAGGGTGATGTAGTTGTAAAAATTTTGAAATAGGCTTGAATAGTTAATTGAATTAACATGGTATAAATTTGTTTTTAGTTACAAGCTTTTATTTAACTTGACCTGTTAGTATGTCTAGTTATGTTAGTTAGTGTGGGCCGGAAGCGGAACTAGCGTGATGGATGTTTTAGCTTTTCTATTTTTAAGGCTCTGAAATTGTGCTCATGGTATATCGAAGAGTGGACTACAAAGTGAATAATATAAAATCTTGAGGATGCAAGGCTTGTATAATTATGGTCAAACGCCACAAGATAAGTTTGTGTGTGGGACAAATCTTAAAACTGAATTTTGAACCCAGTTCCAACCCCCCGATTGAGCTGAATTTTTTTTATACCTGCCAAGTTCAGATGATAATACAATATTATGGTGACAGTGAGCTGATTTGATGATGGAGACGGAAGGTGTACAACGGAGCTCCTCGATGATTAATAGGCTGGCTCATAATTAATTATGGGCTCATTTTGATCACGGTTCCGATCGCTAATTTAATACAAGCTTGTAATGAAAAGTAATTTTTTCAAGAAAAAAAAATTCAATTGTTTTATCCTAATAATTTGAACCCTAATATTGACATTGACTTTTTTCTACTAACTTTATATTTGAATGTAATTTGACCCATATATAGGTATTTCGTGTGTTAAGTTTATTTAAATAATTGTTTTAATATAATAATATTATTACAATTATTTAAATAAATTGGATCAGTGTAATCATCGCCACCATTGCTTTTCACGACCAACTCGGCTAGCGCTTTCTTTTAGTAATAACATACTCTTAAATAAGCCAGCAGCCGTACAAATGTTATACCAACGAAAATTTCCCAGCAAGTCCGGGCCTAGATAATTGAATAGATACTATAATTTGCTTTAAGGAATATACCTAGCCTTATTCCTAGAATCAAGTATTATTGGTAACTAATGGAGCTGGTTCCAAATTCCAAGTGGTGAACTGCCTTTCAAATTAATAAGCAACGCAAGCTTTCGCCAGCTAAGCGAACAATGCTTAGCAAATATCAACGGAATAGAATGAATGACAGCTCCTTTGTAATGTGAAATTCACCGCAGTCACAGCTTATATTTTGCAACTGGTTCACTTAATTCGACCTTCAAGAGCAGAGCAGATACTATGCCTTTTAGTACAGTCAAATTAGGTGATTTTTTGCACAAGTGTGGAACTAATTAGATGTAGTCATGAAAACTTTTCTAATTGTTTTGTATGGCTTAAAAATCACCTCTAATAATAAGCATCAGTAATTTCACCCTTCGGAACAGGGTGAAATAGGGTGAAAACCTTATAATATCCGTAACTTAATGGGGGAAATAGAAGTAGTCGGTGCAATTTGGTATAGACTTTGAACCGTTATGATCTACATTTGCACCAAGTATTTTTGAAATCCGACATACGGAACATACAAAAAAAACATTTACAAAAAAAACTTTTTGTTGTTATTACGGCTCTGGGAAAAGTAAGGTAGTCGGTGCAAATTGATAGACTTATCAGAAAAATGATCGAAATACATTACCAGGTTTGCACCTTGGTGCGTCTCACGGAAGGCACTTTTCCATATTTTAGTGTCGCTCTACTTCGGGGAAAATTAATGTAGTTCTGGAAATTGACTTAAACTTATTCATTTAATTAGTACTACATCTGCCGGAAGTTTTATACTGGTATTAATTTACGGAAGATGCATTTATTCAACACTGTGTTCCCTACATGCACGTGGTTTTTATTAAAATCATAATGCGCTAAGACAGTCTCTCTATACGTAATTTAACTAGCTTCAAGTAATTTCTTTCCATTTTAAAATTTACGGCATTTTTAAGTTTGTACCTAATATTTAAAAGGGCCAGAAACGGTGCTAACCTAGGATAAGATTCTTTTCGTGTCATCTAACGTTTCCATAAGAATCCACGACTACACGACTTACGTCCACACTTTTTGCTAATTTGCCTGTAGGTATTATTTATCGAATCTGTCAAGCAGATACTATGCCCTTCTGCTATTGCGACATAATTTACTCAATGAATATGGACTGATGACAACGGGTCAGGTATCAGAACTACGCACGTTTAATTGCATTCTTAGAAGTCAAATGGTGGTACACAGTAAGTAACCCTTGTAATTGACTTGAGGCTCTACATTTACTAGAGAATATTGAGCATCCTAACTTTGCCCAACTAACTGTTACTCGCAATATAAATTAAAATAATGATCAGAACTAGAGGATAAGTGGTAACATAACACCCAAAAGGCACATAAGTATAGTCATGATCCCTCACTAGGATTCCCTGTGTAGTGGGTATCAGGAAGTACAAGTATCATGGTACCATAACACCCAGATCCGGAACAAATATTTTGCAGATAATACAAAATTGTCCCGCAGCGGGAATCGAATCCGCAACCTCTCGCATCTCAGCCGGCTACTCGCCCGCCGCGCCACAGAGGTCGTCAAATTACAAAAATTGAGGTCGTCATTATTAATTGGGGTTTCAGTATCAGTGAACCAGTTATTCCTTACTTTAGCTGTACACTGTCTTGAGAAACCGGTATTATAACTAGACACGGTGTCTGTTGAGTCAGCAGGTTTTTAATAAGGCTTTGCTTGATATCTAATGATATTACATATAAGCAGAGGAAGCTTGCTTTAACATTTTGGTATTTGAAAATGATGAAAAGGAAATTAGATGATTTTGATTATTGTGCACGACTGTACAAAGTGGTTTGATATTACATTACCACTTTTAATTATCATTTAAGAATTGTATATTTTTTATAATTGTTGTTTTAGCATTTATCAAACTTTACTTTTGGCGACCACTGTGGCGCAGCTGGCGAAGGTTCGCCTGCGACGCAGGAGGTTGCGGGTTCGATTCCCGCCTCGGAACAAATATTTGTACGATCTGCAGATATTCCAATACAGATTTGCAGATATTTCTGGGTATTTCTTATGTATAATAAAAAAAAACTATGTAATGTATTGTATTAAGTATATCAGTTATCCTATGACACAAGCTCTGCTTAGCTTGGGGCTAGATAATGTTGTGTGAAAATGCCCAGCATTTATTTATTTATTTACTTTCTTATATCTTTGCTCATCTATCCAACCATGTATCCATGTATCCAATCAGGTATCACCTGTTTTGATACAGAGTTGAAAGACTACGTATTAAATCGCGCCCACTAAAAGCAGAGCTGTGTTCGGTAAATTGAATCAATTTGCAAATAATCCGCCGATATTGTTAGCGCCTATTGGCTCTCTGTGGCATGCATGGTGGACTAAATGGGCCATATAGATTTGGTAGAGTAGAATGGTTTTGTCATCAGCCTTTAATGTTACCAAAACAACTCGAAAACATGTGACATTTGCTTGACAGGTGACATGTCTCTGTGAAGTGCACTGAATCCTTTCCCCGTACTGGTTATTTTTACAATCAATCACATGGCCGTTTTTATATATATTAAGCTAGTCTCAGACCTATTTGTTTATATTGTCACCGGTATTTATCACGTGTTTTACCTTATTATGCTGGGGCCACATTATCGGGCTACGGCGAAAGTTTGCGTTTTGTGTCCCTGTCTGTATGCATCATTCGTAAAACGACAGACAGGGACAAAAAACGCAAACATTCGCCGTAGCCCGCTAAGGCTGCGTCTCCATTGACGCGGAGTTGGGCGGAGCGGTGCTTAGCGGTGCATGAATTGACCAATCACTATGCTCGAAATCTCTGCTCCGCTTCAATGGAAACAGCACGAGCGGAGCGGGGCAGAGCTGAACGGATATTCATATAAAATAAGCGAGGTGATGCGGAGCGGAGGACAGTGGGGCGGTGCGTTGCGGAGGGTAGCTAGGAGAGCGAAGCGGCGAGGTGCGGACCGGGGTGCGGGGGAGGGTGTGACGCCACGACTCACGCGCAGTGCGTCGTAGTAGTTATCAACGTTACGTCATAGGTGCAATACGTATCAAAATGGATGAGAAGTTCCGCTCCGCTCCTCTCCTCTCCTCTCCGCTCCGCTCCGCTCGTCTCCTTTCTGCTTCAGTGGAAACACCACTTTTCACTGCTATTCTCCGCTCATCTCCGCACAGCTCCGCGTCAATGGAAACGCAGCCTAATGTAGCCCCAGCATTAGTCTGCCGTGATGTGCCGGGCCTAACAATAGACCACTCCGTCTCCTCCTATAGATTACTTTAAAATCGAATAAGGGGATGGGCAGCAGCATCCACCTGAGTACTCAACATCAATACTAATAACTTACCATAAATACGATCACCAATCCGCTTGCCAAAGGTGTTGATTATGGCAAATCCGCCCATTTCATACACTGAAAAACCGAAAAGGTTGATCTAACCTTTTTTCAACCATTTTGATGGGTTAATATAGCACCTACCTACATAATTTGTTAAAACAACTTTTTTTTTGTAAAATCAAATGTCATGCTTCGGTTGTTTATACGTTATTTAGTGTTGAATCATCTTAAATGGAACCAACATTACAAAATTTAACTATTGGGTTTTTCAGTGTATTATGACGGAAGCCTCGTCCAATCAGTGCACGTATCAAGGCTTCTGATGATGATAACCTTATTATTTATTTTCTCGAAGTTTCGAATGTGTTATAACAATCGTGGTCACGAGCCGACTGGAGTATACCTATTAGCTACCGCCGAGAAACGGTGCCACCTGCAGTAACTACCGTCACTTGGTCTTCCGAACTAGAAATGTCCATGTTCATACTACACACCAAATTCAAGTGACCAAGAAAAAAGCAGTTACAAGAATTAGTAGTAGCCAACCCAAGTCCCGTGTTATTTGGTTGTTGGTCTAACCGAAGCTTTTTGACAGATTCGTTCATTTAGGCCACTGTTCACCAATGCATAAACGGATGTATAAACGACTGTTTAGTTAGTCTAACCAATTCTTTTTGACAGATGCTTTAATTATCTTTCACCTTGACCAATGGTTACGGTAAACGCCAGTTTATTTGTTCGTGAACATGGGCCTTAGATCCTGTAATTTTAACGGATGGTTATCTATGCGTCACTGGGCATAGCTTTGGTAAGAAAGGTCTTTATGGCTGCCAGACAAGCATCTGGCCCCATAATAAAACAAAATAACCATATTTTCGCCGGTAATCAAAACAAATGCGAGCCGAACGCTATAACCGTATAACTCGTCATTACCCTGTGTCATTACCGCCTTCAGGTGACATAATGACATAACTGAGATAATAATATTTCGCAACTTACACCCGTGATAAGGTTTATGGCAAATTACAGCAAAAATTTATGGATGAGCTGGCTCAGTTATTAAATTGTAATATTAGGCACTATTTTGAAATAATGCCAAAAATTATTTGATTGTATCATGTTTGTTTTAATGTGACAAATCACTATGAAGTTCAAGTGTAAAATTATCCTTGCGGGCTTCGACTGTAAAAAACCCAAAAACTGTAGGTATTCAATGTATCTAAGACCTGAGAATAATGCTTTAGTCATTATTCTGAGCCTAAGACAGTTCTATGATTCAAAGATAAGAAAAGATTTGATACTGACACTAATGTTGAACTAAATTTCATGGATTAAGTTACCTAATAACAATTTCTTGCTAAATTCTAATAGTAATGGAGGCGGCTCAAGGCCTTTAGTCGTGGAATTCTATGGCCTATGTCCAGTCGTAGACTTCTACATAATGATGATGATGATGATGAACCCTAATAGTTTAACGAAGATACATATTAGAAAGATAATTCTGCTCTGTTGTGTAGATGGAAGTGCATATTGACGTTATATGTATTATTTTCTAATAATGATGAACCTTATAGTTTAACGAAGACGTAAATTAGAAACATAATAATTTTTTTTAGTGTGTTGTGAAGATGGATGTGCATAATGACGTTATAATTTTCTAATGATGATGAATCCTTGTAGTTTAACGAAGATGAAAATTAGAAGGATAATTCTGTTCTGTGTTGTGTAGATCAAAGTGCACATTGACGTTAGATTTTCTAAGATCCATCTAAGTATTTAACTTGCATACAATAATCTAACTATTAGCACCAATACAAATTGCTCGAACGTAAGGAGCTCACCGACCATCCTCATTACCTGTGAAGTTTACGTGGTGAAATTACGTGGGTGCCGATTTAATCACAGTTTGTTAGTTGTTGTCCAGTTGGGGGTGAGAGGAGAGCAGAGTGTGCAGAATTTAACGAGTATTGTCTACCCAAAGCTGTAACACGTTAGTCTTTTAAGTACAAACACTTACCTTGGCAGATTATTGAAGAGTTACAAGGTGCTTGAGAAAATGGTAAGTGGTTGTGGTTTGATAAAATTTTGCTTTTGCAATTTTTTTGTGAAATCAAAAGTGATTTCATTTTTAATAAAAAGAAAAGTAATTTCATCTGGCTTGATATAATATATGGCGCTGACTCAAAATAGACAAAAAAAAACAAAGTTGTTTGTATAGTTTGTCAAAATCACGACGTCAGTACGTCTAGTACGGGTTTTGATAGTTTTCGAAAACTATCAAAACCCGTAGTTAGAACATCGAAGTTTCGTTTCATTCCATAGGTTTACTGACAGTTTCCTTAGTTTTCTTCTCTTTTCGCTAGGTGCGCTGCAAGTAAATGTATGGAAGGAAACGAAACATAATAGTTTCGTAAACTACCAAAACCCAGAAAGTCATACTTTCTGTGCAGTGTCATATTTTCAACACTGGGGGCTTAGTACGGGTTTTGATAGTTTACGAAACTACATGAAGTTTCATTTCCTTCCATACATTTACTTGCAGCGCCCCTAGCGAAAACGTGAAGAAAACTAAGGAAGCTGTCAGTAAATGTATTGGATGGAAACGAAACTTCATATAGTTTCGTAAACTATCAAAACCCATACTAAGCCCCCAGAAAGCATGATTTGACAGACGTGAAAACTCCTAAACGCAATACTTTGTTTGATTAATCCATAGATCTAAAATTCAGCGCAACGAAAATTCTAAGTCTATATGGATTAAAATCGGTACACTGGAAGGCTTCAATTAATCTAACGGCAAAATTTTCGTCTGGGCCTTCGATATCTCTGTGTCCCTCTTTCTTAATGAATAATCTCTTCTTAATAACATGGCAGACGCCATATTATTTGTCTTTTATATATCGTGTATTCTTTATCGGCAGATAACTCATTCACTGAAATCTATCAGAGCCTTTGGGAACTACGAGGTAATAAAAATCCCTTATGATCGAATTACCTTAAACGCGAAATGCCTACGAGGGCATTATACCTAAACATGAAATTTGCCAAAAAAGCTGTTTACCCTAAACGTAAGATGCCTAATGAAGCAGTATGCCTAAAATGTGAAATAGTCAAAGAAGCAGTTTGTCTAAACTGGATGCCTACAAAACAAAATGCCTAAGTGGTTAAATGCCTACAAAGGTGAATGTCTAGGTGGTTAATAGCCTATACAGGTAAATGTCTATTTACATAGTGGTGAGTTTTTTATGGTTTTTATTTTACCTATCAGCCTTTAAGTAATAATTATGCAGGCTACCTTCTATTCTGACTCATTTAACTGATGACTGTCTCAATCCAGTATAATTCGTAAAATATCCTTCAGAGACTACTTCATAAAAAAAACCACAATAACAGTAATTTTCAATAGAGATTAGCAAATATTACGAGACAATATTTTACTATGAAATCGACTTTATGGCTGCCAATTCTCTTGATATTTAAGGCTTTGCTAACAGTCAACTGACTTATTTGACTTACCGCTTCTAGGTCATCTTGTATTTAAGGCAAACTGCTTTACAGGCAATTTAAATTTAGACTAACTGCTTCTCTGTCAATTTCACATTTTAGGCAAACTGCTTCATTTGGCATCTTACGTTTAGGGTAAACAGCTTTTTTGGCAAATCTCATGTTTAGGTGTAATGCCTTCATTGGCATCTCGCGTTTAAGGTAATTCGATCATAAGGGATAAAAATTTACACAGACATATACATACCCACAGAGGAACATCCTTCGCCAGTTGGTTAAACTGCGTCGCATATAGGCTACCAAACATTATAAACTTTAATTGTTGGACCATTCGCTTTGTATCTTAAATAAAAATAAGGTGTCATTGAACGTCTGGTAAGTTCCAAGTTAAACAGAGAGAAGGGACGGCGAGGCAGACAAAGGAATTAACGCAATCTTAAATATGCAACATCTACTCAAAGTCTTCTTTGTTCGCGATTTTGCAGTCTTCAGTCTCTTCTAAAGTTTCTATTTTTAACTGACTTCAAAAAAGGAGGAGGTTCTCTATTAAGTTGTATTATTATTTTTTTTATTACATGTGACCTTAATATTTATGCCATGGTGTGACCGGCCTAAGAATAGACCAACTCTTCATCTCCCGTGGATGACGTAAAAGCCGACTAAGGGATTACACCAGGCTATGGGCAGCAACATCCACCTAAGTACTCAACATGAATACTGCGATCACCGTTCCGCCTGTCGGTGGATGGAGGGGGCTCATGACCGTTCCTCGTGGCATTCTAGGAGGAGACCTATGTCTAGCAGTGGACTTCTACAAACTGATGATGATGATAATATTATCATCATCATCAGTTTGTGTGTCCAGTTCTATATCCGTCTGACAACTATGCATGCTAACTATATAGTTGCACATTGAGAATTTCCACATGTCCTTTGATGGGATGCTTATTCACTGTCCACTTCAGCCCGCATGCAATTCTACTGCACACGTTTTTCACGCACCAATAGGACTGTTTTCAAACCAGTTCAGTTCGAACCAATTGGATAAACAAGAAGTTTGTACTATAACCGGGCCTGTGCCACTACGAATCGGATTTCATTGGGAACGTAACTTTACCACGCTCGTTTACATAATATTGCTTGAACTAGTAGCTAGACCTAATACTATAATGTACGCAATATTTGTGGTTATCTTTTCAACTACGTCTCATCAAAACCCAAATTAGTGTAGCCATGCCTACGGCTAGCACAGGTTGACTAACGTTACCAAGACGCTAGCGAGACGACCTTTTTATATTGGCTATTGAGATCGAGGTAGCTTGAAATCTTTGAATGTTGATTGGTTTATATTTGACACTTGATATCGACTCGCTATCGTTACTAACGTTAGTCAGACTGTGCTAGCCGTTAGGTATCTTTGTAATTTGATTGTATTGGTTATTATTTGACATCTACTATCGTCTCGCTAGCAACTTATTATCGTTACTAACGTTAGTCGGCCTATGCTATCTCATACTATATCTTATATTTGCTTGTTTCAGTGACACATCGTCTGAGTGAAGCTTCTGTACTATTATTTTTCCTGTGCTGTAACTTGTGTATAGTAAAAATTTGCACCCTTACAGGGGCTGCTGAGTCGTCTGTGAAGCGTAAACGCGTAAAAATGTAATGCCTGGAAGAAATCCGCATGGATTGTTTTGTTTATGCCTTCTGTAAGCCAGATATAAGAAGTGGGGAAATCAGAGAATTTTACACTGCATTTATTTGGCGTGGTGTGTCCAGCAATAGACCCCTCCATCTCCTCCTATGGATGTCATAAAGCCGAAAGGGATTACACCTGGGATGGGCAGCAGCATCCACCTGAGTACTCAACACGAATACTGCGATCCCAATTCCAAGCGTGGTTATAATGGCAAAAAGGCCTCCCCCTCTAGAATGCCACAATGAATGATCTTTAAGCCGCTGACAAGGTTCATAATTTTACAAATTGTATAATTTTCCGTTTGATAGCATTTTTATAATTTTTTTTGTTCTGTTTTGTGTTTGTCTATTCTTAATTCTTTATTGTACACAATATAATAGAATCTATCTGTATAATATATCAACCATGCACCCATATTTGGTGAATATCGCCCCAATTATATTCTCTCATACATAAACTTTTTTTTTATACTACTATGGAAAGTAGTTACCATAGCCTATAGACACCTGCAACACCAGAGGCATCACACGTACGCTGCCGACCCTGAGACATAAAGGTGAAAAGTCTCATGTGCCTGTAATTTCACCGGCACCCGTACCCTTCAAACACTACTCCAATACATAACACCAACACATACAATTGTTAATATACCTACAATTTGTATAACAAAACAGATCGTACCTAAATAGGAAGCTAACTGGGTGATGCTTGTCTACCCAGCAAATAGCATTGGATAGATCAAAGAGCAGAATAATTTTCAATTCGCCATGCATATTTGGCTCCCAAATATTTGCATCTATTACGCAGCCGTTACTCAAAGACATCAATGAAGCATCATTCAGCATGAAATGTTTGTAGATATCAACACAAGTATTACTTAAGATGGGGTTGATATTACAAAAACATGTACCTACTCGTAAATATAGTGAATAGAACGATTCAATTAGAAAATGCATCAAAATAAACCGCCTGTTGGAACCATGTCCGACAGAAGGGGATCCACCCCAAGGAAAAGGTCACTGACCCTCACGCTCATGTTACGTTCATTAGAAATTCGTATCTCCATCCCTTTTTTGCTTACTGAATCTGTATAATGTGTTTCGCTCGACCACTAAATAAATAATTCCGAAATTCATACGTTTTCTCGCGTAAGTGCAATGTGATATTACTTTGTTGAGCAAATAATTGAAAGTGTTTGACATTTGAATGGGAAGTGGGAGCACTTGGGAACATGTCTTGTGTTCTGGGAATTAGAGACGTGCCAATTTGAATAACGATATTGTGAAATGTGAACTCGGTTTTTGAATGTCAAGGATATTGAAATTGTTGGTCAATTCTACCTAACACGGTTTTTGCAAGGGCAATTGCAGCGCTCAATTTTCTGATTTGTTATAAACTTACGTATGAAAGTTATTATTTAATTACATAACCTGCTTCGTATATTATAAAAACAAAAGTATCGATGTTTGTTTGCTACTCAAACACGACGTAACGGCAGAAACGATTACGATGAAAAGTAAAGATATATGACATAAAAACTCATGCCTGTTTTCCGTAGGAGTAGGCAGAGACCACGGATTTCTAGTTGCTACGATCCTGACGATTTTTTTTTTGCAAATTACAGAACTTGCTTGTGCCCCACCTGCCTATTTGCTATGACTAAACGTGACATAACGCGGGCTCGTAACGGTATCTGCGTGGTGTACCACCCTGATGTTAAGCGTTAACCCCAGCCCATAACAAATGCTATACCTATCTCTTAGGTCACGTCCATCTCGGACGCTCCCTACGTGACATTTGTACTGCTTCCGTCACCCTGAGACATTAAAATGGAAAGTCTCAGGTGCCTGTAATTTCATCGACACCTATAACCCTTCAAACCTTTTTTGCTTCAGTCACTCGACAACCGACGAGCATGTTTGATGAATGTGATGGGCATTCTTCAAACATGCTCGTCGGTTAAGGGTACTCCTGACATGGCCTTTCTCTAGACTTCTCCAATCTGGCCTGAATACGTTCGACGAAATCTTCCTCTTCCAACTGTGCCATTCACGCTCGCTTTGTTATTTGATTCGTCAATCTTCTTCGATCCATCCTTTCTACATGCCCAAACTATAATAAATAGAAGTGAATATAATATATAATATACTAGTATATTATAGTAGATTATGTATGGCCTAGGTACTAGGCTATACATTTTCTTGCTTTTAATTTCAAATCCCGCCTCATGAACATTAAATTACAAGGCTACAATATCAGATTAACAACATCAAGGTCGTAATCTAAGCTATCGTAACTCCTAGATACAGGTTTACCTTCGTTTTCTCATATGTCTAGTGAGATAAGAGTAATAATAACTATGGAGCGCGAGTCAGTGCCTAGTATTATCTTGGAGTATATTGCGTACTGGTGCCGTGTCCAGCCTAAGACCCCTCCGTCTTCTCCTGTAAATGTCGTAAAAACTGACTTAAGGGTTTTGACCAGGGGATGGGCAGCAATATCCACCAGAGTACCCAATACCAATACTGCGATCAACAATCCATCTGCCAAGCGTGGTCATTATGGCAACCCCCAAATATTGTAAACACGCCTTAAAGATGATCCCCAGTTCTCAACGGCTCCGCTATTCCAGGTATTGGTGGCAGCCACGGCAACGGCGGTGTTAATAATCTACGCAGTGTAGGAAGGTATCAAAGTCAAAGTCAAAAGAATTTATTCATTGAAACCACAAGGATCATTTTAAAATTAAATTACTTTTAAAATTACTCTTGTTCCAACGCGACCTAGCCTAGAAGAATCAGGCAACAAACACGGCTTGGCTTACATAAATGGTCCGTCTTACCACTAGGTGAGAAGCACCTGTGTGGTGCCTCAGAGCAAGGAGTAGTTAATGATGATAAATGATGTGGGAAGTCGGTGTATGGGGAGGCTCATGACCGTTTTTCGTGACATTTTATGGGGGACAACACCGGCAGCTCTAGCAGCGTGGCAGCGCGCATCATAGCGACTAATTTGAATGTGCCCAAATAAAACACGATCTAACGAGCAAACCTCGTTGTGTTACAGTAGACTCTTAAGACCAGACTTTTCGACTACGCCACATATGTGGCCTATGTCCAACGACGTGTGGACTTCTATAGGTTGATGATGATGACGATGATGAAGAAGATTCATAATAAATCAGATGTTAATACAATTGATGTATTAAGTATATTGCACACGCATAGGTTTGCTCTATAATACCTATTATACTTATTACTCTTTACTTCGATTTCTAACATAATGGTCGATTTTACGCTTGAATTTACGATTATGGCCATCAGTTAATGTATCGATATGATGCATCGATATTAGTGCTATTCGATAGAGTATTTACGAGGCATCGATTCATCTGGAGTAGGTCACAGTAGGTCAATCCAATGCAGACCGGTTGATATCCCTACTCTATAAGTTCAAAGTTTCAGGAACTGCCAATACCAGTTCTTTTTTGAGCACCTGATAAATTGAAACACAATTTTTGGTGAAAAATTATCATTGATCAACCGTCTGTCTAGAAATAAACTTACCTATTTTAGGAAATTCAGTTCGTTCAATTACAAAATATGGGCTGTGATGTAGATCGTTTAATTTTTACTCTTTTACTTCTACAGCACCAATATCAAGTTCATCCCAACACTGTGTACAACACTGGCAGCTCTTGGTAGCGCGGCAGTAGCGCGACAGTAGCGCTACTGCAGCACGCCTCAGAGCGACTTATTTGAATGTGCCTAAATAAAACACGACCTTACGAGCGAACCAAAAGGCCCCTATTAAATAGTGCTATAGTAGTTTCTAAGATAAGAGTTGAGGTTGGGTGTATCTAGCTTGCAATTGTCAAGGTCAAATTTTTGTATGATCTGCAAATAATAGTTACAGGTCTGGGTCTGGTAGTTACTGATACCCAAGACACAGGGAATCTTAGTGTGGGATCAGGACTATGTATGTTACTGTGGGGTGTTATGTTATGTTAAGGTAAACCAAGTAGAACTCAAATTTAAACTTCTATTAATCTCTCCCACACCAAAAACAAAAAGCTACTTGCTTGACCTTCACAAAAAAAAATAAACAAAGAAAACAAACAATACTTTTTGTAGCTTATTTGGTAGATAGTCTAACTCTAAGCGGATGTCTTGACTAACGGCTCGCGGCTTGTAGCTAGTGTGTTCTCTATAGCGGAAAATTGGGTAGTCTTTTGATGTAATATGATGTACAACGTCTACTCGTTTACCTTGGTAATATAAAACGAACTAAAACTTACCTTTGTATCAAATCCAATATTATCTTGATTCTTTATTTTTTATTGATGGTAGCTTTGAAATAACATACCTGAAACAAGCGAACGGAAAAGATATATTTTACGTTTATTTAAGAACCATTTTTTTAATGATAAATTAATAAATTCTATTCAATACATAAGGACAAGGTTTATAAAATAGTCCCGACGTGTTATAGCGGTGAATAATGTCCCTATGTATAGGTTTGGCGTTGTATGTTTATTTGACAAGAAAACAAATATATATAAACAAGTATAATATGGTGGGGCACATGAAACATACAGCAAAAGCAATCACACACCTAACATATATTACAAATTAACAAACATTTATTCAGGTACCTAAAAACATAGAGTAGATATGATGCGAGAGAGTGTATGTGAGTTACCACGCACCCATTTATCAAACCGTCCAAATGTCGCACAAAAATGCCAATAAGCTCCGCATAATGCTGATTTTTCAGCTGTTGCCAAGCGGTTACGTCACTAGCGCCAGAACCCCATACTGCATTCATAGCGATAAGACCACCCATTGGCCTTCCGTAATTAGTCTGAATTTTTACCTCCTTATTCATAATCATTTTTAAACCTATTTTAGTTAAAATAGCTTTTGTTTTGTTTTCTCTGATGTAAAATGACATACGCCAAAACAAGACAAAAGCTATTTCAGCTATCAAAGGTTATTAACATTGATTATGAATAATTAGGGTTATTCTTTAGTTGTTTATGTTTTATGTTGTACAATTTAGTGTTTTCTATCTGCATTCATAATCACCGTCACCGCTATATGACGGCTTGCGGCCATTGGGAATGTCCAGGGCTCACCCATTTTATGATATTTAACCCTATTGTATTTAGTTGATAGCACCAACACTTAAAACATTGCAGATACATAAACCGTTAAAGAAAACATCAACCGTAAAATTAAATTAGACGGTAAACAAAAAATCTCAAACTATTGTATCAGATTAAAAACGCGAAGAACATTGAAAGGGTTATATTAGTCAAGGCGCGCTAACTCCCAAATGGATCCGTACGAATGAATAAAAAATAACTCCTACAAAGGACGTCCGGGTCAAAAGCTACATACGTCCGATAGGCTGTGTCACTCCGAACCAGTACGGCTATCACAGGCTGTAAAACGTTACCAAACCTGTGCTAGCCGTACTGTCTTCAATGTAAAATAAACTTTGACGAGCTCCGTGGCGCAGCGGGCAAGTAGCCGGCTGAGAAACAAGAAGTTGCGAGTTCAATTCCCGCTGCGGAACAAATGTTTGGATTCCGCAAATATTTGTTCCTGGTCTGGGTGTGATGGTACCACGGTACTCGTAGTTCTTAACACCCACAAAACTGGGAATTCTAGTGTTGAGTCAGAACAATGTATGTGACTGTTGGGCGTAATGTGTGTTATATAAACTTAATTATGCTGACTCGTTTGAGGGTTTCCTGAGGTTCCGGTGTGAGTCATCATCATCATCAACCGTAGACGTCTACTGCTTGAACCGTACTGCTGGAGTCAGTTGGATACTTCTACCTATCCCCTGGTGTAATCCCTTAGTCAGCTTTTACGACATTCACGGGAGGAGACGGAGAGGTCCACGCCAATTAGGTTCGTGCGAGTGATTCAAAATACTTAGGTGCCTGTACAGACGAGATAGAAAGAGTCAGTAGCTGTTTTATTATCACTCGTATGTGCCACAGATTCATACACAGTGTCTATTTAATGATTTCTCGGAGTGGTACTTCTGTACGCTAGTACTTTTATTTTGTTCTGTACCGCTGAGTGTAATAAAGTCTCTTTTTCACCGACTACATTTCAAATTAAAATGTAATGTGGCTTCAATTGTAAGAGGCCGTTTCGCGAACGGTTTATTCAGTAAAAGCACGGATTTCAGTTACTCGAAAATAATGAAACCATCTACCTAGGTACTCTTAAACGGAAGATTTAAGTATTATTTAATTATACTTTTAATACAGTTAATTGACAATAACGACTGGGTTAAAACAACTTTCACAATAGAGCGAGCCAA
Organism: Epirrita christyi; assembly: GCA_951392215.1. NCBI lineage: Eukaryota > Metazoa > Arthropoda > Insecta > Lepidoptera > Geometridae > Epirrita > Epirrita christyi. Next base: position 6,016,600 of record OX595851.1, read on the forward strand.
TTGATGACCGTATTACTTACTAGCATTTGCTTGCGGCTCCGCCCGCGTGGACTCTTTATTGCCTCCGCCTGCGTGGAATCTCTATTATAAATTATAGCCCATATGTTATTCTGATGTATGAGCATATATTGTATGTATGTAATACTGTTAAGTTTCATCGAAATCCGTTCAATAATTTTTGCGTGAAGAGTAACAATAGCATCCATCCATCCATCCTCACAAACTTACATTTATAATAAGTATTAGTATATTAATGTTATGTTGAAAATCGCCGTCATACCGTGTTTCTGCTAAATTCTATGTTTATTCTTTATATTTCGTACGGTCGTCATATCGTCCAGTATTGTGCCTAAGCCCAGGTTTAAAAGAGCTCAAAATACAAAACACGTAAAGAAAAAGAAATAAAACTATGTTTTCTCTAACAAACTTTTTATCGCCAGCCAGCGTTATTTACTGAAAAGGTGTTAAATCAAAATGTCTTCAACTGGCACTCATCTCGGCAAACAGCGGTGAATTATGGGCAGAAAGTGGGCAGAAAAAGAAAACAAATAAGAGCAAAGTTGGATACTGGACATTTAAAAATACAAGCGTCGTCTGAAAATATGGAACTGAAAAAGTTTAAGAATGTTTTTCAGCAGTTTTAAATGTTCTGGAGCAAACAAACGTAATGCAGTTTTTATTTTAAATAAGAGCAGTAAATTTAATGTATCAGACCTTAGAGACGTATGTAAACTCAAACTTTAAATCTGAAAATCAAAAACCTCTCGCGCAAAATAAAAAAAAAACCAGTTCATAAGTTTTGGAAAAATTTAAAATAGGTAGGTATCTATAATTGTAGTAACGTAACCTTCCCTGTGACGTGGTGTGTCCGGCCTAAGAATAAACCATCTCCTCCTATGGAGGTCGAAAAGCCGACTAAGGCATTAAACCAGGAGATGGGCAGCAGCATCCACCTGAGTACCCAACACCAATAGTGCGACCACCAATCTGCCAAGCCAATCGTGGTAATTATTTATTTATTTAGTAGACACTTAATAAAATATGTTTCTGTTTTTTTTAAATCTTGCTTTGCTTTTTATAAGAACCATCCCGGTTTTACTCTATTTTTTATATCAACCTCATCTGTAACCCAAAAATAATTATCCTCCACAGAAAACAAGTCAAGGGCCAACAGTTATCAGACTCAAGTTGTTTGGCAAGTTTCCTTCCTTTGACAGAGGCTTTGGCGCATTGAACAACCAGTGGAGAGGTAATCCGAACCATATTTCTGCCAGAGACACAGTGACCGTCTAGCCAGCTCACTGAGCTTACTTTCCACATTGTTTTTAGCAATTAGATTTGAAAGTATCATTCTAGAACATTCTTGATGTTCATTTTGAATTTTACAGAAGAAAAAAAAATTACTTAAGCAGTCAACATTGAATGATGGTATTTAAAATGAAATAAGCATTTTGCTCAACCTCAGGCAATTGCACCTACCTACCTATCTACCTACCTCTATTAAAAATGTTTTTTTTTATTTTGTTATTTTCTCTGAGGAAATATTCTGTTTTGCCAATGTTAATTAGCATAGATTTATTCAAATAATGTCAAGTCGTCATGTCCTCTGTCAAGTCATGATTTAGTAAAACGATGGCAGTTTACTAGAATGTTCCAGACAACATGACGGACCCTGTTGGTCAATGCTGAGGACTAACAGAGTCACGGGGCGTCGGCGTCGGGGAGCGTGGGGGGAAGTAGGTATTTATCTTGGCAGCATCGTGGCTCACACAGAGAAGTATGTAGTACACTTCTAGAGAAGAGAGTTTATCTGTTCTATGCTATGGGTCCCGAAACTTAGAGCTTAGTTGTATACGCTGAAAAGAAATTGTTCAAAGTTTTCGTGCAGGGCCTGTTTGGCTCCACACACGCACCGCGCAGAACGGAAGTTATATAATTGGCACTACTGTTAAGGTGGCACTTCAATTGGTGTAGGTATATTCGCAAATGTTTGAGTTATTTTGCCAAGGAAAACAACATTATGTACCGATAGACTCATGGTTGATTTTACCTTGGAAAAATAACGAAAACATTTGCGAATATACGCCAAGTGAAGTGCCAGCATAGGTAATACAATGTTTTGTTTGTGTTATTATTTGTTATATCTACTCTTTTCTTTCTTCTACTTGTCTGTTTTATGTACCTGTATGTTATCAAATAAGTGAATTTAAATTATTTTTTCAGTAGGTTATAATATAATCATTAAAAAATGGGGTTAATATAAAAATACAATCTGGAAGTTACACATTGCGTCATAGGGTTTAGGCGAAGCTTTATCAATTTTACATTTATATGGCGCCCTGATTTCCATTACCCAGCAATCTAGATCAAACGGAATAATAATCACTTAGCCAAACGCAACAATCCACACACTGAGTGAACCAGCTGATCTTCTGCATACTGTGCTTGTGCCTAAGCCAGATCAATATTGGGTTATATCACTTTGTCTTCAGATTTATATCGGTAACCTATATTTTCTTTCCGTTTCGTAGACTTTAGGACTTGTTACTATCAATTTGACAAATTATTTAACATACGAAGTTTTGTTTTTGTTATCTTTGTTATTACTCTTGCCCCCTTATTCATAATCATTTTCTAAACCTATTTTAGTTAAAATATGTTTTGTCTTGTTTTGACGTATGACATTTTGCATCAGAGAGAACAAAACAAAAGCTATTTTAACTAAAATAAGTTTAAAAAATTAATATGAATAAAAGGCCCTTAGTCTAAATCTTTTGAAGCTCAAACACCACGTAATATTATGTTGTATGAAACCTAACGTATGAAATGTGTGTGAAACCTAACGGCTTAATCAAGTCCGTATAGCATCCGTAGTACAAAATGTTTAGTTTAGAATCGTTCAAAGCTGCAACAAGTACCTATACATTTTTTCTAATAAAAAAATCACGCAGGAACTTTCATCAACAAACTTTCATCCTAGAGCCGAATTCGAAGAACGACTTAGTAGTCTGCATTTTCGCCTCTTCGCAAATATTTGTATGAAGTACTATTATATAGTAAAATGGGTATGAAAAGTTACTTTCTTCACCGTTCTATGAGTACGAATTTGTAACACAAAAAAACAAAATTGATGACTAAGAAAAGAAATCTACGCAGAATGAAGACTGCACATTGTACATCTGTCTAGTTTTTCTTCGAATAGGTCTAAGTTTTAATACATAACTCACGAGCATGTAACATAAACTGATAGAGCGACCGCAAAAGCTATCTGTCTATATCCTGCATTACTCTTCAACGAGATCAAGTACCGGGGAACTTTATCAAAGATCTTTGTAAAGATTTCACCCTTAGTATTAAGAACGCTGCCTCCTTCAAACAGAAATAATGGGCAGAGATAACGACTGAGCTGGCCCATTACCCGATTGGGTAGGATTCCATTCTTTTGTGCGGGTTATCGCGTTCGTTGAAATATGATCAATGGTCTCTCTGATTGTCGCTATTCAAGGAAAACTCTCTTGACCTCAAAGTCTTACTAGTTCCATCCAACTTAGGACGAATATACTTTTGGACTTATATTGATCCTTTATGAATGTCAAGAGCTCAGATTGAAGAGGATGTCTTTATTTCGTCCCACGTGTGTCCCATTTTTGCTGACCCCATAAGGTTTGGATTGATGTTCTATGTTTTTAATTGCTCTGGTATATCCTGATGTAGCTATGTTCGCAAAAATATTAACTTATTCACTAAAAAACGCGACAATCATGATGTAAACACTAGAAACAAAGATAAACTAGCTGTTCCAAATTAGGCTCCATAAAGTTAGTAAATCGTTTACAGGGCAAAATGTGTACGCTTCTTCAATCCAAGCGACGTGCTAAAATTATCGATTGACAAATTTAAAAACTTGATGAAACATAAACTTTCTAAAAAGGCGTACTATAAAATCCTTAGAGAATTGCTCTGAGACAAAATCTCAGATTTTTTAGATATAAATAAAGCTTGGGAGTGAATTTGCTCCACGGTCCAAACAAATGTAAAAATTAATGCAAAAGAGCCAACTATATTTTATAAAAAAAATTATATGTCAAAGAAATTTTAAAAATCCTACTGAATAAATAAATTATGTTTTACTAAAGTAACTTTCGTGAATTACATATATCATTCATTTTGTAAAAACGGGAAATTTTCACGTACCGATATGTTGGTGGAAGCACCAACAGGTTTCGACCCTAATCGAGGGTCTTCATCAGAGTGGGTATAGGACCCTAAGGTCGAAACCTGTTGGTGCTTCCACCAACATATAGGTACGTGAAAATTTCCCGTTTTTACAAAATGAATAAATTATGTTATTATTTTTATTTTATCCGATTGAAAATTCTGTAGATTTCTTATAATTTGCTTTCTATTTAAGGCACGGTATGATCCTTAAATCCGAAAATCCAAAAAAAATTTTTTTATCCAAATGGCTTTGCCTAAAGTTGAAAATTATTTGACGATGAAACTGGTTTCCACTTCAGACTGTATTTATTTTGAGGGTTTTTTTTAATTAATCGAAGTATAAAAACCATAATACATAAAAAATTTGCTGTTAGAACTTTAAAATACAAGTCTAGCTATAGAATTCATACAAAAATTGTATTGTTGCCATTCAAAATTAAGAGCATTTGAATGCCAAAGCTTTTTTAGGGTGGTCATTTGTGCTATTTTTAATTGCAAAACCATACTTTTTCAAAAATCTTTTCAAATACAATTATTATTGGTATACTGTTTTACCTATACTATTTTTTTTAATCTCATGATTTAATCTCGTCACGTCGCACTGGGCGTTCGAAATACTACATTTGAGATCAACCCCCGCTTTAAATGGTCAATATCTTTTGTATATGTGAAAGTGGTTTCCATCAACGGATGTTCTTAGTCATGTTTACGGGTCGCACCCTGTTGCTTGATTTACTTAAGATTTTGTTGTCACTCCAAGCTCTTAACTTTCCATGACAAGATATAAATACTTCTTCCAATGTCCTCGAACATAAATGCCCAGAAGTTCTCGAGTACAGAGAAATTACGATGTTTTCGAAACTTGATATAAAAAATGCTGTACGTTATTCCCCAGTATTGCTACAACTTTTACATAAACAGCGTAGGACATGACGCAAACAAGATACGAACTTCTTTATTAAAATTTATGAGTTCTATCAAACACAGAAAGTTTTTTAGCCTACATTGTATTATGTATAAAGTGTGGTATGGGTGGGGGGGCTCCGTTTTGTTTCAGACTTTCCTTTGCATAAATAATGAACGGTTATTTAAGATAAAAAGATTTAAATATAAAAAAAAACCTGTTAATATATATGAGCAACCTTTTGAAGTCCACGTATTTAAACGTCTACTGCTGGCCGAGGCCTTCCTCGTAGAATGAAAATGATGAGGAGTCTATTTTTAGGTCAGACACATCACGGCTTTGCTGTATACATTACCTACCAACGTATTGCTAAAATTGATCAGCAGATTAGCTCTACTGTTCTACACTAAGTTGCTTACAGTACAGGTAAGTTTTTTTTGGATCAGTGCCTCTTGTCAAAGAATATGTAAGAGAATGAATTACAAGAGAGTTAGAACATAAATCATTTATTATATTAATGTAGAAAATCACGGTTGAGATATCTATTGGTGGTATAAGTAAATTGCTTCAAGCATAAAACTGATATGTGGATTTCCAATGCGCATTCGCTTCATTCTCTTTTATCACATTTTGACCAATATTCAACGTTTCACTGCACAGTTTCGATGCTGTAAAGGTGTAGGAATTTCCGGACCAACTCGAAGATATGGCTTCGAATGAAATTCCACAGAGAACTATGCGTAATTCGAGGCCTAATTGCAATTCCTAGGCCTGCCAGACAATCATATGGCCCATGGCCGGTTGCAAATATTGGATGAAGATATTAGTTTTTGGTATACGACATATTAGATTGTACATTTTGCTGTGTGACCTCAAGATTGATATTCGAATGCGCAATGTTTTATTTTTTCTGCAAGAGGAAATCATTTCATGAACGAAGAAACTAATATAAGCGCGACGAAGCAATGTTATAAATGTGATTAACTTTTTTTTTTTTTCTTTTTTTTTTTTTTTTTTTATTATTATTATTATTATTATTATAGAAAATTTGATGAATCTTGGTGACATTTTACCACATAACACCCAACAATCACACACATAGTCCTGATCCCGTACTAAGATTACCTGTGTCGTGGGTAACAGGAACTACAAGTACCATGGTACCACAACACTCAGTCCCGGAACAAATATTTACAGATCATGCAAACAGTAGTCCCGCAGCGGGAATCGAACTCGCACCTCTCGCATCTCAACCAGCTTTTTGTCTGAAAACGATACCTGGCAAAATCAAAACCACAAAATATCTTAGGTAATAACGTTTCCACTCTCCAATGAATTTCTATACGAAGGACGTTTGGGTAAGGGCGCCTTCGCCGGAAGGTAAACGTTATAATTTTCGGCATATCCGACGTTCTACGCGATTAATACCCAAGGAATACGGGCTGGATGAATAACAATGTTACAACAATGGGCTCGTTCACCCCACGGTCTATTTCACGTATAACTATTAAAGGTCGTAATGCTAGAATATATGCGGTTACTGATAACAATAGCTATTGTAAAAGTGAAATGGAATTTTGACTTTGTTTTGCGATAATGTATCTGGGCATGTTTTACGCCGAATGTTAGAAAGGGTACAGATTTTAGCATACTTCTTTCTGATATCTCTAGTTGGTTACATTTTCTGCTAAGTTTAGCAGAGTATCTTTAAATACTCTTGGCTCTTGATAGAACAGCTCTAAGATCCCTCTCATCGTCGTCATCACGTCGCCGCCTGATTACGTCCACTGCTGGACGAGACCTCCCCCATTAAAAACAGTGGGGGGATTTGCTATAATCACCACGCTTGGCAGACGGATTGGTGATCGCAGTTTAGCGTTAAGTGCTCAGGTGAATGTTGCTGCCTATCCATTGGTGTAATCCCTCACTTTTACTGTGTCCACTGGAGGAGACGGGGGGGTATAATCTTAGGCTTGACACACCACGGAAAAGATCGCTTATTTTTTATCTTTATCGTTATTGCGTCCTTATACGAATCAATAATTAATATATTTCCTTTATAGATTTAATCAGTTTTAAATTGACTTTTTGCCTATAAAACCTCACGAAAGCACAAACAACTATCGTAGATTGAAAATTCACAAAACCTTCAGGACCGTAATTTCCCTTCAGTCAAATTGTCTGACACGAATCAATGATGAACAAGGCAAATTAAAGCAACTATATCTATAGAAACTGATTACATAGTAAATCTATGTATAGTATAGAAGAAAGGGTGTTTTTACAATCGGTCTATACGACATCAGCTAGAAATCGTATCGTAGCTCGTTCTGAATAAATTTAAACTCTCAGTAGCTTGCATAAAATAGTACCGAGAGTTCTGAATTTTTGGAGACAACGTTTCACTGATATCCAACCTGTAGAAGTCCACTACTGTACATAGGCCTCCCTAGAATGCCACGATGAACGATCTTGAGCCGCCTCCATCCACCGACTTCCTGCGACCTTTATAATGTCTTTGGTCCATCGAGAGAGGGCTATCTCTCCTTTACTGCATGGTCCGGTTTGTGGTTGCCACTCGAGAACCATTATTTCCCAACGGTTGTCAATTCTGCGAGATATGACCTGCCCATTGCCACTTGTCACATATATTTGGATATTAAGACGATTATTGTTGACAACCTCTGTTCCACGGCGTGCGAGTAGCTGGCTGAGATGCAAGAGGTTGCGGGTTCGATTCCCGCTGCGGGACAAATGTTTGTATGATCTACAAATATTTGTTCCGGGTCTGGGTGTTATGGTAGCATGGTACTCGTACTTCCTGATACCCACGACACAGGGAATCCTAGTGTAGAACAGTCCCAACAGTCACTAACGTAGTCTTGACTACGTTTGTGACTGTTGGGTGTTATATTATGTTATGTTATGCAACACCAGGGGCATTGCCAATGCATTACCTGACCTGAAGGACACTTTTTTTTGTTTTAATTATTTTTGTTGTTGGAAAAACTATGGGATGTAGGTATTCCACAACTTGCACGTATGGGGGAAAATAGGTAACGGTTTTTTCTAAGGCGTTTCAGTGTCGTATCGGGTTCTATAAAAGTTCTGTAGAAACCTATAATACCCTAGATATAGACTATCGCGTGCGGCGTAATGAAAACAGTTCAGCAAAGAAAGGCACTGACGGGTGTGTAGCTATACTACAAACATAATGTGAAAATTTAATGTTTCAATATTGGGTCTGGCTTTGTTGTGACTAGCAGCTTGCAATTTGAAATTCCTAGGCCAAATAATCAAAGAATTTTGGGAGTAAACGGACGAAATTCTGAAGAAAAATTTTGCTGTGTACAAAGTTATGAAAGAGTTGAAGCATGGCAGAGCATTGAAATACCTAATGTTGAAAACAACAAACTTCAACCTATTAGCATCTTAAAAAATTGTTGGTTGTAAGAGCCTGATGAAAACAGCAACAATTTCGAGTTATATCTATTTGGTATGCCCTCAACTTCGTACGTGGAGTGTTTTTGAATTTCAACCCTCGCTGTGTAACGTTCAAGGTTGATTTTCATTAATTCCTTTCTCAATGTACTCCTAGACCACAAAATGACAAACATGACGACATTCCATACATTTTGTGACCCACCTTTTTTGTCAATTTCACGTTACCTTCAGAAGAGATACTTTTGGTTATTGGTAATATAATATGCTAAGAGAATCAAAAAGGAAATTGAATGAAGTGTGTAGAAGTTGAGGGAAAATAATTTATAAAGGTTATTTATAAGTATTAATAACTTCGCAAACTTCGGTTGGATTACGAAATAATATGACACATACTATCAACTGACATGAAACACCTACCATCATCATCTATCATCATCTGTTCAAGTAATTATTTTTATAGGTTAAATTGTACCCTTTTAAAGTATATTCAAATGGTCGAAAGTAAAACAAGTTTTTTATAGGTTACTTTTCTTTACATAGTAGTAGTCCCTTTGAGTTGGATTCCCTACTTCTAAAAATATACAAGGTCTATGGAAAAATCGGCCAATAAATATTATTTAGAACAATACTAATTGCTTCCATGAAGGGGACCTGGTTAATTCTTTTTTGACCTGGGTCAAAAGTCACCTACCTTCTTTCAGGTTTAAAAGACGTGCGTGCGTTGATTGTCAGTCATTCAGTCAGTAGCGCGCGCAACAATTTTACGTTAGCGGATTTATAAAGTTGGAAGTCGGTGGATGGAGACGGCTCAAGACCATTCGTCGTGGCATTGTAGGGGGAGGCCTATGTCCAGCAGCGAACTTCTACGGGCTGATACTAATGATGATACAGATGGTACGTACCTACATGGAAATAATCCTACGGATGGATGGATAGATGGATGGATGGATGGATGGATGGATGTATGTTTGTTACTTTTACACAAAAACTACTAAATGGATTTTTGTGAAACTTTACAGTATTATAGCTTATACATCAGAATAACATATAGGCTATTATAGTTTATAATAATTTAAATTAGAGGTTCCATGCGGGCGGAGCTAATAGAGTTTCCACGCGGGCGGAGCCGCGAGCAAATGCTAGTCTTATTATACTTCAAGAAAACTCAACCATTTTACTCTCTTTAACACAAACTACTAAACTAAACTAGCCCGAACACAATAGCCCAATCAACCTTATATCGCCCATTCTTCTTTCAACACCTTTTATCGCTTAAAACATAAACTCAAGAAGAACATTACAAACACAAATGGCCACTAACCAGATACAGAGTGCCATAAAACAGGGTTCCGTAAAAACATTGTGCATAATAAACGGTAGGTTCGTTTGTCCTAGTTCCACGAATAGCCTTCCGTGACCGAGGTGCATCGCGATTTAATGAAAATCTACTTTCTTGATTGGGGCAGTTGAGCGAAAAGAATAATTGAGCAAACCAGCTGATAATGTTTTTTAAGTGGTTCCATGGTTTGAGTGCATTAAACGCTAAAACATGATTTGACTGAGACTTTAACGACTTGGATAGAGTGTAACGTTGCAAATTACAAATAATTTATCATTCATATAGTCATTTAAAGACATGTGTGCATCTATAAACTACAATTGTTTACCAATGACCACAAGGAAGGATGACCAAGATAAAACCAGTAGGTAGTAAAAGAGAAAGGGTCCACTTTTATCAAAATAACAAAACCCTCGTCATGGACACATGGGGTATTCTAAGCTACAGCTTTTCGTCTCAATCGAAAAAGCCATAACGATAAGACTCTTACTTCAATACCTTCTGAAAACCAAGTCCTCTCAAGAACCATTCCAAGGATAAAGCCAGTCAAAGTTTTAAGGGCTTTAGTAGAGCAGTAAAATCATTTTGATTATACAATACTGCCATTAATCTTTTACCTTTAGGACGGGACGGAAGGAGTAGGGCTGCATTGCTAACGAGGCTCGAAGGCGAATTAAATTTAATTTTTGATTCTGTTTGCTGGCTCACGACTGTAGCGCCTGAAGTCTAAATTATTCAGATATTGCAGCATGAGGTATGCACCATAACGTTGTATATTACCCGAATTTCCTGCAGCTACGTCTCGAGTTCCACTTTGACCACGTTGAGCCAATATTTGTTCCAGTGTTTGTACATAACTTGGGCAATTTTTGGGTTAACCTAGTTTATTTGTTGCTTGAATATCGATATTTCATACCCGACTACCGAAGGACGGGTCTCTTCTCAAGTATGTATTGTAAGTGGGATTATTTGACGACCTCCGTGGCGCGGCGAGCGCGTAGCCGGGAGCTGAGACGAGAAGGTTCGATGTCCCGATATGCGGGACAAATGTTTTCATGATCTGCAAATATTTGTTCCGGGTCGGGGTGTTGTGGTACCATAGTACTCTATAGTTCCTGATAACCACGGCACAGGGGTATCCTAGTGAGTGATCAGGGCTATGACATAAGTAGTCATTAATTGTATGTGACTGTTGGGTGTTATGTTATTATTTATTTTTTATTGCATCCTTGTAGTATTTTAACGCCTCGATTCATTTGAATGAATGAGCCAAATAAATAGCGCCCAACAGTACATACATAGTCTTGATTCCATACTAGGATTCCTTGTATAGTGAGTATCTGAAGTTATGAGAACCATTGGTACCACAACACACAGATCCGGAACAAATATTTGCAGATTATGCAAACATTTGTGTCTCAGCTGGCTACTCGCCCGTCGCGCTACAAACGTCAGCTGGGGAATGGGAAGTTTTCAGGGAGGCAATTAAAAAGAAAAATAGTTCTTAAAAATCCGGTAGATGGCGGTGACTCGACATGGTTCTGTCTTCTGAAGATTTTGCAAAAGCACCACAGAGAACAAATTGTCTTTGCAGATAATTTAAAAGCAAACAAAGGCAAGGTCACTAGTAAAAAAAACTTGTTTTTGTGGAAATTAATTCTAACTTCTTAACACTAACAAATATATCAGAATCGCTACAAAAACATTTTACGTAGATACTTCACCAACGAACGCGGACGAGCATGAGCGAGTGAAGTCAGTGACACTGACAGTTGGTAGCTGACCGCCAAAATTTAGAGTACCATATCTGGACAGCGCCATCTATGCATGGATTTAGAACTATTTTCTTTCAGCTGTCACAAAACTTCCCATTCTCCCGAATGGAAAACTTGTAAAAATACATTGGTGCACAACGGGGATACGAACCACCAAGCTACATGCTCAGTACTAAAAAGTGGGGTCCAACCGTAATTCTCAATGTAGTATATTACTCGGAGTAGGTTACACAAGCAAAAATCTTACCACAACTTTATGCAAGCAAGTGTGTACAACGTACCCAACTATTAAAATTAAACTACTTGTATATTTATGTATACACTTACAACGCTTACGCGAAATTTCGCCTCCTCACAGAATCACCGTAGCGGCTAAATTTATGCAGACTTCTACAGGTAATGGCTGTTGCTGTCGCACATCGAAATTAAATGAAACATTTAAATTAAATGAAATATATTCAAAAACAACAAACATTACAAAATACACAAAAAGTACAATTAATAATGAATAGTAACATTTTTAAAGTTACCAGTAAGTACTGGTTGGAAAAACATTAGTACCCAAACTAAGGAGACCTATATTATGGCGTACTAATACCTTCCGCCGGACAAAGTTGAAAAAATGCATAATTATTAGAGACTACATAATGAATGAGAATAGCTCAATGAATATAAAATTACAAAATTTTAAATGTATAATATACATCGTGAATAAAGCATATGGCGCCATTATTGTCCGTATAAGGTAGTCCGTATCACGTAGGAAGTCGGTGTTTGAAGACGGCTCAAGGCCGTTCATCGTGCCATTCTATGGGGGAGGCCTTCGTCCAGCAGTGGACTTCCACAGGCTGATGATGATTACTGTCTATTGCAGACTAGTCAGTGTCATCAATAGAAATTGACGTGAAATACGATAGAAAAATTTAAAAATATTTTTAACATCCAGTCTGCTATAATAGCAGCGCTAATGGCGATTATGAGTCAATGGTCACTCATAATTATGAGTTTCCTTTTAAATCTGTGTTATCTTAAGGTGTCACTTCACTTGGTGTATATTTGCAAATGATTGTGTTATTTTTCCAAGGTACAATCAACCATGATTCTATCGGTACATGTTATTTTCCTTGGCAAAATAACGCAAACATTTGCGAATATACACCAAGTGAAGTTGCACCGTTACACATTCCATCATCTATTGTATTAAAACGCTTCCTATTGACATGTGGCAATAAAACCTGTCCATGAAACTTTAATATAGAAATTGCACAAAAAATGGTAACAAGCAAACACACAACCTCGACGCCAAACACATAAACCTGCTCCTTCCTTCACAGGTTCTACAAAACTAAAAATTTTACAAACGAAGCCATTATTGGCGAAAATTATTGTCACGATGTGCCAGAGTAGTATCTGGAAACTATAAAATCTAAGGCTCTTACAGAATACGACTGGGAAATGTGCGTTCTTTGCTCAAGAAATGCGATGCTAAGTTAAATGGATTATGCCACTTGGTTGTCAACCAACTGCAGAGCTGAATAAGAATACTATAACAAAAGTATATGTAACAGAACAACAAATAAACTCGTGAACATTGAGGATTACTTGAGCCCATCATATTTACGTGGTAACCGTATTTACAGAACCAATTGCTATTAATAAACATCCTCCTTCTTAGTCGGTCTCTCTTTATTATGGATCCTGAGGCCGTAGACAAAGTAACATTCTAATAGCGATGACGCCAGTAGAAAAGTCCAAAATGTATGGGATTGACTTTAGCTATCGATATGTCACGTGGTCTTTTGTATTGAATTACGACTGTAGAAATGGAATCGCTTCGAAGCGAATGCCGTTTGGCTAGGCCCTCTGGTTCCGTCATCTTCAATAGTTTTTCGCTTACCTTCCAAGATCTGTGATTTGACAGAATTTTGACACCAACTTGTGTCAAAATATCAAATTCAACATTATATCTCCTCATCATCATCATCAGCTTGTAGACGTCCACTACTCCGACGAGGTCTCCCACGTAGAATGCAACGGAGATTGCCATAATCACCACGCATGGCAGGTGGATTGGTGATCGCAGTATTGGTGTTGAGTTCTCAGGTGGATGTTACCCATCTCCTGGTAAATTACTTAGTCGGCTTTTACGATAGCCACGGGAGGATACCGAGGGGTCTATTCTGAGGTCGGACATTTCTACGGCATTACCACAAAGATTTGTTAGCCGTTCGTCCTACATGCAGTTAGTCCAAGTCGCGGTTTGTCCAGTAAGCGTTTGGTCCAATACGCAGTTAGTCCTAAAATCTGGACGAACTGCAAATTCACTTGGTAGCAGTTGGTCCAAATCGGAGTTCGTCATATTTGCAGTTTGACATACCGGCAGCCCACCCTAAGCCCAGTCCGTCTCAGTAGTCAGTAAGTCCAGTTTCAGTAAAATAATAGTTTTTTGAAAATAAGTAAACAGTTTTTGCCAAAATGAGAGTTTTTTTATAACGATAAAACGACACTTCCCAAGCAGCACATTAGTGAATTTTGCAGCTTATCTTATAGCTTTATGTTCTAAATGAGTGGTTTAACAGTGTTTGACACAACTCAAAATTGTCTAAGAGTTCATCCTGTAACTTGTAGTTGCTTAGGAACGTTTTTTGTTTCTACTTTATTACTATGAGTTGTGTATGAGACGGACTGGGCTTAGGGTGGGCTGCCGGTATGTCAAACTGCAAATATGACGAACTCCGATTTGGACCAACTGCTACCAAGTGAATTTGCAGTTCGTCCAGATTTTAGGACTAACTGCGTATTGGACCAAACGCTTACTGGACAAACCGCGACTTGGACTAACTGCATGTAGGACGAACGGCTAACAAATCACCACAAAGTACCTAATACGGCGCGCGTATTACATTATGTCTACAATATTAGAATTGGCTTTTTGAAATTGAAAAAAACGGCTAATTACCACTGTTTTTTGTCACCTTTGCCGACGTTTCGAGACTGAGCTCAGAAGCCTCTTCATCATGAGCACGCTCGCGACCGCGTTCGACGGTAGACCGGCGAATATTCCAATTTTAAAATGATTCCCAACCACGAAAGTTTCAATTCTATATTAGAATTGGCCCCCGATACTGATTTCCAACTTCGCCTCACTTGTTTACTCCAATACAAACCGTTCCAACCCTACGTAGTACCATCGCTGAAATATTAGGTTGACGTGTCACAACTTATGATATATAGGGGAACCAGATTACTTCGTGTTGAAATTTGGTAAGCCAAATGTAACCGTTACATAGTCGTTAGCATGTGGTATGGAAGTTTTCGTGAGCTTATTTTGTTACGTAAAAAGTAGTTTTACGGTATGTTTTGCTATTCAGTATGAATAATTAATTATGCTATTCAGTACTTTAGTAGTGGAAATTCAATATTTAAGTGTATTGTCGATGGATGGAGGCGGCTCAAGACTATTCATCATTTTATTCTAGCGGGGAGGCCTATATCCAGCAGTGGATTTCCAGAGGCTGGTGATGATTTTGATGATGATGATCGAATTTATTAGTTTATATAACTAAGTATTTATCTTAATTGACTAGCGTTTTAGTATGTATATATTTTTAACGCGTATTTAGGTGAAACTTTTCAATGCGAATCTAATCACGTTGTCCGGGGTGAATTGGATCACTACAGAATAAATTTTTAATTACATACTTAATTGTTGTTGTAGATGGTCGCACGTGTTTAATGAAGCCTGAGCAAGCGCGTCCTGAAACTATGATAGAAGTTGTTGATAAAGTCCTGACCAAGAAACTAACCATGCGTTGGGCAGCTGAGGTCTACGGAGTGCCGTTCACGAGTTGACAAAGAAGAGTCACATTATTCAGGGGTGTTGTTAAACATTAAGGCAGATAAAAGGCGATGGACAAGGACACCGAAAAAAATACAAAAAAGAGGACAACAAATCTGGGTAGTTAAGAGGAAGACAGAAAGCAAATAAAAGATCACAATAAAACAAAAGAATAAAGCAACACCAGGGCTAAAGAGTTAAAAATAGAACATCCTCAAGAGATTTGTATTGCATTTATTGATCCGAAAAGTTTATTTATCCATCCATCAAATATTTTAACACAATACATTTTTATTGTGAAGAGTAATGCCATGAAAAGTGCCCCAATAAAAAGTAAAGAAAAGTAAAGGAAAGTAAGTAAAGGAAAGAATTATTTCTTTCAAGGGTGGAAGAAATGGATCATACGAGTTAAATTTGTGATGACTGATTTCCTTATTTAGGGTGTTAAAATAGTTCTTAAGTGAATTATAGAAAGATGTTACGAGTAATTTAAAATTTAAGTAATGGTTTTTGATTGAACCGATTCACCTCTTCAGTTGGGGTGAAAAAGTATTCTTTTAAATTTTGAAAGCAATTATCAAAAATTGCCGTGGTGCGTCCGGCCTAAGAATGGACCTTTTGGTGTCCTCCCGTGGATGTCGTAAAATCTGACTAAGGGCTTAGACCAGGGGATGGGCAGCAGCATCCACCTGAGTATTCAATACCAACACTACTATCACCAATCCGCATGCCGCGGTGTTTATGGCAAATCCCCCCAAATCACCTAGGTCCACCCGAGCGATTTTAATGCATAATTTGCTTATTGAAATAATGGCTCATATTTTTGGAGTCAGGACAGCATGGTCAGTCAGTAACGATATACATCTTTGGGCTAGGCATCTTCATTTATGATCTGTCCTCAATTTACATACAAAATCTGTTAGCAAACAGGCGGCAGACGTGATTAGTGGGGCAACAATAATCGCTGCCTCCGCCAATGACAGCTCGCTGAAGCGATGTATATTAATTACTACACTTGCCATCCGCACAGATTTCCGCGCTCGATTACTTTGAGATATACCTACGTTATGTTTATTAAGAACGGTTCAGAATTTAGGTCACTGTAGTATTGAAATAGGTACTTATTTAAATATTAGTACGACGACCAAACATTTACAGATCAAACAAAACATTTATCCCGTATTTGGAACCGAACCCGCATTTTTCGCTTTTACAAAAAGCAATAAGGTTGACATAGCGCAAAATACTCTTGTCGATCTTTGATTAGTAAATAAAAACGCGACTGAGTGCTTTCGGATTACAAATTACCTTGCGGGTCAAATCACCTTTTCCTAGAAGGTAATGGCAGTACGTACGTAAGATTGGTATAGGTATAGTTCAATCCAAAGTAACATGACTGACTGGATAGAAATGGTAGTGATCAGCGATCCAGTTTCCCAAAATTTGGTGACTGGTTTGATAGTGAATAAAACGATAACGATATTTTAGAAGCTCTCACCTGTTAACCCTAATCATTATATTATACCTACGTCAATATTACTAACATTGCCAGTAGGTATAAGTATAAGCATGTTACAGTCAGGCCTGTGGAACTCCAAATCAGCGCATGATGTAAAAAAGGCTTTATCGCTCTGAATTATAATTAAATAAGTTTTGGATGCGAGCAATTACCGGAAATAATGTTGCACGGTTCTGAGGTTCTTATTATATCAAATGTAATTTCACTGTTAATACCGCTTTTAGGTTCAATATCGATCATAGAGATTCATGCAGTGTCTGTTTTTTACCCGAATACAGCAAAACAAAAGGAAAGTTATGGTTTTAGCAGTCTATATTAGTGTATGTGTTTGTAAGTTTGTTCATCTGTGCCCTTGTAGCTCCAAATAGTAGTTTGTGAAACTGTTACTGTTTATAGCATCACACGAGTGTTTTAAGACCAAATTATTTGCAGTTTCATATACACTACTTTATCTAATCTCATGAAATAGATATTTAACATTTATTGTAATACCTTCTAGATTTCGCCGGTAAGAAGTGCATTTGTTCGTTGCAGCTTCTAGAATGTCCGGTGGTGTAAAATTTTCTTCAGTATCGCTACTGTCGTTTTCAGATATTTTTTTAAAACAAAAACTAATTTGTCAATGAAATTTACGTAAAATTAGAGCTTATGTTTACATTTGTAAACGTTTAGCGCCAAAATTCACCAAAGATTCCAAGTCCACAGATTATGTATAGAAAAACTTAATTGCAACCTCCTTGGTCCAACTGAAGTTGTATCGTAATGGAAAAAAAGTTATATTAAGATACAGTTGTCCATAGAAGAGCTGTATCTTAATGTAATTTTTAAATTTATTTCGATGGCATGTGCGTAAAGACTGTCATTAAAGTTTTGTTTTTAGTTTCTTAATCTTAATATTTCAGTATGAGATTAGATAAACTACTTAAGGATTATATGACTATAACAATAATTAAGGTGAAAACCTTAACTTTATAATCATGTAGTTGGCCTTTCTCTAAAACACTTAATTCCTGGTTCAGTATTTTGCGTATACTCGGGTTTTACTTTTCTAACATGAATTTTAGTAACAAGTGAACGTGTCGATGTGGAACGTGTGTCTTTACAATATTATGAGTAATATTTTATACATACTGCACCCTTTTCAGAAATCATATTACTTATAAATGAAACGGAAATGAGAGATCGGTCATCCCGATCGTGAAGTTGTAAAATTGAATGGCCGTGTGCCTATTCAATTTACATTACCTTCGTTTGGTATGACAGCTATTGAAATAAAGCCTATTCATGGATATACTTATATACTTGGAAGCAAGGACGCACGAGTGAGCTTCAAGGGAAAGAGTTATACGAAATAGGAACAAGAAAAATAACTTTAGTACCCACCTAAGAGTAAGAATAATAACGAGAATATCAATGACAATGGCATACTTACCTATTTCTGCCACTTAGCATTAATTCTTGCATTGTGCAGTGTAAAGTGTGGGTCTTCAGGTTTGAAGGGTAGCGGTACTGGTTAAATTACAGGTACATGAGATTTTTGTAACCTGATTACGGTAAAAAATTACAAAAGAGAACGCAACTTTGGCGATAATTTTGACAGTCATAATCGGTGTTAAAAACTTCTAAAACCTGAAAAGAGAAAACTTCTTGACCTGAAACTGGACGGCATGTCAGCCTTTCCAAATTCATCTCAAATATTCTCAGAGACATCATTATAAGTAAAACAGTATCTACTCAGAACGAGGAAGTAACGAACCATCAATTATACTGAATTATTTTCGTTTTAAAATTTTCACAAGGTATGACGAGGAACGGACGGCAGATGTTTTCCGACGTTAATATAAAATTAATTGCGTCAACGAAGCTGAATTAAGGATTTTGAGATGAGTGGCGTTTAATAGATGCTTCATTCACAGGACTCGTAGTTCAGAAAGGAAAATGGCTCAATCTTGAATTAACTACTTATTTTTGTATCTTTTTTAGGTTTACCTAAAAAAGAACTGAAAGATGCACTGAAAGATTCTCCTTAGCTTTAGCTAAGGAGAATCTTTCAGTGCATCAAACAAAAATGGATGAGGACCCAGTTTTATTACAGCTAGAAATAGGTTTGAATAATGAACACACACCTATCTTTCTTACTATCAAAATATTATAGTGGGTTGCCATAACATCACTGATGAAGCTGCCTATGTTGATGCTAGAAATAAGTTATTACTCCTATATAGATCCAAGGCCGATGCGACGGATATGAAGACGTATAAAATATCACTGTTTCTTGTTTACATGCTCGTAAGAAATATTTTTCTGAAGATTTATGACCGATATCTGTATACGGCATGAATAACCCACATTTTACTTAAGTATTGATTAGTACGAAGTTGTGTTTAAGATACTATTTTATCTAGAAAAAGATGCGGATAAATTCAGTGCACTTTTTCTTTTGCAAGAATGTATAATTATGAATCTTGAATTATCTTCCAATTAGACCAAGTTATATTTCTTAAAATATTCAAAGAATAGGCACAGCTGATAAAATTCCTAGACAAGTACTATTGCACTTATAACTAGATTCAAGTCACTGATTAGATTTTAATCAGGCGGAAGCATGAGAGAAAAAAAAATACGTACTGTGATTCTGACTAAGATCACTGCCATAACTCTCAGAATTTGAAAGTTGGAGACAAATGGGCAGGCTACATAGCTCACAGAACCGATAACCGCTGGGGAATAAAGGTTCTTGAGCGGCGACCACGAATCGGAAGACGCAGTGAAGACGGTGAAAATACGTCGATAGACTGAAAAAATTTAAAGGTTTCAAAGAAGATGGTGGATGGAGGTGGCTCAAGACAACGAGCGTGTCGTAGCATTCAATGGGAGAGGTATATGTCCAGCAGTGGACTTCAACATGCTAATGTTGATAGTGATGATGAATCCTAAGTACCTAGTCCAAAGTTTTAAATAAAAAATTAGTAAACACCCTGTTAGAAGCCACGTTTCACCTTTCACCATCGATCTCTACTTAACATTCCTCTTTTGTATAGTGACTTATATCCACAGTACAAGAAGTTATAGACCAAAGGATCTCAAAGGATTTGAGAGATTAGGCACGTCGAATGCGTCTGTGGCCGACTTACTACGCTCCATCCACTTTGAAGGTTTGCTCACCGCAAAAAGCGGATTTAATTTTGTAAGACGGAACAGAGCATCCTTGTTTTAGAACTCTCCCAATTCGACATAAGCAGATAGTCAAACACGGTTTACAATGGATCCATTAAGTTTTCTCTCATAAAAAAGTTTCATTTAATTTTCCGTTCATAAATTTTATTCACGCAACGTAAATAACTCAACCCAAAGTGCGCAATTTCAGCCGGCGAGCAAACTGCAACGCAAAACATTATTCATCCTGGCGCAATTTCTGAACAAGAATGGTTAAAATTCAAAGTCAAAACGCCACGAACAATACCGCCAAAAGCGTAAAACCAACCGCGACTTTTGAAAGGAACCAGCGAACCATGCGAATTTACGGGAAACTCCAGGACAAAACCATCTATGTCCTGGAGAGACAAATTCCCGCTTACACGCCGAATAATAACTGCTGACGACAATTCATGAAATTGCAGCGAATTTTAATCCAACTGTAGAGAATATTTGGGATGTTCCATTAAGATTTGGTTTCTTAATGGTTTAGGTCGGATCGTGTCCGAATCGAAGGATCGTTTCAATATTGGAATCACGTATTCAATTAAAGCGATAACAAAATCGTCCATAACTTTGTATAAATGCCTTCGTACATCAGAAACATTAACCATGAACAAACATGGTGTAAGCGAGTTCTAATCTGTGCGCCGGCAGCCAGGCGCTATGTTTTGTTAGGCGACGTCGCTCAGATAGTGGCCAGTCCCATATTAAAATTAAATTTTCTGCAGCCTGTGAAGGCGGGTCAGTGCCCGTTCATTATTGAAGAGAAAATGAAAGGCAAGTAGGTCGACCTCTATCGAGAATCCCAGTGTAGCTTGTATCATTGCTCATAAAGTTTTGTATATTATTAACTTTAGTTTTCACTCCCATATCCTCTTACGCTCTCATCGAGTTTTGCTTCATTAGCCTAATTGAAATTTACACAACCGGATCGATCGTGGGATTGTTAATTTTAGTCTATCCTATACCTAATACTGACAGTTCTGACGTTGTTTCAACAAAGGATGATAAATTAAATTATGGTAAATAACACAGTTTTGTTTCTAAATATTAGCGGGTTTGTAAAGCAGACTTACTCTTATCGTTTTTAATTTGAAATGTTGCCAAAAATAAGAAAGTTCCTCTCAGGCATCGGCGTCGGTGCACGATTACTTAACTTTAGTGCGGCCGCGGACCGAATTACATAAATGGCGCCCAACGTGGGGCTCAGTATAAGCAAATTGTAAGAACGAAACGCCTTCAAATTGCAAATTCAAGCGGCTCCAGAGCGTTTTGTTCCAGTCGGCTCCACGATTCGCATACCTCCACACTTTCTTACATTATTTAACGAAGTAGCCGCAGTAGGAGATTTCATAACGTGAGTTTTTCCTCCTCCAGAAATTTCATTTGTGATTCACACAAAATCCCTTTCGTAGATAG
Organism: Epirrita christyi; assembly: GCA_951392215.1. Lineage (NCBI taxonomy): Eukaryota > Metazoa > Arthropoda > Insecta > Lepidoptera > Geometridae > Epirrita > Epirrita christyi. The sequence continues at coordinate 6,038,254 of OX595851.1, forward strand.
CTCCCTTGGAATATTTACTCTTGCGAACGCTTATCATTCACTTGTTACGAGCGCACATTTTGTGTCTGTACGGTGTCTGTAATCTGATCCAATTAAATATAACAAACAAAGAACAATCTCGGTGCTAATTTCCCTTACTGAACAAAATAGCTCTTTCAATTATTTTTACGCTCGCGTATCTCCACGAAAAAAGATTGCATAAACAAATGTACAAATTAAACGCAAACGAGGCGCCATTTGCCTTGTAATTTCACCGGACTTTTGGTAAAAGCGAGTGGTACCCGTTTCGATATTTTGACTCGAAAAAATAAATGCTCGCCTATAACTTTTACAAATTCCCTGCCCTATTCCGCATTATGTTTCGCGACAGAGCAATCTGGGTCGTGATTACGCAACGAAAAAACGCTAAGAGGCTCCCTTCTGCAACGTTACAACTTAATGTAGCCACAATATACATAATGGCAAGATATTTAGAACACGAGTGGTCCTGACTGCTATACATCAAACGGAGACATTACCACAAAACGCCTGTTAGATACCGACAGCATAAAATATTCGGAACACTATGATATATCTGAGGGATATGGAAATAGGTGACGGGGAGACCGAATATGTATGCTGAGTCCGTTCACGACATAGAAAATATATAGAGAATGTGTTAGCAGTGTTAGCAGTTGTTTGTATGACTAAATATTGGAAGTAAACAAAGGAAGTAGAATATAGAGTATGAAAGCAGAGGTAAGCGACGCTTTGATCAGGTCGGTTCCTGTAAAATAACAAATGGATGACTTCGTCCATCACAATGGTTTTTTTTTGCTGACGCCACTGGTGTTGGCTTCCAGTTTGTGCAACCCATTTTTCTTTAAAGTTTACAAAACAAACTGCTGATTTTAGATCATTTATTTAAAAAGTCAGAGCATAACCAGGTAGATTACCTAGTATTTAAGTGCCGACCCGACCCATCTGCAAATATGTTAAGTATAAAAATATTTATAACCCTATGGTTTTTAAATCTTTACTTAAATTCTCAGCAATTTATATGGAGTAATAAATAATGTACACAATATAGGTACTGACTGATACAAAGTTCGATCCTAATGGAGGTCTCCAAAGGGCCAAATGACATCCCATCTTTTGAATTTTTCCCTGAACATATACATGGACGCATATTTTAACTGAATAATTTAGTAAGGGATCCTTAGCAGTTTATTTTTATACAAAACTATACGTATACTTGTTTTGGGATCAGTATGACCCAAATCAGACTGTGTGACCTACTTTAGTTTAGTAAATTCATTGAAATATTAATTCTAACGTAGATTCAAGGTATTCCTTGTAGATATTTGTTATACTACAGCTGTTTAAATTAGATTGCCCATAAAATAGTACGTTCCTATTTTTTTATAAATATTCAAGGGTTTTTTAACCGACTTCAAAAAAAGGAGGAGGTTCTAAATTTGAACCGAATTTTTTTGTATGTATGTTACGCGATTACTCCGTCAATTATGCATTGATTTTGATGATTATTTTTTTTTTGGTACCTAGTTCATAATTCAGAGGTGGTCTCGTATAAATTTTATCGAAATTGATTCAGCACTTTTAGAACGTTTTGGTTTGGTTCCCATAGAAAAAACCTATTATTATACTGTGCTACTCTTGGTTCTGTCAGCGCTAGATGATACTGCTAGACGTCAATAGATGGCGTTATAGTAATACTTACCGGCTGCTAGCCGTCGATAGCCGGCGTTTATTTAAATATGAACTACCTACATAATATATACACACAGGCTTGAAGTCGGTTTATGTTTTTTCCAAAAATTTACTTTATTATTTGTAATTGTATTTATATCCAAAGCCTGACCGTGATTCTGAAATTTCCTTATATTATGTTTTCAGACGGTAAATTATATTTATGTTATCTACCGCATTAATCTACAAATATAATATATGTCCAATATTACATTATCCATTAAAAGCCCGTTTACAGTCTTAGTTGAACAAGAAAAAGTTGAAATTCCCTCAAACGCTTTAACACTTCTACACCTGGTACACTATATTTACTTCGTTAGGTCAACAACATTTAACTCTAAGAATTATGTTATTCTACTCCAATAATTCAAATAGCTACTTTGTTAATTATTAAACCCAGTCTATAGACAAAATAACCCAAGCGGTCTTCATTATTAACACAAAAACGGAGATCAATTCAATATGTATTATGAAAGAGAACCACATGAATTCATTCGGTTTAAATAAATATCTGGTAATTAACAATAATACTTCATTGTAAATAACAAATGAAATCGAAGAAAATTGAATAATATGGATGTGGACTATTTCGTTGGGTTTTAGAACCCGGTTGAGCTTTTTTTTGTACTTATCCTAAATTGCTGCAAAACAAAGGTTAATTGTTATACATAGGATAGTTTGACATTGCTAAACATAATAAAATGTTATGCAAGAATACAGTTAAACATTTTTAGGATCTGGCTAAAACGATGACAATGTACCGTAGTGTGTCTGGCCTAAGAATCACTCCTTAGCGTCATAAAAGTCGCCTAAGGGATTACAACAGGAGATGGGCAGCAGCATCCACTTGAGTACTCAGCACCAATACTGGGATCACCAATCCACCTGCCAAGCGTGGTTATTATGGAAATCACCCCATTGCATACTATGAGGGAGGCCTCGTCCAAAAGTGGACGTCTAACGACTGGTGAAGAAGATGAAGACGATGAATAAGTCTTAAAAAAGAGAAACCAAATAATAGACGCAACTATACTAGCTTGCCAATTTAAGTGTAGATGGGCCGGGCGTATGGCACGGACATCAGACGGAAGATGGACAGAGTGCGTGCTGCATTGGTACCCTCGCGAAATGTAATTAAAAGTGTTAGGTAAATAGGAGTTTGTTTAGTTGTAGCGTTTACAAAAAAAAAAATTTATTGTTAGGTATATAGTACCTCACATAATTATGGATTCAATATCAATTAGTTTATAACAATTAGTTTGTAGTATGATCAGAAATGTAATGTAGTATTTTGGAAATGAATGGCTTATTGTTATTATAAGACGATTAAAACGGCCACAAGTCAACGAACATAAATACTGCAGTTTAAGGCGCTACCCTGACCGAATGACCTTGAGGTGTTCGCCTCTACAATACATCGTAAATTATTTATTTTAGTGACACCTATGTAGTCCGTTCTAATAGTACTGCCATCTAGCCGTCCGTCCGAGAACCGGCGGCTGACTGGTCCGCTCCTTGTGCACAGCCAGATTCGCACGGATTCATGAAATATAATTCATAAAAAATAAAGAGAACCCATTTTTTAAAAATTAATCGTGTAATAATTCTACTATTAAATTAACTATCCAATTGTGTAAACCAAAAAATTCAGTAACGTGAACTTTAAGAGAAGATGTACAAAATCATGATTTATTTCAATTTTTTCATAGGTTTATTGTCGAGTACTTACGACGTTAAATCATTAAACCAATCGTGGAACTTGATGACAAAATGTCATATATATGTGGTGAGTTTTTTTTTTTTTTCTACTTGCATTATTTAACCAGGAGAGAGGCTTGAAAAAAACAGCTTGACGCCGTGTTTGGTCGGGGTACTGCCTTAAGACAACTATTAGGTAGATTTCTAAAATAAAAGCCGAAGTTCAAAGCCTGATCTAAGCAATCAATCTAACAAGACAATACAACCAAACTGTTTTGGTCTAATGATGTAAATAAAAACATTTTCAAACGCACAAATTATAACACTAAGCATCTTGAATTGCTGCGACGCTAATATAATAAGTAAAGTAAGATTACACACAAGCATGTAGGCGCACAAAGCCAAGATAAGCTGAAGCTACGACGCCTGGCATACAGCCATGCGAGGTGAAGTATATTATATAGGTATTTGTATGTTCCAACTAATTAAATGGTGCTGAGTATTATTCAATCAATAATCACTATTAAAAATAAAGGTATGATTATTACAAAGAATAAAACAGTGTGCAGTGTGAATAGTGAGGTAAAATAAGCGGAATTATGTATTTTAGATTAAATAGCATCAATTTGTCGCAGGACTTTAATATAACCAGTATTTTTCCCGTGTCTTTTTTATGATGCAGCATTGACACAAATAAATGCTTTTTCTTTCCTTCTTTCTTTCTTTAACCTTTTAAAAAGCCTCTTGCAATACGTTTTAATGATACTTTTTTCGTTGTCTTTATCTAAGAATAACTTTTATCTACTTCTCTCAGGTATTTCTTTCGATTCACTGTCTGATAGTCCAGTGCTCAGCCAGTCCATCTTCCGAGTTTCTAGTTCATCTGTTACGAGGAGTCTATCTATGGATTACATCCATTGAAGCTTATCTTCACATTGGATAAACCTGGTATTGTTGCGGTGCATCGATGAATGGGCCAGTCAATGCATATCACGCGATGTCAGATGTGTGCCAGATCTTCGTATGGGTTTAGCATCAAACCCATTGTATTGGCTGCAAGCTTGACGGCCCGATATGTTGTGAATAGATGAAATTGGAATGTGATGGAATGTGGGTATGCAAATACTTAGATCAAAACGTTTTGTAGAACATTGGTTTACGGAAAATATCAAACAGCTTTATTAAACAAGTTTCCAGTTAGTATTAGGTATTCTATGAAAAAAAAGTTTGAAAGTGACGGAAAAGTTGAGAAGTAATAGATAAGCGTGGTATGGCCATGTTATGCGGAGAGAAGATGTCATGTGATAAGAACAGCATTCAATAGGAATGTGGATGGATGTAGAAGCAGAGGTAGGCCAAAAAAAAGATGGATGGATTGTGTGGAAGATGAAATGAGTAAAATAGGAATGAGTACCGGGATGACAGCTGTTAGACAGGTATGTAAGAAGAAAACATGTTGTGCCAACCCCAGTGGGATAACGCTAAGAAAATGTGTGTAAAATGACTTTAATATAGTTTAAAGTCTCGAAATATTATCGACAAACAAGTGAACATCATTTTTGTATTAGGTATAGGCTATGTAGCTGCGCATAAGGAGAAATAGGACGACATATGTATAACGTATGTATCGGCAAGTCTCAAGGCGTTCTATGAAATATTCAGTTCGTATACGTCTAATGTCCATAAATATCGAGTGAGTAGGTATGTATATCACCTTGTGCCTACGTTTGCACCATTTGCGTATTCTAACGTTGAGTTATGTGTATGCTAACATATTTATTTGCTATATTACTTATTTATTGAATTGGTTATTGCGTACCTTTGATGTTTTATTGCTTATTTTAAAATCTAACCTTTGGGTGTAATAGGACTGGTGAGGCCAAGATTGATCTAAATAAATGATATTTCATTTGTATTTATTTTTGGAACAAGTACTGTAGTGCAAGACCCTAACCACTTTTTTCATCATCTGAATTCATACATTGTGCAGAAACGTTGCCAAAAGAAAGGCGAATAGACAAATCTTTCAAACGTGTATTAACATCCTAATAAGGCATGGGGTATAAAAAAACACCTGAAACAATACAATTGAAAAGACTTAACATTGTTCTACGTAAGTTTGCTGGCGCGGGATCGTAGGCTGGCTTTAATCCGAATTGTTGAATCCGCCCGAATAGTTTTACGAGCAAATCTTTATTGCACCCGCTTAATTTCTCACAACTATGCACTGGGTACGACTGAATGAATTTATTACGTGCAGACTCGTCGTAAACTCAGAATGAAATGCACTGTGCTGTGGCCAAAATGGCCAAAATACAGTCTTTTGGACTTCGCTTCGTTGTCCGGTTGCAGGATGCCTAATCCTATTCTTAAGCCGCTTAAGACGACAACAAACGTAGCATTTCATGGTCAGTACAGTCACCAACCCATGCATTTTCTTCTCATTGCCAGCCATGCTGCCAGCAGGTTTGGAAGTTACTTCGAAGGCCTCAATCTTTAATACTCACCAAGCTTCAGTTTTGTTGTAAAAGGTTTTAATAACGAATTCAAAGTCAAAGAGCTACTTCAAAATTTGATTTTCCCTAGATTTATATCGGCTTTATCCCCATATTATAATTTACCGTTATTTGAAAACAACGTGCAATGCGCAAATTAGTTTTAGCTTTATTAGTTGGACCATGAAAGGCGATATAATGAGCTCTTCGTGTAGTTCATTAAATTCTAATCTGTCTTTTTTTATAATCTTTTCCTTGAGCGCTATTTGGCATCGAAACTAAATAATGTCAAAACTAGCATCCGCACGAAGGCAAGGCATGGCGTTACACCCATATGGCATAGTGCCAGCCTGATCCAAGTATGCCATATACAAGCCATATATGTACATTATACAGGCCATATATACATGTAGTTTCCTTTCATAAGTTATAGCAAACATTTTGTTGTTAACAAATGGTTGATGTCCAAAATATTGTTTATTGGCTGGACGTGGCTATCATAGCGTATGAAGTAAGAGCTTTGGGGTTACGGGCATCATCTTTATGCATTCTGTTAGTCATATTCTGGGTTAATTTTATGCAGGATTTATCAAAGTTCTTTGTAACGAAAAGGATAAGTGTTAATAAACTTTAGCTGCGATTGTTTATTTTCTGAGATGAACAAAAATTATTTGCCTATTAAAACACAACAAAGTATCACAACTCCAAATTCATAGCCTAAGCTCACACTAAGTACTGGCTGGGTGTTTTCTCGACTATAGATAAAAGAAGGTCGAAGCGGAGATTACATCTAAAATGTACGCCTCTAAGAAGTTCAATCAATCTAAGCTAGTTACACAAGGAATGTAGGGGAAGGTTGCGTAAGTCGTACCTTCTCGATATCTCAACACCAAGCGACATAAAGCGCCAGTAGCGTGGCGTCAATGGGAACTAATTAGTCAACGGCCATGACAGTCAAATAGGAAGGCAAGACTATCTCTCGAAGAATTGGAAAAGTTATTTTTTACACGTGAATTTTGGTGTAACTTATAAACGGTGCATGCGGCGGCCTAGTTGCGGAAAAGAGTCTGCGCTACAAGTACAAGTCCTGTACGTAGGTATAATTACTACAACTATACTGCTTCTTCGTACCATTAGTTCTTTTTTGGTCACCCTGGATAAGAAACCAGCTTGAGGTATGGAGGCCCTGGATAGGGCCTGGTGACCAATGGTAAAAAACGGGTTTATTACAAAATAACACACAAAAATAATTGAAATTTCGAACTATATCGGCAGGACATCGACATCTGGAGCGTAATTCGGCGGAACGATCCGAGAATGGCTCCCGTGGTGAGAAATAGTCGGTATAATACTCGGTATGGGGCTAAATTGATATATTGAATATTTAAATGCCTAACATGGAAATGCAATTGAAAGATTATTTGGATCGGAATATTTCAAACCGTATTTTTGCAACTGATATTTTTGTTACCATTTTTGGAGCTCAGCAGCTATATGATATGCTATATATTTTATTATGATGATAAAGATAATATTATGTATGGCTACATATCAGTGAATGTCTAAGAAAGTATTGATTAATTTTTCAAAAACCTACTGATTCAATGGGTTTGGGGCTTTTTGATAACACACAATTTTTTGTGCTACTTGTTCTTTACCTACTTTGAAGGTAATTTCTTCATCATTAAACTAATCTTTAGGCGGCTCAACTGAATCGTTTATATTTTTCAAATTCTTAACATGTTTACAGATCAACACTTATCTGTCTCTTCTTCTGTGCTGTATTGTTTGAAGTACATTTTTTTATAGGTTGTGTACGTCATCGTGGGATTATTGTTAAGAAGGCGTACTATGTGAATTTGCCCAACAAAATTGATCTATAACTCAGTATCTACGGGTTCTACGAGTTAAATATTTTGGAATATGAAAATTTTATATTTTTGCATTTATTTTGTAAAGTTGAAAACACGATATGTAAAAAAAACCTCGATAGTTTTATTTAATGAAAAATCCTTGTTTCCCACACGTTTTGAAAGAAATCTCAAGAACCCTACGGTGTTTTAAGATAAATTTTACTACAACAAGTAGGTAATTACTATTTATTCTTATGCTAAAATCAGTTTTTTGATAAACACTTTATTTTCGCCATAATAAACAAAAAACTTCATTTTTGTGCACGACACTCGCTAGCGCGAGCGAGATGGCGCGCGGGTTATCGCGTGCGTTAAAGAGGGAGCCTAAATTGTAGTATAGTGCCCTCTTAAGTATAAACAGTATTGTTTCAATTTTAAATTGAAAAATCAATTTAATTTTATTTTATTAGGCATTCGAGTTTATCGAATGACATATCTCGAATGCCAAATATCAAATGAAAAATGTTGAATACCAAAATGTCTTTATACCAAATTTGACGGTAGATACCTACCCTCTTATTCATAATAATTTTTTAAACCTATTTTAGTTAAAATAGCTTTTGGTCTTGTTTTGACGTATGACAATTTACATCAGAGAGAACAAAACAAAAGCTATTTTAACTAAAATAGGTTTAAAAAATGATTATGAATAAGGCCCCTACTCTTTTGGATAACCACTGTGAAACCACTGTGTGTGTTACAGACCGGAACAATTTAACGGATCTATTTATAGCGGAACATTCAATTATTCACAAAAGACAAGAGACGAACGCTATAAACTAAAATTGTAAGTTTTCCCGATTTAGATATTCGCCATTGATATATCTGTAGATCTTTAGTCTAGTCTATGTCAAAGCACTTTAACAAGGTTTCGCAACGAAAAAGGGGACAATGTCAATACCATTGCCAAAAAGTAATCTCCATTCCCGATTTAGCTGAAAACAAGTCTCGGAAAGCACTCAAAAACAGAGCCCTAAGGTTTTTTTCGTGCATGCGTTTAAGAGTACATTACGCACACGCCGCGGGGCGTAGTGACACAGAATAAATAACAGTTCATCACTAAGAGAGGAAATATATTGTAAAGTGTAGAGTATATAGAGCTTGTATACCTATAGCCTAGTTCTCTGCCGAAAGAGTGGTTAGAGAAAAGATACAAAACACTGACCCTCTAAATAAGCTAAAATATATATTTTCTTGTTTTGGCGTATGCCATTTTACATCAGAGATAACAAAATATAAGCTATTTTAACTAAAATAGGTTAAAAAATTATAAAGAATAAGGGGGTTACTCTATTTCATTATTTTAGAGAGCCTTGCTGACGATTTGTTTGATAAACTGTATCAACTCTCAAATCTCTGTGTCTGTCAAAACTGCAAATTGCGTAAAAAAGTACATGTCACCTTCGTGACAGTACGAGTCAGAAAACCAAAATTAAAAAACGGACAAGTACGAGTGAGACTCAAGCCCTGAAGGGTTCCTATCCGTAATGTACTTCGAAATTGTCAGAGCCCTTTTCGAGTTTCAGCGACTTTTCCTATAAACTTCACCATCCCATCGAAGTTCCTCAATTTTAGACTTTTTCCTTTATTTATGGTATAACGCCTCCTAGCATTTCAAATTTCATAATTGTAAAGTTACTGGGTACCCTAGAGGTTTTTCATTTTCACGGTTTCCATACAAAAAATAGACATCCATGGACATATCTTTTGAATGCATTGTTTTTTTACAGAACTATAATGTCACAGACCTTTATATTTGCTATAGCTTTCAAGTTGATATCTTTAGCCGTTCCTGAGAAGGGTCTTGAATTCTTGATAGACAGTCATACCGGACAGATAGACGGACAAGAATGTGATCCTAAAAGGGTCTCGTTTTTTACTGTTGAGGTACGGAGCCCTGAAAAGAACACTTTCTTTAGATAGGTATAAATCTCCCAGTTCATCGAAACTCATCCTTGGTGCAGGCAAGATACTATTTTCGTCTCTTCAAAAACGATTTCAACTGGCTGACGTTCATTATGTTATAAATAGTGCAGTGCGCATAGTATTTTCCCTCTAAGATTACTCTGGGTAAGGGGACTACATTTAATCTCGTAGAGGAAAAGTTCTCACTTATCGAGAGGAAATAGATAATCTGGTTCGCGTCCGGACGACGCCAGCTTTCGATCTCGATGTGGTACAGTGTCGCAGCGAAGGAATTTGATTTGGAATTAATATTTGTAAAATTACTGCCCTAGAAGCAAACATTTAATTAAATTATTGTTTTTTTTTAATATTGTCAGCCTTTCACAGTAGGTAGAGTGCATCTATTGTATAACTGAATGCCTCACTATTTAATTGTCTGAATAAAATATTTCATAATCCGTAATAAGGACCGTTTTCAAACGTCAGGCTTGTATCGAGTGCCAAGTAAAGCTATGGCCACAGATTTATAAGTATAGTACTGCTATGGCTTAACCAACGCGTTCAACCCGCGTCCGCTGTGGAATCTCTATTATAAATTATTATAAATTATAGCTTATATGTTATTGTGATGTATACGTAAGCTATACACTGTAAAGTTTTACCAAAAACCTTTCAGTTATTTTTGCATTCAAAGCATTTCATTGAAAGGTTTTTGGTTTTTGGAAGGATGGATCTTTCAAGATCTATCCTCACAAACATTTATATTTGTAACTTAAAGGTTTTTTTATGATTTCCTTGTATTGCATTTATTAACATTATTAAGATGATGTTACAAGGATGTTTTTTATTAGTCGACACTTTCAGAATAGAATACTTCAGAATAGCTTGAGACTTGCGCTGAACAAATAAGAAGGAGCCAACTGCCGTATTCCGGTATTTGAATGGTGCTTTAAGATATTCAACTAGTTGCTCTCCGCAACCAATCGTGTGCCCTCTTTTGAAATCCTTTTTAGATTTATTTGAACCTATAATAGTCACATAAAGACTGTATCACTTCCCAAAATTAAGCAATAATGTAAAATCCTTATACAGGGTGTAAAAAGACAGCTCCCGAATACTGAAGGTACTGGTAAAGATACCTATATCATAGCTATATAAAATAGCTAGCACCTGAGAGGTGATTCATACCGGAGAAAACCTTTTTTTTCGTTTCGTATCGTACTTGTCAGCCAGCAATGTACGCATTTATTCCGGCCGCGCGTGTTCAACGCTCCCGGTCAGCGGAGCGGTTACGGTATCGACCCGTAGGGCCAATATTTCTCATGTGGTTTTCATTGCTTTTTTTGACGTTTTTATTTATTAACATGTTTTTAATGATGGAAAATAGGTTTTAGTGTTCCTTTAATGATATTTTATGGATATTATAAAGAAAACACGAAAAATGCGGACCAAAAGTGACCATTTTTTTTCGTGTTTTTTCAGCTTCGGGAGTAGTCTTTTTACGCCCTGTATAGTATTCTACCAGTTATTACTTAAGATTTTTGTAGAAAAATAGACATAGAAAGCTTTTTTTGCAGATAATGTTATAGTACATACTTATTATAAGTAGGTAGGTACAAACCTACCCGGGACGGGTCGCCTATTCCTTTTACAAACTATTATAATAACATAGGCAATAAAGATTATTGCTTTCTAAAACGACCTTACAATCTTAGAAAAAGGTCGTCCGAAAACGGTAAAAAGGCCTTTTTTGTACCAATAGTGCTAAATGTATCGACGTCCATCCAACTGTCACTGATACGTGACAAAGGTTAAACAGTGTGACGTACCCTTTGCGTTGCTATTCATGTAACATCTAAATAGGTACTCATATATTTATAACACCCAACAGACACATACATAGTCCTGATCACATACTAGGATTCCTTGTGTCGTAAGTATCAGAAACTACGAGTAACATGCTACCACAACAACCAGACCTATAGAACAAATATTTGCAGATTATGTGTTTGTCCCGCAGCGGGAATCGACACCGCACCGCTTGAGTATCAGCCGGCTACTAGCCCACTGCAACACGGAGGTCGTTCGTATTTGCTGTTAGAAAAGGCCAAGAAAAAGATTTAACTTATTGATGTTTCTTGCAAAAGTCACATAGCGAAAATAGTTTATTAGTCGCTTACGCCTTATGCCTACAAAAGTTACCTACCTATAGCTAGCTACCTACACAGTACACTACTATCTACACACTAATATCTAGACCACAGGTCTAGATATTAATGTACTGATCATGTGTACAAAATTTCATGGAGTTTGATGAAATAATAGCCAAAATAGAAGCAAACTTATTATTATTATTATTATTAAACTTTGTTCGCGCACAAAAAGGCGTAAGCGACCTACCGGTACCTTCTCTTAAAGGTTAAAGGTACGACCAAAGTCGCGCAAAAAACCTGCTAAAACACACAACGGAGTAAATAAATTTATATTAAGCTCGTAAATCGCGAAGAAAAATCTCTTTACAATTCACTTATATGCGGCGGGTACAATAATTAAATTAAATTCATTACAAAAGGGCCGCGCTTATGGAGTCCCGACTTAAAATTATCTGTGTAATGAGTTCCCAGCTAATCTCTTAAATAAAGTAGCCTAAAATATAGTCTATTTGGCTTTTATACGGAACAGTAGCTTTGGAGGTTTCTTGTTGTTTTTATCGCTGTTTATTGCAAATTAAAAGTACCTATTGGAAACAGGAAATTCTCAAATCCAATTATATGTTGGAACTTTCCGTAAAAGCATCGATTGGGAGGAAAACGACTGATTTAAAAGGGGTTTTTCTTTTTTGATCCGTGTTTTTCTATACATTTTTGGCTCTGGCTCTCTCTAGTGGAGTTGCGAGTAATTCATTCGTGGCAGCGTGGTGAGCTATTCGTGGTTAGGTAAACTTCCTTAACTTCTATTTTTAGTTGAAGGGTATGAATACCTTTGGGAAAAAACTAGAGGACTTTTGGCATGATGCCTGTAGTTCAGTTGTGGTAGCTTTATCGCGGTATAAAGGTTTTTATGAAAGTATATCACATTAGTTTCTGGCCCTGCGTAGATTGTCGCCCTAGTTAGCTAGATGAATATACCTACCTCTGTCTCTAGTTCCTCCTTGATTTCCTAAGTAGGTACCTATGTAGATTTTTCATACTAGCGCGCTGAGGCATCCTACAAGAGAATGCACTTTTTGACAGATTCCCATTAAACTATTTTATTTGAAAATCGAGTATCTAGTAATGTTTTTTATTCAATTGAACGGCAATTTATTAATTTACCGTTAAACTTAGAATAATTTGGTATAATGGATAGGTACCTACTATTAGTTCGGCATTTGACATATACCGCTTTAGCTAAAAGTCAAAGATGGAGCATCTTCGTATCCGTATTCTAAATAATTCCGACGGTGGGTGGTAGCAACCATAATTTACCATCTATCTGACAGAAGTAACCGACAAATGTTATGCTGCTACTTCACTTATGTATTATTCGCAAATGTTTGCGTTATTTTGCCAAGGAAAACAACATTATGAACCAATAGACTCATGGTTGATTTTACCTTGGAAAATTAACGCAAGCATTCGCGAATATACACCACGTGAAGTGGCAGCATCACATGTATGAATTGGCTAAGGAAGTAACACGTAGGTACTACGTTAGTACTTATTACTTTCATGGAAGTGGTAGAAAGCACATGAGCATGTGACAACTAAAATTAGACGACCAGCGCCTGTTTTCTTTTATTTTTCCGTTTTTAAAATACTCGCATACAAGACATACTCGATCATAGATCAGTGCGATAAAGCTCAATTTACAACGAGTGCTGATTCGGAGTTGCACAGGCGATGGTACTGAAATGACTCTCAAAGAGAAATACCGACTGGGAGTTAAGTGAAAACGTGCAATAAAACCGAGTAATGTTGCCAGCTTATTAGAATACGCGTCTGCTCTGGGATTAAATGGCCGGCTTGGGAACTTCGCTTGTTCATATTTTTCGAGAATATTATGATGGACGTATGAAGATTTGACCATATAAAAAAGCATAGATCAGCGTTTAATAAGGTGTGGTTGCACTGAAAAGGGCCTATGTGACCAATGGCGAAAGAAACAGCGTGGGGAAAGGGTTCAGTACGCCTCGCGGGGACTCCTTGTCTTCGACTTTTTTGATCCTAGGACAAGCCGGTTTCCTCACGATGTTTTCTTTCACCGGTTCTCTGTAAGCTAAGCAGTAAGAAAGTATAATCATGAGATAGGCAGCGCAGCAAGCAATCCGCCTACCAAGCGTGGTGGCAAATGTCCCCATTGCATTATATGTGAGAGGACTCGTTCAACAGTGGACGTGTACCCGCTGATGATGATGATGACTGTTTGTTGAATAGATAATACAAAACTGTTGCTTATATATTAAGTTGTAAGCAGGTTGGTAGGTTCACTATTCTGCATATACCTGTTACAATCTCCTTATGATGTTGATGTAGAATATCTCAATACTCATATCCCGTTTGTACTGCCTCTATATGAAGATAAACTCGGGTATATTCCTATCTTATAGTGAACAGTGCTCTGCATAGATCCATTAACCTGAAGGCAAAATCTCGTAATTATTTTAAATCCACACTAAAAGTTACCGAATCAAGACTGAATTATAAATTGACTGAAAATTGGTATTCTGCTCTCTCTTAATAACAATTTAGTCTACTTTTTGTTTACGTTTACCGTAGATTAGAGTAGGATTGTAATAAATATATCATTGGAAAGAGTGAAGAGAGAAGCTTCTAATATGCTAAAATTCTAGCTAAAATTCTAGGAAAACTTTAAAAGGATTGATAATAAAATTCTTCTAAGTTATGGTCTCATTTCATTTCATAATCACATTTCCTTGTTGTAGGTATTGCCAGTTGAGGAGAATACCTATTTGTGACGTGTATGACATCGACACTTGATCGAAACATGATCCGAGCTTTATTTTGACTGTTTTTTAATAGTTTTTAGAATAAGGTCTCAGATTACAAAGCCAATTTCCTTTATCAACTCCATATGATTGACAAAGCAGTAGATATTAGTAGGTTCATTATCACAAAAATCTTCGAAAGGTAAGCCAAAGGGAACATAACAGTCACATACATGTCCTGACACACTATAGGATTCCCTGTGTGGTACCACCACACCCAGGCCCGGTACAAATATTTTAATATCATGCAAACATTTGAAAGCTCCTTTAGCAGTGGTAAAGTTTAGACAACAAGTCTTGTTATAAATGGTGGGTGAAAGAGCAGGTAACGATTGCAAAAACCGTATAAAAAAGCGCGTCGGACCGCCACGTCTGTATATTGTAGCTTTATGAAGGAAATTTTATTATGCGCAAAGCTAAATAGTCGTTTTGCATGATCCGTTGGGATAATTGGAATTAGTTTCCCAAGGCTGTGGTTAAACGGAGGTGGGTATCTTGTTGGTAAGCTGAGTCGTTTTATTATCTTGTGGTTAGATATTTAGAAATTAAAGTGAAACCTGGCTTTCAAAGAAATACTTTTGTTAAGTATTTAACTGAAAGATACACAGTTTTCGATTAAAAAAAATGCTAAAACTGTGGAGTACTTTTCAGTACTTTTTAGACTTCCTAAACCAGTGGCTGAGACGCAATGAGTTGCGGGTTCGATTCCCACTGCGGGACAAATGTCAAGGATACCCTGTGTGTAGTTCACACAGGGAATCCTAGTGTGGGATCAGCCCCCCAATTACAGTAGTAAATGGCTATGGGGAACGCAACAAATAGAGTTCATTTTGGCAGCCATAGCGCTAAATAAATCTTATGAAACTTTAATACAAATTGATCTTGATCTAAATTGGACAGCGCTAAGGCTGCCAAAATGATCTCCATTTTTGCGTTCCCCATTGCCATTTGCTACTCTGATTGAGTGGCTCAACTATGTTAGTACAGGCAAATTAGCAAAAAGTGTGGACCTAAGTCGTGTACGACTACACGACTTAGGTCCACACTTTTTGCTTCGATTCTTATGGAATTAATTAATTCAATTAGAAAAGTTTTCATGACTACATCTAATTAGTTCCACACTTTTGCAAAAAATCACCTAATTTGACTGTACTATGTATGTGACTTTGGGTGTGTTCTGTTTTCATACATTATATTTTTTAAATATTTATAATATTAATATCATTAATATATATCATATAGATTTAACTCGTGGTCAGCTGGTGTTTTCAAAGACTGATTAAATTTTATAACAGCAACAAAAAACTTAATTCTAAAATAGAATGACTACAAATACTTACAATTTCCAGAAGCTTAACCTACACAGTATCTGCATTGCAAGTTCATTTAGAAGATTGACATGATTTACCAGTTCCAAAATGAACCTGCCTTCAAAATACGCTCAAAGTAGCTACTAAATTATGCTTTGAACTTGGTACTTAATTATAGAGCTTCGTGACTTGACTAACGTAAATTCACAACGAAATAAGCTAATTACTCTTATGAAGTTAGGTAACTTTGAATAGAGCTGAAATGTGCAGCTCATCTTGAGTGAAGACCAAAGGCAGGCACCAAAAAATTTAACAAAACACTTCAGAAATCCGTAGTACTTCTATATCAGCCGTTAGACGTCCACTGTTTTGGTTGCGGGTTCGATTCCCGCCTCGTAACAAATATTTGTACGATCTGCAGATATTTGTTCAGGGTGTTCTGGGTATTTTTCTTTGTATAATAAAAAATATCTATCTATGTAATGTATTAATTGTATTAAGTATATCAGTTATCTAGTACCCATAACACAAGCTCTGCTAAGTTTGGAGCTAGATAATGTTGTGTGAAAATGTGCAGCATTATTTATTTATTTATTTATTTACTGTTGGACCAGGCCTGTCCCATAGAATGCAATGGAGGGATTTGCCATAATCCCCACGCTTGGTAAGCAGATTGGTGATTGCAGTATTGGTGTTTGGTATTTGTATTTTATTTTTATTTGTTTTTTATTACTCAGGTGGATGCTTTTGCCCATCCCCTAGTGTAATCCCTTAGCTATTACGACATCTACGGGAGGAAATGGAGAGGTATATTCTAAAGCTGGATACACCATGGTTTTCGTATTTAATTTCAAGTTTGTTTCTTTTATTTAAACGCAGGAAAGCACTAAGAAGTTAAGACAGAAAGTACCTAATAGGAAGCAATCTTCAGCAGTTTTATATAATTAATAATATAATTATTATTATTTTAGAATAAAAAACTGACTAAATCCATGATAATGCTCGACTTCTTGAAAATTTCCGACAACGTGTAATGTAATTATCTATTATAGGTACCGGGACCTTTGTTAACTTAAATCTCATCTGTATCTATCACCACATACAGATGAGATTTAAGTTAATATCATCTGTATCTGCTGATGTGTGAAGCAGACGATTTAGAATCATCATCATCGTCAGCTGAAATAATTTTATAACTTTCATTTAAAAAACCGACTTCCGCCATTGTATTCGACTAAATAATTTTGGATGAAAAAAAAAATTATGAAAGAACCATAGTGGTGAAAGAATTATGATACTTTCTGAATGCAAATGCTTGGTTTGTTGCTGAAAATATCAAAATCGCCATATGTATGCCTACAATATTTGAGGAGTTCCCTCAATTCCTCATGGATTCCATCATCAGAACTGGATTCTGAAATGGGACCAATCTGGAAGTGTATCTATTCAAATAAAAAAATATTTTTTCAAATCGGTTCATAAACGACGGAGATATGCGGTAACAAACATAAAAAAAAAATTTAAAAAAAAAAAATTGAGAACCTCCTCCTTTTTTGGGAAGTCGGTTAAAAAGACCACTGTTAAACTTAGGCCTCACCATAGAATATCTTGATAAACGGCCTTGAACCGATGTAGCATCAGAGTTTTCGGAAAAGTCTGTTACATGTAGTATATTGAATTTTTTTGCTGTTCGTGTTTGCTGAATTGGGTTAAAATTCAAGTCTCACTAGCAACATTCCAGGAAGTTCTTATTGAATAAGCTCTGTTTAGAACGTGTTGAGACTACGTCTTGCAATTTGTGCTATTGAGGAAATTAAACCTTACAACTCTCGATACAAGACCCTAGTCTATTCGCTTATTCTCTACCAATTATAATAACTTTGATGGTATCTTAAGTTTAAGTTAAGCCAAGCTCTTTGATAGTTTTTACGTAGGGATATATAAAATTGCTAAACGTTAGTTAAATTCCCTGTGGGTGCAAGCAACGCTGAGGCCGGCCAAAGAAGCGCTGGCCTGGCGTGATGATTTAGACATCTTCCGGTGTAATTTGCAGGAGATGCCACGGAGAGACATTTTCCCAGCGGACAATAATTATTGAAGGTATCCTGAAGCACTTGAAATTCCGACTTGTAAGTTTACCTGAAACAACAGACGATGTTATTAATTACAGCCGTAAAAACATATTACCATGCCTACCTTATTATGTATTCTTAAGTTTGCTTTTCAGCAAGGAATTTCGTGTGTCGTATTTATTTATAAACAGCAGTTGTCTGTAACATAATAACGCAAGTTTTGCACAGATTTTAATGTGGTATTTATATAGAAAAAATATGTGTTAATTTGACGCGGTTGGAAGGTTTCGGTAAATGCTCTAAGTTGAAACGGCAAGAAAATTCTGGTGTTATAATAAAAGGCATTTAAATCCAACATTATTTTGTTTAAATAAATGTATTTTCTTTCTTTATTTCTTTCTTTTCCCGGACTTGTTGGGCAATTTTCGTTTGTATAAGATTGGTCCTGGCTGCTGGCTTCATTTGGAGTGTGTTATTACTGGAAGAAAGCGTTAGCCGAGTTGGTCGTGAAAATCAATGGCGGCGATGAGCTCTCCACTTGTCACGTCTGTATTCCTGCGACTGTGCAAACAATGAAAAGCGACCCTTTGAGGCTATGCCTACCCCTTCGGGGAAAAAGGCGTGTGTTTATGTATGTTTGTATTATTTTGTTTCTCCAAATACATAACAGCTTGTTTAGACTGTACCTACCTATATAATTTATAGTCCAATTACTGGCACATACAAACCATTAGGCCATTAGCTTTTACATGCTAATCTGTTATTGATAGAGGTCAGCTTGCGTTAATTACGGCCCTCCGGGACATTAAACAAGTGCAGGCTGTTTAAAATGGTTTACCTACTTGGAAAAAATCATCCATTAAAAATAGCATCATGTAAATAAAAAAAAGTACTTCTGTGTGAAAAATATCTTCTTGCACTTGAGTAGCCATTGTGTAGAGTAATGTGAGTGCGTGTGGTGTCGGGGCATACCGTGCAGTAGGTGCGGGCCGCTGGTAGCGCAAATAAGCGTCGCACGCGCCCTCGCACTATATACCTGTCAGGCACGTACAGTGTGCACTTAGGCAGAGCAGTAGGGGTTGTCAATCTTATCTCGTAAAAGCAATAAGTAATGAGTCATAAGTGCACATTTACGTCTGATTTCTAATGTGTTTACGCCTACCATGACCGTGATAAAGATAATAGGGTTACACATTAATTAGTCCAACGACTATAATTTCCCGTGAAAGACATAATAACGTGTTAGCATCGAGATACGATGCCGTCGTTGACGTAGGGTATACGGATCACAAGTCAAGGTGGCGATGGGCTGTCACTTTGCTAGAAGGAATGACGAAGATGGACCATGGCTATTATTTAATGGTGGCCAAGAGATACTTGGCAACCAAGAGGCAGACCAACCGAGCCGCCTGTTAGTCGTACGACATATCGTCAACGAAGTTGGACAAATGGATGAGAAAAGCACAGGAATGAAGAGAGTGGCATATTAGAAAGAAGGCTTGTAATTTTGGGGAACATATTGATATGGCTGTTATGGTACTATGGTACTCGTAGTTTATTATACCCATGACACAGGTAATCCTATTGTGGGATCAAGACTATACGTATGTGACTGTTGGGTGTTATGTTATTTTACTCCTCCCTGCACAGCATCTAAAAAATGAGGCAACTAATAACGATTATTTAAAAATAGCCGAGTAATATAATAATAACCTCCTATTTTAAAGTCAGCTAAAAAAGGACAAGTCCAATGATATTTAAACGTATAAGTCAAGGTTCGCCGGCAAAATGAATGATACGCAAACGCTTTAGCACGGGATTACGGCTCGAACACAATATAAAACACTCGGAACGACTTATATTGACATAATCCCTATTTATGAACATAACCTCGGTTTGTTCGGGTGGATTATTTTAATAATAGACCGGAGACCCATTTCGTTCAAGTGCAGTTAAAATGTTGAATTTAGGTAAATGTTCATCGCTCGTTTCATTGTTTCATGATTTGTCATCCACCCTGACTTATAGACGAGGGCCTTTTTAACCGACTTCAAAACCGAGGTTCTCAATGAGGTTGTATTTTTTATGTTTGTTACCTCGTCATTTATAAACCGATTTGGGTTTTTTTTTATTTGTTATGATAAACTTCGAGATTGGTCCCATTTCTATCAAAATCCATTTATGATGATGGAACCCATGAGGAATTAAGGGAACTCCTCAAATATTATAGGCATACATATTGCTATTTTGGTATTTTAAGTTTGTATGTTGTGTTGTTTTTGTATAACTTTAGCAAATAAAAAAATGCAGATAGCCGAATTCAATAGCGGAAGTCAGTTCAACGGACAAAATATTATAAGGCTCTAGATTGTGTCTACCAAATTTAATTGTCTTTAATGGAGCAGGCAAGCTATACTTACCTTATTACAACCGCAATACCTCAGGTATTATCCACCTAGCACGTAAAAGGGTACTTATTTTATTGTTACCTTTGGTAGAAAGAACCACGGTGGTGAATGGTGGTGCATTGAGATAATCCCATGGTTTATTTTATACTATGAGAGCTTTAGCGACCGCTGGTTTGTTAAATAGAATTTAAGTTATACCTACCTATACGAATCTTTGAGCCCGTGTGATTTTACTATACAATTAAATAATAAACTGACATACCACAGGCTATAATTATAGTTTCTAGATTGTACGTACAAAATTGATTACCTACTCAAGATAAGCAAGTTGAAGTGGCAATGGGCAGGTCAAATAGCTCGAAGAACTGACAACTGTTCGGGAACAAAACTTATGCAAAACTTCTGGAGTGGCGACCACAAACTGGACGACGCGGTAGAGGAAGTCCTTCCACTCGATGGACTAAAGATATTATAAAACGTCCGTTTGATAAAAGAAATGAAATGAAACGACATACATTCGACAAACACACAGATACACAGAACAGAAAGGTAGAAGAAAGGAAAGCATTACAAAAGCAGAAATTACAAACAAACCATTATACACATATCTACAATAAACAAAAGTGCTAATTAGTCTGTGCGATGCGTGTATGGAGGCAAACAAGACCTGTCTCAGCATAATGCTGCTCCACATGCCTAAATATATACCTAAAGCAGCGTTGTTTTACAGAAACAGTCCAAAGGTAGGCAGAGTGCTCCAGAATGCTTTTCGCCTTTTGAAATTTGACTAGAGACAATCTTCAACTCTTCACTTTTCATAACAAATATGACATGTCATTATGCTCCCGATTTTAACCACGGAATAGAAACTTGCTCACAATCAACAACTTTTAATCTATGTCATTATGCAGTCAAGATTCATCTAACTTTGTCTTAGGTCTTCTAAAACAAACTTATCTAGTTTACTAGCTCCCGACACTTCTTAGCTGAGGTGAATAATAGAGGAGCCCCACTGTTTCGCTCTCATTTTTGTACGAACTTATTTTCTGAAGTAGTTTGCTCCTAAGTTTTGTAGGTGGTATACTTTAAACTCTTCTTGGTTGTCCTATATTCAATTCATCATCATCAGACTGTAGACGTCTGGACATAGACCTATGATGATCTAGATATGAAAAACTACCGAATCCGATCGGAAACACTTCCGAACATTTTAAAACAGCCCTGCTGATCCCATAAGATTTCCTGTGTGTAACAGAAACTATTAGTTCAATAGTACCACAACACCCAGACCCGAAAAAAACATTTGCTGATCATACTAACACTAATGTCTCGCTTCACAAATCGAACCCGCACCTCACGCGTCTCAGCCTGCTATTACTCGCCCTAAGCGCCTCAGAGGTCGTCAAAATAACATTATATTTCTAATATTAAAACTCATTATTTGGGTAATAAATTGCCCAACCTGTTAAAATAGCACAACGTCGGCGTAATCCAACAAGGTAATTATTCTAGCTGACCACCCACAACGTCCTTGCTCGCCCAGATTTCTAAAGATATTAGTAACTGCCCTTTACGGACGAATAAATAATTTAAACTTGACTCGAGCTCCGAGATTTACTTAAAACAAAGGTGGTTTTGTTAATAGGGTAATACATTTTGGTAAATTCTACTATCCGTTGAAGGTTCTGGCCGTAATAGAAGCGGACAAGCGACTAAATGAATCTCAGAATGGACCATGATTGGTCAACAAAAATAATCTTGTGAAAATTCAAAAACTATTTAGATCTGAATACACTAGCAGAGTAAATCTCAATTATTCCAGTTTGGTTGGCAGAATATGAGGTTATTCAATTGTTCTGAGGTAAAATTGAGTTAGGAAATTATTTTGACAGTATATCCAGCCTTCACAAATCGAGTTAGCTTCCAAAACTGTATTGTTTCATGACTATTTTTTGTGTGCTAAAATCTCCGATTTGATGTTATTTAAAACGACTTTGCCATTGTTTCAAAATGTTGTAAAGTAGCGTAGCGTTTTGCTCCGCGTTCTCATCCGCTTTCAGTTTGGCCTGTCAGGAAGACTGACCACAGCACTTAGCGAATTAAGCATGTCACAAGTTAATGGTTAATGCAGACAAGGGTAAGGGGGCATTAGGGCAAATTAGCCATGTCTGCTCTGACCAAGACAGGGCAACTTAGAAGTATCACAAATAATTGTTGGATTAACTTTGGGACGGCGTAGGTGTTGCCGAAATAATTGGTATTGATGCGCTTAATGATAAATTTTCGAGGGTAATTGGGGGTATTTTTAAATAAAAAGGAGCCATATAGTTATTTTTATTTTTACCCGCAAGGCTAGCACAGGCTGGCTAATGTTAGTAACGATAGCGAGACGATAATAAATGTCAAATATTGACCAATCAAATTACAATGATTTCAAACTGCCCCGATGTTATTGGCCTAATCTAATCCTGAAATTGTTCATACTTTTACATGGTTTTCATGCTGTGGTGTGTCCGGCCTAAGGTTAGACTCCTCCGTCTCCTCTAGTAGATGTCGTAAAAGCGAACTAAGAGATATCATCATTGGATGGGCAGCAGCATCCATCTGAATACTTAACAGCAATACTGCGATAGCCAATCCGCCTGCCAAGTGTGGTGAGTATGGCTAATCCCCCCATTATATTCAATGGCGCACGGTCTTGAACCGCCTACGTCCACCGACTTCCTGCGACGTTTATTATGTCTTTAGTCCATCAAGTAGAGGGCCTTCCTCTACTGCATCTTTATTCCCCATCGGTTGTCAGTTCTGCGAACTATGACCTTGCTTGTCCTTATTCTGAGCTATGGCCTGACCATTGCCAATTCAACTTGCTAATTCTGACAGCTATGTCATCTATGGTATACGAAGTATTAATTTGATTAAATATAGATATAAATTGTTTTATCAAGGCTCAATAGACAATTGGGAACATACTTTGAAAGAATGGTCATTTCACAAAATTATGGTCACTCGAACTCTACAAATAACAAAACTAGATAGGCTATCTGCAGCACAATGTTCCCTAATTCCTAGTCTATCAAGTGTGACGTTCTAAGCCGCATCAGTACGACCGCTGCATTATGGGATTTACAGCAACATCTGTGAATTCCATTAAAATTGTTTAACCAATTGTAATGGAAGGTATATTCCCAGCTTCCCCCACCTATCTGGCCCCACTGGGGGACGTTGGGAGAAAACGTGCCATCGTCCCCCACTCGAATTCACAGATGTACTGTTTTCGACTTTTTAACCATTAGTTGTGTTATGGTGCCTAAGAATAGACCCCTCCGTCTTCTCTCGTGGATATCGTATAAACCCACATAGGGATTACATCAGGGGTGGGAAGCAGTATCCACCTGAGTACTCAACACCAATACTGCGATCACCAATCCGCCTGCCAAGCGTAGTGATTATGCCAATTCATTGCATACTATATGGGGGACGCCTCGTCTAACCAGTGGACGTCTAAAGGCTGCTGATGATGATGATGATTATGAACCGTTAATTAAAAAGGTATTTAAGAGGAGGTCACCGTTAGCTAGCAAAAGGTCGCTAACGCCTTTTTGCACGCGAACGAAGTTTACTTCTAATTTTTTCTTATTATTTTGCTCATTTCTTAAAATTACATGAAATTTTGTACACATGAACAGTACACTAATATCAAGACCCGTGATGCGTTAGTTTCTTTTAAAATTATTTGGTTACCAAATGATAAATAAAAAAACGACTTTAAAAAACTGATGCACCACGGGTCTAGATATTATTGTACTGAAGGCGTATTACAAGTTTTGCATTACAAAAACCGGAATGCGAAACGTGAGCATTCAACGTGACTTACGCAGTAACTATTTACTAATCTGTACTGTTTGTCGCGACTGCGCGGCACAGAATGATGAATAGTTACTACGTAAGTCACGTTGAATGCTCACGTTCCTCATTCCGGTTTTTATAATGCAAAACTCGTAATAGGCCCTCTGTTCATATGTACAAAATTTCATGTAGTTTTGAGAAATGATCAAAAAAATAAGAAAAAATTGAGTTTGAAGGAATAATAGCCAAAATAGAAGCAAACTTCGTTCGCGTAGAAAAAAACATATTAAGCATAAGTATCTTAAGAACTTCTGACTAAGCAAAAACATGGCAGGCACTAATTATAATACAACGAAACATCAACGAAAAAAAAGAAATGTGCTTTATTGTAATCATAAAAACTTCACGACTTGTTGTGTGTGATCCCAGCATGTTTGGCATCAACAACAATAGAGACACATCCACGGGATCGTTACACACATTAACCCAACCCGTAAATACTCAAGCAAATCCAAAAAATATATTCGTCTAGCCTCACCGGCGTCACACAGCCATAAATCATACAAAAATATTATCCGAAAAGTGGCAGATTAAGTGATTCGAGAAAGTTCGCCGGCAAACAGGGAAATCCATTAAAGTAAGCCCATCAAAAGGGAACTTAGCCGTAATCTGTTTATCCGTTTGCTTAAAGTACTCATGTGTCTCTATGATTTGTGGTATAATATACCATAATAATGCTTATTTAAAACTGTTAATTACAATTATTTATAATTGAAAACATCCACGGATACGTACGGGTACGTAGGTATAGCTAAATTGAGATTTACTTCGCAGTGCAGTTGGGTCTTAGAAGTTTATCTACGAGTATTTTAGTTTTCTAGACTGTCAGGAGAAGTTCTCTTGAGAGGAATTCAACAAAATGCTGCTTCGAGGCTAGTATACCGCACCTACGTACAAAAAGAGAAATCGTTTTGTCATTTCTAAATATTATTTAGTAGTATACATTATTACTTATTATATTAGTATTATTATTTATTACTATATTATTGACACTGATTAAAATTATTTACTGATTATTAAGCGATTGACACTGATTTAATCCCAACCTACTTATATAATTAATGTAAAAATTTGTGAGGATGGATGGAATAACTACTCGTTCTAACTCTTTCACGCAAAAACTACTGAACGGATATTGATGAAAGTTTACAATATTATATTACCCATATTAATACTATGGGTTGCATATATGTGTGTTTCCCCCGCTAACCCGTGATTCTGGAGGTTAATTTGCAAACGGTTTAATTGATCTCACAGGGTTGATAACCTTAGATAGGAATATTTAAAATTTTAGTTTTTTTTTATTCACGACATTCTTTATTTTGGACTACTATTTTGGTTCACTTCCATGGAGGCTGGGGGTCCTTTATATCCACAGGTTCCTGGGCTGCAGCTCAAAAAGCCCTTATATAGATCCACCCCTGTGATAGCATGCACTAAAGGGATTTGCATATTTACCACGCTTGATGGCAGGCGGATTGGTGATCGCAGTTCAGTGTTAAGTACTCAGGTGATATACCTACCAAATAGCCAATAAATCAATTATTTGCAAGCCAAATGCTAAAAAATGGTAGCACAAAATTGCTCAGAACAATAATAAAATAAATAAAATAGCTACGTCGAACAGAAAATTGAGTTTATATGGAATTTCCGGTTCATATATTTCCATATGAAACTCGTTACAACTCTTGTGTTCTAAGCAAGTTATGAGTTTTATCGAAATATTGGCTGTATTTGTTCTAAAAATATACATCTTTTAGTTTTTTTTTTGGTAACAGATACCTTCTATTAAACTCACGAAACGAGGAGATGCGTAGATGAACCAAGTCACCGAAAAACCACTCAGAATAAGTTTTAATGGCAATGGGCAGACCATATAGCTCGCTGAACCAACAATCGACGGGGAATAGGGTTTGGAGTAGCGAACCGGATGACGCAGTGTATATAGGAAGTCTGGTCTTCCTTAGGTTGGACAGACGACTTTAAGTTCGCAAGAAACAATTCAGTAGATGGAGGCGCCTGAAGACCAGTCGTCGTTCTTTTGGCAATCTTTAATTTTCATGGTACCTAATACTTTTTGGCTTCGTACCGTGGTGTTTTCAGCTTAAGAATAGACACCTCCATCTCTTCCCGCGTGTGTCGTAAAAGCCGACTAAGGGATTACCTACACCAGGGGATGGGTAGCAGCACCCACCTGAATACTCAACACGAATACTGCGATCACCATTCCACCTGCAAGGCGGGTTGTGGTGATTATGGCAATTTTCCCCATTGTATTTTATACGGGATGGCTTCATCCAGCTGTGGACGTCTAAAAGCTGCTGATGATGATGATGACTTTTAGGCAATTTAAAAAGTATGTGTAAAAAAGTTTTGCTATAAAAAAGTGTGTTTTTATCTTTGATGCAAATCTTTTTGCCTTGGTTTAAATTCTACCAAAATAACTAAAACCCTTTGAAAATGGAAATGGCGTCTCTATTCACATGATTAATCCAGGCCTTTGGAAATAAACGCTGAACAAAGACGGTAACAAGGCGGGATAACAACGCAGGTACATTGCTCATTCGCAATCCGACTTTACAAATAATCGGATAATCCGGTTTCGAGACTGTATCGCGAATCCGATACACGAGGTACCGTTACTAGTGTTGTTCTACCAACCCGACTTTTAAATTGCTCTGTAGTTTGTTCTACCAACCCGTCTTTTTAAATTGCTCTGCAGTTTGTTATACCAACCAGACTTTTAAATTGCTCTGCAGTTTGTTCTACCAACCCGACTTTTTAAATTGCTCTGCAGTTTGTTCTAACAACCCGACTTTTAAGATGCTCTGCAGTTTGTTCTACCAACCCGGCTTTTAAATTGCTCTGCAGTTTGTTTTACCAACCCGACTTTTAAATTGCTTTGCAGTGGATATAACCGACCCTCAGACAGTCGAGCAGCACAAGCTTAGTAACAGGCTCACATTGCCAATAGCACCCTTTGAATAGAGACCCCTAAAAAATAACAAGAATGTTGAAAAAAAAAAGCCGGTTTTCTTTAAAATCAAATTTTTCCGTATAATTTAGCACGTTTTGTAGAGAGGTAAAGGTATGGTCCAAATGCATTGTCTGAACTTTCCTCTAACTACTGCCTATTAGTGGGAAATCCTCATGAATCTGAATGAGATCTGTGGTGCATTTCCTCCAAGGGTTATAGTCGTATTAGTATTTGTATGTATTAGTTATTCTTATGTATTAGTATTATATTATGAATTTAGTGTAAGTACATTTTTATATAGATAGGTATTTATTTTCTGTAGTTAGTAGTTGTAGTTTAGGGTTGGTATGTATTTGTAAGTATAGTATTTTAATTTTAGTGTAATTAAGTTAGGTATATTATGTTTTATATTGTCTATTTCTCTGTTTTGTATTTTATAGGTACACATTACCCACCACTTTTATAATTTCTCCCACTTCTCTAAGGTTTGCTGGAAGAAAACTCTTTTAGGGTTAAGCTCGCCTTTGTACATGTCCTATATGTAAGTTTATTTTTCTATTATATTAAGTACAATAAAGAATTAAGAATTAAGTAATAATATATTATGTATGTGTACGCTCACCTTTGTTCCGGCTTGATGAAAACACTAAATTCAACTCTTTAGACATTGCGGCAACGCAAGCTAGTTAATTTAGAAAATTATAACTTGAATTTCTAATTTAGATAACAGGTGGTGGTAAGTGATGGGTGGTAGGTGGTGTGGTGGTAGTGGTGGTACTACCCAATAGCAAATTTACTATTTATAAGTAAAACATTAAATTAATCCGTGGTAAACAGTGTTAGTATCACAATTACTTGTATTTTTTATATATTTGTGCCTTATTTTATTTATCGTGTTTTTTACCCAAATTAATAAAATAAAATATTATGTATTTCCGGCTAATACTGATCTGTCATGTGGCAACACTAACGTATAGGTACATAGCTTACCTACCATATGTGTTTTGGTAAATCGTGCGTATGTAATCTCTAGCTAGAGGTAAATAATATACGATTTTGAAGGTAGCATCTCGTTCTTTTAAATATTAATATTTATTCTTGTAAGTATGGGATCGCAAATAATGTTGACTTCTTTGGTTTTCTTAATAGCAACAAATATATAAATATTATTACAAGTACCTGGGTGACCGAGCTTTGCTTGGAAAACTCGGGAAAACCGCGTTTTCCCATCAATGAAACCTAGCTAGTTCGATTTCTTGCCCCCATAGTTTTTTTTCGCTACATAGTGGTACAGGACGCTACGGTAATATACCCTCAAAATACATATATAAAAGGTTATTGGTTACTCGATGTTTTCCCGGCAAGAGGAGGTGGGGGGGTGCAACAATGCAACAAATTTAAGGCACCTATCTGGCCGAAAAACAACAGGTTTTGAGATATTTGCAATTTAGTGATTTTTAGAAAAATATACATTATTTGGTACTTATGATAAAATTAAAAAAAGTTATCAAATTACTAATAATGTAAATATTTTTTCACACCACCTGCTCGACAATGTCCAATTACAAATCTTGCAACCTCAACGTAAAGTAAAGCATTGTCTCTCTAGGGATATAAAGTTGTTTGAAACTCCCTAGGGATTAAAGTGATTTGTATTTGGAACGTCAAATTCGTATGGAGACTCGTGGAAAACTCTAAGTAAAAAAATGCCCATATGGCATTGTAAAGAGGTTTGTTGGAAATTCGAACTGGCCACCATAAGCAGAAATCAAAAAAAAAATAAAAAGGTGCGTTTACAAAAAAAAACAAAAAAAAATGTGAACAGCGAGTTTGGTGCTGTGATTTTCAGTAAATTTTATTGCAATATTCATGTTGATAAAAAATTACAAACGATGGTGTTTCTACTCCAAAGTTTATCAAAACAGACGCTTTAGAGATTATTGATAATCTGCTACCGCAAAAATCAAAACAAGCCCTGGCTTTTTATTGTCTCGCAGAAAGTGTGAAAAGTAGAGTATGCTCCTCTGGAATAAAGCCTGTCTTCGTCTTGGGCAGCTTGAACCCCTCGCTTCACTCAGGACTCTATATAACTCCCTCGCTACACTCGGGAGTTAACTTTAGAGTCCCTCGTTACGCTCAGGGTTCAATATGCCGCCCGCGACATAAGACACTGCTTTATTCCCTTAGTGCATAATCTACTATTTATATAAGTAGGATAGATAGACACCAAGGTGGACTCTAGAAGATCGATGACTGATAGTGGATAAGAACAGCCGAACACTGGGTTCAGTGACCCGTATTAGAAGAGGCCTATGTCCAGCAGTGAACAAAATGTGAGCTGATGATGATGATGATGATGAAGAAATAACCAAGTCTTAGAACATACATAACAAATTGCATACGGTCTTCTACTGATCTATTGTTTCTGAAATAACACTACAACAGCTAAACAGATCATGAATCAGAATCAACATTCAAACGATCCTATTACAATAACAAACAAAACCGTAAAATCAATAACACTGCACAGTTGTTACCGCAACGTTGAATATAACAAACTTGTACCCCAGGGGTAATCACAATATGGTAAACTAGTTGGAGTTGGACCCTTGCTGGGCTACATAGTTTACAGGTCAATTTTCTTGTTAAAACATTCCTATTGTAACATCTGAGAGGGCTAAGTTGTAACAATCAAAGTAGTAGATACTATGACGACCTCTGCAGCGCGGCGGGCGTGTAGCCGGCTGAGATGCAAGGTTGCGGGTTCGATTTCCGCTGTGGAACAAATGTTTGCATGATTAGCAAATATTTGTTCCAGGTATAGTGTTTTCTATTTATAAAGTTCGACAACAAGATGTAGGTTGATGATTTAACAAAAAAAAACTTTCTAAATAAGGTTACTCATTATTTAAATTAAAATTTTCTCAATTAAATATTTCTACTGCCTTTTCTAACATAACATAACGTAGCATAACACCCAACAGTCACATAGTATGTCTTGAGTCCACACTAGGATTCCCTGTGCCGTGGGTATCAGTAACTACGAGTACCATGGTACCATAACACTCAGACTCGGAACAAATATTTGCAGATCATACAAACATTTGTCCCGCGGTGGGAATCGAACCCGCAACCTCTTGCATCACATATCATAATACATAATACATAATATTATATTGATAAAATTAGGTTAAGTCGTTAAAATCTCATTCAAGTCAAGTTCTATTTATAAAACGGTGGCAGTTTCACTTAAATGTTGGTGGTCAATATCCACGCATTTTAAAAGCAATACACTTACGTTTAAATTCACTACCATGTGCTCTTTGAAGGAGCTACACCGGTTAAAATGCCACCAAGATTACACGATAACACAAAAAAGACTAGAAATTTAACTATAATAAAAATGGACGACGTCTCGTTTTGATAAAGCTGAAAAAGTTCACAAGTTTCTAGCTCTATCGAGTTAGCTACAAATATGTCCCCAAATATCAAATATCGGGCACTCAACAACAGAGGTCTTATCATGGCCCAAATTTAACATTTGTATTGGATTTGCAGTTGATTCGAATGCAAAAATAAACTTTGCTTACAAAAATTAATACATAAAATAGTCAAGGAACTAAAACTAACGGCCCATAAAATCCAATACATAACCTCATTATACAATGAGTTCGTTCCACAGTCCCACATGAAAGAAAAAGAACGAATAGTTTTATTGCATCCTTCTATTCATTTTGACGGGTAACGGCGTTTGAGTCTTCCTTTGAAGGAGAAAACAATTTTATACCGTAAATTTCACTTTAAAACTATGTTTGAAACTTCTAATATCGAAATGCACTTTACCTATGAGAGCCTTTCGTGCCTGAGGCGAGAGGGCGCACATCAAAGATGTCTTCGCGTTTATGCTCTGAACTCTTCAAAGCTGAACCGTCAGACGCTTAAGAACGCCAATAGCCGCGCAAATTGAACCCATAAAGTGATACACGCACGATACAGTTTCGCTTAATACGTAGTGTGCTTCAGTCGCTTTTGATTGAGGTTGTGTCACGAAGCTTCCGAAAGGGTAAACGGAAGTTTTTGCCGTACCCGTAAGCATAATAAAGCCAATAAAGTTTATAACCTTTATCTTAAGCACTGATAGCACACTTGACGTTCAGCTCACGGTTTACGAGTTGAATTTGAAGTAATTTGCTTCGAATTTGCACACGTCTCAGTTAATTGCGTTTGAGACAATGAATACGGTCATTAGCGTGTTTTCGAGGTGCTTACGGCATCTCAAGAATGAAGAGTCGTGTACTTTCACATTTCGGGACTCTCGTGTTAATTATTTATATGGCTCAGACATAGCACCACTCATTATTTTTGTCATAAAATGTAATTTTACGATGTAATCAAAATCTGTCGCCGCGCGTTAATTTTAAATAATGTGCGTATATAATATGATGATATTCGTGACAAATTGAGAGACCTACACCATACTACGCAAGCAGCGAAGTTATACCAATTTGTATTCAAATAAAATCATTGACTTTTTTAAACTTTATATTTACATCAAGAATTTGAAACTAAAATTTATCAAAACTATAGTGAGCGAACAAAGTGTGGCGATACTCTTTTCTGTTTAGATTGATTGGCACAAAATAAGGCGATTCGTTTCCATTTTAGGGTTCCGAAGTCTGACAAGGAACGAAAGAGGTAAAAGTATAATAAATATTTATCTAAGTCTGTTTTTTTTTTTTTTTTTTTTTTTACATATTCAGATATTATAAATAATGTTGTTTAATTTGTTTTGTTTTGTGTCTCACTTTATTTTATATGTGCGTACACGAACCTACCTCTATACTCTCTAGCCTCAAAGGCTTGCTGGAAAAAACTCTTTTTAGGGTTAAGCTCGCCTTTGAAGATGTCCTTTCCATCTGTATTGTGTTTATGTGTATACAACAATGAATAAAGAACCCTTAAAAAAGTTTCACCATGTCTGAGAATAGGAGTGGAATTCATTTATTCTTACGGTATCATAACATGCCGATGAGAAGACTGATCAATCTCTGATCTAGAGATCTAGTCTAGACGGAGAAACTTACCTGTAACAAAAAAATACATATTTAATTTTTTTCAAAAGCAAATACAAATTAAATTAAAAAGTAATTAAGGTAAAATAACCAAAAAGATCAGTTTATTGGATAAGTTCAATAATCATAACTACACTCTTTGAAATCGACTTATCAAGACCTTTCTTTTGATACCCGTGTATCAAAAAAAGGTCGTCGAGTATGGGAGAAAAAAAATACATGTGAGATTACTTCTGGCAGCCACTAAATTATATGTTTTTGACACTTAATGTAAGACCACTGTGCCACTCTCTGGGTCTAGATTAGTTTTACAACAATCGAGCGAACCGTTTGGGTGCTACGAGTTAGTAAAGAATAGCACAGATTCGCGCGATGTACATAACCCTTCATCAACAGTCGCGCATAACATCATCATTTTCCCATTTTGTGTTGCTATTTTTGTTCCAAATAAATACATTATTAAAAATAAAAAAAAAACATTTAATCTTATAAGGGAATATGATAAAAGCTTATTAAAAATATTCGTGAAAGTCGCCTTGTGTGATGAAATTCAATAAAATGCGCTAGACTTTAAAATGAGATCGCGTCAGTCTTCAAAATGCAGAAAATTAACCTAAATAACTGGAAGTGGGTTCATGCTATGCAGTCTATGCATAGTTTGCGCTATAATTACTCATATGCACGGAATTGGTTTACTGCATGTACTTTATATGTACGAATATTGTAGAACATTACTTAGATTTGAAGTAAAGGACTAATAGTGAATTTTGTTAATTAGAATTAACTTGCAATTTAATTTGCGTTATCATTGTTGTTAGTTTATATTTAATATTTTGTGGTTAGTTTATTAGCATCTTTTTGGCTGGTAGTTTCTATGTTTGTGTAATACCCTATAAACTTACTTAAATTTTTATTTATTGTCTCGCATACTTTCTCCATTATTTGTTTATTTGGTAAACTTAATACGGATACCCGCGATACAGGCTAGCCCTAGTGCAGGATGCATAGCGTTTTCGAATTGTATTTAATCTGTTTTTATTGAACAATACAATTTACTTACTTGCTTTTTTTTATTGTTTTTTTTTACGTCAAACTTAATATCAAAATCATTATTGTGAATGATCACACTAACATTATAAATGCGAAAGTTTGTGAGTATGTTTGTTACTTCTTCACGCTCAAACGGCTGAACGGATTTGAGTGAAATTTGGAATGGAGATACTTATACCCTGGATTAACATATATGTTTCTTTTCATCATCATTATCATCATCATCGTCATCAATTTTCATCTTATGACTGTTTCCAAAGTACGGTTTTTTTCTTTATCGAATTAATTGTGTTATGGGCGCTGTCAGGTTGTTAGAAGTGGTGGTTAGAAACCAATCAAATTTGACGGATTTTGTCATTTGGGAAGGATTTTGCAGTTGATTCATTAGTCAATTCAAAAAACTCGATAATCAGTAGGAAAAAAACAGAACCTCAGTTAAATAAAAACAGTTCCTGTAGTGGTGTCAGATAAAAAAAATCTCGTGTACTTGTAGTTTGTTTCTCGTGTACTCCAATAACAGGACTACTTTGTTATTTTGATTAAATAATGAAAACACAACATCATCATCAACAGCCTGTAGAAGCCCACTGCTGGACATAGGCCTCCCCCTTAGAATGCCACGTCGAACGGTCTTGAGCCGCCTGTATCCACCGACTTCCTACGAAGTTGTTGTGAAAACACGTAGAGCATCATAAATAGTCAAGATAATTCTACTAATATTATAAATGTATAAGTTTGTGAAGATGGATGGATGTTTGTTACTCTTTCACGTAAAAACTACTAAAAGGATTATGATAAAACTTTACAGTATTATAAAGCTTATCCATCACTATAACATACAGGCTATAATTTATAATCCTACTCCTACTAATATTATATACGCGAAAGTTTGTGAGTATGGATGTTTGTTACTCTTTCACGTAAAAACTACTTAATGGATTTGAGTGAAATTTGGAATGGAGATACTTTACGCCCTGGATTAACATAGGCTACTTTTCATCATCATTATCATCATAAATTTTCATCATTATTCACGCGGGTGAAACCGCGGGGCGCAACTAGTAATTTATATAAGAGGCTCCCACGCGAGAGGAGCCGCTATGAAATGCTAGTAAATAAAAAAAAAAACAAAAAAAATATTCATGATCGTTTTGCATCTCGCATTACGGCTTTAATTAACGTCTGGTCGTCCACTTGAATTTTTCTTTGCTATCTTAATTTGTACGTGAGTCTCGGAGTTAATTGGTGCAATTACGACCCTAGGGATTTTTAGTTCCAACTTAGTCTAGTATTCAGCTTGTCGTTGTGGGGAATTAAATTAGCTTGGTAATAATTTAATGTCTAACAGGACCTGGTGAATTACCTTTGCAACTTTCGTAATTATGGAATAGAGGGCGCTGTTAAAGAAAGTGCTGATAAAGCTTGTTCTACATCTGCCTGCATACGTCCATTGCTGGACGAAGCCATAATCACTACGCTTGGCAGACGGATTAGTGATTGCAGGTTGGTGTTAAGTACTCAGGTGGATGCTGCTGCCTATCTCTTGGTGTAATCCCTTAGTCGACTTTTACGACATCCACGGGGGAGACTGGGGGGTCTTTTTTAAGCCGGATACACCACGGCACAAAGTTTGTACCGTGCCTTGCATAATAATAATAAAAGTATTTATTTTCAATAAAGGTTAACAAAGTATGGGTAGATAGGTATTAATCTAACACTAATTAACTAATTAGTTTCTAAATTATCTTAACTAATTAAATCTATAATTTCTAGTTTTAAAATCTAAGGATGTAAAAGCTCAACTTTAGT
This sequence comes from Epirrita christyi, assembly GCA_951392215.1. Classification (NCBI taxonomy): domain Eukaryota; kingdom Metazoa; phylum Arthropoda; class Insecta; order Lepidoptera; family Geometridae; genus Epirrita; species Epirrita christyi. The sequence goes on from OX595851.1 coordinate 6,073,608, forward strand.
CAGAACTCACTTTGCAACTAAACCTTTGTAGAGTCAATACGTCGACTCCTCGCTCTAACTAAGTACAATACAATGTCGCCCATGCGCATGTGACCGCCCGTAATATTCTGAATATTCATGAAAAAATGTCAAAAATAAACTTCAAAAGGGGGGGTCTATCTATAACATTTTTCATGTTATTCAATTTTTAATTTTTTAAGTAGAGTTTAAGATTTGCTTTTTATTTTTTGACACATCTCCGAAGTTTACGGGTCGATTTGGATTCTGTTTATTATTTCCAAAAGCTTATGAGTTATTTTAACAGGTTAATTAACATTTTTACTAAAAATTATCGACTACGAAAAAAAAGACGGAATCGAAGTCATTTTTTCGGTAAAAAATTGTCTATTTATTTAAAAAAAACTAGTCTAAATCCATAAATTATCCCCATAGGACGACTTTTTTAATTATTATTTGTAATCTTCTACATATCAGCTAAAAATTCACAGAACATCACTAATACCTATCTCTAAAAAAAAACCAGCAAACAACTTGTTGAACATTTGCAACTATTCAAATAAAAAGGGTCGCTCAGGTAGAAACCGGTTCCTAGAAACATGAAAAATTTTATAGATAGACCCCCCCTTTTGAAGTTTATTTTCGACATTTTTTCATGAATATTCAGAATATTACGGGCGGTCACATGCGCATGGGCGACATTGTATATACTTGTATATGTGACGCGAGGGAATAATGTCATAGTATCATGAATCTAGGAGCACTATTGTTTTTGGTCGTTCGTCGTCTCACAGAGTCTTTCTTGGTTACTCTACAGTAGGTCAGTGACGTTCTTATGGTTGAGCTGACCCTAAAAAGGGAATAGTGGGAAAAGAGGGCAAAGGCTTCCTGTATCTTTAAATTAGAGTTTTATAGAAAATCATATGATAAAGTATTGTGTCTCAGCAACACTCAAGACATTCAAGGCATGAATATTTGAACACCATCCAATTATTCGCCGTATAATACTAATTCACTACTAATACGCCTAATAGACGGTGCGGCGTCAGGTAATTCGATATTAAACGCGCGGTTGACAGGTGACGTGACTGCAGCGAGGCATTGTCACGCAAAGCCTTCGTAAGGGCGCTGCCACACGGGCGTTACGGCTGCGCTGCGTCGTCGCAATGCAATGATTTCAACGCAGTGAATGCCACACGAGCGCTGCTTCGGCGCTGCGTCAACGCAGATATGCTTTGATGTGCTATTAAATACTGCGCTGCAGAGCGTTTCAACGCAGCTCCCTTCCCACCTCGTCTCCCCAGCTCCTTCTCCATTGCGCGCAACGACGCAATGCACCGGCAATGCCCGCGTGGCATGTCCTTCAGATTTGTATGTAACTACGGAGCGTCAACGGTCCGTCGACGCAGTGCCGACGCAAAGCAGCGACAACGCTCGTGTGGCATCGCCCTAAGGTTGCTTGGTTGCCATACATATAACACAAGTAAGAGTAACTTGTGATGTAATTCTTGTGGTGCTTTTCGTAAGCTTGGTTATTCTTTGTTCTTTCTATAATTTAGTATAATATAGTAGGTATGGTTTATATGTACATATAATTATATACTATTGTATTATGTAGTAGATACTTTTTAGGGTTCTGTACCTCAAAAAGTACCAAGGTGTCTGTTTGTCTGTCACAGCCAATTTTTTCCGAAACTATACGGACCAAAAAATAAACAAAAAGTGTGTGTAAAAATGTGTTGACCTAGTATGAGGTCTAGTGGTTACTATGCTAGCATACCTGTACTGAACCCTCTCCGCGTGAGTCCGTCTCGCACTTGACCGGTTTTTTATTGTTTATTTATATCGATAGTTATTCTATATATATAATTCAGTATTCGTTTTTACTTCTGTCGTATAATCTTGTCAAACTTACGTACACCGCCAGTCATTCTTCTAATCTTACAGATCTCTCTCCATCCAAAGGTTGTCTGGAAGAAATTTATTTCACTTCTAAGCGATAATACCGGCTATTAACCTTTTAATTAACATTTTAAAATTGAAAAAACGGCTTATTACCGCTGTTTTTCGTCTCTTTGCTGACGTTTCGAGACTGAGTTCAGAAGCCTCTTCATCATGAGCACCGCCCGCGACCGCGTTCAACGGTAGACTGGTTTAATTATCATATTATTAAGTTTAGTTTATTATTTATTATCTTAAGGTGTACAATAAAGTATTTTCTATTATATTCTACGTTTAATCCGAAATCTATTCACTTACTTCGACGACTCGAGATTCTAAATCAAAACTAGACTATTGTAGAACCCTATAATGTCACGGGCATCAGGTTCGTGGTTTGCGTAGTTGATCAACTAATGCGTGTCTAGTCTGAGTCAAGGCCGTGATAATGAACCTAACGTCTGTGGTTTTTGTCACTCACTGCTACTTCGTATTGGATCAACTTTTCTTTCTTGGTGAACCTGCCTAGGTCATAGACTATCTTAAAGTATGGTGATGAAAGAACGAGCGTGGTGAAAGGAATCCCTTATGATAATCAGTTCGCTTTGTGGTGCTATGCGCTTTGCAATTTAGTATTTAAAAAAAAACTTTTGGTTTTATATCAAAAACATCGTCCTAGTCAGAGGCTTTTCTAAATAAAATTCGTGGATTTGGCTTCCGACTACTATACTATACTATTAAACGAGCAATAAGTGTTTGTATGTTTATACATATTATATATATATTATACATATTATGTTTTGAGATCTAGAAAACGGCTGTAACGATTTTGATGAAGTTCAGTATGTGGGGGTTTTTGGGGGCAAAAAATTTATTTAGCTAAATTTCGTCGCTGAGAAAACAGCTTTTTCCGAGTTTTCCGAGCAAAGCTCGGTTACCAGGTATTTACTAATAATTAAATTGAAAGAAGTTGAATTTTTTTAATTGTGAATTTTTTATAATTTTTTTGTATAGGTTAGGATAGGTTAATTATTCATGCTGATGAGACTGAGCTTTTGAAGATCAAAAACAAGGCGATCGATAGCCGTTGTCAAGGTCAAAGTGACTCATATACATTCGGGTCATTTTAAGTTTTCATGCCATAGAAGTGTTTGTAAAAGGTGTCAATCACATGAAAGGAGGAATATTTAGGTCAAGACGGTTCCCCTATTCAAATTTCATAATTCTAAAATAAATTTTTCATAAGGTTTACATAGCGCTAAGGCTGCCAAAATGATCCCGCGTTGTTGCGTTTCCCATTGCCATTTACTACTGTAATTGGGGGGCTGCTCTCGCTAATTTGCCCACAGCTGGACATAGGTCTCTCCCAATAAGCGCCACTGAGCCATGTTCGGCTTTTCTTATCCTTTTTCTTCCTGCCGCGCTACCATTCAAAAGTCATCGCTCTATCAAGCCAGGGGGCACCCCACACTGCGTTTCGTTACACTCTTCTCATTATCATCATCATCACCAGCCTGTTTACACCCACTGCTGGATGGCATCCCCCCACTCAATACAATGCGGGGATTTGCCATAATCACACCACGTTTGGCAGGTGTATTAGCTGCCCATCCCCTGGTTTAATCCCTTAGTAAGGCTTTTACTACATCCACGGGAGGAGAAGGAGGATTCTATTCTTAGGCCAGACACGACCACGGCACTACGTTTGCTCATACCAATTGAATTCCAATTCGTGCTTTGGTTCACATACAACTATTGCTTCAAGTTTTTATCCAGAATTCCAACGTTTCTTCGTAACGATGTAACACCCTCGTGCATATAAATAATGTTTAGTAAGTAAATTGCGTGATTTTGAGTGGGGTGTTGCTATTAGTTATTCATTACAACTGTAACAGTGAACTGTTACGTCACTCAATGTACCTACAAGTATCAAGAATAGCTGGTTAGAGTGGTTGGACCACGTGCTTGAAATGGTAAAAAGGTATTCATGAATGAGTCAAGAATACCTTTTGATCAGACCGGTTTATGTATTTGCAAATGGCCTACATATCCAGTGGCATCCACTGCCTGCAATGGTAATGATTCTTCTAGTTGGTTTACCTGTGAGGCAATTACGTAATTCGTACAGCTGAAAATAGTATTAATTAAAACTGAATATAATAATAATAATATATAATCAATATAAAAATATTTCAACAGCATGTCTTGGCAAAACCACTGAATATGACGCCTTTTTTAAAGCAGCCCTGGTATTTCCGGCCTAAGAATAGACCCCTCCGTCTCCTCCCGTGGATATCACAAAAGCCAACTTAGGAATTTCACCAGGGAATGAACAGCAGCATCTACCTGAGTATTAAGCAATAAGCCTAATGTAAAACATTATCCAACTAATATTAAAATAAATGGGGAGACACTTGATCTTGTCAAGTCTACCATTTTCTTAGGGCTTAATATTGATGCGGGCTTGCAGTGGGCACCACAAATTGTGGCTCTTGCTGGTAGACTTAGTTCCGCTGCATATGCAGTTCGTATAATAAAGCAGCTTACTGATGAAGCTACAGCTAGGCTTGTTTATTTTAGCTACTTCCATAGTGTTATGTCATATGGTATCATACTGTGGGGTAAAGCAGCAGATATCCAAGCTATTTTTGTCTTACAAAAACGGGCAATACGTGCCATTTATAAAATGAAGTCGCGTGACTCCTTGAGGGAGCGTTTCAAAGAAATCAATATTCTTACAGTAATATCGCAATATATCTATGAAATATTATTACATAAACACTTGGATAGTTTTATGATAAAAAGTGACGTGCATGGTATTAACACGAGAAATAAACACAAACTAAATATATCAAAATTTCGATTAAAGAAAGTAAGTGGGTCTTTTATGGGGAATTCTGTACGGTTCTATAATAAACTTCCAGAAGGTGCATTTAAACTTCCTATTCGAAGATTTAAATCCTACATAAAGATGAATCTAATTAAGAAAGCGTATTACACTTTTGATGACTATATTAATGATAAAGCCGCGTGGCCTGATGTCGCTCTGCCCCTCGACTGCTAAAATGGAAATTTGCAATATCTGTACTTACCTATTTACATGTTTGTATTAGATTATCTTTCTTCTACTATATAAAAATAAGTCGGGTTTTCCTTCCTGACGCTATAACTCGAGAACGGCTGAACGGATTTATCTTATCTTGGTCTTGAAATGTTCGTGGAGGTCTAGGGAAGGTTTAAAAGGTGAGAAAAATTCGAATAACTGCCGGGAACACCGGGACCACGCGAACGAAGTCGCGCGCGGGCCGCTAGTTATTTATAAGTATAACAAGCGTAGCGTGTGCTGTCTTGCATATTTTTGCTGATGTTTATTTACTTTTGACCACCTTCCTGAGGTTTTTAACTTCTCATTTACTATGTATCAGCAACTCCTTGCTCCGAGGCACCACACAGGCGCTTCTCACCTTGTAAGACGTAAGACGTAGACGGTAAGACGGACCATTTATGTAAGCCAAGCCGAGTTTGGTGCCTGATTCTTCTAGGCTTGGTCGCGTTGGAACAGGAGTAATTTAATTTTATATAAGACGATTCAAAATGATCCTTGTGATTTCAATGAATAAAGTTCTTTTTGACTTTGACTTTGACTTTGACAATACTGCGATCACCAATCTGCCTGCCAAGCGTGCTTTTATGGCAAATTCTCTCACTACATTCCATGGGGAGACTTCGTTCAATAGTGGATGTCTAATGGCTGGTGATGGTGAAAGCTAGCCATTTATGAGTTTAAAGGTCAAAAGCAGCCAAAAATAAGCAGCTAAAAAATATGTAATCGCAAACACTGGCCCATATTTAAGGCGAAACGTTAGGAAAGTGACGCGAACTTCAAATTTGATTGTGTTTTTGCTCATCACATCTAATCAACCCTTTTAGAGATAGCGATCGTTGATTTTGCGGGAATCGGGAACCTAAACACACATGTTTTAATTAATATTACTTCTTAGATATTATTAGTTTAGCTACGAATGTCAATTAATGATTTGTATACTTACCCCCTTATTTATAATCGTTTTTTAAACCTATTTTAGTTCAAATATGTTTTGTCTTGTTTTGACGTATGACATTTTACGTCAGAGAGAACAAAACAAAATCTATTTTAACTAAAATAGGTTTAAAAAATTATTATGAATAACCTTAGTGCTGTTTTGATTCATTGTCATTGAAACTGTACTACTTATTTAATTTCATAAAATGTAATTTAATATTTTTTTTAAATTTGAATTTCTCACCACTTTGCTAACGTTCTATCACTGCTCAAATAGTCTTCTCTGCAACTTTTGTTTGTTTTTCTCGGCGAATAACAACGAGTAGAACCAAAGCCACAAATTGAAGTAAGGATAAAGAGTGTTTGACGAATGAAGCCTCAGTCTATGGATTACATCAAACAGAATCGAGTAGGTAGTTTTCCCGTGGCATGATCTATGTTTGTCTAATAGTTCACACCCAATTTCATTCTTTTGGTAAAAATTGCATGTGAATTTAAGCCAGTTTTAGACAGAATTCACCAGTGGGTTAGGCATTATCATATTACAATTTGGCTGGTGCGCTAGTACGGTACGTAATTTGATATTAAACACGCTTCTGACAGCTGACGTGCTGCATTGCGCGTTCATTACCGTTATTAAAGCTGAACTACTTGGTAGTGTCACTGGCTCTTAATAAATCATACTATAACTGCAGTGGAGCTCATTGTATTCTAAAGAAATTTTACCAAATGTTGGTTTTAGTTTGTGGTTTATAGAGAAACCTTTCCTGACTAAATGCAATCAATTCGTTAAAAAACTGTGTAGTCTTAAGATAACTATATCATTTGCCCGCTCCTTACAATCCAAAGTTTGCTCCAGAGAGCTGATTCTGAGTTTTGTCAAGCAAATGACACGGTCGTCTGGTGTAGTGTAGTGTGGATTTTTGTATGGCGACAACGATGAGCGCCCCTAGCGTACCTACACTCTGTGATTCTCATTTTCCATACAAAAATCCGTGTTACACTACACCATACGTCCGTGTCAATTGCTTGTCAAAACTCAGAATCTGCTCTCTGATTTGAATATGAATGAATTCAAGGCAATGAAACTTTGTAGACACAATCTAGAGACTAATATTATCTAGGCCTGTGGTTTGCCAGTACCCCATTAAATTTTAAAATAAAACTAGCATGGATTACAAGATTTCCGTACAAATATTTATGTTGTAGTTGGAAACCATATAATTTTATAAAAAACCAACAAAGCATGGGCCTTAATATTAATGTATTGATCATGTTTGTAAAATTTCATGGACTTTGATGAGATAATACTCAAAATAGGAGCAAACGTACCTGTTTACTGTTACTGTATCTATACTCCTCTTAAGCTAGTCATACCGCGCACTTGTCCAGGCATAATGAGAAAACGTTATTAACGGGGTTTTTTTAGGATTTAGTGCTTAAAAAACAAAAAAAATATCTCACGAGCTACAACTGTTATAGTATTACTACATGTTATACCAATATTTAAAAACAATAAAACTACGGCAATAACATTGATTTCCTAAATATAGGTATGTCACAAAGATTCCGACGGTATACTATCCTCTACAACGAGCAGATTTAATCTGCAGTGGCTTCTGTTAAGCTCACGTAAGGCATGTACGAATTGTACAAGAGAGCCGCGTCTGACTGATGGAACTACGAATCTGGCCTTGCTTTGGACTACTACAACAAAACCTACATAATGTAATTATCTAAACACTTTTGTTGAAGCCTAACGAAAATGTATACCTTTCGCCACTTCAATGATATAGTAAACAAAATTACGCTTAGGTGGGTACCTGTATTCAATAGTCAAATGCCTTATAGTACGATTATTTCGCTAAGAGAGATATTATATTCCATATTTGTGATCGTTTAATCTTACCTACATAATCCATGACAACAATTGCTTATTGAACTGAGCTTTGAGATTTGTGTTTCGCTTTGGCAACTCAGTTTGAAGATTAATATATCTCTGCTACCTATGATTACTAGGAATAAGGAGATACCTAAGTTCTCCAAAGTTTGATAATCGAGCATTACCCCATCAGCTCCAAAAAATACCGAAAATTTTAAAAAATACAGAATATAGGGGCCTCACTCATAAATTATAAATAATATTATATTTATAGGAAAATCTAAACGAAAATCCTTTCCTTCAATTTCCCCAAAATGCGTACAAAATGTGTTGACTGACTAATAAGTTCAATTGGCCTAGTGCAGGGGTATCCAACATAATTCTTTGTTGAGCCAGATTAGGTATTTTTAACATTGTGGTGGGCCAAAATAGATATTTCATCATTGGGACTGTACAATGCGGAGAAGGCCGTTTAGGCGGTCGTCCGTCAATGACGATCTTATTTTTGATTTCACATGTTTCATGGACGAAATGAACTCGCAAAAATATTTTGTGCTTCTAAATAGAATTAAAATAAGATAAGATAAATTTATAAGATTTTTACGTAAATACTTTTACATATCGAATCAATGATCACGTTCAATTCAAAATAGTGGCAGTTTACAACCTTGTTTGCAACCTTACTACTTATGCGAAATAGTAGTCTGACATACTTTTCCATTTGCAAAAAAACCTACAAAGGACCGTATTAAATCCAATTTAAAGCCAGAACACAAAGAAACAACCAGGATTTCACTCCAGACTCGAGTTAGCAGCAGTGAAAACATATATAACACGATAAAACGAGTGTCACACTACTCCACAAGAACTCAGTACTCCCGGCTACCCATTCTTATACGATAGGGTTACCACTACGTTCAATGGCTCTTATAGTATCGAGTATCGGTCAGTAAATGGAATATTCTCAATCGAGTCAGAGTGTTGGTATTCGATTTCTTTCATCGCCATGTTTGTCAGAGAGGTGTGAGATGTGACATTGTCCATATTTGGTTATTACATGTTTTTCTAAGGGAAGTTATGTCAAACTCGCCCTTATTTCTCCGATTTAGGATTCAAAGTGGTGTAAGACTCTCACTTTGCGTTTGCATTACGGGATGATGAAATGATCAACAGAAAGTGTTAGAGTCTAGTCGTTCTTTCTATATTTGGAGAAATTACGAGAATTAAGTATTGTTGAAATAATTTCTTGATGATGCACTGAAGTAAAAAAGTAACAACAAATAAAAAACCAAAAAACTTGGAGCCAAAATACTAATACATACGTCACAGCACTAAATAGCAAAAATTGCAGGTCAAATGATCGTCCCACCCACCCAAACCAAATGATTCAAAATGGCGTTATACCAACTTGACGACAAAATACCAACGTCACGCTATTTATAGGATAATTACACCAGCCTAGTTAATTTCCCCGTCAACCCTGAAGTTATGGGAATACGTCACATGGTAATCGTTTACATAAATAATGAGAAAATGGTTTGCAATCAGGGTGGAATATTTTGCCATAGCGCTTATGAAAATTGCTACTGCAAAAACACTTTTTTCGCCTTTTTGAGCTTTCGTCTAAACGAGAGACAATTTTTGAATAAAAGCAATGTTTATTGAACCACCAAATTAAAAGTTATTTAATGAAGAATTACTTAAATTCGAATTTAAAATGGTTAGCTACACTTAGAGAAGTGCGACGACGAAACCGGGTTACGCGAAAGGGATGAAGATATAATAGTTGTATCCTGCTCTATCTAAGAAGCCATTGTATAACCCATTTCTTTCTCAAACACTATAGGATATAGGATATCTAGAATATGTATGATCGATCTCACTTTTACAAAACCACGGATTGTAGGCATAAGTACGTATGTAGAACTCTACATTTTATAAAAGATCTTTCTGTTTTGACAGAACTTTAACTAACTTGTATATGAAAATGACGAGTTCGACATATATGTCTACAATCCAAGAATTGATCCCCCTGATGCCTGATTTGAAATTCTCGGACAATTTAAAATTCGAAGCTTGTCACAACAATATGGCGGCTGCAACGAACTGTCAAAAAGCGTACGAGATGAATGTCCGGCGATACGGGCGTGATAAAAATGATTTGTGGCAGCACTCGAAAGCTCTGCAAAGCTAAAAATAGAATAAACGGCAATTTATTGCAGAACATAAAAAAAGCTTTGTTTAAAACCCACATTTTTTTAATAATAATAGTTTGTACGATCACTTAATTTGCATTCATCGTTGGCAATAAACTAAAACTATTGTTTAAGGTGGAACTTTAGCGAAATGATGCGAAGTTTTAAGAAACTTCGCTTTGTTCCACCTTAAATGCGACTTTTGTTTATTGAAAACTATTGCTCAACAGATACTATGAGATCAAAAACTTGTAAGCCATACGTAAAGTAGTGTAAGCAACCCTCACCTGTACCCTAGTTCTCACAAAACAAAACAAAACAAAAAACATACGACAAAAACAAATCCGGTAGCACAGGTGACGTCACGTGACTGACCCGTACGGGATTACGGGTGTAATCCTCTCCAGGATCGCTTCAAAACGGGACGACTTATGGACCTCTTGTGGGCGATTTTATGTCCTCTATGCAGAGTGTAATTAGTACGGATTGTTTTGAACACAAAGCTATGAAATGGCTTTTGAATGGAAATAATGGTTTGGTTACTTCCGAATTAAAAAGCACTTTTCATTCGAATGCCAGATGGAATAATGGCATAAGAAATTTTCTCATTCGAGGTGTTTCATTCGAGATTTTTCATTCGACGAGATTTTTCATTCGCGTTGTTTCATTCGAGATTTTTCTTTCGAGATTTATGTCCGCGTGGTCCTACATAATCATAAACTCCCACTAGACTTGAAGAGCTGACTGTATGAAAGAAAACGATGTCAAGTTTACCATTAAAATATTGAATTTATTTGACTTGTGACGAAAGACCCTTTACCCTCTATCTATATAACATCTCTTATATGATAAATATTATGGCTGTATTTTTGATTATAGAAAATACATAGCCGAAGAATCGTTATTGAATTCGTCTCGAAATAATCTTAGTGTTGTTTCAGTTAGATAGATCTTCTTTGAGGTTTATCCATTCTAGACAGACTACAAAATTCACATATAAGCTATACTAGCACAACTTACGTATTCGTACCTATAAATTATTCACAACCCTGTCAAAGTACACCCAACGAAAAGAAAAATCAGAATGCACTGGCCAGAATGGGGAATAGAGTAGAGTGCAATCAGGTGGATTTCCCCTGACGCTGCCGACCCTGCTATGGACGCTGACGTTTTGTTTTCAAAATTGATTCAATTTCTTCGAACAATGTTATAAATGACGCTTTTGAGCATAGAAAATTATATTATATGAACTTTACGCGAACTTAAACAATGTTATTTTTTTATACATGCGCTTCATCTTTTTCGATAAGCATCACATTAATGATTGTAGATTTATGAAGCTCATTAATTAATTTGCCAAACTGACAAGTTTGCTGCCAGAGGCCCAATTCTCTAATTTTAAAACTAATTAATTACGTACAATATAATCTCGTGTCAGTCTCTCTGTCACTAAGTAGTACGTAGTAATATAATACGCATACATACACGAAGATTAAGTAATAGTTACTCTAGTACGTAGTAACTATTACTTAATCTTCGTGTATAGTGACAGATATGCGACTGACACGAGATTATATTGTAATTTAATCGTTTTTAATATTAGAGAATTGGGCCTCTGATTCTAGGCTTGCTCGCAAAGCACTACCATAGTACAAATTAACTAAATATATCAGAAAGGTTATTCATATGCCTCTTCTTATGCCAACTCAAATAATAAATATTTTAACCTCTTCAAGACCGCAATTAGTATGACAATAGTTTTTCAATTCTTTGATGGCGTAGGTATTCGCCAGCTTCAGTTCCTAAATTGTCTAATTCTGTTTATCTCTTGTCCCACAAACAAACATTAGGTTCTTGCATTACGAAATCCCCTTAGTTCACGCTCCAGCAGTGATATTTTACTGATTATTGATGAGTTTCACTCGACAGCTAATTAAGCGGTCAGGATGTCAAGGATGTATTTTTTTTAATATGGCGTTAATATTAACATGAAACGTAATGTAACAGCTGGTTGCTAAAAAGAAAAGTAGCGTTCCCGGTTGCCTTTGTTTTTTGCCGGACTATGGCCAGTTCCATTTTTAAATATAAATAAGGATTTAGTATGGAGATTGTAGGTAGGTATTTCATTGTGTAGCTGAATGCAATGAGCCTTGTTCTATTTTAAAATTTACTTACTGACGTAAATTGCAATAACAGTTTTCGAGTTAACTATGACCTACTTTCAGAGTATAAGTGATGAATAGTATATTGTTAGACAACGGCCGTAAGCGATCAATTACACCCGAGATATTTTGGCGTACCAAAACTGAGGGTGTAATTGATTGCTTACACCCTAGAATAATAAAAATTTTCATCGCGAATGCGAGGAAACTAATAAAGTCTTATAAAATTCGTTGAATTTCGAAACAGTTTGTTGAATTACTTTCTTGGTGCACCCCTAAACTACAAAAAGAATGTACCCTCAAAATTTCAGGTCTTCGCCGAAAACGAGTCGGGTACCCGACTTATGTTTGGGCTGCGCGTTGATCGTCAGTCAGTCAGTCAGTGAGTTAGTAACGCAATTACTCTGTATGTATTGTTTGCATCCGACGGAAATTTTCCCCTATTTTCTTCACGTACGCGTAAACACGTGCAATTACGTATTAGTTCGGTGCAAGAACACACATAAGTAATACTAGTTCAACGTAGGAACCGTGACGGTGGCAGGAGCTTGCACAACCCTACTGCATATTAACGCGGTGCGTACGCGCATCCTGCACAGTGACACGCCAGAACTCAACATGCTCAGAAACATTGCTGTGAGTATAACATTATTTATAAAGATATCAATTTGTAAAAAGGGAATTATTCTCAGTGGTCCGATTGATGGTCTGACTATTAGTCTAGCCAACAAAGACTACTCCCGAACCAGCCCTCCTAATTACAGTATAGCAATGGAGAACGCAACAATGGTGATCATTTTGGCATCCTTATCGCTATGTTAATCTTATGAAACTTGAATAGGGGAAACTTATTGAGCTAAATATTCCACTTTCCAAGTTTCAAAGGATTTGGACAGCGCTATGGCTGCCAAATTATCCCCCATTGTTGCGTTCCCCATTGCCACTGTTTTAGGGGGCTGGACCATGATTCTCGATTTTGACTTCACCCAGTGCTTTAGATAGGGCTATAATAATTGTACCTTCAGTTTTTAGGATTTATCTTTTTACACCCTTAATTATAAGACCAGAGGGCGTATTACGAGTTTTGCATTGCAAAAACTGGAATGCGAAACGTGACTTACATAGTAACTATTCATCATTCTGAGCCGCGCAGTCGGTAGAAACAGTACAGATTAGTAAATAGTAACTACGTAAGTCACGTTGAATGCTCACGTTTCGCATTCCGGTTTTTGCAATGCATAACTCGTAATAGGCCCTCTGATAGCAGGTGTTCTTATGGAACTCTTGACAATTTTGTTTTACGGAAAGAGCTCATAAGTACGCATTTTATCCTCGAGGGTGAAATTATTTGCCCAAAAAACTATGAAGATTTTTTTGCTTTGGGATAATGCAGTTTTTTAGGAACTAGCACACAACCAGAGGCCCAGTTCTCTAATTTTTCAAATATTCCATTAACAATATAATCACGTGTCAGTCGCACTGCCACGTAGTAACTATTACTTAATCTTTGCATGCGAAGTACGAGACAGTGCGACTGACACGAGATTATATTGTGATTGAAATGTTTTTTTAAATTAGAGAATTGGGCCTCAGGTATCTGATATTATGTACATAATGCCGTGATGTGTCCGGCCTAAGAGTAGACCCCTCCATCTCCTCCCATGGATGTCGTAAAAGTTGACTAAGGGATTACATTTGATGATGGTAAATTATGAACATTTCAGTTAGTCCTCACCGTCGGGGTTTGCAGTCTGGCATCGCCTGTTCCAGACCCGGATCCTGGCTATCATCACAAAACACAGTGAGTACCATTTTTTTAGTGTAGCTCTGACTATTTTGGTATGTAAATGTGTTTCAATTGTTTTAATACCGTTGTTTTTAAATATGTACGCGTCGTGCAATTACAATGAAAACTTACAACATTTTCAAGGCATTTAATTTTCACCGGAAAATGCATAAAGCGTTGGTACACTACATCAATCAGCCCTAATTATACATTAGTTTTTCGCAAAGCAACGTGTGGAAACGAAACGATTATAGCTTAAAACAAAGGTACTTGTAATTATTACATAACATAACATCCAACAGTCACATACGTAGTCTTGATCGCACACTAGGATTCCCTGTGTCGTGGGTATCAGAAACAACGAGTACCATGGTACCATAACACCCAGACCCGGAACAAATATTTGCAAATGATACAAACATTTGTCCCGCAGCGGGAATTGAACCCGCAACCTCTTGCATCTCAGCCGGCTATACTCGCCCACCGCGCCACAGAGGTCGTCAAACACACACACACACAATCGAGCAAACAAAATAAATACAATAATTTCAAGCAATTAACTTGTCAACGGAAAACACACCGTATAACAAAGCGTTGCTGGCCACATAAATCAGCACTAATTATATATACATTAGTTTTTCGCAAAGCAACGTGTAGCAACGAAACGTTTATAGCCTAAGTAAGCGTAGAGGTACATGTATTAAATCTGTGGCAAAACATTGCAAAATAAATCGAACACTGGTTTGACCAATAGGTACTTTCTTGCATCGCGATTTATGCAAGAAAGTACTTGAACTGGATTTTTTTAGCTCTGAATTATTTATAAGTGATGTTGTAGTCTGTAATGCAATGGTGTTTTCTATCTTCACAAATATGTGAATTATTTATTAGTGCTGTTTTAGTTACATCATAGCTGTTTTAGTGCAACGGTGTTTCCTTTGTTTACAAACAAACGTGCACTTGCTCTTATTTTATACTTCTTATAATAATAATTCTTATAATTCTTTATTGCACACAGAAAATATTATATAAATAAGTAAAAAATAAAGACATGTACAAAGGCGAGCTTAACCCTTAAAAGAGTTTTCTTCCAGCAAACCTTTGAGGCTAGAGAGAAGGTGATAAATACTTCTGTGTTATATTTCGCTATGAATTGGTTCGTTTGGATGTAGGTACAAATAAATCGTTGTGTATCTGCTTGGACCTAAATGAATAAAAGCTAATTAGCTCTATACTGTTTTTCTAAGTTGTTTAGCTTCGTCTGTTGCATTTAATCTTAATGTTCTTCTTTCTATCTTAAAGTCTGAATATGTCGCTTAAGGTGGAACGATTGCAAAGTGGCACTAAATTAAAATTTTATTGTGTTTTAAGCTCATTACAGCTCATCAACACTTGAGATAGCGAACACTAATTTTGCGGTAATCCTGTGAACTTTGATGTTAATAATAGATCCTGTAAATTTTTAGTCTACTTGCCCAACACTTACAGAAGCCTTAATTTCAGCATCCGGGTCCACATTCCCCATGATGTCCATACAATCCACCATCATCATGTCGAAAAGGTGCCGATCTACAAGGAAGTTCCAATCATCAAAGAGGTGCCAATTCTAAAAGAAGTGCCAGTCATCAAACACGTACCTGTCTTACAGACAGTACACGTGCCGATCGTAAAACACTCGATTATTGAGAAGCCAGTCTTCCTGCATGGTCATGAACATGTGTCGTATTCGTCTTGGCATTAAATTAGTGAAGTTCTTGGGGTGAGAACTCTAGTTAATAGGACCGCTCGTAAAGTAACCAAACCAGAAGATTCAATAGTTTTGATAATTTTAATTAAACTAGTAGATACAGAGTGAAATTAATAACGATGTAAAAGCAAAAGTTTTGTAACTTTTGTAAAAACGGGAATACAGTTATATCGGTGTAGGCACCGACAAGTTTAAACTGAAATTTCAAGTCTTCATCAGAAAAATACCCGATTTTTCCGGGAACGGGAAAATTACCGATTTTACTAAATGAATGTGAGTTCACGAAAGTTTGTTTAGAGTAAAATTGAAAACCTAGTTTTTTTTAACGTTTTAAATTGTATGTTGTCCATACAACGACAAAGATAAACGAAAAGACAGGGTTACCTGATCAAAAAATAGAACAAAACAGTTGTAATGAGTTTGTTCCTTGACAATGGCTATTAAAAGAGGTCTTACATAAGTGAAATACGTTTTCAAATGTAATGTTTTCCAATTAACACAGACTGTAATATTTTTTAGAGATAGGAACTATTTGGCGTGTCATTTTTCGAATTAGAAAACATCTAAGAGGTATTGAAAAACTTGTTCTAACAAGATACAAAATTGTTATCAATATTTACTGTGAGAAGCACTCTAGTCATAAGTTTTTTACAGTAAATCACACAATCTTCTAAATACAATTACTTAAATAATATATTTTTGCCAACAAGATCTGGCCAAACTAATTGTGAAGCGAATGTTTCAAACAGCTTGCTTCGTCGCGGTGTTTACGAAATAGTCAATAAAGATGTTTTTTTAATAAGTTTTTACTTATTTTATTCCTAGCAAAATTACGGGGAATAAGAAATATTATCAATTTTTGTTATGGAACTCAATCTTTTATGTTTTTTACGAAAAATGAATTTTAATTGTAAATATATTAGACTATGTTTCTACATTATAATGTATTGCTGTGATAACAATAATACAATATATTTTAATAAAGTTTTTTTTTACCTATTTACTAAGAAATCGTAGGTAGCTCAATAAGTAGACATCACAACATCACGCCAGTCTGTTTCCAGTTCGAATATTTTTTTTGTTGAAAAATTTATGTTTCAATACAAACTTTTATCAAATTAGTGATCGAAACCGTAAGCTGGTCAAAATGAGCCCAAACACTGTCAGAATACTATTGATCATTGAGGAGTTCCGTTGTCCACGTTCAGTCCCCATCATTAGATCAGCTCTTCTTCTTCCATGATCAGCTCGCCGTCGCCATAATGTTGTATTGTCATCTGAACTTTCTTGACAAGTATGAAAAATTTCAGCACAATCGGTTCGGTGGAACTGGTTCAAAAGTTTCAAGATTTGTCCCACACTACATATCAAGTTAAATAAAAGTTTGTAAAATAGACCAGCAGGGCTACTCTTGAAAACAGATCGCAATCCAGTTTCAATGCTAATAACGCTTGTTTGGCACTCTTGAACCAAATCGAGTTTGAAATTGAGATAGAGCACGCGTGTTGATTCGTGAAGAACAACAGAGACAGAAAGTCGATTTTACTTAGTTCTATAAAATTCCACTAATCTCCATTCCAAATTGTGCGCTTTCAAGAGTAAGTAGTGGTTCCAAAGCACCAAGGAATCTAGTACTCTCTGACGACAAATGACACTAAATCCTAAAATAGGAATTTAGGATTGGAGTAGAGCGTCGAGAGTAGCCACACAGTTTAGTTTAATTATTCTCGATAATATGTTCAAAATAAATACAAAAGCAAGATGCTTTTAATCTTGCTTTATTTCAAACCCAACTTGCAAGTCCCAATACTTTACAAGAATTGAAAAGACTTAAGTAATTGATAAGCATACTATCATTAGACAATAAATTAAAGAGGTAGGAAAGAAATCGAAGCCCTAAAATTGTAATCTAGATACAACCGGATAACCTCTAGGCTAGGGTGTAAACGTGATTTATACACACCGCGCATTTACACTTCAAAACATAATTTTATTCATCATGTAATTTAATTAATATTTCTACTTCATACATCTACGTGATCTGAGAACGAAGTTTTTACACAATCTAAGAGAAATATTGCTCTATAATATTAAATATTATCTTGTAACCAAAAACACAGACATCTGTCTGTTTTCAGCAGGGAAAATGTTAATATTAACATGTTCCCTGCTGAAAACAGATAGACGTCTGTGTTTTTGGTTTTTGGATGATTTAATTTTTTTTCCCTGCGTTTTTTTTCTTTAGGTGGTTTTTTTTTCTTCAGTACGGCAATACGCAGACATTTATGTTTGACGCAGCCCTACTACAGTGCGGCTCAATCACACACACACACACACGTCTGTGTTTCAATTCGAAAAACTGCGTACACGTGCAAACCAAATCGTGTGAAACGGTAAGTTTTAATAAAATAAACAACTTATACGGATAACTAAATCGTCAATTTCTCATTGAACTGTAAAGGACAGTCCACTTAAGAACACTGTAGTTAAGTAAGGTAGGTAGGTAAAAAGTTAAAAGCCCATGAAAAGTTAGGTAAATTACAAATAGCGGCACGAAACTCTAGCGCTGACCGTTATTGTGCAGAAGTAAAAAGTAAGGTATCTTGGGAGATTTCTATCTCTATCTCTATTTATCTTATACTAATAGTATTGCGTGCGGGACAGTAAATATGCGCAACTATCCCCTCCACGCTTCCTTCAGCGCTAGACTTACGTGCCGCTACTTATAATAAGGAGTACACGCATTACGTAAAATTGTAGAAAATAATTTTAAAATACATTCTTATTTGATTGGTTATTAATATATCGTCAATTTTGTGCATTCGATAAGTTCTGAAAACCAGAGCCAGGCCCATTGTTGCCCGTTATCACCACAATCGGCATGTTGGTCCATTGTGGAGCCAAACTTGTCACTTGTTGAATGGGCATTCAATTATTTTAATCATCTACCGATTATTTATAACATAATAATTTCACACAATTTTAGATTATATCGATAAAACATACTGTATCAAATTAAATAAGGTTTTTGAAATCACATGTCATTTTGAAAATAGATAAATTATCCAAACGTGTAGGATGCATCCTACACGTTTGGATAATTTATCTATGCGCTCAATCTACAAGTATAGGTTAGGTATAGGCCTCCTCATTCACTGAGAAGTCGAGCCAAAAACTGAATGAATCCACGCTGAGATGAAATGAAATCACGATGAAACTGCGTTGAAATTGATTTATTGACAACTTGAAGTGAAAAATTACAGTGCAATCTAGTCGTGATTTAGGCGCGTTTTCAACGGGAAAGTATCAGTTTTGTAAGTATTGATTTTGGTGGTACAAAATTGGTTTGACAGTTCAATTTAAGAAACCAGGCTGATCTCAGACCAATCTAACGTCTTCCTTCATCTAACTACTAATACCTAATCTAATACCTTCGGGTATTTTACGTCAATGGATAAAGAGGCTATTTCCAACACCTCTGGTGCAATCTTCTTATTCTCTCTTCTCACTTGCCTCTCTGGCTGATACACTAAAAATTCTATTCGAATGTACTTACCCACAGTCTGTAAGAAAAACCAACTAGTGGGATGTAAGGGTTCAGTGCAGAGAAAATATTTTACAATAGAATAAAAATTATCGTGGCTTGGTATCATTTAAGAAAAAATAAGACTATACACCACGGACTTTACTATTCTCCTGCTGACGTTTCGTTGACCATTCAGAAGTCTTTCCTCATGAGCACCGACCGCGACCACGCTCGTAGGTCGTGAGATGGGAACACATCAGCAGGAGAATAGTTAAGTACGTGGTGTATAGTCGTAATTTATCTAAAAAGTACTTTTACTGTAATTTTTAAGTTTTTTACAAAAGAATAATCCTACGAAGCATTCCTTTGAATTAAATAAAAACTTTTTAAGGAACAGAATTTATTTTATCAGAAACTAAAATTAGGAACTCGGGTAAAGAACAAAGAAAACAAGGCTCACGGGTTTTGCTCAACTGTGTACCAAGCTTTAAACCGGTACAGATAATTACGCTATCAAATAATTCAATCCACGTTTGTGGTCGCCGATACTTAATGAGCTTAGTGAACAAATTGCACTACATTATTGAACGAGCGAAGCGAGTTCTCTGAGTCAAGTTGGAAGAATCGGCGTTTGTATGTATGTGTGTATGTATGTATGTTTGTCCGATGAAAACTTTCAAACCGTTAATCCGATCTTCATGAAATTTGGTATGGGAGTAGATAGTATTGGTACAATTTGTAGGTAAGGTTATGAGCTATATCGGTCAGGGGGTTGCTGAGATATTGGGGTCCAAGAGGGGGTAAAAAAAATAAAAGTTAGACAATCAGATCAAGTGGGGTGTCTAATGAAAGCGCTTGGGTTGGACATTTCAAAACTGTTTTTAATAAGTATTTAAACTTAGTAGTTTCCGAGATATTAGGGAAAATAAAAAACGTAAAAATCGAAAATTCTAGGGTACTTCCAGCAATCCCACAATGCTGAAATTTGGTATGCTTGTGGCTTTTGTGTCACAACTACAGGGAAAAGTCTGAAATTGAAGAATTTCGAGACATGTACCCTATAAAACAATAAACCAATATAATATCCGTTGTTGACCTCCCATTTCTAAGAATTTGAATGACGTTGGAGTTCTATGATTTCGTCAAAAGGACGTTACCAATTAATTCGTCAGGTACTTGATATAGGTACTAACAGGTATGTAGTATTACGCCCCGTTGCTTAGCCCTATTCAAAGGTTATTTCGATGATGTGTAGAAATTAGAGTTGTTACAGATAGATCCTGTTGACCTCGAGGTGAAAATTTTCAAAAATAATAATAAAATAACTTTTCATTTAAAAACCGACTTCCGCCATTGTATTCGACTAAAATATTTGGATGAAAAAAAAATGCATGAACCATAGTGGTGAAAGGATTATGATACTTTTTGAATGCAAATGCTTGGTTTGTTGCTGAAAATGTCAAAATCGCCATAATATGTATGCCTACAATATTTGAGGAGTTCCCTCAATTCCTCATTCTGAAAAATGGGACCAATCTGGAAGTATATCTATTCAAATAAAAAATAATTTTCCAAATCGGTTCATAAACGCCGGAGATATGCGGTAAAACATTAAAAAAAAAAAAAACGAATTGAGAACCTCCTCCTTTTCTGGGAAGTCGGTTAAAAATGGAAGTTACTTGGTTTAATAGTTAGGCTGATAAAGGTGTTAACGCGAGGTCTCAGTTCGGGGCGAACCACTAGTTATTTAAGAGGAGTGTATACCGCAAGGGCGCTTGAGCCCTCTGCATACAAATACAAATGAAGTTTGATCCTATTTTAGATATTATCTCATCAAAGTTCATAATTGTAAACATGATCAATATACTAATTATCTAGTTTGTAATTTTTATAAAATTATATGGTTTCCAAATCACACCGAAAGATTATTTTGAATGGAAACCTATGTGTACCTATGGTAGTTTGATTCTATGGAATTTAATGGGAAACTGACAAACCATAGGCCTAGATAATACAATTTTAGTCTCAAGATTTTATCTACAAAATTTTATTGTCTTGAGTTAATTAATATCCAAATGAGAAGCAAACTTCGGTTTGTATGGAGGGGGCAATCGATACATTTCTTGTAATTAAATTTTATATAAAATTCTGCAGTCAAAACGACAAAGCTTGGATTTTGAGCACATTTTCATTTGGGCAATAATTGGGTGTTATATAAGTTATATAGCTTTTACATACCTATTCACATTTTGAATGATACAAAAACACAACACTGGCTTACATTCAATTAGTCAAAAGTCAGGATTAACATCATTAGGCAGTCAACATTATGGACCGCAACTTTCACTGCTGGACATACGCCTTCTCATAGTGTGCCATGCATGATGGACGGTTTTTAGTCGCCTCCAAAAACCTGGATGGATTGGTTGTCGCTGCGACAACCAATCCATCAGGCGGTGAATCCGTCATACAACGGGTTATCTACATTTGGAAGGTACACTCTACTGATTAAAATGCCCTAAAATACAATTTTTTAATTCCATACAACAAAACCCATTTCGTACACTGTTTCAATATGGTTTACTTTTCACTTCTAAAACTAACTAGTGGTTCGCCCCGAACTGAGACCTCGCGATAACACCTTTATCAGCCCGATTAATTAAATAAGTAATTTCCATATTTTCTATTATTATTTTTGAAAATTTTCACCTCGAGGTCTACCAGTACAGTACAGGATCTATCAGTAACTACTCTAATTTCCTACACATCATCGAAATAAACTTTGAATAGGGCTAAGCAACGGGGCGTAATAATACTACATACCTGTTAGTACCTATATCCAGTACCTGACGAATTAATTGATAACGTCCTTTTGATGAATTCATAGAACTCCAACGTCATTCAAATTCTTAGAAATGGGAGGTCAACAATGGATGTTATATTGGTTTGTGTTTTATGGAGTACATGTTTCTAAATTCTTCAATTTCAGACTTTTCCCTATAGTTGTGATACAAAAGCCACAAGCATACCAAATTTCAGCATTGTGGGATTGCTGGAAGTACCCTAGAATTTTGGGTTTTTACGTTTTTTATTTTCCCTAATATCTCGAAAACTACTAAGGCTAAAAAATTATTAAAAACAGTTTTGAAATGTCCAACCAAACCGCTTTCATTAGACACCCCACTTGATCTGACTGTCTCACTTTTATTTTTTTTACCCCCTCTTGGACCCCAATATCTCAGCAACCCCTTGATCGATATAGCTCATAACCTTACCTACAAATTGTACCAATACTATCTACCCCCATACCAAATTTCATGAAGATCGGATTAACGGTTTAGAAGTTTTCATCGGACAAACATACATACATACATACATACATACATACATACAAACGCCGATTCTTCCAACTTGACTCAGAGAACTCGCTTCGCTCGTTCAATAAAACTGACAAGTGCAAACGTGCTGACTTGCGGTGGATGGTTCCGATCCGTAATTTATTTCGAAATCGTCACATGCCATATCAAATATCCTTTTTCCAAAAAAAATCACCAGCCCATTTTAGGAGTGAAAAGTCCCCAATTTTAGACTTTTTTCTGTATTTGTGTCACAATTAAACTTTATAAAATTCAAATTTTCAGAGTTGACAGGTCATTGGAAGACTGGAGGTTTTTTATTTTCGCATATACATTTTCGCATATTCAGATATACCTGAAGCCATTCTTGCGATAAAAGATCTCAACAGACTGATCGACAGATGGACAAAAGAGTGATAAGGATCACGTTTTTTCTTTTGAGGTACAGAATCCTAAGAATCATCAATAACTATAAAAAATGAAACCCCAATAGAGTTGGTTACCTATTTTTTTCTTAGAAAATAAAATAAAATTACGACATGAAGCTTTCCTTTGAAAAAATAATCTTAATTAGATCGAACAAGGTCAACAAAACTGAGGTTTCTTTATTGATCCTGAGATTTATTGATAATTAAAAATCAACTTAATTTACGTACTTAACAGGTTTCCAGAAAAAGTTGACGAAATATGACTGCCTGTTTAAAAGAGGTTTAGAAGTCCATTTGAAGAATAACAGCTCTATATCTTTTAGAGATGGGTAGGGTGCGTCTAGTCAAAAACTGTACGCCCCTCCACCGTTATTAAAGGCGCAGACCCACCGCGGCGCACGGAGAGGCTATACGTGTGTTAAGCTTCGCTTTGCAAGAAAATGTATGTGATCGTGTCCACTGCAACCCACGGACACACTTCGCATCAATTGACGTCATTGATACATGCGTAGCTTGTTTGAATAGGTGTTTACATAGCTCAACGCTGTCAAACGCCATGCACGCTGTGCATGCGGTACACGGCTACTTCCACAAAGCGTATCTCATCGCTAGCGCTGTACAAAATCGTGAGTTAGTATTCGTGTATAGTGTGTACTGCAGTGGAAACGTAGACCCACGTTGTCGAACAAATAAATCCACGCAGCTAAAATGCGCCGCGTGCTCGTGCACAGCATGCACCGCGCTGGGTCTGCGCCTTTAATCCACGCAGCTAAAATGCGCCGCGTGCTCGTGCACAGCATGCGCCGCGGTGGGTCTGCACCTTTATATGGCACTTAACACAAGCTTGACGATCAAAAACGGCCCTTACGTTTACGGATTAAGGAATATTTATTTTGACGTAATGGAATAGTGGGGCTAAAAGGGACAGATAGGTACCTACAGGCCGATATATCTTTATTGTTTTACCTGTTTCTATACTTGCCTTGGTCTGTCCGGCCTAAGAATAGACCCCTCCGTTTCCTCCCGTGGATGTAGTAAAAGCTTTACTAATTACACCAGGGGATGGGCAGCAGCATCCACCTGAGTACTTTACACTAATCTGCAATCACCAATCCACCTGCCAAGCGTGGTAATTATGGCAAATCCCCCATTGTATGCAGTGTCGTATTAAGAATTTGGGCCTCAATTTGGTGGGCCGCAACGGCCACATAGACAGCTAGACACCATCCCCAATGGGATGGCCTTGCCCAGTAATGGGTGTGAAAAGGCTGGTGTGGACTATTGATACTGTTTAGTGTCTCATTTTGTAAGTTTTTATCAAAATCATGCATAAATAAATCTATAAGGTAATTTCAAACAAATCCCATTACGATCCATGCGATTCTAATTCGGATCATTCATTATTAGCGCAACCCGATTTATTAATGGCTGCGGTCGACGCAACTCTGAACAAAAAGCGAAAACTTCCATTATAAATGAACTGGCATCATGCGATCCGTGATAATTAGAGATGTGCTGCATACGCGTTTCCGTAATAGTTTTTTTTTTCTTATCTCTATTTACTGCTTCTTATAGGGTTCTGTAACTCAACAGACAAAAACGGGACCCCTATAGGATCACTATGTTATCCTTATATGTATGTCTGTCGGTCTAGACACTTTTTCTCAGGAACGGCATCAACTTGAAATTTAAACCCAAATATAAAAGATTACGAGATAATAGTGCTGCAAAAAAAAGCTTCCAACTCAATACATATGCCAAGGAAATCGCGAAAGTGAAGTAGGTATATTTATTTATTCGGTACTTCAAGTGACCTTACAATTCTGAAATATGGAATCCTAGGAGGTTTTGTGTCACAAATTAAGGAAAAGGTCTAAAATTGAGGAATTTTGTCTTTTTAACCGACTTCAAAAAAAGGAGGAGGTTCTCAATTCGACCCGTATGGTTTTTTTTTATGTTACGCGATTACTCCGTCAATTTTGCATTGATTTTGATGATTCTTTTTTTGTTTGGTAGGTTATTCTGCAGAAGTGGTCCCCTATAAATTTTAACGAAATTGATTCAGCACTTTTTGAAAAATTTGTTTTTTTTGTGGTTCCCATAGAAAAAACCTAATATTTTACTGTTCCATTCTTGGTTCTGTCAGCGCTAGATGATACTGCTAGACGTCGACAGATGGCGTTATATAAATACTTAAATACCTACCCGCCGATAGATAGCGTTTATTCAAATATGAATTACCTACATTATAGGCATTATAGGCTGGAAGACTGTTTATGTTTTTTCCAAAAATTTATTATTTAGCTTAAAATAGGATGTTGAAGTTTGTAGGAAAAAGTAGCTGTAACTTGAAAAGGTCTCTGACGATTTTGAAATAATTTACGGAGCCCTCTAGGCATGAGTCTCACTCGCATTTGTCTGTTTTATTTCTTAGTTACACTGCCATTTGAGAGCTTTTGATTGTGACCATTGGAGGAAACAGTAGTGTTTTGAAAGGTCTTTGAAGTTTTTATTTTAGGCTGAAAATTTGACCATGTATCCGTAAGAGTGATAATAAAAGATATTGATCCGTATCAACGCAGTCGAGAAAAAGATTCTAAAGAGCTTGACACAATAACTCCGTATCCGTAGAAAGAGCTTTCCGACGATCCAGCACATAACTAGTGGTACCAAATTACGTAAAAGAATTATTTTTTAATTATTCAATACGATAACCAATTATGCGGGTCACTTGTTTCTCAACGGTATGGAAAATTGAAAATTCGTACGTGTACAATCAAGCAGGGTTTTCTTTATCAGAAATTTAATACTTTCAAAGTGTTTCTGTTTGTTGATATGAAAAACATCTATAAATTCGATTTGGTAGCCGTTTGTATTATGCTGAATTTCGTGACGCGATATTAACTCTGGTTAATAATAGAGCATAGAGGCCGGGTGCAAAAATAAACTAATTATGCATATTTTATAGAAAAACTAAAATAAAAAAAAATTGTGACTTCGGAAAGTTGAAAACATCTATTTTTTTAGAAATATCGACTGATATGGCTGGCTAAGGAAAGGTTCAATCAAGGATAACCAGAAAAGTACCCAAGATAAAAATTAAATCCCTACAAAGACGCACAGAAATCGGAGAACATGCGGCTACTCGGACACGACTGAGTACATTTTTTTTTTTGTTAAATATTTTCGTTAAGAAATTGTAGGCTATCATTATTTTTCAAAATAAAGGTAGGTATGTATTTTGTGTAATTCGAACATGTTTTATAACGAACAATAATGTTTAAAACCTTGTAAACATTTATAACAAATAAAAGATTTGATTTGATTTGGTTTATTGATTGAACGAACGAGTCGTTAGGCGCACATCAACAGACTAGATAAAATTAAAAGATAAAAACTTTCACCGTTATATTACACCTACAGTCTGAAACTGTTTGTGCTCACAAAAAAAGCTTCGATAACTATGATATCAACTTTCTTTAAAAGGAAGTACAACATAAAATAAAATTTCATAACCGCACAACCGTAACAAAATAGATATGACCCTATTCCCCTAACATTATATCGTGGGCTGAGTACTACATTTGATCAAAGATATGCTTATTTCATGCATAGGTTTTGCTCTGGCGTCGCCTCTTATAAAATCTAAAATGAATCTATTCAGGGTGAGCTTCGCAAATTTGCGTACCAACTAACTTTATACTTACTTATCACTTGGAGTCGGCTGGTTGTCGGTTGTTGACCAAAGTTTTAAACTTTGAAGTTCCTTCCATAGCTTACGAAGGACTTCTTCGGCTAGTTGAGGGTCTGTACTTGGATGGACATCTTTGTTGATAACCCAATGTCGGTTTTCGATATATTTGTTTGAACGTAGCCGGTTTGTTGGTCTTGTGGCTTCGAGGCTTGAGAAAAGTTTGCAGACATGCCCTGATTTTATCAAAAAACCTTGACCTTCGAGAAACCGCTCCAGGAATATCAAAGAATCAGTTAACAACTGTATCTCAAACTTAATTTACTTTTCAGGAACCTTACTACAAGGTCATGGCCAAATTATTTGTTAAATTACCGTAACATAAAACATTCCGGATGATATTATATATAAGACAGAAACCAATATAAACAAAATCGTTACGTGAATGACTATCAACGCACTAGGTACCTAGGTACTAGCGCGCGTGTGATGCCTCTGGTGTTGCAGGTGTCCATAGGCTACGGTAACTACTTTCCATCAGATGGGCCGTATGCTTGATTGTTTGCAAGTAGTATAAAAAAAACCTAGACCGGTCCTAAAAACCTGAAATTTAGAGGGCACATTCTTTTAGTAGTCTAGGGGTGCAATAAGTTAGGAATTTCTGAAATTCACTACCTAAGGGGATGCAGCGGGGCGTTGAACATTGTATATGGAAAAAAAGTAAATTCGAACGAAGTCGCGGGCGTTCCACAAAGTACAAGATATTTATGAATACCCAAAAATCTACCCGAAGAAATTAATGGCCATTATCGCTTAGTCGGCCTACTTCTCATTTGTTTAACTCATCAAGGAAAAGATCAATTAAGAAGATTAGTTATCGTCTTTAAAGATTACGTCATTGCGAGCAAACGACAGAGGGGGGAGTGGGGTACCTTTAGGGGTGTAAGAGGAGGGGATTAAGTGACGAAAACGCACAATATCTTCATTCTTGGTTTAGCCTCGGGCTGATAAGGGAGGCCTTGTTAACTTTGTAGACGATTTTGGATGTCTACGCGTCTAGAAGTTTGTTTAAACGTTCAGTCGTTATGTTAATTTGAAAACATGGTTCGTGCTGATAACTAAACATAAGTTTTTATTTAAGCTAAACGCAACAAAGACTGAAGTCTAAAGTCATAAAGTTACGGCCAAACCGACGCGACTATCATAGCGACTGCGAAGGGGGACCGGCTGTCATTCCATACAAAACACGCTCCTAATGTATGGAAAAACAACCACTCCCGCTTTGCAGTTGTTTGCAGAAGAATTGCGTTAAAGAAGAAGATATTCACGTATACGTCACGTCGTTTTTAACCCCGGACGCAAAAAGAGAAGTGTTAAAGTTTGATGTGTGTTATCTGTGCATCTGTGTGTCTGCTTATTGTGGCATCGTAGCTCCCAAACGGATGAACTGATTTCAATTTAGTTTTTTTTTTATTAGAAAGTTAACTTAATCGAGTGTGTTCTTGACTATGTGTGTTTGAATTTTTTTGATTTTCACTTGTAAAACCTTGTTGCTTGTTTGTTTGTAGCTTTGATTTAACTTGACCTGTTAGTATGTTTTAGTTAGTAATGTATGTGAGGCAGTATGTAGGTGATCTAATCACTAACCAGTAATGTGTATAGCAAACCACGACGTTATTATATCACCACATACAACCAATATAGTTTGTGGGGAAGGCTCACCACACCACCCGCATTCTATAGTAGGTACTATTACTTTTATTCGAAACTGTTTCCTCGTCATTTTATTCTCATAATAACGCTATTTCAATGACGATTTTGATATATTTATATAAATGAAAATTAAGTTTGCTTTGTGGTCAGTTATTGCACCTTAGGAATCTCCATGAAAACTAGACTTACTAAATATTTTTTAAGGTTCCGTACCTCAGAACTAATAATATGTAAGTTAAACGGGGCCCGTTTTACTTGCATTGTTTTTAGTACTGAGGTTCTAAAAAAAATCCTTATAAACTTATGTACTTAAGTAAAGTCTATCTTTCAACTCCTAAGGTGCAATAAACCGCGGCGTGTCCAGATTAAGGACATACCACTCGGTCTCCTCCCGCGGATGTCGTAAAAGCCGACTAAGGGATTACAGCATGGGATGGCCAGCTGCATCCACCTGAGTACTAAACACTAATATTGTGATCATGAATCCACCTGCCAAGTGTGGTGATTAAGGCAAATTCCCCTAGTGTATTCTATGGGGGAGGCCTCATCCAGGGGACATCTACAGGCTGCTGATGAGGAGTTTTCCGCCAAGCCGACTGTCTGTCTGTCAAGACCCTTTTTATCAGGAGCGGTTTCAACTTGAAATTTTAACCAAACTAGCGGCTCGTTTGCGACTTTGTTTGCGTGCACCATAAAGAGAGATACAAAAAACAAGTGGTCCTGCTACGAAATCGAGCACGTCAATTAGTCAGTCAGTGAGTGATCGAGCCCTAAATAATATTATTTGAACATTTGGTTACATTATTGGAGTTTTAGTACTTATTCCTTTTAAAAAAAAATATAGGCTATGCTACTTAGTGATAATATAGCATTGGTGAAATAATTTTTGTAATTATTCCCGCTCCTCCTACCAATCGAAGTTCCGATCGGAGGACTGGGAAAGACCCAGTAGTTTTGAGTCATTAGTTCGTCATCATGGCTAGCGACGTACGCTATGCCAAGTTTTCTGTAAGAATTATCAAAAACCCGCTTGGCGTAGAACACTACGCCAAGTTTTGTGGTAAAGTCCATGAAAACTGATAATCTATCGATACTATAAAGAACAAGAACATT
Source organism: Epirrita christyi (assembly GCA_951392215.1). NCBI lineage: Eukaryota > Metazoa > Arthropoda > Insecta > Lepidoptera > Geometridae > Epirrita > Epirrita christyi. Next base: position 6,103,184 of record OX595851.1, read on the forward strand.
AAACCTCAAAGATGTAAGGCGCTATAAAAGCAGGCTTTGCCGAAAGGATGGACCAATTTGGCTTATTTAACTGCCATCTAGCGGCGAGATAGCGCCTCTCAAGAGTTATTAGTCTGACAAAATTGCACGCAATTTTTCTTTTGAAATAATTTATAGTGAATTTTCAGTGGGCTACGCGGTTTTTGTAACAGAAATGGCTGTTATACAACTGGAGATAAACTTTCACGGACTCTACTGGTTGGTTTATTTGGACTCTGTTCGATTATTACTGTTAAACCTACAACTGATGTAGGTATCCATTTGTAATTGAACGTAACGTGAAGGTACGGTGGTAGTACTTCCCCGGACGAACTCTTTTACAAGAAGTTCTACAACTAACATACCTCCCCCATTGTATTCAATGGGCTTTGTCCAGCAGTGGACGTAAACAGGCTGACATCGAAGTACGAAGGGTATTCTACACGTCATGGTGAACAACTTTAGTTCTACGACTTTATAAATTTCGAAGTTTTTCATTCATGAAATGTCTCGTAAACCTTCCTCCAGAAATGTACCTAACACAACATGGGGCTGCCCTATTACAGCTGTTTATTTGACCTCTATGCGTGAACTATGAATGCTGTAATAGGGCAGCCACCATGTTGTGTAAGGTACATTTCTGGAGGAAAGTGTACGAGGCATTTTATGAATAAAAAACTTCGAAATTTGTAAAGTCGTAGAACTAAAGTTGTTCGCCATGATGTGTGAAATACCCTTCCCTGGGACTTAGATAGGAGTATTTCGATACACAATGTATAAAAACTTGTCTAGACTACAGCGAAAACATAAGTGTAATTTAGGCATATTTGGTAATTTTTGTGAAGGGTATCACAAAAAATGTTTGATCATTATGACACTGACAAGGTCACAATAATTGAGTTTGATTATATTGTTATCAGCTATCCCATTGGATATTTTTAGGGTTCTGTACTTAACGGGTACAGTGATCTTATTACTAAACCTAAACCGTCTTTCTGTGTATCTGCGTCTGGGGATCTCGCCCGGCATTAGCGGTAGCCCGTTGAAATTTTCACAGATTATGCGCTGTTGTTATGGCATGAATTTTATTTATCAGATAAGTATACAAAAATCAAATCCTCGTACAAAACTTCTATATTTCAACGATTTTTGGTTCGGGTGAATCTCAAACATATAATGAATTTCAAATTATGCTCTACAGAAAAACAACAATAAAATTGGTATGTATAGGTATGGTTTATTCATTCTAAATTTGTTTGAGATCATAGTAACTCCATGTGCGATCATCAGTGCGCGAGTCCGACTCGCACTTAGCTATTAGTTTATTAATTAGATGTCCACTGCTGGACGAGGCCACCCTCATAGACAAAGGAATTTACCATTATTACCACGCTTGGTAGCCGGATGGTAGATGCTGCTACCCTGGTGTTATCTCTTAATCCGCTTATACGACATCCACGGGAGGAGGAGAGGTCTATAATTCTAGGCTGGACACACCACGGAACACATGACTTCACTACCGACAAATAAATGTTTTCTCATGTACAAATTGTACGTAAGTACCTAGATAATTAAAAACGTTGATGTTGCAACATATGGCAGGTCTTTGCCCTGTTCAGGACATGTTTGAGTCACTCCAGTCTGTCAATACAGCGCCACACCCATGGTATTCATTTCGCGACCATATTGTTGCCTTTGTGCACACATGCCTTTACTAGTCTTGTCATGACCATGTTTTCATGTTTTTACATTTATACCTAAGAAACGTAGATTTGGCCTTCCCTTGCAACATTTTGATACTTGTTTTATGCTTTTACGTAGTCAGTTTTTTTTATTTTTTATCTTTCTACACACATGAACAAAATGAGGGAGAAATATGAGGTAACAAACAAAAAAAATACAACCGAATTGAGAACCTCCTCCTTTTTTGAAGTCGGTTAAAAAATACAAGACACAAGAAGATAACCCTATCGCTAAAAGAAATTTCAAAATAAAATTTTAGCAAGAAATAGTTATGCTAAAATATACCAACGTGCTAAAAAGAGAATAAAATCTAAAAGCAGATAAAAACTTTCCTCTTTCGTGTTTTCCATTATTTTAGCTTCGTTCTGAAAATAGCACAAACTTCAGCACGCTTACCTTCGTGACTACGATAAAAGTAAGTACGATAAGTGTTAGTACAGAATTAATATTAATTAGCTTTGGGTTAAAACTGTTCTAGGATATAGATAGGATCTAGGGAGACTTGAAAAAACAAGTGGCACAAACTTAATTGTATACCTAGATTGGTATACTATGCTAAGTTACTCAACTTGTGTTGTGATCATAGTACACATGATCTTTCTAGAAGTGCTACTAACGTACTTCTCTTAGTGCGTGCTCTGATGCCGCCGAGATAAAACCTACTTCCCCTCACGCTCCCCGACGCCCCGTGCTCACCCGTAGCGTCCAACATGCAGGGTTGTCCGTCATGTTGTTGACGTTCAATCATGATTAGTATCTAACATAACTACCTGAGGTAGGAACTTACAGAATTAAATAGGAATCATACATATACCTATCATAAATCGACGACATAATTTGACGACCTCTGTGGCGCGGCGGGCGAAAGTTCGCCTGCGACGCAGGAGGTTGCGGGTTCGATTCTCGCCTCGGAACAAATATTTGTACGATCTGCAGATATTTGTTCAGGCTGTTCTGGGTATTTTTTATGTATGATAAAAATATCGATCTATGTAGTGTATTGTATTAAGTATATCAGTTATCTAGTACCCAAAACACAAGCTCTGCTTAGCTTGGGGCTAGATAATATTGTGTGAAATATCCAGCATTTATTATTATTATTATATTATTATTGTTATAAATATGTAGATGATATTACATGGAAGATATATAGATAGGTACAATTGCTTTAATAGTGAGATTGAGCCAAAAAATATGTTAGTACTTGTTTACTTAAACTTAATCCTACTAATATTATAAACGCGAAAGTTTGTGAGTATGGATGTTTGTTACTCTTTCACGTAAAAACTACTGAATGGATTTGAGTGAAATTTGGAATGGAGATACTTTACGCCCTGGATTAACACATAGACTACTTTTCATCATCATCATGATCATCAATTTTCATCATTATTCACGCGGGTGAAACCGCGGAGCGCAACTAGTGTTTGATAATTTCAAACACATCAGATCATTCAATCATAGTTTATTGCGTAACATACAAATGTTGTTAATTTTAAAATTACACCGTTATAGCGGGACTTGTATGTAAGTTGCTCAAATTGGTGAAATAAATTATCGTCAGAAAACTGCACTTTAAGCCAAAACACAATTTTTATTGATAGTTTCATAGCTTTCTGTAAGTACTAAAACAATATTAATTAGCTTTTACAGTTTAATTTACAGTACCTTTGATCAAGTTGGTGCTCTGTGCTCTTGGTCTTATTTCCAAGAAAAGCTTTTTGCATAGTGACGCAACACGAGTCAATTGAACTGCAGACGCCACAAATTATCTCTCTCAATTGAGTTAATTCACAAGCTCAACGTTTCAACTTGACAAATGACTTTCACGAACACACAGTTTAAATAGTTTAACCCGTAAATACTAAATACCTTAACCTGCAAACAGATCTAAATAATTAACTATAGTTGCTACATTAGTTAGATGTCAAATTAAACTGTATCAGAGCGAAAGACGTCTACCTCAAGTCTCGGAGGACAAAAGCTTAGGGTTGCTACGTATGAATTTAAAATTCGAACAACCTGTCAGTGTCTCAAGTTTTTATCGAAAAACTTTGTTAAGTATTCGTGCTTTTAAAAGCAATAATGACAATGGCAAGTATAGTTTACGAAGAGAATTTTTTATCAATTTGAAAGGCACCTTGTCTTTCAGAAGTAATTACAAGCATACTTTACAGATTTGAAGATCTTGACATAAAAATCTCATAAAAATACCATAACCATACAGCATTCGATCACGCTCTGAATCGTTCGTTCACCCCAAGCTGATAAACTTCATAAATAAGATCCAGATCTAAGAAGGCAACCCTACTCGTAGACTATTGACATTATGCAAGAACTCCAGTAAGCCTCGGACTGGAGGTAAGCCCACAAGGGCCGTCTACGACTGACAGCGTGGTTTTAGAGGATTCTCAATCCTTAAGAGTAAGCTAGGTTTTTACCTTTTACTAAAAAAACAGCACGAAATGTACTCAAGCTGATTTTTATCGACGAGTTTATTATTACTGAATAGTTTGTTAAATGTGATGATGCAATGAGCTGTGGTATGTCTGACCTGATAATATAACAATACAAGCATATAAAATTATCTTTATTTAAGAAAAAATAAGGTAGCATCATCATTATCATCATCATCAACAACAACTAGAAGTCCACTGCTGGACATAGGCTTCCCCCTTACAATGTCACAACAAACGGTCTTGAGCCACCTCCTTCCACTGACTTCCTGCAACGTTTATAATGTATTTAGTCCATCGAGTGGCCGGCCTCCCATAAAAAAATAAAAAAAAATAGTAATACATATACATAAAATTACGTCTGTTTCCCGGAGGGGTAGGCAGAGAGACCGCGGATTTTCACTTGATACGATCCTGACATACCTCTTTTGCTTCATTCACTCTCATTAATAAGTGTATTAAAGGTTCTGCCATACTATTGGGTAAGGTCAGCATTACCTTCAAACGGAATTATCGTTTAGTTTCTCAATATTATTATAATAAATAACAAGAATCCGTCTAGGTTGTTACCTGAAACAATGAAATAAATTTGGTTAGAATAATAATAATAAGCAATCAAAGCTGTTGTCCTGCCGTCGTTTAAAATATTGGAACCAGTTATTACTATTATTTATTAGTTATTACGAGAATTGGGCCTCTGCATGGTATCTCAGCACCCTGAAACCCTGCACATGAAAACAGCTCTAATGATTATGGTGATAACCTGAGTTTTTGAGACGATAAAGAAACTAGTATGGCCTCCAAGCTAGTTTTTTGTCGTCTATCACTATAATGTTTTCATCATAATCTTTAGAGCCGTTTTCAAGTGGTTCTGTTACAGAGAAACAAATATACATTATAGAGAATAGTGGTAAAGCTGAAACAAAACAGTATATACGTACACATTGTGTGTAACAACAATAATGTTAGTAAGGATTGTCTATTGCCGTAAACCAACTTTGTGGCTAACTGTACCCAAACAGTCGTAAGTACACTTGCAAACAATCAAATAAACGGAACTAAGGCCCGATGACCGACGGAAACCTATCACGTACAACGCCTATTGTTAGAAGTACATAAAGTACCAGCCCATACAAAGTAATGCCACAAATTAAATAATAGTACTAAGCTGAGGCCAAGGAATGGATGGGAGGCCTCATCCAACCGGCTGGTGATGATGATGATGATGATGATGATGATGCTTAGTCTATGCATAGCACAATCAAATCTTATCTATCGACTTTATCTCAATATTTATTTACTAAATAGATGTGTTTAGAAACTGACCAAAACAGAAATTAAAAGTTAAAAGCACCTAAATATAAATAAAATAATAGTTTAGCTACGAATGCTCTTCAATGATTTTTAAAGTGTTTTTTTTTGTTTCAGGTAAGTACATATTATGTAGCTAAACTTATTAGTTTAGCTACAAAATATGCACCTGAAACAGATAGTTAAATAGTTACTCGTATTTATTATTATAAATACGAGTAACTATCAATTAAAACATAATATGTGTTAGGTCTTCTAGTTTTCGCAAAATCTGTTTTCAGTATCTCAAGAAGTGTTCATGATTAACACGATAAAATTTGAATTACGCGGCTCTTGAACGCTCTTCCCTACCAGCTTGAAAAATATTGTCAAAAAAAATATCCTTTCGTAAAACCGTAAATTACTCAAGTTAAACGAAATCTTGAGCCGAAATTTATAGAAAGATCAAAGAACTAGCAGACAAATTGGCTTTGAGATTTTTATCAAAAAATCACATTCGAACGTGTCCCGATAATTTAGAATACCAATATTCCCTGGAATTCTTATGTTCTTTTAACAAAGTGAATATCGAAGTGGCGCCAGGAGAGGGAGTTATGGGAGGGATAGGGGGATGTCTAGGGCAGCCGGCGATCAGTCACTGTCAAGTTGCCGATAGCGCACGACGTCTCAGAATCGAGCAGAATTTTATCGATAACGATATCAATAGGTACGTATTTTTAATCGAAACTTCTCCCTCCTTTGATAGGCTCGCAGACGGGAAAATTGACGAACATTACTTAATTTTCTGATTTCTAGAACTTATTGTATTCTATTAAAAGGATTAAAATGTCAAAATCAAATCGTTGATACACACATACTGGATACTGACGAATTAATTTAGCGGTATAAATAAAAGGGACAAACTATTTCAATTTTAAAACAAAGCAGTAGGTACTAAGGAATAAATCTTTACAAAGAACTGCAAGCAGCGAAAGAAACATTGGCAACTTCAGCGATTTCATTGAAGATCGCGCGAAGTCATTGCAAGCTGAAATCCTGAATGGGGACGCTCAGAAAGAGAATTTATCCCTTCACGGATTTTTTCAATTGCTCCGAATGATACCAAGCGGGATTTATAAGGTATTCCCTTACAAAGAGTCACGTAATACTCGTCTCCGTTGCCGGTGACCCGTGATAGAGATAACTTGGACGATGCGAAAAAAAACGATGTTGACGACAACCTATGGAATCGAACAATCAGATTTTTTTCTAAAGGAGACTGCAGCTTTCAATTTGTCCTAGAGATATTACAAACTGTCTTTTGCAAAGAATGCCTGAGCACATTGAGATTTGCTATCAATATTAAGAATCCGTGACGTGGAATAGACCCATCCATCTCCTCCATTACGCCAGGGTATGGGCAGCAACATCCACCTGAGAACTCAACATTAATACACCAATTCACTTGCCAAGCGTAGTGATTATGGCAAATCCCCCCATTGCATTCTGGAGGGGCTCGTTCAGCAGTGGACGACGTCTAAAAGCTGCTGATAATGATGATATGTATATCTTTTGTTACAGAATCTATAAGATTACAATCACAAGTTGTGATTGATTCGCAAGTTGAGTTTCGTCGTTTGATTTTGTGAACTGCGAAAAACTATTGCTAGGTACTTACAACACCACTATCACTATACTCACAAAATTACCTACATTACGATGAATGCGAAAGTTTCTTTGTTCGTTCGGCAACCACACCTTAACCGCTGAACCTATTTCGACTAAATTTGCGAGATGCACAGTAATTGACCTGTATTGATACATCAGCATAATCAGCCAGAAGAAGTGTTCCGCTGGACATAATAGGCCACCCCCATAGAACGCCACAACGAACGGTCCAGAGCCGCCTCCATCCACCTCATTTATAATGTCTTAAGTTCATCGAGTGGGGGCCTTCTTCTACTTTGTCGTTCGGTTTGTGGTCGCCCCCCGAAAACCTTAATGACTAACGGTTATCAATGTTACGAGCGATGACCTGCCCATTGCTATTTCAACTTAATTCTGTGATCTATGTCAGTGATAGTGATTCTCCAAACATAGCTCTGTCTATAGCCCGCTGTGCGACTTTGAGCTTGTGTATGTGGTCAAATAGTTAGTGACCACATCTCAGTACCATATGCCATCACTGGCAACATGCACTGATATTCATTCGTATTGAGGCTCTACGGTATCTGTAACGGCTGAATTTTGATAAAATAATAAGATTGAATAAGAGAAAATAAGATTGAAAGGCTGTTTTTTATCCCGGTTCCTCACGATCAAAAACGCAGGCCGGTGTTAGTTTATTATAAAAAGATAAATATCATTGATTATGTTTTTATCTGTTACTGGATCTAACGGTCAGTCAAGGAATTTTGAATCCATGCGGTCAGTAATCAAAGTTGTCGCGGAGAAAATCAGGCCCATGTAACCAATCACAATCGTCCGTCAGCTCATATTGCTAATCTTCGTAGCTTTATCTGCTGTATTTAGAGAAGTTGGTTAGTATATAAATGTAACGCCATTCGCACAACTATGAAAGGCTGACAATTTTTCCCAAAGTTTTGTAATTTTTTGTGTAATTTCTAATCCAAAACAACAGTAGATTCGGTCCGAATAATATAGACAACAAAATAAATACAACGATCCAAATTTAAAAGTACCAGGTAGACATAAAAAGGGGACAACACATATTATAATCATGAAGAGTGCCCGCCACAATTGCAGCGGAAGCAGGCGCCATAGTTTTAGTTCCATTTTTAAAAGCGCGACTATTTCCTTACCATGCACTCCAGACAGTCAATGTCCGACCGGACTTTTAAAAAGATGCACTTTCTTCGAAAATTCTCGAGCCATCGTAAATATCTGTGACATTTATGGCGTGGAATAAATACCTCTGTATTAAAGCAGGTTTTCTAATAGCTTTATTGAAACCTCTGAATAAATTGAAACCACAATAAAAGTGATGTTGTGAATGTCAGGCGCTAATGCTGACACGAGTCATTCAATTTATTTTGAATTAACTTTTTAATTATAATCTCGCATAAAATCTACGGGATGAAATAAACTTAATGAATAAAACCTTTTAAAATATAAAAAATGGACAAGTGCGAGAGAGACTGCAGATTTCCGAAACGTTCTTTTTAGGGTTCCGTACCCAAACGGTAAAAAAGACCCTATTACTAAGGCTCCGCTGTCCGTCCGTCCGTCTGTCACCAGACTGTATCTCATGAACCGTGATAGTTAGACAGTTGAAATTTTCACAGATGATGTATTTCTGTTGTCGCTATAACAACAAATAATAAAAAAACAGAATAAAACATTTATATATTATAAATATATGTTATGCTATTTTGTGCTTCTTTGTTTTGTGTGTAGCTTAAAAGTCAAAATCATGGCTTTATCTTGAATGATCTCTTAATCAGTATTCATAACGTTACAGAAGTGTTTCCGGATGTGACATGACGGTTTCCGTTCTTTATCCTTTCAAATCATAAACAAATATTATAATATTACACATAAAAAACAAACAACTTAATTAGATTAATTCAACTATTTTATTTTATTTTATTTATATATTATAGTTATATTTTATATAGGTAAATTTCTTAACTTTTAAATTAAATTTGTTCACTTTTATTACTCACAAAAATTCAAATTAAAATTAATGTAAAATAACTTTTTCCTACAACGGAAGAGCGAAACCCTCTAATACAGGTATATTTATATCTACTTAAAAGAGGGTCCCAAACCCATGAAATGTAATGCTAGATTAAGGTTACTGAAATAAAAATAGTTGTATTTTCATTTGTATTATGTATAGAATCTTTAAAATACATTGCATCAGAGTAAGGCAGATTAGCATGCCAATAATATAATCGTTGCGTGTGTGACCCTGTTACTGTTTCAATCCTACATAAATATACCTAGGTACCTACCTACCATGTAAACATGATTAGCATCTGTGAATATTTTAAGAAGAAAGGGAAAGGTTGCTAACGTCAGCGTCGGAGGCATCGATGCATGAAGGCAGTCCTCCACCGAACGGACGTGACCCGACTTACACCACCCACTCGCCGCGCCGTGTTGACACATCTTTGTCTGAATCACTTCTCTATAACCACAATTATTATAGTACTTTTCACGTGACTATATCTATGTATGCTAATTCACACGGCCTTGTGATTTACGTGAATACGAATTTATTTGATGCAGCGAAACGACCTCAAAATAGCGGAGCTTGTGTCTCCACCACACGCGCGATGTGTCAGTCAACGAATTCTTTGATAATTTAGCTATCGAGTATTGTAATTAAATCTGCAACAAGAAACTTTACCTACCCCCCGATTTTGTAATCATCAGTTTTCTGAATTGCCTCCCCACACTATAGAAGCAAAATTTAATGACACATTTATTCACGTCAAAATATTAGAATTTAAATGTTCAGTTAAAATTCACGCCATCACAGCTAAACCAATTTCGATATAGGTAGAGAGATAGTTTACTGGAAGGCTTATTCTTATTCCAGTACGTGAACGAAGCCGCGCGCGAGCTAGAATACTATGGAATATCAAAGCTTTCCGTGTTGCCAGCTAACGTCAAACCCCAAATGCTAAGGAGTATTCATGCACATGATACGACACTGTTCCTCAACTTATTTCAAAACATGTATCCCAACACCAATCGTGTGATTTGTTTGTTTATTTGTTTTATTTGATTGTCGTCTCAGCTAGTCACACAACATGTCTTGTGACGTCGCGCGATGTCTGGAGATGTTGCGCGATGTATAAACAGCCGCCTACTGAAACGGTATTAAAAGTTGAAATAAACACCATGGTATGACTGATGCCGAGATAAATGGACGTTATATTATACTTAGCACAAGCTTGGCACATACTAATGCTTAGACCAGTCCCTGTCACTGTTACACAAATGTTAAAACATGCGTAATAGAGAGAGACAGGGACGATTTCAAAGTAAGACTTAGACTTAGTCACCAAGAAGTACGTTTTTATTATCTGGACCTGAGACTTGACGATTTGGTAAGAGTAACGTTGCAAATTAATATAAAAAACTTAAAACTGGCTAACGCGCGTGCGAAGACAAATACAAAAAAAAAACAATCCAGGATACTGCATCAATATTTAAATAAGACTCAATTAAAAAGTTTGGTTTTGTGAACGTAAATATATATTTCCCCCAAAATGCTTTCAGCAACTTAGTAGAAAAACTTCGAACAAACTCTTTTAATGTCTTCCTTCCCTGAATAGGTGATCGGTAGGTGCCATTTGTTACTTGGGCTCCGAATGTGAACAATAAAACGAGTAAGTGTTCGGACTTGGAAGGCATTGTTGTTTTTAGGGTTCCGTATCTCAAAAGGTACCAACGGAATCATTATGGGATCACTCGGGTGTCTGCCTGTCTGTCTGTTACAGACTAAGAGCGCTGCCACACGGGCGTTGTGGCTACGCTGCGTCGGCACTGCAACGACGCACGGAGCAGTGTCGTTCCGTAGTTCTACATACAAATCTGCGTTGCCGATGCGTCGTCGTTCAGATTTGTATGTAGTCGGAGCGCCGACGCAGCACCGACGCAGCGCAGGCGCAACGACCGTGTGGCAACGCCCTAATTTCTCCCAACTTACTGGACCAAATAATTTGAAATTCGGTACATATACAGAGTTTATTGACCTATGAGGTATTATTGTAGTTGCAATAACCTGAGGTCACATGCCAGTTCCTCATTATTAGTATTTTTATATGGTTTCTTTGATTGTAACCAGTGTTGTGAAAGGTGAAAGGGCTTTCTCCGGAGCAGGGTCAAGCTACACTGCATTGTCTGCGTCAGCACTGCGAAACGTGTTTGACATGACCCGAATTTCGGATGCGATCGCACTCGCGTTTCAGACGAAAATCCATACAACTGCTTTGTATTGGCGCGATACTCAAAAGCTCCTCTCATGGAAATGTATTCTAATTTTTGTTCTACAACATACCGGTATCCTCACGTTGTTTTCCATCACCGTTGTGAGAGAGTAGGTACACAAAAGATAAAGAGATATTTTCGTAAGCAGATCAAATCTTCATTTCCCTACACACAATCCCATGATCCGATTATACTGTATTTGCAAGTATAGCGCGATTTTTAAAAGCGAAACCGCTAGACTGTGGAGGATGTTTGCCAAAGCAGCGTTTATACCAAACAAGGGATTGGAATATACGGCGTCGTATTGCGTTACTTAACGCAGATTGGTGGGAAATTCTGGAAAAGATCTATAATATTGACCATTAGTGGGACAGCATTATCCTACAAGTATATAAATGCGAAAGTTTGGGATTTGTTTGATAGGGTACCTACACAATCAGAGCCGTAACAACTAAACCGCTGGATTTTATCCCGATATAATGCGAGCCAAGACGCAGACGAACCTTAAGTGTTAATGCTAATTAATGTTAATGTTAATGCTCACAAAATAATTCGCAATTAAATCGCCAATTTCCTAGAGCCGTTTTTCACTGTGGTGAACCACAACGTACCTACATCATTATATACTTACCACCTTATTCATAATAATTTTTGAAACCTATTTTAGTTAAAATAGCTTTTGTTTTGCTCTCTCTGATGTAAAATGACATACGCCAAAACAAGACAAAGGCTATTTTTAACCGACTTGCCAAAAAAGGAGGAGGTTCTCAATTCGGTTGTATTTTTTTTTAATGTTTGTTACCGCATATCTCCGGCGTTTATGAACCGATTTGGAAAATTATTTTTTTATTTGAATAGATATACTTCCAGATTGGTCCCATTTTTTTTTCAGAGTCCAGTTCTGATGATGGAATCCATGAGGAATTGAGGGAACTCCTCAAATATTGTAGGCATACATATAGCGATTTTGATATTTTCAGCAACAAACCAAGCATTTGCATTCAAAAAGTAGAATAATCCTTTCACCACTATGGTCCTTTCATCATTTTTTTTTTCATCCAAATATTTTTTCGAATACAATGGCGGAAGTCGGTTTTTTTAAATGAAAAGTTATAGCTATCAAAGGTTTAAAAACTGATTATGAATAAGAGGGCTAGCATTTATTAATAGATCATGATATTTTCGGAAATCTACTAAAGTTACCTCAGAAAAATCACAACACAAAAGCAGCGATGTTTTGTGTGATGTTCTCTCGTGTGTCAACGAAAGGGGGCTCCAACCGACCGTGGCCGGCACCCGTCTGCCGTCCCTCTGTTTACCAGATCCACAATAACTCCATTGTATGACTAACTTTTCATATTGTAAGGGTTATTGCTAGGCAACTGAGATACTTTTTGTCGCGACTACTCTTGGTATCTATTTACTGGCGCAAAAAGAAGTTTAAGATTTTATCTGATTTCTGATGAATAAAGCATTTATTGAATAAACCATTGTTTATTTCAAAATTAAGCTCTGACTCCTAAACTAGGACTATCTGTATGTCAGGCTCAGTACTCAGTCAGGAGTCAGTTCCTTCCCAGCAAGTGTAAGATAAAAAAAAACATACGGGTTGAATTGAGAACCTCCTCCTTTTTTTGAAGTCGGTTAAAAATGGTTATATATTATAACTTACAAAAACATTAGGTACGCGTCTTACCCACTGCTCAACTAGAATACTAGCAGTAGGACATTGTTTGTATAACCGACGTAAACGAGCGTTAGTTTCTTATATAACTATTCATTTAAAAAACCGACTTCCGCCATTTTATTCGACTAAATATTTGGATGAAAAAAAAATGATGAAAGAACCATAGTGGTGAAAGGATTATGATACCTTTTGAATGCAAATGCTTGGTTTGTTGCTGAAAATATCAAAATCGCCATATGTATGCCTACAATATTTGAGGAGTTCCCTCAATTCCTCATGGATTCCATCATCAGAACTGGATTCTGAAAAAAATGGGACCACACTGGAAGTATATCTATTCAAATATAAAAAGAATTTTTCAAATCGGTTCATAAACGCCGGAGATATGCGGTAACAAACATAAAAAAAAAATACAACCGAATTGAGAACCTCCTCCTTTTTTGGGAAGTCGGTTAAAAATACTATTTTTTTTTAAAAACTGACGCACCACGGTTCTAGATATTAGTGTACTGATTATGTATACAAAATTTCATGGAGTTTGAAGAAATAATACCCAAAATAGAAGCAAACTTCGTTCGTGTACAAAAGAGCGTAAGCGCCGTACCTAATAGTAACCTTCTCTTAAGTGACCAAACATAACAAAAAACGAAGCACGAATAAATAAGCAAAGCAAATAAATAATACAAAAAAATAAGCGAGTTAATTATAACGAAGCACGTATGTACAGTGAGCCATACTTGATAACTCCCTATTTAGATTATCAAGGGCAAGCGCCACGATCAATTCCTTTTACGGTACAATACGCCAACGCATTTGAATGTACCATGTCTAACCTCTATCGCCTTATGTCTGCCCTACAATCAGTCACTGACCTTAAAGATACAATCTTAATCATTCATTGGTCTAACGCGCTCAATAATGATGGCGAGACGTTAAAATGATACTCAAATATTATTATCAAATTCTATTGTCTTAATTTCAATAGAGTTAGAACAATGCCAACAAAGAGCTATCTTAAAGTAGAGGTTGACCTGATTGACAGTCAGACAGATCAGCGTCAACCTATCCTGCGGTTAACCAGTTTTCCATCCAGAATTGACGTGATTTTCACCTATATAATTAAATTTGTGCCGTTAGCACGACTTTCTGGCGCTGCTCTTTCGAGTCTATCGCAAATACCAAAACATTAACCATACGGCTAGCACAGGCTGAATATCGATAGTAACGAATTAACGATAGTAAATGTCAAATATTAACCAATCAAATTACAAAGATTTCAAGCTACCCCGAAGTCATAGGCCAATGTTACCATTTTTAAACGTTATTCAAAACAGTAGTCACGTTAGATGGTAACGTTAGTCAGACTGTGCTAGCCTCAGATAAATAGCACTTTAGTTACTGTTCTAAGACAGTACCTACGAGTAAAATTATGAAGTTTCCACACGTGCTAACTGTCAAATAAGTTATGGGTCGATGGCGTCGCAGACTGTCAAATGCAGCGTTGTACACAATTGTCAGTAGCACTCAGGAAGCTTCATTAGCAAGGAATTATGCCATGCCCTCCTACGTCAGCATCATTGGGCCACATTATTATGACTGACAAAGCAGTCAATACGATAGCGCTAGAAACTCAAGCTGTTGCAACAGGATTTTATTATTTTCCAACTACCAACGGCAAGGCACCATGACCCAAGCATTCTAACGGACCTACGAAAATATGGTCTAACCAATATTAAAGTATCAGGCGTAAGCCAAGAGCATAAAGTTGAGTTTCAAATGATTGAAGGTGCTGGTCATTCGTGTCGTAGTTTTGCCGCTCTGTGTCGTCGTGTAGGTTCGTAGTGTGAGTGGTCCTTCGTCAGTCTTTATTAACCCGCCAGAATAATCTATTGGATAGATTAACGAAGACATTCTTACTCCACACGTTTGAGTGGTCGAAACGATCTGTGTAAATTGGAACGTTGATTAGATTCGCTCCCCGAAGCAGAGATAATTTTGTAGTACTAACAAACAGAAGTTTCACTCGGCACCGAAGATCCTAATACTAGCACTGTCTATTAATCTGTGGCAAAACATGTTTTTTTTTTTTATAAATATCGGCTCTGCCAATTTGCCCATCTTTTTTGACAAATGACGGAACTGGCATGCTGCCCACCGCAGCTAATTACAAATGCAATACATTTAGGACACGTTCTAGGACTTAGGGCGCGTCCTACATGGCATTGCACTGCGCCTGTGACTCTGAGACATACCGATAACAAGTCTCATGTGCCTGTAATATTACCGGTACCCATACCCTTAAAACTGGAACACAGCAATGTGAACATTACTGCTTGGCGGCAGAAATAGGTATCATGGTAGTACTTCCCCGGACAAACTCTCTACCACTAGCGACATATAAAATGGAAACCTCTGCCACGACCTCTAGCTGCACGTGACGCGACCCACGACTCGTAATTCGCGAGGTAGTTGTAGGTTACACATTGAGAGGTAAAGTTAAAATTATCTGTAATTTCACTGCCACCCTTCAAACTGGACCAGCAATGTAAGCATTTGCTTGGCAGTAGTATAAAGTATAGGGATAGAAGTTATTTCCCTAGATGAACACAAACTACTGCTAAAATATATAGCACCATGCAATGTTCATAAAGATGTCGAGGATAGTGTTAACTGGAGTGAAGGCTGATCGCACCACCTTGCGGGATGCATATATTAAAGGACAGAGAGCATTCCATCTACATTGAATCTTAAATCAGCGCAATAAAGCTCATTCTACGTTGAAAGCCGATTTGGAATGTCTCAGGGCTTCCTGAAGCTAAGCGTCTTAATCTTTTCGATTCATTACTCTCTAAAACTGAGACTTAGGTACCAACTAAGTGATTGATTATCTTGTTTTCTCTGTTTGCGATTAACGAATTTGTTTCTGAATTACTGATAAACGATTTGTGGAGTTCAATCGAGTGTTAGGCAATAAGCTTAGCTCAGATACGAGTTTCGGTTGAATACATTGAAGGGGAAGTCAGATTTAAAAATCGATTTGAAAAATCTCTCACCACCATTCTTACAATTTTTTTTCTGTATGCTGATTGCCAAATACACTTCTATTTACAGAATGAATGATATAAATAAATACAAAAATTTATAAGTAAATACAAATAAGACAGCTGTTGTGCTATCTAAATACCGTGAGGTAGAGCTGCTCAGTCAACGAAGCCGAATAATTTAGCTATTGGTTTAAATTTTTTACTTGCCGCGAATTCTAACAATATTTCACCATCATCATCATCATCATGAGCCTGTTGAAGCCCAGTGCTGGACATAGAAATACATTATTGTTTTTAGAGCCGTCGCTACCTTACAGGTCGGTGCAATAATCTACTATTCATGGAATATCTCCTTCAGTTTGTAAAAATAGCAAATAGCATTTTCACACGACAAAGAGCTGTCAAGCAAAGCCCGATGAAAATGTAGAATTCTACTGAAAATTGCTTCCTCAAAAGAAAATTCCGATAAAACAGTACGTAAATGCGAGGATTGCGAGGTAGGTAGTCACTGAAAATACAGACCGTTGTGCATTCATGCATTCCAATACCTTGCAGACAAGTTGGTATGTAGATATAGGAACGTATAGAGGTACCATAAGAAAGGGTGAATAAGATGGCTACCAATGCTTTAGTACTTAACTATAGTAAAAATAGCTTTCTTGAAATTTAAGCAAATAGAAGAACCAACATCACCGACATAGCTCTTGAGGAATAAAGGTTCTCGAGTGGCTACAAAGCGGACGACGCATTGTAGACATAAGTCCTCCTCGCGATGTCTGATAAATTTTTAAAAAGTCGCAAGAAGTTGGTGGATGGAGGCTGCTTAATATCAGTCATCGTGATGTCTAAGGAAATCTTTGTCCAGCAGTAAACTTTAAGAGGCTGATAAAAAAAATTATGATGTTAATAAAAAAAGCGTCCTCCTTCGTTAAGTATGACCTGGTCATTCAACGGTTGCCTGAAAGAGATTGCTGCTAAGTGATAATACCACACTTTTTACTTGTGTAAAATATTATACATAATAGTATTATCTATTCACAAAGTGAAGCCTGCATTTTGTTTGGTTACTCGGTTTGGTAACTGAAATTTGTCGTGGCTATGGTGTGTCTGGCCCAATAATAGATCCCTCCGTCTTCTCCCGTAGATGTCGTAAAAGCCAACCAAGGGATTACACTAAGGGGATCCAGCAGGATCCAACCGACACAACACCAATCCGCCTGCCAAGCGTGGTGATTATGGCAAATCCCCCCTAACAGTGGACCTCAACTGGCTGATGAAAAACTGAAATTTTGTGTATGGAGGGATTACCTAATCCTAACTTAGCAAATGTGTTAAGAAAAACGTAGCTTCCGTTGGGTCCACTCATCTGGACTTCACAAGAAAGGCTGAAGTGATTGCGTTTTCACTAAAAGAGAACATTTCTCTGTTATTTACTATCCCAGAACCATTTACAATCTCATTGAATCCTCTCCATCATCATCATCATCATCAGCCGTTAAATGTCCACCATTGGATGAGGACAATAGAATGCAATGATGGGATTTGCCATAATCACCATGCTTGGCTAGCGGATTGGTATATCGCAGTATTGGTGCTAATCCCCACATTTCCCCAAAGGCCTCGTAATTCAACTTCATTCTTTCATGAATTAAAATCTTTCAAGACAATGTTGCAGATCACTACTCGCATAATAATAATGTCTGTGTTGATTGTCCGACTGTGACCTAATTAGGTACCTAGACGTACCTAACACCACATCATCGATCGGAGAGAAATTGTTCGATCAGTCTACGGAAATTAAATTTTCTGAATAACACCGTCAGTTGATTCGATAAAGTGTCGGCACAGTATAGATACCAAGCAGTAAATACAATGCAGAGTATTTGTTTTAAGTCCATCACCACCAGACAGATACGAACAGGAGTAATTTTAGTTTATAAGACAATTCAAAATTATCCTTGTGATTTAAGCGAAAAATTCGCGCAAATTTTTCGAATTATTGAATCCGAAAGTAATGTTGTTAAGTAGCAAGCTGAATGAAGATGTTTTTATAGATTACCAACATCCGCCTACAGCTATACCTACTTATATGGTTTCGGAATAATAGTATTATAAACTATCTCTGCAAAAAAAAAATTGAATTCGGTTCAGCCGTTAAGGTGTGATTTAGTAACAAATATATTTTAGTATTTACAATATTAGGTAAGGTTGTATTATGAGGCCTATGTCAAGCAGTGGACTAATGTGTACTGGTGATAATGAGAAGATGATACCTTGGTAATAAAAGCCCTTACTTGTAGACAACTAGCATTTGCTTGCGGCACCTCCCGCGTGGAACTTCTATTGACTGCGCCCGTGTAGAAACTCTATTATAAAATATAGTAAAAAAAAAGAAATAAAGAGTAAAAAACATCCATTTATCCATCCTAACAAACTTTTACATTTACCTATATTATTAGTAGCATAAGACAGACGCATAGTTACGGTGCGAGCACGGTAACAGCGGGGGTTTCTTGAATTATTTTTTGTAGTGTCCTTACTGCATGTTATTTATATATTGTGGTGTCGGCCAGTCGACTCCGGCATCCGAACATCTTTGTAAGTCCTAACTTCATTGATACCCTTAGTTCTAAGAAAACTTCGAAAGGATTATTACATCGTTATTATTGGAATTGAATTAGACTCAATGGACGTAATTCCAAGTCTCTTTCAACATTTAAATTCCTTGAATAAGTTTATAGTTAGTGCGAAAGTTTTTGGATTTCTTTAGGTTATTTTTCTTTATCTATTTATTTATTGATTGCACAACTAACATTGTACAAATGAAGGTCTTGTAAGTTGATAACGTGAAATATTCGTGCTTGGGCCTCTGAGTAAGATCTTTGGATGTGCACCATGGCCATGGCAAAGCAGTTCGATACTATGCGTGCAGTAAACAAAACATATTGGCCAATGGCATCGGGGTAGCTTGAAATCTTTGTAATTTGATTGGTTAATTTTTGTAATTTCCTATCGTCTCGCTAGTGACTCTCTATCGTTACTAACTTCTGCCTGTGCTAGCCGTACAGAAACATGATTGCAAGTGACAAAAAGCGATAATCTATCATTAACGAAGATTGCTGAATCGCATTACTTTCGTAGTAGTACAGTGGTACTGTAGGCTTGTTGGACTGACAAATAAACGATATTTTTTTGCGGTTTCAGATTACATTTCGGTGTCCGTTTTCTCCGGAACTGTCCTCTCTTTGATCGCGTCATCAATTTTTTGAGGGTGCGAAAACCGGCAAGCGTTCACCAATCGATTGAAGAAAAAGCTTTTTCAAAGCGATATATCATTAAAGCAGGAGCTCAGGATACACTGGTTACTGGACTCTGAGAATTTCCTCAATTCCTTTATTTTTAAAAGGCCGAGTGATCAGATCGTGACTGCTAGGGATGTATTGTCTGCCTAGGGGCCATTGTATTTTTTAAGCTGACGTCACGAGTTTTCACGAAAATGTTTCTTTTGTACGATACCCTCAGGGTTATTGAACGGTATGAAATGAACACTCTTTATATCAAACAGATATTTTGTAATGTTTGCATTGGGTGAGTGTGCACAGCTTTTATAATCATACCGTTCTTTTGAAAGTTCAAAATTTATTATCTGTGGCGCGTGTTTGGGACAACGTCTGTGAGGATTTGATCACAATAAAAGTCTCCAACTATATTCACAAATGCTTACTAAAATCTCGTGGGTGTCAAGATAGTAAACTCGAGTTTTTTGTAAATCTCTCTTTTCTTTGTAGGTACTCGCAATTTTTCGTAATAGCATAATTTTGTACATATGCGACAAAATTATGATATTACGCTATTATTATATTTTTAGCTCACAAGTGAATAGTTAAAAAACGATAGCCCGTCAGCCAGAAAGTTACCGGTAGGGCGCTTGGTACGCCTTTTTATATGCGAACGAAGTCTGCTTCTAATTTGGCTATTATTTCATCAAACGCTATGAATTATTTTAAACATGATCAGTACACTTATATCTAGACCCGTGGTGTGTCAGGTTTTTATTCTTTTTTTTTATATTTATGAGCTGTTAACCACATAATTTTATAAGAAACTAACACACCAGGGGTCTAGATTTTAGTGCACTGATCATGAGTACAAAAATCGAAGCATTCCACTAACAACATGGTACTCCGTAGTTCCTGATACCCACGACACAGGGATTCCTAGTGTTAACAAAATAAATGACTGTTGGGTGTTATGTGGTCCTACTAATAAATATTATATTTTGTAAAAGTTTGTGAGGATGGAAAGATGGATAGATGGATGGCTGACTGTTTGTTATATATTCACGCAAAAACTATTGAACGAGTTTTGATGAAACTTTACAGTACCTATTATAGCTTTATATACATCGGAATAATATATAGGCTATAATTTATAATAGAGGTTCAACGCGGGCAGAGCCACAAGCAAATGCTAGTGTTGTATAACATTAAAGAGACATCCATATTCACTATTTTTGAATCCAAAGTCTTACAGACAATGCCCACCGAATTCAATAAACCAGAAGACTGACTGGCATATCCTTATAAGAAACTTCCCCGTTGAAACTTTCCATAGACAATTACTGAATGATAGAGTCGGTGTAATAGACCTATAATCGATGCCTATTACTCTCAACGGTCGCTTCAGTGCATCGGATCGTATGCTCTATTGCATATAATAGGACTTTCACTAAATCGATAGCTCAAATGGAAGTTTCAACAGTATGGAAAAGGCTTAGCGGGAAAGGGAAAGATTTAAAGTGAGTTTGATCGTTTTATATCCAAAGAGAATATTAAGAATAAGTTTTTTGTTTAAAAATTTATTTTTACCAAAATTAAATTAAAATTGGCCCAAACACTGCCAGGCTACTATTAATCATAGAAGAGTTCCGTTGTCCTCTTCTGTCTCCATCGTCAAATCAGGTTGCTGTCACCCATGGAAGTAATAAGTACTGTTGTACGTAGTACTTATTACTTCCATGCTGTCACCATAATATTATATTGTCATCTAAACTTGACAGGAATTAAAAATTTCAGCTCTATCGGTTGGGTGGAAGTGGTTCAAAATTCATGATATACAAAAATTTTTCCCACACTAACAGGTCTAGTTAAATAAAAGCATGTAGAAAGAGTACTATTACTATAAAAAATGAAACAAACTTAAAAACCGTGTATTATTGTGAGATAGCGCGCGACATCGCGAGCCATGACATTTAGACGTAAAAGGTTGAAAAACCATGTTGCAGTGTCGCGCGCGATGTTCGGATAAAATGAAAAAAAAATGTTGCTCAACATTTTGTTGCCTAGTTAATGCTGTCTTTAAGTAAACAGTCACAATAAAAAAGATTTAGAACGAAATAAAAGCAAGAACTACTATAGATTTTACGTAAACACATTGACTAACATTTCTCAATGTACCCATTTTTCTGTTACTAAAATAATTTCTAAAGTCAGACGTGGTGTGTCCGGCCAAAGATAGATTCCTCCGTCACCTACCGTGGATGTCGGCTGGCTAAGGGACTACAACAGGGGATGGACAGCAGCATCCAACAGAGTACTTACACCAATACTGCGATCACCAATCCACCTGCCAAGCGTGCTAATTATGGCATTTCCCCCCATTATATTTTATGGGGGACATCCAAAGGCTGATGGTAAAGTCTGAAGTCAACAGGCTGATGTCTATTAACCCATGCCATAGCTTCAAACAGTTACTAACAGTGCAGTTGCAATCGACCCAAGTACTAACAATACTGGGCCAATCAAACCCCGGATGGTCGTAATTAAGAGCTCTCAAGTAATTACTGTGAGACACATAGAGCTGTGACCAGAAACGTTAGTCTGCAAGCAGAATGCACAATAAAGGACTTGAATTACACAAAACAAATTTGTTTTAGGGGATGCATCTATCTAGGGAGAGTGAGGTGTAGGTATGTATTGTAGGTGGTAGGGTTAACAAGTTGAAGTGGCAATGGACAGGTTATATTAGCTTGCAGAACTGACAACCGTTGGGGAATAAAGGTTCTCGAGTGGTGACCACAAACCGGACGATGCGGTAGAGGAGGGCCCGCCACTCGATGAACTAAAGACATTATAAACATCCCAGGAAGTCGGTGGATGGAGGTGGTTTATCCTGGCATTCAAGAGGGGAGGTTTATGTCCAGCAGTGGACTTCTACAGGATGATGATGATGATGTATTGTGGGCTTGTACAAGATCGGACTCGAAATGAAGTACGGTCGGCATAGCTGCTTAGAGTTGTCCTCCCGTTAGTGATTAAATAAATAATAACCAAGAGCCAAATAACTTTAAAAAAATTTTTTTTTTGTTGCATTGTTAGTTTTTTTTTTGTTAATATTGTTTAGTGCATAATACACAACTCGTCATAAAGTAAGTTAAGAAAAATATGAATCATTTCGTTACACACTGGGAGGGGTAACCCAAGCTTTGCCATCTGTGGGTACATGTATTGTACCTACACGTAAAAGTACGTACGTTTGTAAGATCGTCATTACAAGCATTTCATGAAATCACCAAAATAAGGTAGAGCCAACGGTAGAGCTGAAAATTCCAAGAATTATTGTTATTTTGAATTTTTCGCGATTTTTTTTCTTGTAACAAAAAGTTCTTATTTATCAAACCTTGCATATAAAATAAACACCGAAGATTCTTGCAACGCAATGAAATGAAAACTAATCAACAGAAATAAACACTGCGTTCGAAAGTTATTGCAAAACATTGCAGAAAATTCCTGCACGCAAACCAAGTTCAACTTGTGTACCTAAACCACAGAATAAATATTAGTAAGTACCCTAAACGTTCAACTTGTGTACCTAATTACCAATTCCTTTCGGTAACCTTTCCACCAACTTTGTAATGTTGGAACTTCATCACCAATCCAAGCCAGGGCCTACGGCGTGATTGAAAAACAAACATCCAGACATTTCACATTCATGAAACTCATCATCATCATCAGCCTGTTTACTGCTGGACAAGGCCTCCCCCATTTAATACTATGGGGAGATTTGCCATAGTCACCACGCTTGGCAGGTGGATTGGTGATCGCAGTTCAGGTGGATGCTGCTGCCTATCTCTTGGTGTAATCCCTTAGTCTGCATCCACGGGAGGAGACGGAGGAGTCTATTCTTTGGCCGGACACACCACGACACACCACATTTATAGTATTAGAAGGATTTTAAAAACGTATAATGGTAGATATTTGGTTTTTGACAGTACATAATTTATCTGAATAACTTTTCATTTAAAAAACCGACTTCCGCCATTGTATTCGACTAAATAATTTCGGATGAAAAAAATATATGAAAGAACCATAGTGGTGAAAGGATTATGATACTTTTTGAATGCAAATGCTTGGTTTGTTGCTGAAAATATCAAAATCGCCATATGTATGCCTACAATATTTGAGGAGTTCCCTCAATTCCTCATGGATTCCATCATCAGAACTGGATTTTTAAAAAAATGGGACTAATCTGGAATTATATCTATTCAAATAAAAAAAGAATTTTCCAAATCGGTTCATAAACGCCGGAGAAATGCGGTAAAAAACATAAAAAAAAAAAAAAAAAATACAACCGAATTGAGAACCTCCTCCTTTTTTGGGAAGTCGGTTAAAAAATCGGATACTACAGTAACAAAAACAATTAAAATAATAACATAAGATAACACCCAACAGTCACAAAAGTACTCTTGATCCCAAACTAGGATTCCTTGTGTCGTGGGTATCAGGAACTATCGAGTACCATGTTACCATAACACCCAGACCCGGCACAAATATTTGCAGATCATACAAACGTTTGTCCCGCAGCGGGAATCGAACTCATAATTAATAATCATTTTTAACTGATCCGTTGGTGACCAATTTATACAGTAACTAAATTATAGGCAAACTGGCTCATACAGTACAACGGATCATAGCCACCGGATCCTGCAGTAACTACTCCATATTTTTGTGAAACATTTTAAACGGATCTTAGACGGATCACCGTTGGTGACCGTTTTATATAGTAACTAAATAATAGGCAAATGGGATCATACAGTAGGTACAACGGATCATAGCCACCGGATCCTGCAGTAACTACTCCATATTTTTGTGAAACATTTTGAACGGATCTTAGAAGGATCACCGTTGGTGACCGTTTTATACAGTAACTAAATTATAGTCAAACGGGATCATACAGTACAACGGATCATAGACACCGCATCCTGCAGTAACTACTCCATATTTTTGTGAATCCCCCCGCAAAGAGGAAACACGATACCCGAATTACAAAAGAGAGCATTTTAAAACAATTCAGAAAGTTTTTCATTGTTTCCTTCCGGTTTGCGATTTATCAAGTGGATGGATCTGTTTTGAAAACATGCAACTTTTTTACAAGCTTTTATTTAACTTGACCTGTTCCCCTATTACAATAGCAAATGGCAATGGGGAACGCAAGAAATGGCAATCATTTAGGCAGCATTAGCGCTATCTAAATCTTATTAAACTTGATTTAAATCCTACATAAAGATGAATCTAATTAAGAAAGCGTATTACAGTCTTGATGACTATATTAATGATAAAGCCGCGTGGCCTGATGTCGCTCTGCCCATCGACTGCTAAAATGGAAATTTACAATATCTGTACTTACCTATTTACATGTTTGTATTAGATTATTATTTATAAGTATAACAAGCGTAGCGTGTGCTGTCTTGCATATTTTTGCTGATGTTTATTTACTTTTGACTACCTTCCTAAGTAAGTCTATACTATAAAAGTAAAACAAACAACAATAAACTTATATACCGGAATTATAGTAAGATATTAAAGAAATGTGTTATTAATATGCAGAAAGACAAAAACAAAAAAAATATTACAAACGCTGAAAATAAATGTAAAGCAACCTGGAAGATAGTAAATGATACACTGAAAGATAACTACAAACATAATGAAATACAAGAAATAGTTGATGGAGAAACTCTACTTAATAATGGTGACGATATAGCAACCTGTTTCAATAAATTTTTCATTGATATTGCAAACAATACATGTATTCAAAATAATCAAGCTAAAATTAACGTTAGTAGATTAGCTAACTCAATTTATCTTGAGCCGGTAGATGCTTTTGAAATATTTAAAATTACAATGAGCTTACGTAACACTAATTCAGCAGGATATGATGAAATAAATACTAAATTAATAAAACAAAATCTACGTCATTTCATTGAACCACTAACACACATTATAAATTTATCTCTAGAACATGGTGTATTTCCAGAAATCTTAAAATATTCCGTGGTAAAACCTCTATTTAAAAAGGGTTTGAAATCGGATACTGGAAACTACAGACCTATTACGTTGGTACCTATTTTTTCAAAAATATTTGAAAGAACTATGAGTCAGAGAGTTATGAAGTTTTTGGAAAAAAATGATGTCTTAAGTGAACAACAAAACGGTTTCATAAAAAAAAATCGACAACGTTAGCATGCTTCAAGCTAGTTAAATAAATTTTGGACGCAATTGATAAAAAAGAAATTCCTATTGTTATATTTTTAGACATGAGTAAAGCTTTCGACACAGTTTGTCATGACAGTTTATTGGACAAGTTAGAGTGTTGTGGCATTAGAGGCCCTGCATTCAGTTGGTTTGAAAGTTACCTAAGAGGGCGAAAGCAATGTACAGAAATAAAAAAGATGTGCTACGAAACCAAAACCCATGTAACCTATAGATCGCCATATTTGGAAAACTGTTGCGGCGTCCCACAACGGAGTGTACTAGGTCCAATCTTGTTTATAATCTACATCAACGAGTTACCGAAATCAACAGACCAGTACACTGTTTTGTTTGCAGACGACACAACTGTTTTAATAAAAGAAAAATCTACCGAACTTGTTATGAATGTTGCTAACAAAGCATTGCATGATATAATTTATTGGCTAGAATCTAATAATTTAAAAATCAACACAAATAAGACTAAGTTTATGAAATACATGACATATAATAACAAAAACATAAATGATAAAATTGACATAAAGTATAATAATGATGACATTGAACTTGTAAACAATATAAATTTTCTAGGAATAACTATAGACCAATTTTGCAATTGGAAATTACAAATGGATAGTGTTTGTAAGAAAGTAAACAAATTCATGTTCGCATTGAGAAAAATTAGAAATCTTACTAACATTGAAACAGCTTTAACAGTGTACCATAGTCATGTATGTTCCATTCTAAGATATGGGGTTATAATATGGGGAAATTCTACAGACTCTCAGAGAGCTTTTATAGCGCAAAAAAAGTGTATTCGCTCAATATTTGGCTTAAAATGGACCGATTCATGTAGACCTTTGTTTATAGAACACAATCTTCTCACACTCCCCTCGTTATATTTATTTGAAATGTTTAAATTTGTTAGGAACAATCCAAAGCTGTTTAATAAAGATGAAAATGCTATATTTAAAAGAAAAATAGTACAAAAGCCTTTAGTAGTACCTAGGTATAGATTAAAAATGTGTGATAAAAACTGCTATAAAATGGCAATTAATATTTATAACAAATTACCCAATGAATTTAGAGAGTTAAGGGATAATGAATTTAAAAATAAAATGTATAGATGGCTCTGTGATAAATGTTTTTATTCTATAGATGAATATTTTAAATTAAAATTCTAAATGTTTATAATTCGAAAATTGACTTATTAAGTAAAATTTTAGCTAAGTATAATTTAATATTGACATTTTAAAACCTATATTTACCGTGCTTTATGTATAAATTTAATTTGAATGCATGAAATTATTTACACTATACATAAGAATTTTATTGAAATTATTATTAGAAAATTAAACATTTGCACGACAATCTGGTCGAATACAGCGAACCAACTAATAGATTAAGAACCAATGTACCTGTATTCAAGCAAATAAAACTTTAATTTCATTTCATTTCATTTCATTTCATTTAAGGTTTTTAAGTTCTCATTTACTATGTATCAGCAACTCCTTGCTCCGAGGCACCACACAGGCGCTTCTCACCTAGTGGTAAGACGGACCATTTATGTAAGCCAAGCCGAGTTTGTTGCCTGATTCTTCTAGGCTTGGTCGCGTTGGAACAGGAGTAATTTAATTTTATATAAGACGATTCAAAATGATCCTTGTGATTTCAATGAATAAAGTTCTTTTTGACTTGACTTGACTTGACTTGAATAGTAGAAACTTCTTGACCTAAATATTCGTACTTTCAAGTTTCAAAAGATTTATAAATTACCCACATTGTTGCGTTTCCCATTGCCATATTTGTAACTGTAATTGGGAAGCTGTTTAGTATGTTAGTTAGTGTGGGAAAAATCTTGAAACTGAATTTTGAACCAGTTCCCACCTTGATTGAGCTGAAATTTTTCATACCTGTCGAGTTCTGATGACAAAGAAATATTATGATGACGGCGAGCTGATTTGATGATGGTGAATAATGAAACTCCTCGATTATTAATAGAAGCCTGGCAATTTTTAGGCTCATTTTGATTACCTTAGGTAGGTAGTCAAAAGTAAAAAGAATCAGCAAAAGTTTATCTACCCTATACGTGTCAAATATGAGCTATGATATGCCGACTTTAGTTGGTTTGCAATATTTTTTGAAACCCCATACATAAATTCCCTTGATGCAGACTTTTTTTTTTACTATTTTGCACTAATATTAAAAAAAAAATGCTGGACATTTCATACAACATTATCTAGCCCCAAGCTAAGCAGAGCTTGTGTTATGGGTACTAGATAACTGAAATACTTAATACAATACATTACATAGATAGATATTTTTTATTATACATAGAAAATACCCAGAACACCCTGAACAAATATCTGCAGATCGTACAAATATTTGTTCCGAGGCGGGAATCGAACCCACAGTGATCGTCAAATATTTGATAGATACCTTAGCGTAGTCTTGTTTAAAATTATGTTAAATAAGGCATAATAAAACGCAATATAGCTTACCACAGAATTAACGACAACGACTCCATACGCATACTTCGTAATTCCGACTAATTAATTTACTGCATTAATAATAGTACCCGCTTAAAATTAGTTCGCCATCCCCCTAGGAAATTTCGACTTTATTTCCTGATGATTGAGTTTAAAATTGCGATGTATTTTTAATAAAGCCCCGTTCCCACATGAGTGATCGTAGCGAAGTGGGGTCAAAAGTTGGTGGTTAAAAAACTCGATGCGCAGATGTTTGGCACATGGCAGGGCGAACGACCGGCGGAAGAAACTACTTGGTATTCTGGGATCGTAGTTCTATTGCGTGCCTTCATAAGTATAATGTGATATTATTTTTATTTTATATATTTTTGGAAATAAGGCAGTAGTTGCGTTATAACGTTGTTGTTTGACGACCTCTGTGGCGCGGCGGACGAAGGTTCGCCTGCGACGCAGGAGGTTGCGGGTTCGATTCCTGCCTCGGAACAAATATTTGTACGATCTGCAGATATTTGATCAGGGTGTTCTGGGTATTTTCTATGTATAATAAAAGCTATCTATCTATGTAATGTATTGTATTAAGTATATCAGTTATCTAGTACCCATAACACAAGCTCTGCTTAGCTTGAGGCTAGATAATGTTGTGTGAAATGTCCAGCATTTATTTATTATTTATAATCAAAGTTTAATTGCCAATTTCGAAAACGGACACTTTTTTTCTATATAGCATAAAAGTAATAAAAAATAATTGTGTATGTAAATAAATATACCTACACAAAATTAAAGTAACAAACACTCATCAGTCATCATCATCATCATCATCAGCAGCAGCCTTTAGACGTGTAATCCCTTAGTCGGCTTTTACGTCATCCACGGGAGGAGATGGAAAAGTCTATTCTTAGGCCGGACACACCACGACGCCCCGGCCGCATTTATCTGTCTTTTATCTGTATAACCGTGCAAAAGCCTCATTTTTGTTTTGTGTTTTTCGCCAAAATCCATATGCGCGAGCTTGTTGCGCCGCGTCCACAGATTATGTAGAAAAGGTCCATTATACAATGTGCACAAAATGATATTCCAACGAATTCCGCGTCGATGTGAATTGAGCCTTAGGTCCAACGGCTATTTGACCATAAGCAGGCAGAAACGAGACCATGTACACCTATCTTTATTTCTATAGAACCAAAAACAGTAAAGTAATACAAGTAATAATGGGCATTGCTACATTCGCCAGTACTATAACTAAATGTAAGTAATAAACAAAATTAACCAGACCTCTTTCATTTTCCACACCACTTCTTACTACCAATAAAACAGTAAGTATGGAATATTATAACTCTAACCCCTAAACATTACGGGTCATAATCGCGCAGCAGGAGTTTTTCTTATAGCCAGAAAGCCAAGAGTTATTTCCTTACATCATAGTGCTTCAGCAGCGCTAAAATTGTTGTACACACTACTAAACTTATTTAATTTATAAATTTTTGAAAGTCCTGTGATTTCGTCAACTAATAAAATAATTAACGACACAGCACAAACTTCTTCTTTCAAGTCGTGATTTTAAATGTTTTGGGTATTATTACGCCATTTGCGGCGTAGCTGTATATTTTTTAAGGTATTCCAGAAACAGTTAAGTATTAGGTATCGGTATTTTTACCTAAGGCTGTTGTACTCTACCAACATGATTTGTGTCAATTACGGTTTTTGTGGTTGGTTTCAATGCAACAACAATTCAGACAACCACTCACAACAATTAAAAGCGACAACTAACAAATAATAAATAATAAGGTAATACGCGATAAATACCCATGATAATGTTAATAATTAAAAGACAAACAACACTTTATGCAAACATTTTTCCGCAAATTCGCGTGTGAATACGATTTTTCGAATTGAAATGCAGACGTGTGTGTGAAACGCTCTGTAGTATGGCTGCGTCAAACACAACCATCAAGAGTAGGTATCACCAACGCGTTAAAGAAAAAAAAACCGCTATCATCAAAATGCGAACGTGCCAATGTACAGTGATTTGCTCTAGCGCGGCCCTTCAGCAGTATATTGTAAGAAAATCACTCTCGGCTCCTGAACTAAAAGCAACCCTGGGGAGAGCTACCGCTCCTTAGCAATTACGTTGACATGTGTCGTAAAAAAACCACATCGGTAACGATATGACAGCGGGCACATACAATAACTTTAATAAACGCCAGTCGTTGGTTTTTGTGTTGTTTTTCCAAGTATATTAGCTTCTGTATAGGATCGCACTTGATATAGGTTTCTTACGTGATAAGTTGTACTTACATTCATTATCATCATCAGCCGAGAGATGTTTACTGATGGACGAGGAATATAATATTATGTCCCATAGAATGTAATGGGGGATTTGCCATAATCACCACGCCACCGGCAGGCGGATATTTCAGAGATCAGGAGGTCTAAAAAGGCCACTTTATATGAATCATAATATGAATCATTATACGAATCATTTAAAGGAATTGCTAAGGATCTGCTGAAAATTCGGAAAATGAATTGCTAATTGCTCAATGTGGCAAATTCAACTGGTAGCAATTCATTTTCCGAATTCTCAGCAGATCCTTATTCATATAAAGTGGCTTTTTTAGACCTCTAGCTTGAAGTGTGGTTGGCCTGCAAAGGGCCCAGAGACCAGTAGTGAAAAACTAGTGTGGCGAAAGGATGCAGTGCTCCTCACAAGTTCATTTCCATATATCACGTCTTAGATTTTTTTACGTGAATACGATATTGAGTTGCTTCCATAGTGGGAGGCAGTTCTGGTAACTGATGATAACAATATCGACTGTATGGGGATACAGCTTGATGTTGCAGCTACTATCTAAATTTAATTACACCACTATTTCGCTGAGTGAGGACTGAGGACTGTGACGCATCGTGCGTGGCGGCGGGGGAAGCGCCGCTATTTTGAAGCTGTTTCGCTGGTTCACATAATTTCGTATTCACGTTAAACACAGCCGTGTCCACGACACAAACACACTCCAACTTTTTTCGTCTAAGACATGGTTTCGTCATATTTTCTGTGACCCCGTCACGACAATACAGAGAGCTGATTCTATGTTTCGACAAGCAGTTGACACGGACGTATGGTGGTATGTTTGTATGGAAAATGAGGTTCACAGAGTGTACGCTAGGGGCGCACATTGGTGTCGCCATTTAAAAATCCACACTACACTACACCAAACGTCCGTGTCAATTGTGTGCAAAATACTTAGAATCAGCTCTCTGATACTTACAGCGACAAAGCAGAAAACTTATTCATAAGCTACTTTGTACCTACTACTTAGTCAAAGGCTACCCTCAAGATATCGAGAACCCACGAAGCCAGGAACATCTCAGGAAGTCAACTCCGTTAGTCAACCTCGGAGTTCCACAACTTTCTAAGTAACTCCATTAATTATTACAAACATTAATATGGTGTACACCGCAGGCGATAGAGATTTATTGACCATGAAAATGTATAATTTATATATTATTATTGTATTGGGCCGTTATTGTTATTAACAAGAAGCAGAAGGAATTGAGGGTCATATTTTTTAAAGATTATAGTTCCTACCTATCTAATTCATCATTATCATCATCATCATCAGCCTGTAGAAGTCTGCTGCTGGACATAGGCCTGCCCCTAGAATGCCACGACGAACGGTCTTGAGCCGCCTCCATCCACCGACTTTTTGCAACGTTTATAAAACGCCAAGAAGGTTACCAGGTACCAGGTGTTAGAAGGTTTTGTACGCGAGCCAAGTTTGTTTCAATTTTGACTATTACTTCATCATGATATTTTACACCCTGAACAAATATCTGCAGATCGTACAAATATTTGTTCCGAGGTAGGAATCGAACCCACAACCTCCTGCGTCGCAGGCGAACCTTCGCCCGCCACGCCACAGAGGTCGTCAATATTAGTGTACTGATTATGTGTACAAAGTTTCATGAAATTTGAAGAAAATATAGCCAAGTTAGAACGCCTTTTTAACCGACTTCCCAAAAAAGGAGGAGGTTCTCAATTCGGTTGTATTTTTTTTTTTTTTATGTTTGTTACCGCATATCTCCGGCGTTTATGAACCAATTTGGAAAAATCTTTTTTTATTTGAATAGATATACTTCCAGATTGGTCCCATTTTTTTCAAAATCCAGTTTTGATGATGGAATCCATGAGGAATTGAGGGAACTCAAATATTGTAGGCATACATATGGCGATTTTGATATTTTTAGCAACAAACCAAGCATTTGCATCCAAAAAGTAGCATAATCCTTTCACCACTATGGTTCTTTCATCATTTATTTTCATACAAATATTTAGTCGAAGACAATGGCGGAAGTCGCTTTTTTAAATGAAAAGTTATTGCTATAGCTACCGGTGAAAGTTTATCTATATTATATCTTGAATATTTGTGTAAATAAATGTAGATTAAAAAATTAACAACTTTGTTAATTTAGTTTTTACAACTTTCGTATTTGACCTTTAATATTTAACCATAATTATAAAATTAAATTAGGAGGCAACTACCATACCTAATATCTATTAGATCAATACAATATTCATAAAGCAATCAAGTATCTACAATTTCAAACCCTTTGTCTTCAATAAACTTAGGGTACTATAGGTACCTACTACTCGTAGTTTGAGTAGTTTTGTACGTGATACAACTGCGTTGCCGAAGCTTTGATGATTCGAAGCTTCATAGCCTGATTTGTAATTTAATGCAATTATTAAGAACACAGTAGTCGAGGTGTACTATCACCAAAAGTTCCGCTTTAAGCACTATAAGAGTGAATTTAGTGCAAGGAGACTGGTAGTAGCATCCAACTATCATCACAAATACTGCGATCACCAATCCACCTACTAAGCGTGGGGACTATGGCAAATCCCCTCATTATATAACGTCAAAGTCAAAGTCAAAGTCAAAAATAACTTTTCACACCACCTGCTCGACAATGTCCAATTACAAATCATGCCATCTCAACGTAAAGTAAAGCATTGTCTCTCTAGGGATATAAAGTTGTATGAAACTCCCTAGGGATTAAAGTGATTTGAATTTGGAACGTCAAATTCGTGTGGAGACTCGTGGAAAACTCTTAGTAAAAAAATGCCCATATGGCATTGTAAAGAGGTTTGTTCAAAAATAGAACTGGCCACCATAAGCAGAACTCAAAAAAAAAGAAAAAGGTGCGTTTACAAAGAATGTGAAACAAAAGATTCTTTACACGCTGTGCGCGTGTTTGGTGCTGTGATTTTCAGTAAATTTTATTCCAATATTCATGTTGATAAAAAATTACAAACGATAGTTATTCTACTCCAAAGTTTAACAAAATAGACGCTTTAGAGATTATTGATACTACTGCTGCAAAAATCAAAACAAGCCCTGGCTTTTTATTGTCTCGCTGAAAGTGTGAAAACTAGAGTATGCTCCTCTGGAATAAAGCCTGTCTTCGTCTTGGGCAGCTTGAACCCCTCGCTTCACTCAGGACTATATAACTCCCTCGCTACACTCGGGAGTTAACTTTAGAGTCCCTCGTTACGCTCAGGGTTCAATATGCCGCCCGCGACATAAGACACTGCTTTATTCCCTTAGTGCATAATCTACTATTATTCATTGAAATCACAAGGATCATTTTAAATCGTCTTATAAACTAAAATTACTCCTGTTCCAACGTATAACATAGCATAATATAACCACCCAATAGTCACATACGTAGCCTTGATCCCACACTAGGATTCCCTGTGTCGTGGGTATCAGGAACTACGACTACCTTGGTACCATAACTCCCAGACCCGCGCGGAACAAATATTTGCAGATTTTTGCGCCGCGCCGCAGCGGTTGTCACAGTGTATATGGATAATAACTTTTCATTTAAAAAACCTACTTCCGCCATAGTAATCGACTAAATATTTGGATGAAAAAAAATGATGAAAGAACCATTGTGGTGAAAGGGTTATGATACTTTTTGAATGCAAATGCTTGGTTTGTTGCTTAAAATATCAAAATCGCCATATGTATGCCTACAATTTGAGGAGTTCCCTCAATTCCTCATGGATTCCATCATCAGAACTGGATTCTGAAAAAAACGGGACCAATCTGGAAGTATATCTATTCAAATAAAAAAATAATTTTCCAAATCGGTTCATAAAAGCCGGAGATATGCGGAAACATAAAAAAAAAATAAAAAAAAAAAATACAACCGAATTGAGTACCTCCTCCTTTTTTGGGAAGTCGGTTAAAAAGGCCTCGTACGCAGTGGACGACTTAACTGCTGGTGATGAAAGATGGACTGGTTTTTAGCTTGCAAATGAAAGACATAGTAGATGTCTATCCCTGGCTCTATGGGGTCTCTGTTCTATTTCACCGAGAATCCAGTCCTTTGTTCTGAACCATATATATTGTTATGAAAGCGTTTTCATAATGGCGGCAGAAACGGGCAGGCATAGCATTGAGTTTCTGATCAGATTCTTGACAAAATCAAAAGGTGATCACTGAAAGATAAAGAAGCCACAGAGGAAGCTAAGGATAATTACTTAACCCTCGAACTCTACTTCTTAAACATGAATCTATTTTCAAACAGACGGCTCTCCTAAATTATTCGCCGAATATTGATCGAAGCTGAAGCCACAGAAGAAAAAATACTCACTACTAACGTAATAGATGTTTCACTTTGTCGACACTAAAACAGCGATATTGAACTTTAACTTAGCGCGTGACAGTTCAATTCTATTTATAACAAATTTAGACGACGCGAGTAAACTTGTTGACTAACTTGACAGCGTCGGTCGCTAGTGGATGATTTTACCAACGAGTATTTTCGGGTATTTTTCATCGATGGATTTTATCATCATCATCATCACCGACGACGGACGACGGGGGACGAGGCCTCCCCCATAGAGTGCTATGAGGCTATTTGCCATAATCACCAAGGTGTTGAGTTCTCAGGTAGACGCTGCTGCCCATTAAACGGAGATGTATATTCTTAGGCCGGACACAATCATGTGTTATATTTACAGTTTTACTTATTTTTAACCCCAAAAAAAGGGAATTCAAACACAGGATGGGTCTGTCAAGCCAGTATTTAATATGCAGAAAGTATATATTTAGTGAGTATAATTAAATCGGTCTTAGTTCTCATAACGTACACCTGAGGGCTAAGTTTTGATAGTTTTCGAAACTATATATGAAGCTTCGTTTCCTTCCGCACATTTACTGACAGCGTCTTTAGTTTTCTTCTCGTTTTCGCTAAGGGCACTGCAAATAAATATATGGAAGGAAACTAAACTTCAAATAGTTTCGAAAACTATCAAAACTCGTACTAAGCCCTCCGAGTTGGTCCCAATATTTTGATTTGCTCGAAATAAAGTTCAATTCTTTTCTCACATTCTAGTAATTTTAAATTTAGAAACATCGTAATAAAACTTATTTCACATTGAGAGTCGACTAGGAGTGACAAAGGCCTACCAATGCCGATTGTACTGAATGTTTTATTAACACATTTGTAAAAGAAACTCGAAGTACCTACTCACACTTTTGTGGGTGAAATAAATTATTAAAGGATCGTTTGTTACCTTAGAATGAATAGGTGTTTTAGTGCTGAAGTTTTATCGATACCAATACTATTAAAAGCTTGAATGATTAATAAAAGTTTAAAAGTTTGTAGTACAAATAATTACTGCAGCACCCCTATTGCCGAATGGCGATAAATTAACAAAACAATTGCAAAAAACCGCATTACAATCGGTAAGCCGTTTTGAAGATACCTTTAATGATACACACACGTAACCAAACATTTAACGGCTCCTTAAGTCACGGGTAAAAATGCATTAGAATAGAATCAGCGTGCACTTAGTACGAAATAATATGCGTTTCTAAGACCACAGATACCTAAATCATAATGGACCAAACCGATTGGGCAGGAAGACATCGTTTTAACCAGCACGGAATTGTATTATCTGATCTGCGGTTTAAACCAAGACAACGCAGACAGCCCGATATAGAGTAATCGATACCCGGACACAGTAGTTACTGCATTAGTGATGGGAGATTAAAGCCGAAATACAGCCGCTGAAACCGAACACGAAACATCGACGCACACTTTAGAAACCGATAGCATGACAACACTTTATCAGATAACACCACAATTTTTTAGGCTGTCAAAATATTCTAATGATTCAGATTCATTCATAGTGAATTTTTCTTAGATTTTGATAAGTGAATAATTTTTACTTACTGCTATCAAAGATTCTCTTTACATTTGACTACCTACCTAAGGTTTTTAAGTTCTCTTTTTCTATGTATCAGCTTCTCCTTGTTCACAAGGCACCACATAGTCGCTTCCCACCAGGAATCCACTGAATGGAATGGCTTGGTTTGATTATCCACCAGGATTATCAAACCAAGCCAAGCCGTTTTTGTTGCCCTGATTTTTCTACGCTTGGTCACGTTGAAACAAGAGTAATTTTAAGTTTATGAGACGATTCAAAATGATCCTTGTGATTTCAATTAACAAAATACTTTTCACTTTGACTTTGATTCGATGTTGTAGTAAGGATAATAAGTTATATATAAAAATTTGTTTCTCTCGCTATTTTTGCCGAAAGCCGAAAGTAGCCTTTGACGCAACACTAAGACTGAATGCTTCGGCACAGCACGTTTGTATTGCATTACCATAATCCTGGTTGTCGACTGTAAATCCAATAAAATAGGCTCTAAGTACATTACAAGTTTAACGATATCATGCAACTGAACAAAGAAGCGTAGAAAAGCTTACAAACTTTTATTACTTATGTCTACTTCCGATGCCTCTTGTACTTACCGGCTTGAAGGTAAGTAGTTAGGTATCTAATAATAAATATCATATATTTATGCCTGATTGGCAGCAGCATCCACCTGAGTACTTAACACTCATACAGTGATCACTACGCTATGTATGCTATGGTGGAGGCCTTATCCAGCAGTGGATGTCTACCGGCTCATGAAAGATAAAAGAGATGCATAATCTAATGGTAACCACGAGGAACGATCGATCAGTTTCACAACTTTTCAAGGCAGTTTCTCATATTAGCAAAACTTTTATTTTGAAATGCTTATGTAATTTTTGACTATTCTATATGGGGATCAGTTGGTGAAAATAGACTCGTCTTTATTAAATTAATTAACCTAATGGCCAATTAGCTATAGAAATACAAATTACAATACCTTGAAGTTTTTTTGAGGAACAAAATTGTAAATGCCCTATCAAAAAAAAACCTGCAGCTCATAACAAAACACATAATATGTGGAAACCCAATATTGAAGAAGTTATTTCGAATTCGACATATACATATAAATAGTAACGGTAAAGAGTCGAGTGAATTAGGTCATAACTTCAACAGTGAAACGAAAAACAAGCCTTGCACCATCAATTTGGTAGCATAACTGGATGCTGGTGCTTAACTGGAAATTTAAACCCTAATACAAGGAGATAAGAACATATTCAGTAAGGTACAGACTCGAAATTCTAACGTAAAACTCCTAGAGCACTAAAAGGTTAACTTGGCATCCACATATTTTCAGCTACGTTAAGAAAATTCTGGAAACGACAAAGACTAGATAGGTACTTTAAAAACTGTTAATCTAAAAATAAATAATTATTTAACTAAGTACATTTTTATTTATTTAGATCTGGCATGTGGCATAACAAATGCAATGCCTCTTAGCCTCTTAGGTCACTTCCACCTAGGACACACCCTACGTGTCATTGCGGTTACCCTGAGACTTGTCTCAGGGTAACCGGGCCTGTAATTTCACCGACACAATACCCTTCAAACTGGAAGTGTAAATATGCGAGTAGTTTTTTAACTACATACCTAGTTGGGAATTTTGCAAATAATAAAAAAAACAAAGAATTTTCACACAACATTTTTACGTTGTATTTCTGCTATTCTCAAAAAACTTTGATTTGATTTAAAACCATTCCAATAAAATCAAACACGCGACTGAAATTCAAATAATTTGTAGAATTTATTTTGTGTTAGATACTTCTATAGTTTTAAACTCGGGACAGTTTGATTTCAATAAAACTATAAGTATTCCTACGTACTTAATGTAATTTAAAACTGTAGAGACTGTCCACTATCACACCATGCCGGTCATCGAACTTTCAAGTCAAGTTCAAGTGGAAAGGAAAGGGCCACACGATTTAATTTTAGACCACTGAATACCACTGTTGCCAACTTAGCCACTTCGACTTACCACTTTGACTTAGCTACTTCGACTAAGCTTATATAGCTTCGGATATAGCTATTATTCGTACAGTACAAAGAGCTTGTAAAAAATCTAAACATCATTTTGAGCCACTACAAATGTTTGACGTAAAATCGTCTAAAAATTTAGTTTTGGACGCGATTATTCTAAAAATGGACCATAAGGAAATTACCGAAGAGAAATTCAGAAAACTTACTCCTTTAAAATTCTAGCTAGTTATGTTTTTTCAACAATTAAAGTAATTTAAGAGCTTAATGGCCGTCTGCGAAAAAGACAGAAATATAGAAGTAAGCATATGTTTTACCTCGTGAACGCGTGAAGCTAGGACGCCAGCCGAGAGGTCCATTATGGAAAGCTCTTAAGTATTTATGTAAGTATGTCCTCAAATGATATTGGCTTTAATAACAATAATGAGTTTGATGACATTGACAAGTAAATACTCGTAATGTGAAAATGCGTATAAATTGTAATGATTCAACTAATAAGTTAATTGGTATAGTAGATACTATGGTAGCCCACTTGAACCCCTCTTGGAACCCTCTCCACGCGAATTCGACTCGCACTTGACCGGTCTTATACGTTATTTTACAAAATATCGTCTTGGTTGCATTTTTTTGCCACGGAAGACTTCCGCCTGTTTGTTTTCACATCAGGCAAAAACATGAAACTTTTTTTGGTCCACTTCCAAACACGACAGGATTTATTATATACATAATTATTATGGTCTAGCCACTTTCTGACAATAACCTGGCCACAAAGCCCTGACCTGCCCCCCTAGTGACTCAAAGTCACTCGGTGACTAACGTTTGACAAGTAAAATTACCATCAAAAGTTCTTTTGATAGTCATTTTGCTTGTCAAACGTTAGTCACCGAGTGGCTTTCAGTTAGGGAATAGGGGGGGCAGCTAAATTATGCAAGTTGAGTTTCCTTTTGCTAAAAGAGCTCGCGAAATTATACAAAGAAGTAATAACATCAAGATTGGTTGTTTAGATCAATGGGATTCCAACAATGTCACCTAATCCGATCGTAAAGATGCATTAGGACCGGCTGTTTATAAAATGGATGTGGTGTAGGAAACGGCGATGGATTTTTAAATTTAGAATGGAGAATGTAAGCAATGTTTTGCAGTCTGCGGGAGGAGAGACTTTTTTTTGTAAACGGTAAACTCCTTGGTAGGTTTGTGTCTATGACTGGCCGTTCATAAAACGTATGGCGGAGTAACTATAATAATTTAAGTTTAGAATGGATGTAAACAATGCTTATTGTTATTTCAAACGGGAAGAAATTGTTCACGAACATTCTAATTCTAGTGAAA
Organism: Epirrita christyi; assembly: GCA_951392215.1. Lineage (NCBI taxonomy): Eukaryota > Metazoa > Arthropoda > Insecta > Lepidoptera > Geometridae > Epirrita > Epirrita christyi. The sequence goes on from OX595851.1 coordinate 6,142,971, forward strand.
CTGCCATCGCTTTACTAGAACATGACTTGACTGAGACTTTGACGACTTGACCTGACTTTATCAAAATAATTACTAGACATTGGCAAAGTTGAGGAAAGTTTTCCTCACATGCCATTAAATAAATGAAGAAGAAGAAGACTTTTTCTGCTTTTTCGAAAGGAGACGTCGTCCGTTTTTATTTTATTTTAATTTCTAGTGTTTTTTTAGTTATATCGTGTAATTTTGGCGGCATTTTAATAGATGTAGGTATCTTATAAAGAGCCCATGGTAGTGAATTTAAATAAAATTAGTGTATTTCGTGTGTTTTCTAAGGAGTGGAAATTGTCCAGGAACATTCTAGCAAAACTGCCATCGCTTTGCTAGAACATGACTTGACCGAGGACTTTACGACTTGACATTATTTGAAATAATCTATTCTACTTGACATTGACTTGACTTGAAAATTGAGTTTTTAATCAGAAGCCATAACAAAAAAAAACAATTCTCAGTAATATTCAGCAAGCGGAATGATTACGTCACAGGCTCTTCGACTTGAAAATCTGCAATCAATAAACAAGAGTCATAGGTACGTGACTTTCTCCGATTCAAAATAAAAAAAAAACACAAATCCACCCCCGTTCACTCACCCCTCTATTGTTGGTATCACATTGTGCAGCCACCTGGCTCATTAACAGGCTTTCGTACTAACTGTTGGCTATTCCATGGTGGCTCCAGGGCTTATAGTAAGAGTTGGTTATTCTGTGGCCGACCAGTGCATGTAGAACCTCTGGTGAACGCACGTGATATCGCACCTGCTCTATGAAGATTAACCTACAGCAAATGGCTCTAAAGTATAGGCTCCTACTTATAGAATAAAGAAAATTTTGTAAGGGCTCCTACTGACATTTTATTATCGTAATTTCAACTGATATTTATAAATATGAAATAGTGTTAGAGAAGACATGGAGAATATCACTTCAATTGCTTGCTAGCATCGCGATTTCACCAAAATAAGGCTGGTTTTAGAGTCACGCTGACTGCGCGCTGACCGTCGGCGCTGACAACCAAAACGTATGAACTGTATGTATCTAGGAAGCGTTTTAGAATAACGCGTAGCAATCAGCGCAAAACTTTAGACAAGCAACGCGCTAAGCTGTTTACAGACAGCCTTGATCTTTAAACCAGAGGAAATTAATAAGCATTACCCTTTGACTCTAGAAAAAGGGTAATTTATCTCCGGGAGTAAATTGCACATCAGTTTATTTTTAAGTATACCTTAGTGGCTGATCTAAGATGTGGCCCTGTTAAGGGGTAATCCATGCTAAATGCAACTGCAATACCTCGTAAAGCATGTCTACTTATGACGTGCCCTATGTGGTATTGGACCGCGCTTGTAACAAAGGTGAAAAGTTACCGGCAAACATAGCAAAGCGAGCGTAACTGCTTGGAGGAAGAATAAATTATAGTGGTAGGTACTTCTTTATTTTTACTTTTTCCAAGGAGCTCTAATAGTAGATACGCTTTGAGCAATAGCATTATAATAAAGCTGAGACAGCATATTTTAGTTTCACCTTATACCTACAGTATGCGTTGCACCTGAGCTTCAAAGCAATCCCTGAGGGCTCTTCTTACCCTGGTGTAACATTTCACTTGCCATATATAGTTGAAGAAAGAACATCTGGCTATCTACACAAGATCTACACTTTAATGAGGGCTTTTCAACTTCGATTAAAAAAAAGAAAAAGTAGTTCAAATTGTTTCGATAGATGGCGCTGGCTCAACTGTAAATGCCAAGATTGTCAAATGTATTATCTGTGGTGTACGCGTACTAAGCTATTATCTAACTAGTCTGTGGCTATAAGTCATGATATTCTGTTTGTGTCTGCTTCTTGAGTGTGCGCCACTGATTTCGTGATGTTTTTAGAAGTAAGCAAAAATAAATACTTACCACGTAACGAAAATATATCTACGTTGTTGATATTGACATTTAACTTTATTTTGACAATTGACATTTACGTAACATAGCAGCGCCATCTATTTTCAACGCTGAAAGCATGATACGAAACGGTCGTGAAAACCCCTCATTACATATTGCTTCATGTCATTTTTGACTGACTTCAAAAAAAGGAGGAGGTTCTCAATTCGATTGTATGTTTTTTTGTTGTATGTTTGTTACGCGATTACTCCGCCAATTATGCATCGATTTTGATGATTCTTTTTTTTTGGAAGGTCTAGAGGAGGTCCCATAATATAAATTTTATCGAAATTGAATCAGCGTTTTTTTTTATAGAAGTCTGTTTTTGTTTTTTGTTTTGTAAAAATTAATTTATGTGTCGATAAAATGTTTTCTACTGCTCTGAGACCAATTGCTTGCTTTCTATATAACAAGATGCAGGATTCATGTTAACGCTTTACCTATACTTTCATCATCAGAACTTTAGAAGTCCACTGCTGGACATAAACCTTCACGATAGAACGCTACGATGAACGAATAAACTAAATGCTGATTTTATGTGCGCCCAAATTAGTACTTTTTAACCGACTTCCCAAAAAAGGAGGAGGTTCTCAATTCGGTTGTATTTTTTTTTTTTTTTTTTTTTATGTTTGTTACCGCATATCTCCGGCGTTTATGGACCGATTTGGAAAATTCTTTTTTTTTATTTGAATTGATATACTTCCAGATTGGTCCCATTTTTTTCAGAATCCAGTTCTGATGATGGGATCCATGAGGAATTGAGGGAACTTCTCAAATATTGTAGGCAGACATATGGCGATTTTGATATTTTCAGCAACAAACCAAGCATTTGCATTCAGAAAGTATCATAATCCTTTCACCACTATGGTTCTTTCATCATTTTTTTTCATCCAAATATTTAGTCGAATACAATGGCGGAAGTCGGTTTTTTAAATGAAAAGTTATAGCTTTTAGAATACACAGGTAAATTAAATACACTCTGCAGTAACTCACACTATGCGCTGTACCTATCTGGTGCATCTGCATGTCAAATCCTGACCTGCAAACTCTGTAAAGTGCACCAGCTATTTCTCGACCACCTGTTCCGGTGCCTCACGTCCCATTTCTTACGTCCCATTGACTCCTCGCCATTCATCGGCGCCTTTTCAAAGCGAAGGGGTGTAAATGCTTCAGAGTGCAAATGAGTAAGTTATATGAAGATTTATAGGCTGGCGACTATTGTGTAACCTACACATTGTAAGCTTTTAACTTGTAAGGTAATAATTAAAGTAGTATTATTTTGTGCAACAGCTCATTCATTTATGGCCCAAATGAAGGGGATTAGTGGAGGTTTTTGCTACTTCAATATCACGTTAAATAGTACTTCGTATGACTCTTTGGTTAGAGCCAGTCTAGAGTAGTCTACTAGCCAGAGTAGATCTAGTAGTGGAGTGCCCCAATAAGTAAAAAGTTTCTCGTAACATTCATGTCATGTCATGACTCAACGATAAATTTTTGGTATAAAATTAACTGTACTTACCTAAATCAGCAAAACGGAATACTTCAGGAATCACCTCAGTGTCTGTCTGTTATAAAATATGTTTTTTTTTTATAAAAACTGGTTTACGCACCATTTGATAAAAGTTTTTTCGAAAAAGTGTTATTTTAAAATCATTGTTTACCAAATGAGTAACAAATTATTGAACTATATACTATAAATAATCATAATTTAACATAATTATATTAGAAAAAATAAATAAATAAAAATAAAAATAATATAATAAAAATATTAATATCATTCTTTTAATTATATTTGAATTATATACTTAAATACAAACAAAATGCTAACTGAATTTGGTTCGTATAGAAAGGTGCCGAGAGCGCTGGCTGCATTTCCACGTTAAATGGCCAAAGAAATCATTTGTGGGAGGACAGAGCCTTCCTTTCACCAGCGGAGTAAATTAACAAGGGTATATTTTAGGGGTTTTTTAAAGGTCTTAGTTCCCATGGCCCTAAAGTCCAAGTGGCGCAAAAATGTAGTTATCGGAGAGGACTTCATTAATATAATTAAGTTTATTCGTAACACAAAATACGGAACACTAATAACGCAAGTAGGACTTGCACTTGTCCGGTTTTTTGTAATGCAAAACCAGAACCATTTGTGTCCATTAAATTAATTTTAAAAGGTACTCTACCAACTACATTATTTTTTAATCATGTTTATATTAGCCACAAAAAATATACAATAGAAAGTAACTAATCTAGCTTTACAAATCCATGCACCCTTCTGATTAGCTGCCTTAATACTTTTTAGAAACTGTCCAACAATAGACCGGTCTGCAAAAAACCTTGTGCCCGTCGATTTCAACAAATATTTTTATTACTGAACCAATGTTTGTTTTGCTCTCGTCTGCAAGGGTTGCTCCGCAGAGTAGTAATAAGCTACAGGTGCACAAAATGTTGTTTTTTCTTGTTTAGTACGGCTTTAGCATTTGCCAGTTTAAACTATTTTTAGATGTTACACTCTTTTGAAGTCGTCAAAGTCTCAGTCAAGCCATGTTTTAGTAAATTGGAGGCAGTTTTACTAAAACTTTGCAGGACAGTTTCCACCCCTTTGAATTTTTGGATTTCACCACACTTTGATTTTATAATACCATGGGTTTAATTACCATCAAAGTTCCATGGCAAAACTCAAAATTCACTAAAAAATAAATAAAAATAGACGATGTCTAAAAATGCTAAAAGTGTTTAATTATGATTTGCGTAGAGGAAGGGGTGCAACTGACTTATTATCAGCAAAATGACTATAGTCACCGATTTTCAATTATTATTTTACTTTGAAATTATCTAAGCCATCGGTGATCTTTTAGTCATCGGTGATTTCAGGATATCGACTTTCATAAATCGCATTCCAGGGTACGAAATTTTGAATGTGATTTAGTGACCAAATGTTGCAAAATGCCTGAAAATCACCGATTTCCAAAAGCTCACTTTAGAAACACATTGACGACTAAAATTCTCATACCTATGATATCAATACAAGTCTCTCCTCCAGTTTTTCTCCTGGAAATCGATGATATGGAGCCATTTTGCAAATACTTAGCCACTAGACGACATTCATAAATCGCACCTTATTGCTAACGTTTATTTCTTTACTCTTTTTGTGGAGTGATTTTTGCTTCCGTTTGTTTCCGTCAAAATATTCTCTTCAATGGATGCAGTTGACTCAATCCGATTCGCCATGGCATTCTATGTAGAAGACCTATGTCCAACAGTGGACTATGATAATGATGATTATTTTCAAAGTTTTATGTTGTTTACGGCTTAGTTGCATATTGCGTTATCCACAAACAGTGTTCGCCTATACCATAGCGCGTTAGTTAGATCTGAGATGCTTTGTTTCTACCAAAAGCGTTACAAGTGCTATTTTCATCAACAGTACCTATTCAGACCTATTATGTTTACGGTTCATACCTTTATAATACTTTAAGCGCTCCCAATTGGCTGGCTTGCCTCTAAGGTTGCTACCATTCAGAACATCTTCCCTTCATTTCGATCTAAACCATTTTTCATGGATTACGAATAGGACAGCTGGATTGAAAGCTGCTACTTTCCTGTTTAATTGGAATTTATTTCAAGTAAAAAGGTATAGAAATTGTAATGCTCTTATATACGCTCTTAATCTAAAATAATGTGATAACTAACATTTTTTAATACCTATTTCATAGCTACCAATAACGGTTGTTAGAACCTAAACTTACATATTTCTTTTAATGGCTATAGAGAGAGCTATACTAGGAGTTTTACTACGCGATTAAATCCGAAACAAGGAGATCCGTAAAAGAACCAAGGTCATCGATATTGCTCTCAGAATTAGCAAACTGAAGTGGCAATGGGCAAGCCATATAGGCTTCTTAAATAAAGGTTATCTCTAGTGGCGACCACGAGTTGAACGATGGAGTAATTACTGATAGATCCGGTGGATAAGTTACTATAACACTAATAGATCCCGTATAAAATAAAAATAGTTAATTTTTAGAAAAAAAAAACAAAAACCGACTTCTTTCAAAAAGCACTGAGTCAATTTCGATAAAAATCATATGAGACCACCTCTGAAGTAGGTATGACCTACCAAACAAAAAAAAACATCAAAATTAATTCATAATTGGTGGAGTAATCGTGCAACAAACACACAAAAAAAACATACAGTCGAATTTAGAACCTCCTCCTTTTTTGAAGTCGGTTCAAAATAGATTCCATTATGTTGTCTGATACTCCATATTGTCTAGCTCAATCGTCAAATCCAACACTTAAATGAGTTGCAGCAAAATGAAAAAAAGTTCTCACATCCAACATAAACTTGTCTGTTCCCAAGTTAGAAGTGCTTCTGCGAACTCTCCCACAAAGGAAACGCATAATGAAACAAATGCCATGCACATGCTGCTGTCTTATTTATAGCAAGAATTGCAATCCCGGCTATTCCCGCCATGGAGCGAAAACCCTACGATAATTTTCTCTTTTGCAAATCTATGATTCACTAGATATGTATCACTTCATTTATCAGGGCAAAAACCTACGCTATCTTATGTGTTACTTCAATGTATTTGGTGATAAATTCTCTGTTTGGGGCTTACTTGGATGGGCCTATTCTTGGCTGTCGAAAATGATGAGGTCGTAATGTATTTACATTCACGCATGATGATTTCCTTCACCGTTTTGAGAACGTACTACTCTCGAGATTGACTCACCCACGCTGCACCCCGCTTTTGGGAGTGAATAACAGAAATTCCTTTCTTAGTGCATCCCTAGGGCCTAAACTTCAAAGGGAATGTACCTTCAAAATTAATTTAATTTGTCTCTAGGACTTACGGTTAAAGCAGTGTGTGAAGTCAGTCACGCAACGATTTTATATAAATATATGTGTATATATATATATATATATATATATATATATAAATTGGTTAATTATTTAGCTCCTGTTATACGACAAAGAACCACTTAAAAATATACCCACAAAAATTTAATTCAAGAACAGATGACCCCAAACGGCCCACTAAAAGAAATTAATCGGCGTGTCTGAAAAATAAAACAAAGAAACGGTAAATCCCACACTGAGAGGAAACAATACACCGCGTCATGAAGTTGTTCTCCCGCTAGGAGGCGCCACTGCCTCTTCACCCCTCACGCACGTGCGCACTACCCTGCCAGGAGATATTATACCTTATCTTCTGTGAAAAAGATTCAAATTAAAAACTATGCGTCACAGATGCAACACAACCTTATCAAAGGATATCACACGTTATCTCCTGATAATAAGAATCGGATTGGAGAAAATGGTGCAGATGCAACACAATCTTTTAGTCACCATATCGCGTTACCATTAAACACATTTTGATTCGACACAGCCGCATTCCGTTTAATAACGTTTCGTTCGGTGTTTGAACTTTTGTTCCTTTTTAATTGGCAACCATTTGTGCTAAAGGAACCGTTGAACTGAATGAACACAGAGGCATCGGGCCAAACTATTGCCAACTTGTCCGAGTGTGAAAGAACCATGAGAATTAGTGTCAACGCGCGGCTTTGCTCGCGTTATACCAGGATAAATAAAATTGTAGCCTATAACTCAAACCAGATCATGATATATATTCTGTGTAACATATTTCACTGAAATTGGTTGAGCAATTATGACGTGATTGAGTAACAAACAAGGTACTCACAGGGTCTCATTACCAGAGGCCTTAGACAAAGTAAAATTCTAATAGCGATGACTCTAGTAGAAAAGTCCAAAATGTATGAGATTGACGTAAGCTATCGATATGTCACGTGGTCTATTGTATTGTATTACGACTGTAGAAATAGAATCGCTTCGAAGCGAATACCATTTGTCTACGCCAGCAGGCCTACCAATAGTACCAATACAGACTTAAATATCGACCTTTGGTATATACGACTGTAATACAAAAGCATACAACGAAAAGAAGAACAAACCATCTAATAACTATCTGCTTTTACATTAAAGCCGTATATTATGTCGATATTTAAGCCTAGACTTGTAGGCCGGATCTAAACTCAGGAAGGCAATTCTCATAATTATTTGACATTCAATTCACAATATAATCTCATTTCAGTCATCTTTCGATTAATCATCAACCTTTCTGTCGCTCAGGAAGGCGTTCGTTAAGAGTGGTTCGGTAGAGAGAAAGATAATGTATGCATGCGAAGTATAAGTAATAGTTACTACGTCTACTCACGCAGTGAAATACGTGACAGTTGACTGAGATGAAAATTCAGTCATTATTCTAAGGATGAAATTTTATTTACGAGAATCAGAATCCAGATCTATCTTTCGTTATGAGATGGACAAACTTTGGCATTTATAATATGAGAAGGATAGGATAACTCGTCAACTTTATAACACGAGAAAGAAGCCAAAACGAATAAGTAGTCGTCATACGCATCGGCCTGATTGTGTCGCCAGCCATTAAATTCTGGTGCATCGATTCAACAGAAGGAAAACAACTGTTCCTCCAATCATGTAAGAGAGCACAGCCAAAAGAAAAAAATTAATGGTTTATTGCTCAAGACCCCACAGCAGGCTAATAAATTTAAGGCAGGCAGGCAGGCTTGAAATCATAGAAGAAACGTCATTATGCACCCCTACTACATAACCGCTCCCCAAAGTATCGGTGGTATTGGTTCCTGATGAATGACCCAATAAATACCCATAAGGTATAACGCGACACGTACAAAACATTCCTCGGATATAAAAGCATTATCCTGTTAAGTAATTTATTTCTTCTTCAGGTTAGTGAACAGTTATTTTATGGGGCCACTTAAGCAGTCTATAATCCTACCGGTTATGGTACAAAAGAGGGTGGCGGAACCATAATACGACAGCATAAACCGAGTGGATGGAGTGGAACCTCAAACTCAGGCACCTGTTTCGAATATGTGCTCATATTTTTTTAAAGGGATTTATTTGTTTAATGGTCCTTTATCTACTAGTTTGAGGGTTCAAGATGTAGTGATTTAAATTGTAAATATCAAATTAACTTTTTTATTTATTTACCACCTTTGGTGATAAATTCTTGGTCCCTTATGAACGTTATTTTATGAAAGTATGCTACAGTGTTTTCCACGACTAAATGCACTTTTACTTAGATTATTAGCGATTTATATTCTTCATTTATCTACCTAACCTACCTTTTTCCTACCTAAAGTTAATGTTTATGCTTTTACTTCGACGTCATTTCCGAAAGTGCTTGCAACAACAAAGGAAATTTCACTCACAATTAGATCAGCTTAAACTTGTGAGCTCAAAATATTACCCATTCCTAATTCCGAGCTATAAGTGGTGAGTCATCGGCCCCTGAGTCAGAGAAATTTCATCCCGTTCTCGATTCAAGAGCGCAAAGCTTGTTTTCAACATCCCACACCAACCAGTCTAGGTAATCTAAATCTATACTTTTACTTACCGACTATCTTTATAGTTATTAATTTACTGCAAGGGACAGTTTAGTGCCTTTTGAGAAGAATATAGGATTATCTATAGATCTAGTTCTTGGTTCTTGACATCGACCGTCTTAGGATAAGTGACTTGATCGAAATGTATCGTCAAGTATTCAAAGTCAAGTGCATACACCCATAAATACACGCCTTTTTCCCCAAAGGAGGAGGTAGAGCCTCAAAGGGCCTCTTTTCACCGTGGGTTGCTCTATATATATTTATATAATATTACATTATACCTAAGTATAACTTAGTAAATTGTACATTTTGTTGAGCTGAACACACCAAACAACAAGTTAGTAGTAATGACGTCGTATTTGGCATACACTTAAGTGATGTATGTACAACTATTACACCATAAATATCAAATCCCACAAGCTCTTCGTGGATTAAGATATAATAGTAGATATAGAATATTCTGAGCGAAAGACCACCCGCGGCTTCGTTTACAATATGACAGAACAATGTGGCATACGAATACAGCCATGATAATACTGATACTTCTACAAAACGCAGTGTCGATTTAGCAAAGATAAATATTTTAGTAATTTCTAAAGATGCAGTATATTTTGCACTAAAATGTTATTAAGTTTTGCTTACCATTTTCTACAAAAAACATTGATTTCCGTCCTTAAAGAAAAAATATATCAGCTTCTCTCAGCATGTCTATGAGACATTTATCTCAAATGTGAAATTGTAGCTTCCACTGTCAAAATGTTTCAAAAAGTTGTTATATTATAGATGTTATATTTTGATTAGCACACTCAGACAAATTGTCATGATAATTTGTCTAGATTGCATTTCGCTGTACAATCTCTATTGATATGGTTAGAGAATATAATGTTATCAGTAGTGGACGCAGCAGCATTACCCGCAAATTGGGTTAGATTGCAACCACTTATCTTGGATGCATTTACGTAGAAAGCTACTTGCAAACGCGCACTAAGTACATACTATGTTGTGTGTGTGCGAATTCTTACTGGTAAGTCGCTATCCAGGCACCAGATAGATACCTGTTCTTTACATGATTGCAGCCAAAGGCATGTAACGGCACTCTATACACTATGCTGTTAATAGGAAGTTTGATATGATAAGTAAGACAGGATGTAAAGTTAAAAGTAATAAAGACATCGTAGAAGGTAATACATTTTATATTGTTGCTATTGGATCTGTAACGACAAATACAGAACTTATTAATGATGCTTTACTCATTTGAAATAAAATAAAAGGAGTCTTATAAAAAAAAAACTTTACTTATGTGCTTCTGAATTCAGGGTGATTGTTAAATAAAACAAGCATACTATGGAATAGTGAGATCTCCTAACACATGATCTATAATGCTTAAAAGGAGTTCTCAAACATCTGATTGTAAATTATGATTAAGTTAAAGAAAATAAACATTATTATTATTATTATGCTAAGATGACATACAAAAGTCACACGACCGAAAGCATTGGGAAAAATGAGGACGTTTATAACACTGCAACATTATTTAAAAGCAAACTATTTAAGAAAGCAAGGTTCGGTGTAGTCTAAAATGTAATTTCATCCCCGTGCTTAGTCAACCAAGGGTCGGAGGTACCACAAACTGCGGTCAGCTTGACCCCTCCAATTTCAATTGCTGGATCACATTACCAGAGGTGTTGACACTCCCACTATGGATGGTACAGTCAGCATCATAACTAATTACAGTTATTAAAATGTCATTGTCATCAATCTGAAGAAGTGCACTACTGTACCACAGTTTTTGAAATTAAGTGTTTATATACAGGAATTTTTGCTAAAGTCAAGACCTGTGTGTATGTAGCACTGTGTTAAAAGCGCCCTTTTTCTGCTAAATAATCTTGAGAAAAACCTCTTGGAAAACTCATATTATTCTGCGTACGCCCTATGGAGCTGACGGTACTCTGCATCAAACACTAACACATTCTAATTAACTTGGATTATCATCAGTCTATGAGTTGTTTACTCTATTACATGATATTATTGACTTTTAGCATTTGATGAGTTTTACTTATGATTTTATGCCGTGCGTTCATTATGTAGGATTATGTTTTGATGTCGATTACAATTTTACTATTCATTTATTGATTAAGTTTTGTATTCGTTTCTGTAGTTGATAATATCAACAAAAGTATATGTGACTTTCTTTATTTTTATTGTTTGATATCGCTGACGTATCCAAATGTACAGATAAATAATTTTAGATTATTATTACATTTCTCTCAAACTGTTTAAAGGCCAAAAAATAAATATAATTCAGCAAAAGAGCCACTATATTGACAGAGTTTCTTAAGTTTTCCCACTAACCCAAAGCTATTTACATCTGCACGCGTTTACTAAAAGGATGAAACAATGGGCGGATGTACGCCAGGATACGTGTCCGACACATTCACATCTCACTGTGACGTCAGCTATTCCGAAATTTCAAGTCCATTAATCGACATCGCAAATTGTTTAGCTAGGGGACATCATTATGTTCAATTTCAGAAAGCTTCCTGTCGAAATACACTTTCGGTCCCAACAGTCAAAAGCTATGTTAGTCAATCTATATACATATTTATATATAAGATTAAACTTCGTCGTTAATTTGTCATGTTCGTTAGCTTTACTATTAATTAAAAATATCCTGAACCTAATATTCCTACTTAACTTTTTTGAAAATACTATAATAAAGTAGGTAGTACAAAACACATGTCATCCAAATGACTAACATATTACACATGGGAACGCCATATCATAGGCTATAATGGCTACTTGGCTAGTTTCGTATTAATTGTGTGATTTAGTAGGTACCTATATTTAGTTATATTTACATGGTACCACATTGCCAAGCATTTATGTTGTTTCCAACAAAGAAATAATTTCACTATTACAACTGCTTACAATATCTGGTATAAGATTCTTATTGGATTCTGATTCCCCACTTTAAATTTCATATTGCATAGCTGTCGTAACATTTTACTAAAATATTAGTGCACCAAAACTACGATTACACAGGAAATCCTATAGTTGCTTACCACAGACAAAGTCCCGTCCGCTACGTTTAACTTTGCATGGATCGGTAATCCGAGTGGAACATTGCAAAACGTTGGACAAACTGCTACTCTTTGTGTTACTCTAATGAGAGCCACGTGGCTGTCCCTGCAATGCAGACTGCACATTAAAACAATGACGGAACAGTTGTGCACTCAGCTTTATTCCTGCAGGAATAACTGTCGCGTGACTCCTAATAGTTGCGGGCTCGGGCGTACCACAAGGTGCGCTCCTAGACCCGCTGCTATTTGTTCTACTTCCTAGTGAATAGCGGTGGATGTTACCGAAATAAGCAACTTTGTCTGCAGTTTGGGCTATTTGCCTTTATTTTCGTTTTACTGTAAACTCAAATGCTACAAGCAGGGTTAGTTATATGGAAAGAGCTTTTGTTAGATGTGCGAGCTTTGGCATCAAATCTACAATCATTATTTGATTGTGATAGTTATACCGTGCTCAAAACAAATTTCAATTTGTCAAGGTTTCCATCAGGTTATGCTGGTAAAGTTAGTTTATACCAATATCATCGATACACACAAAATAATATGTTTTTGTGTATCTACCTTCCGCCAACTTTTGCGATCCCTTTCCTTTCGAACTTCACAAAAGACGACTTCCTAATGATCCTCATCAAAACGTTATACAACATCTGTTTAGAAGACATAAACACGAGAACTTTTGAATGGAGTGTTTGTTCGCGCGTTGTCGTCAAACAAAACAACATAAACATCGGGCATTCAGGGCGTCGTCGCGGCGCGGCGAGCTTTGTGGGGACCCACATGATCCACTCCGAGGGCTATTAAGTGTATTGTTGTATCGGGTTCACTAACACGGTCACGTTTCCATGGCATCCGACTCACCTAGTTGCGCGAAAACCTTGGGTCTGACGTTCTCCTGCCAGGCGGCGGCGGCCACGGCGAGGAGTGCCGCGAGCAGGGCACAGCGGAGCACGATCATGGCACTAGTCACAGGTCGACATCACTTGGGTACACTCGCGGCGCGCGGGATACGCTTCTCACTGGCGGCGCTGGCGGGCGGGGCGCGCGACGGCCGGCGGCGGACTGGCGCGGCGGCGGGCCGGGGGATTCGGTCGCGCCTGCGCTGCTGGCGCCCCGCGGTCTCGCATGCGTGGGGTTGCGGAGTGCGGACGTCGCACGTGACGCAGCCCTCCTCGCCCCAGCGCACCCTCGCCACGAAAACACACGAGCCGAGTCTACCCTGCGACGTCATAATCGCGTTAAAAAAGCGCCTGCATATCCTAATGAACGCCGACACTAAACCTGCAATTAAACTCGACAGGGAGCCGCCGTTGTAGACGATGCTTTTGTTTATGAGCACATTTAGGTATATTAAAAATTCGTTAGGAGTACATTGAGGGCGTGACAGTTCAACGAATCGTAAGATTGCAATTACAACTTTGACGGTTAACAACGGGGATGTGGAACGAATGCGTAGAGCTCCCATTACGTTCCCCTTCCGGGAAAAAATCCGATCGTGCTTTTCCGACTAATTGAGGTACGCAGAAACATTTACTAATGACCGAGCGGCTACCTGTAGTTAAACTCATTATTTGCTTTGTTTAAATTGGCAGTTACCGCCACAAATACGCTGAAGCATTGTTTAATTAATTAACCTGAAAGTGCTTCGGTGCTCTACTATTACGACTCTATTAAGAAAATTAGAAAAACTTGTAACGAAGTAATAAACTGATGTTGAATGATCGTATATTCTAATTACACACATAGTAAAATTAATCGGTTGTTACTAAACCAAACGCAATCGCATCAGAAAGCATCGAAATCAAAACTTTTATAAACTAACTTTAGCAAAGTTCTAATTCCTTTTCCACAAAGTATTCAAATGGAACTTTATCGAAATGAAAAGTTTATACAACATTGGGGTGCTTTAAAAGCGTTACGGTACCTATTCATTATTATTAATTGGGCAAAGTTGCTCCCTAGTATTTTTACTGGCACAGTTGGGCCTTAGTCAAAGTTATTCGCGGAATTCATTTATACCGACTAGATGTAAGCAGACCCGTGTGAAAATCAATAGAATAAACATTGCAATAATCTGGACGATTGCAAACATCGAAAGTGCTGCCCCATTTTTGATGTTCAAATGAAGCTATCATTAGGGCATTTCTTGACACGTTTCAGGGGTACGATTTTAAACATTGCAATAATCTGGACGATTGCAAACATCGAAAGTGCTGCCCCATTTTTGACGTTCAAATGAAGCTTTTATTAGGACATTGACACGTTTCAGGGTACGATTTTGAGTGACTAAATATCATCAAGAAGGCCGCAAATCACCGGTTTACAGGAGATGTACTAGAGAAGGCACTTGTTGATATCTAAGATTATAAGAATTTTAATTTGGAAATTGGAATTATCGGCAATTTTACTGACGTTTTGTCACTTGATGACATTCAAAAATCGCACACCTGGGGGCTTAGTACAGGCTTTGATAGTTTACGAAACTATATGAAGTTTCGTTTCCTTCCATACATTTACTTACAGCGCCCCTAGCGAAAACGACAAGAAAACTAAGGACGCTGTCAGTAAATGTATTGGAACGAAACTTCATATAGTTTCGTAAACTATCAAAACCTGTACTAAGCCCCCTGAATGCTGAAATGAAACGTCCAATCCTGGTTCAAGATATAATTATATTTAAATTTGATGAAGATAACTTCAACTCAACTTCAAGAATAATCAAGAATATAAAATTACCTGAACCTGATTTAATTTAAATTGTTCCCGTAGGAATTATATTGCCTCATATCTGCAGAAACTCAGTCAAATTAAGAACGCCAAACTTGAATCCGAAACTACATTTAAGGCAGTTCTATTAAAATGGGTAGATAAAGTTAGATTAACCATAACCAATATTTCTAAAAAAAAATAAAGCTTTAGAGTTAAGAGTGGTCTAGCTCTTATGTGTGTTGTTTCTATGACTTTGTACTACAATAACATAAAATAACACCTAACAGTAACATACATAGAATAATAATTTTGCCTACAAGATTCGTACATTAGTACAAAGTTTATAGATTTTTTCAAAGCACCCAATAGTACTGTATAAATCTCTTCATTTCGAAAAAGTTCCATTTGAATTTTTTGTTGAAGAGGACTTAGAACTTTGCTAAAGTTATTTTATAAATATGATATATGAATATACTTTGTTACAAGGTTTTCAATTTTCGTAATGCAGTTTAGATTAATTTTCAGTAGTGAGAAGGAAACTTTATTAACAGAAAGAATATGCAATTTACAAAAGTTAAATTAATCTGATAAATTGTTTTTTTTTACATATATATAACATCAGATTTTCATATCGGTTCTTATTATTGTGTAGAGTGACATCCTTTCACAATTTCAAACAAAGATATTCTGTGGCACCCTGTAGAGTGTATATTTATAAGAAGTGTATTAGAAGACGCACTAATCGGAAATCTAGCATTTAAAATTATACAGTAAAGAGTCCTATATGTATGATTCGTTCTCAGTTTGTGTGGCGGCTAAAGTCGATAAAGAGCGTGGCGTGGGATAGACACACGTTCTGGCCTTCTCGTATAATAATCCAATTAGAATGAAATTTAAGACGTGCTCGAAGACACTGCAATGGAAACGAGATAGTATAATAAAGGTTTTCTAGGAAAATTGCACTGAGTTCATTCCAAGAATTTTATTCCGCTAATTCTAGGAATAGCTCTACCTTCTTGAATAGTATGCTTAATAATGATAGATTTTGCGATTGTGATAACATAACTGTACTACGAAGTCCAGCTCGAAATACAGTTAGATGTTTCGGACAGTCATGAATATTAAATGTACCATTGTTATTATTATCATCATCATCATCTTTCTGTAGAAGTCCACGCCTGGACATAGGACTCAACAATAGAATGCCGTGATGAATAGTTTTGAGCTGCCTTAATCCACGAACTTCCTTTTGGTCCATCGAGAGACCTTCCTACAACTGTATCGTCCGGTTCGTGGTCACGACTCAAGAACCTTTATTCCCCAATGGTTTTCAGTTATGCGAGCTATATGGGCACTACAACTTTCTAGTTCTGAGAGCTGTGTCGGTGATTTTGATCATTTGAATACTGCGTCATTATCGAAAGCTATTTTCTATGGTGGTAATCGACTAACGCAACATAATCTAGTCAAATTCTTTGTCAGAGACAAGAACCAAGAGAACAAAGAATATCAAAATTCTAGAACTTCTAGAAGAGAAATCCTATACATCTTAGAAATAAGTAAAATGTTTTAAAATGTTTTAACAGAATAATCCAGGAACTCGCATTGTTTCGATATGAAAAGTTTTGTCAGAGTTCCAGCAACTGCTCTATGTTGAAATCTGTTGTTAGGTACTTTCAGTATAAAGGAACCGCCTTCAAGATGTATTAATTAAGGAAATAAATTATAAATAACGAGCGTGGCTGCCCCCTATTGAGTTCGCAGCCTTACAAGTGCCTTTGAGTTACGCACTGGTTTTGTTAACGCGACCGTAACTTTGAAGTTAACTTTTGCACAAAACTTTTTCGTACACGTTTTTTTACGATTGGCTTTTATGTAGTTGACCTTTGATGGTCGATGCTGCTTTACCGAGCTTTTGGCGAGCGCAGAAGGCGCTCAACCGGTTGATAGTTCTGTTGCGGGGTTACGATCACAGGGCACCTTACGGACCTCGGCTTGGGCCAATGCCAGATTGGTAGGGATAGGAGAAAAACGCCCCGAAATATGCTTGTATCGCGGGATGTACTTGTCGACCCCGCGGGCAGGCATTAGCGGCAGTGATTACGTCATCAGGGTCACCAAACTTGTGTCTTGGTCTACGGAGAGACTGATCAGAGTGTGGTTATATAGGATAGTCGGTGATAGAAGCTTTCAGGGGGTTTGGGTGGTCCGCAGCCCATTCATAATGCTGCTGGGAAGCGTGTTTGATAAAGAGGGCTATGAATAAACACAGTGAATATCTACATTGCGAACAAACCATGGACCAGTGGTCTTTCGACCACTCGATATTGGACGACTTGCAGCTTTTGGTAAGGGACATTTTACTTTTCTTGTATATAAGACTGGGGCTTGGCCATGTGAGTAATAAGTTATTTGACCGTGGTCCGACGGAGTGCATAGTCCAATTAGCAGGACCACGGTAAACAATAGTAGATTATGCACTAAGGGAATAAAGCAGTGTCTTATGTCGCGGGCGGCATATTGAACCCTGAATGTAACGAGGGACTCTAAAGTTAACTCCCGAGTGTAGCGAGGGAGTTATATAGAGTCCTGAGTGAAGCGAGGGGTTCAAGCTGCCCAAGACGAAGACAGGCTTTATTCCAGAGGAGCATACTCTACTTTTCACACCTACTGCGAGACAATAAAAAGCCAGGGCTCCATAAAATAAGTATCGTCTGTTTTGATAAACTCTGGAGTAGAATCATTATCGCTCGACATTTTTTGTTAATACTAATATTGTCACTGACATATATTATATTACAAAAATATTGCAATAAAATTCACTGAAAATCACAGCACCAAACATCTCTTTTATTTCACATTCTTTAAAATCGCGCCTATTTCTTGTTTTTCTTTCGAGTTCTGCTATAGTGGCCAGTTCGATTTTCGAACAAACCTCTTTACAATGCCATATGGGCATTTTTTTACTCAGAGTTTTCCATGAGTTTCCACACGAATTTGAAGTTCCAAATTCAAATCACTTTATTCCCTAGGGAGTTTGATACAACTTTATATCCCTAGAGAGACAATGCTTTACTTTACGTTGAGGTTGCATGATATTTAATTGGACATTGTCGAGCAGGTGGTGTGAAAAGTATCTTACCCAGTTGCACCACGGAACAGAATACCTATGAATGGTTTGTAAAATAAAATTCTCTGTGTTTAATTTACAGAACGATCGAAGAAGAAAGCCTATATATCCATTCTTGAATCACTAACATAACATAACATCCAACAGTCACAAATCAAAGTCCTGCCGAAATTGGCCAATTGACAATTTTTAATGATAATTTTGAGCAATTGATGGTAATTTTACATGTCAAACGTTAGTCACCTTGGTGACTTTCAGTTAGGGAATAGAGGGGCTGATCCCACACTAGGATTCCCTGTGTCGTGGATATTAGGAACTACGGGTATCATGGTACCACACTTTTTCAATGAGTTTGAACCCTGAATTAAATACCTACCACGTAGGCTGAAGTGAAACGTAACGTCATAAAACCACAGCGTTAATAAAACCCAGTGCATACGATAAGATGCTGTCATTTGTCCCTGGACCCTACAATCAGCTGGACCAAATACTCGAGGGTTCTCCCCCAAATAGAACATCCAAACTTATTACCTCCCTGGCTGTATATATATTTATGCGAAAAGCAGGTTGCCACGACTGACTGCAAACCAAAGCTCACCAACAAAAAAAAGGAGCGTAGAAAAAATACTTACTATTTTGACATGAGCAAAAATTTGTAGCAGTACCAAATAAATAACCAGGTGGAGTTTATTACCTGATTCTGTAACTTGGTTGCGAGGTATAGAACTACTAGTTGGTTAGTTAGTTTTTTAGTAGTTCGCCCCGAACTGAGACCTTGATGTTTCGATATTCGCCCCTATCTCAACAAATCCTATACCGATTAAGCTCAAATACAAACTTGTTAACTGTATTGCTAACACCAACCTACTTACCTAATTTCATGGCCATAGAATTGAAATTATCGAGGCTTGGTATCATTTTAGAAAAAATACGACTATCCATACACAACGTTGATTCTTAACTATTCTCCTGCTATTTATACTACTGCTACTGCTTTTTATTGCTGTCAGTAGGAGAATAAAAACGGAAATGGAAATATTAACAGTTCTAAAGTAATCTTCGGACAAACTAAAACATAGGTACATACGCAAGCCCTCTTTAAAAAACACCGAGAAATCCCTTGGACAGAACTGAAGAGCCTGAATTACGAATACGAATAATGGATTTGATTTTGGGCACTATTCAAGATAAAAATGATGTGTTGAATCGGGCTATTTCATTTTATGTCGATTCAAATTGTCTTTTAACTACAAGTAGCGTCATCTAGTGCAAATGGCAACTCTTACGCCTCACCCATTGAATGCCAAGACGAACGGTCTTACTGTGTTTATCATGAAAAAACTCAATCAAAATAAAATAAATATTTTATTTAAAATATCCATAAAAACCTCTTTCAAATGACCCGAATGTAAAACTATAAAGTTTTCAACCCGTCTAATCCACCCAATTGTACCTATTGGTATCATTAACCTACCTATCAAACATGGTGATTGGAGCAACGGTTTGAAAATCATCACTGAACAAACTCCCATCAAACATTATTATTACTGAATAAAAACTATGATTGTGACTGCAAGTGTTGGTACCTATACCAAATCAAATTCAAAGACTTTTTTACTTATTATAAGTATTAAGTTTTTATTATATAACTTTTCATTTAAAAAACCGACTTTCGCCATTGTTTTCAACTAAATAATTTTGGATGAAGAAAAAATTATGAAAGAACCATAGTGGTGAAAGGATTATGATACTTTCTGAATGCAAATGCTTAGTGTCTTGCTGAAAATATCAAAATCGCCATATGTATGCCTACAATATTTGAGGAGTTCCCTCAATTCCTCATGGATCCCATAATCAGAACTGGATTCTGATGGAAAAAATGGGACCAATCTGGAAGTATATCTATTCAAATAAAAAAATAATTTTCCAAATCGGTTCATAAACGCCGAAGATATGGGGTAACAAACATTAAAAAAAAAAAAAAAAAAAAAAACGATTTGAGAACCTCCTCCTTTTTTGGGAAGTCGGTTAAGACGATGCTTTTCGAAAAAAAATCCCACGCTAACTCCGCCCATTGAGCCCCGCCTCCCAGATACGGAAACTCGCGCGTCGTCTAAACATCCAAAATTTTTATACTTGATGTTGGGGAGCGAACATAGACACAATGGAGACTTCTTCAACTTATATTTTTTTAGATACAAAAATAAATATTGTTGTAAATGATGGTGGTTTTATTACTTATTTATACGTGATTGCTTTTGACGTGTCAACGTCTTATAAATCGATGGAGCCGGCTGCACGCTCGAAAAAACGGTTGTCTGTAAAGTCGGTTTACTGACGATAGTTCAACGTGTCAACGTCGTTATTGTGCTTCTTTGTCGCTCGTTCCGCGCTCGCGCGCATGCGGCGTTAGCGCATGCGCATATATATATATATATATATCGCATGCGCTATGCGCATATATAGCGCATGCGCGTCGCGTATGCGGCGTTAGCGCATGCGCATATATATATATCGCATGCGCATATATATATATCGCATGCGCATATATATATATATAGCATATATAGCGCATGCGCATGCGTTTTGCGAGGTGACGCATGACGAGGTAACGACGTATGACGAGGTAACGACGCATTAGTCATGTTTTTTCGAGCGTGCAGCCGGCTCCATCGATTTATAAGACGTTAACACGTCAAAAAACATGACTAATGCGTCGTTACCTCGTCATACGTCGTTACCTCGTCATGCGTCACCTCGCAAAACGCATGCGCTATGCGCATGCGCTAACGCCGCATGCGCGCGAGCGCGGAACGAGCGACAAAGAAGCACAATAACGACGTTGACACGTTGAACTATCGTCAGTAAACCGACTTTACAGACAACCGTTTTTTCGTTAGTTAGCAGGTTTGTTTGTAAAAAAGTTTGAAAATTGTATTTTCCACTAAGAGTAGATACTTACCAAATTATAAGCTTATGTATGTACAGCTCGAATGTTCCATTTGATAATTTGACCCAGCTCCCGTTATATGATTGAGGTGAAATTTTGCATACTTGCCAAGTTCCAATGACAATACAATATAATGGTGACGGCGAGCTGATATAACGTAGTAGCGTCCGCTGGCAAATCAAAATTTTGATCACACAGAACCGTTTGCAGTACCTACCCAGAGGTGTCGTATGAAAAAACAAATTTTCCCCATTTTTAGGGTAATTTCCAAAAAGATGGAAAATAAAAATTTTGATTACACAGAATCGTTTCCAATACAAGAGGTGTCGTATGAACCAAATAATTTTCCCCATTTATAGGGTAATTTCCAAAAAATTGGAAAATCAAAATGTTGACTATACAGAATCGTTTCCAGTATCCAGCCAGAGGTGTCGTATGGACAAAATAATTTCCACCATTTTTAGGGTACTTTAAAAAAAGTTGGAAAATCTAAATTTTGACTATACAGAATCGTTTCCAGTCCCCACAGATGTCGTATGGACAAAATAATTTTCCCCATTTTTAGGGTAATTTTAAAAAAGTTGGAAAATAAAAATTTTGATTACACAGAATCGTTTCCAGTACAAGAGGCGTCGTATGGACAAAATAATTTTCCCCATTTTTAGGGTACTTTCCAAAAAGTTGCAAAATCCAAATTCTGATGATGCAGAACCATTTCAAGCACCCCAAGGTGTTGCCTCATGGAAATAATTTTCCCCATTTTTAGGGTAATTTCCAAAAAGTTGCAATATAAACATTCTGATGATGCTGAACCATTTCAAGCATACCAAGGTGTTGCCTGGTCAAAATAATTTTCCCAATTTTTAGGGTAATTTCTAAAAAGTTGGAAAATCAAAATTTTGATTACACAGAATCGTTTCCAGTACAAGAGGTGTCGTATGTACCAAATAATTTTCCCCATTTTTAGGGTAATTTCCAAAAAGTTGGAAAATCAAAATTTTGATTACACAGAATCGTTTCCAGTACAAGAGGTGTCGTATGTACCAAATAATTTTCCCCATTTTTAGGGTAATTTCCAAAAAGTTGGAAAATCAAAATGTTGACTATACAGAATCGTTTCCAGTACCCAGAGGTGTCGTAGGGACAAAATAATTTCCCCCATTTTTAGGGTGTTCTAAAAAAAGTTGGAAAATCAAAATTTTTACTATACAGAATCGTTTCCAGTACCCACAGTGCCGTATGGACAAAATAATTTTCCCCATTTTTAGGGTAATTTAAAAACAGTTGGAAAATACAAATTTTGATTACACAGAATCGTTTCCAGTACAAGAGGCGTCGTATGTACCAAATAATTTTCTCCATTTTTAGGGTAATTTCCAAATAATTTTCTCCATTTTTAGGGTAATTTCAAAAAGTTGGAAAATCAAAATGTTGACTATACAGAATCGTTTCCAGTACAAGAGGTGTCGTATGTACCAAATAATTTTCCCCATTTTTAGGGTAATTTACAAAAAGTTGGAAAATCAAAATGTTGACTATACAGAATCGTTTCCAGTACCCAGAGGTGTCGTATGGACAAAATAAATTCCCCCATATTTAGGGTGTTTTAAAAAAAGTTGGAAAATCAAAATTTTTACTATACAGAATCGTTTCCAGTACCCACAGATGTCGTATGGACAAAATAATTTTCCCCATTTTTAGGGTAATTTAAAAAAGTTGGAAAATAAAAATTTTGATTACACAGAATCGTTTCCAGTACAAGAGGCGTCGTATGTACCAAATAATTTTCCCCATTTTTAGGGTAATTTCCAAAAAGTTGGAAAATCAAAATTCTGATCATACAGAACCATTTCGAGTACCCCAAAATGTTGCCTCATGGAAATAATTTTCCCTATTTTTAGGGTAATATCAAATTAATTATTTATTATAAATAAATAAATAATTTGAAATTATTATTATATTATTTATACATTGGTCACTAACAAATGGAAATTTAAGAATGTGTGTATTTTAAAAGGTGTATATCAACAAACAGTCTGATTGGTATTACCAAGCACTTCTGGGTACTGGAAACGATTCTGTGTATTCAAAATTTTGATTTTCCAACTTTTTTTAAAACACCCTAAAAATGGGGAAAATTATTTTGTCCATACGACACCTCTTGTACTGGAAACGATTCTGTATAGTCAACATTTTGATTTTTCAACTTTTTGGAAATTACCCTAAAAATGGGGAAAATTATTTGGTACATACGACGCCTCTTGTACTGGAAACGATTCTGTGTAATCAAAATTTTTATTTTCCAACTTTTTTTAAATTACCCTAAAAATGGGGAAAATTATTTTGTCCATACGACATCTGTGGGTACTGGAAACGATTCTGTATAGTAAAAATTTTGATTTTCCAACTTTTTTTAAAACACCCTAAATATGGGGGAATTTATTTTGTCCATACGACACCTCTGGGTACTGGAAACGATTCTGTATAGTCAACATTTTGATTTTCCAACTTTTTGTAAATTACCCTAAAAATGGGGAAAATTATTTGGTACATACGACACCTCTTGTACTGGAAACGATTCTGTGTAATCAAAATTTTGATTTTCCAACTTTTTTTAAATTACCCTAAAAATGGGGAAAATTATTTTGTCCATACGACATCTGTGGGTACTGGAAACGATTCTGTGTAGTCAAAATTTTGATTTTCCAACTTTTTTTAAAACACCCTAAAAATGGGGGAAATTTTGTCCATACGACACCTCTGGGTACTGGAAACGATTCTGTATAGTCAACATTTTGATTTTCCAACTTTTTGGAAATTACCCTAAAAATGGGGAAAATTATTTGGTGCATACGACACCTCTTGTACTGGAAACGATTCTGTGTAATCAAAATTTTGATTTTCCAACTTTTTGGAAATTACCCTAAAAATGGGGAAAATTATTTTGTCCATACGACACCTCTGGGTACTGGAAACGATTCTGTATAGTCAAAATTTTGATTTTACAACTTTTTTTAAATTAATTTTCCAACTTTTTTAAATTACCCTTACAATGGGGAAATTATTTTGTCCATACGATACCTCTGGGTACTGTAAACGATTCTGTATATTCAAAATTTTTATTTTCCAACTTTTTTAAAATACCTTATAAATGGGGGAAATTATTTTGTCCATACGACATCTGTGGGTACTGGAAACGATTCTGTATAGTCAAAATTTTTATTTTCCAACTTTTTTTAAAACACCCTAAAAATGGGGGAAATTATTTTGTCCATACGACATCTATGGGTACTGGAAACGATTCTGTATAGTCAAAATTTTGATTTTCCAACTTTTTTTAAAACACCCTAAAAATGGGGGAAATTATTTTGTCCATACGACACCTCTGGGTACTGGAAACGATTTTGTATAGTAAAAATTTTGATTTTCTAACTTTTTTTAAAACACCCTAAAAATGGGGAAAATTATTTTGTCCATACGACACCTCTTTGTACTGGAAACGATTCTGTATAGTCAACATTTTGATTTTCCAACTTTTTGGAAATTACCCTAAAAATGGAGAAAATTATTTGGTACATACGACGCCTCTTGTACTGGAAACGATTCTTTGTAATCAAAATTTGTATTTTCCAACTGTTTTTAAATTACCCTAAAAATGGGGAAAATTATTTTGTCCATACGGCACTGTGGGTACTGGAAACGATTCTGTATAGTAAAAATTTTGATTTTCCAACTTTTTTTAGAACACCCTAAAAATGGGGGAAATTATTTTGTCCCTACGACACCTCTGGGTACTGGAAACGATTCTGTATAGTCAACATTTTGATTTTCCAACTTTTTGGAAATTACCCTAAAAATGGGGAAAATTATTTGGTACATACGACACCTCTTGTACTGGAAACGATTCTGTGTAATCAAAATTTTGATTTTCCAACTTTTTGGAAATTACCCTAAAAATGGGGAAAATTATTTGGTACATACGACACCTCTTGTACTGGAAACGATTCTGTGTAATCAAAATTTTGATTTTCCAACTTTTTTTAAATTACCCTAAAAATGGAGAAAATTATTTTGACCAGGCAACACCTTGTGATGCTTGAAATGGTTCAGCATTATCAGAATGTTGATATTGCAACTTTTTGGAAATTACCCTAAAAATGGGGAAAATTATTTCCATGAGGCGTCATTTTGGGGTTCTCGAAATGGTTCTGTATAATAAGAATTTTCATTTTGCAACTTTTTTTAAATTACCCTAAAAATGGGGAAAATTATTTTGACCAGGCAACACCTTGGGGACCATTGGCACTAAGAGTACCATGGCCCCAGCACCCAAACTCAGAACAAATATTTGCAGTTCATACAAACATTTGTCCCGCAGCGGGAATCAAACCTGCAGCCTCTTGCATCTCAGCCGGGTACTCGCCGTTGCGCCAAAGAGGTCGTCAAAGAAAAGAAAAGGTAAAGGTAGCTAGATACTAACCTACCTACATACTCGGTGCATGCCTACTCTGCCTACCTACCTCCTAGTAGCTAGATACTTGTAAGTGATTACTGGTAAATAGGTAGGTACTAACTTCTTTGCCTCTCTTATAATTCTTGCACTGTTTTTCAAACGAATAGTTTTCTTTCTTTTGTGGACGATTTTTTTATTGTCCTTGTTTCCCATTGTTTGTACAAGGTAGTAAATACTCGTAAGATAGTACCAAATCGATAAGCGAGCGAGCGTAACGTCCTCCCACTCTGGCGCACGGCGCGGTACTGAGGAGGAGCCTCGTATGAATCGCCTTTTAGACGCAAATACTAACGCAATAAGATTGAATATCGCACTTGGTGTTTGCCCGTATCTTGCACAGAAGTAAAGGACGTAAGTCTCAAATCTTATTTAATTTATTATGAGAATACTAATTAGGCTAGGTAAATTTTGGTTCGGTCACGGATAATAAACTATATTTTCCTTCGGTGAGTGCTTATTTTGGATATGTGACTGAAGTTGTTTCGTAGACATTTCAAAAAATCTAGTTTAAAGGCATAACTTTCAAAAAAATAAAGTATCGAGTAAATATCTGCTAATTGTGTTTCTGGGCTTGATGACGGATAGAAAAAAGTTTGAAAAATCACGTATTTAAGTTATTATATTGATGTGATATCTAGTTTACTCACAATAACTAGGCAAATCAGCATTATATTTTCGCGGCCTCACCTTAAAAATCAAAATAATGATTAAGAAGAGACGCCGTTTACAAAGAAACTCCGACAATCTGTTTCCTATGTGAGTTCGGCCTTATTAACTCCCTCACAATTCATTCAGTTTATTGATGTCTAGCAATTAACTTATGACTTTTTTTAGATCGACTTTCTCAATGAAGTCTATGAATACGTACAAATTTTAAATAGCTTTAAATAGGGGACTTTGAACGTGCTTTTTTGGATAAGTTACTGAGTGATGTTTCAATTGGTTTTGAAAGGGTTTACTTTGAATAATATAAACAACTACGAACATTTTCCTTTACGCTAACGGGCGAGCTTTTTTGCTTTCTGGAAAGGGATAATAAATACTCTTTGGTGTTAGATGATTTCAATTTTTTTGTTTTTTTTTGTGGTAGAGTTGCGACTTTTATTATATAATATTTACAACTGTCTACCCTTTTGTATGTACTCTGGACTTCCTCTACTATAACTCCCTGACTTAACTCGCCTAACTTTACCATCAAAACTATTGTTTTTTTTTAAATGTTTTTATTCATATTTCAACGGGAAGCCAGAAATATTAGTATTTAGTAAAACAATAATGTTCCTGTTACAAGCTTTTATCAACCTTGAGTATATATATATATATATACCTATACATATTTAGATACATATATCAATGCTTATAGGTATAGTTTGTCTCTGTTGTCCTGATTCTTCTATAGGTCTTGGCCGCGTTAGAGCAGGAGTAAGTAATTTTAGTTCAGAAGACGATTTGATATGATCCTTGTAATTTCAATGAATAAAATACTTTTTGACTTTGACTTGACGTTCAGTTTTAGAATACACCTTAGAATAAGATTACACGCACTTTACATTATGGTGACATAGACATCTTATGGTGGACAACTCCACGATGATTATTGGTAGACAGGTATTTGGACTCTTTGATTTTGATCAACGCGTGGTTCCAAAAACCTAATTTTATCTTCATCATCATTAGAATCCTAATTTAATGAAAGTTTGCTATGAAATAAATATACTTATTTATTTATTTAAATTCAACTACTTACTGCACTTACAGTATACACCAACGCGTGCGGCAAGCCAAAACTACAGGTATAATTCTTATTAATGGTTATATCACAGATACTTTACACCTACTTAGCTTAGAAAACTGATAACATTATTAAGAAAAACACTAAAATTTGAAAAAAATATATCGATATCTGGCTTCTGAGATACTTATATTTTCAACAAAAAACATCATCATGCATCATTTAAAAAAAATAAGGCAGGAACAAAGAGCCACCCATCAATATTAATTACAAATAACAACAAAATACATCTACAAAATAAATCTTGATGTTTTGACATAAAAATCGTATTCAACAGCAATAATACAAAGAGTTAGTGCGACAGGACAAAGCGGGCCGTAACATAGCTTTACGTCCCACTTGATTTGTGGTGAAGCAAACATCCTACACGTCTCTTTGTACGGTAATTCTAGTCCTTGACATTGTACTTTGCTCTTTGGTGCAGTAGATTGCAAACACCGAGTTTCTTTTGTTTTATTTTCATTGGATTCAATTTCGGTTAGAAACAGTAAAAGGAACATCATCAACCTGTAGAAGTCCAATGCTGGACATAGGCCTCCCCCTTAGAATACCACGACGAACGGTCTTGCCACAGACTTCCTGCGACCTTAAAACCTGTATTGACTTGGTGCATTGAAACTATTAGGTAAACTTTTTCGGGGCCAAATGGTAAATAATGAAGTCTTATGAGCAATAGAGCCCAAGTTTACGTACCGGGCAGATATTGTTATCAAACCTGGATGTCAAAAAGAATTGGTTATCTAAAACAGCCGTTTAACTGGGATCCGTGTGCTGGTGACCATAAGAGTTTGGGCCTACCAAGCACTTTAACACAACAAATGATCTAACTATTAATTGACGCATTAGTAATTAATAGCGTTCAGCATCATTCAGCGCTATTCAGCGCTGAGTGCTATAATTCAGCGTGGCATGCAGCGTCTTTGGGAACGTTTCCATCTGTTATTGATTTGGATCAGTTGATCTACCATTAGATCGTTTGCAATGGTCTTTAGATAGATAAACTGTTACATTTTGTATTGTTTAATTTTGTATAATACTTGTATTATTATGTCTGTAAATAAATAAATATAACTAAAAACATTTACAGGTCAAAATAAATTAGTTAAACTTAACAGCCATTAACCGCTTGTTTACGTAGACAGGTATATCTTAAGATGTTTCTTGACAAATACAGTATAGTCAAGGATCCCTGAGATAGCGGTACCGTCATAAAGCGTTGCGAAATATAGCAGTGTTGGTGATGATTATCAACGTTAGACAGATAGATAGATAAACTCTTTATTGCACACCAAATAAAAATACAAAATCAAAGGCCCACCATACCCATTGTACGTTATGTTTTTTAATGTTTATTAAAAAAAATAACGCACAATGGGCGGTCTTATCACTTAAAGCTATATCTTCCAGACAACTTTATACAAACTACTTACCTAAATAATATGCATCTCATCATCATCATCATTTTAAACGACATAAGTATTCAGCACTTGCCATTTACTAATAGCGAAATTTTAGAAAATCCTAGCTTAAATTCTCTTTTTACAAATCTTTGACTGTATTTTCTAGAGCTGTAAAAAGTCTTGTACGTTGGAGGCACTTAATAATCTATTTAGTAACTTTATTGCTCTAGTCAGTTATTTATCATTGAAAATAGTTAGTGGAAAGTTTTTATTACTTCGCAACTTTGTCGTCGAGCTTTGAGCTGAGTTATTGAATTCTATATCAATAAATAGCTAAGACGCAGTTATGTGACATTCATTGAAATACCTGCTCTAGAATGTTCTGGAAACTTTTACGGCAATGGGGTATGAAACGTCACATGGGTAACAGTGGGCTATGGAGAGAGCTATAGTAATATTAATTCATTTATTAATTCGACTAACATAGGATCGTTTTAAGTTTTAGTATTACAACTTACGTTTCAGGTAGCCGTGTTGCCGTTGTGTGACCGGCCTAGAAGATACCTTTCCTCTCCTCCCGTGGATGCGGTAAAACTGTAACCGACTGTAGGATTACACCAGAGGAGGTGGGTAGCAGCATCATAATATTACGATCACCAATCCGCCTAACAAGCACGGTGATTATGGCAAACCCCTCCCCCTTCATTATTATGATAAATTTATCTTCACATAAATACAATCCTATCCTAATAGTATTATAAAGGCGAAAGTTTGTGAGTATGGATGTTTGTTACTCTTTCACGTAAAAACTACTGAATGGATTTGAGTGAAATTTGGAATGGAGATACTTAACGCCCTGGATTAACACATAGGCTACTTTGCATCATCATCATCATCATCAATTTTCATCATTATTCACGCGGGTGAAACCGCGGGGCGCAACTAGTACAATACAATACATATAATAATAATATCATTTTGCTCGTTACTTTTAAATATAATAACTGTTATGCCTAAAATGACGAGTGACTGATGTCACATTAGCCTAATTAATTAAGTTTAATTTGTTAATCTTATCTGTTTGTCTTATTGTTTACAATAAATAATATTCTATTCTATTCTATGCTTTCGACGACCTCTGTGGCATGCAAATGGTTGCTGGTTCGATTCCCGCTACTGGACAAATGTTTGTATGATCTGCAAATATTTGTTTCGGGTCTGGGTGTTATGGTACCATAGTACTCGTAGTTCCTGATACCCACAACACAGGGAATCCTAGTGTGGTATCAGGACTATGTATGTGACTGTTGGGTTGTTATGTTATGTATGTTATATAAGTACAAAAATTCGTGGAATTCTATGAAGCCTATGTCCAGTAGTAGACTTCTACAGACTGATGATGATTTAGTCAGGAAATACCAACACTGGAATTTCAATAAATTTTTGACACGACGAATACCAATATGTCATTCATCTCAATCAAAACGGTATGTTTCCAACGCCTATCTAATAGCTGCAGGCTGCATTGACTTTATATAGGTCTAGTATAACCTGTGTCACTCCAAATCTTTCAATGTATCTAGATAAAATGATCTTTATCGTCGTGACTTGAGATTCAATATTGCATGGATACGCTAAATACTATCGTCCATAAAATACGGTGCCACTATACAACACTTTTGTCAAACGAAAATGAGCTGTCAGTCGCTGGATTTAAAATTTCAATTTGACTCGCGTATGCTCACACATATGCTCTAGTGTAGCGTTTCTGTGTTGTGGCAGTGAAAATATTGACCATTAGTGCTATTATTCTTCTATACTGCAGTCTAAATTAACTACGTATAGTGTCGTAATGGAGCGAGCGACTCGACTTGAAAAAGAAATAGTAGATGCACCCAATCAATCTACATTTACAATCATATGAGTATCGACCCGGGTGTCTAAAGTAATCTAAGAGTTCTTGATGTTTGAGAAATGGAAATACATCGTCTTCTTGGGGACATGTGTGGCGCGGCGGGCGAAGGTTCGCCTGCGACGCAGGAGGTTGCGGGTTCGATTCCCCCCTTGGAACAAATATTTGTACGATCTACAGATATTTGTTCAGGGTGTTCTGGGTATTTTCTATGTATAATAAAGAAATATCTATCTATTTAATATATTGTACCAAGTATATCAGTTATCTAGTACCCATAACACAAGCTATATTAGCTTGGGACTACATAATGTTGTGTGAAATGTCCAGCATTTATTTATTTATTTATATATTATATTTCAATGTTGACGACCTCCGTGGCGCGGCGTTAGAGTAGCCGGCTGAAGAGGTGCGGGTTTGATACCCGCTGCGGGGCAAATGTTTGCATGATCTGCTAATATTTGTTTCCCGTCTGGGTGTTGTGGTACCATGGCACTCGTAGTTCCTTGATATCCACGATACAGGGAATCCTAGTGTGGGATCAGGACTATGTATGTGACAGTTAGGTGTTATGTTATGTACGTTATGTAGATATGTTAGTATAAAAAACTGATCCAGCGTGAATTTATTGAAGAATTCTAGCCCAAGGCCGACATTATCTTTAAATAATAAATTAAAAAGACAAGCGCAAGCAGCACTCATGCACGCCCTGAGGGTTCCAATCCGGAAATTATTTCAAAAACATCAGAGCCCTTTTCGAGTTTCAGTCACTTTTTCTCGTTGTTACAAAAAACTCCGAATACATAAGAAAAAACATGGCTTGAGAATTACGATGAATGATGAGAAAGCTCCGAATGATTTATAGCAAAAAAATATTCTTTTTCTGAATCATACATTATTTGTTGTTTCATTTATTTGTTGAAATGAAATTACCAAATACTGTGGATAAATTACAGGGACTAATATTTTATTCTATTTTATGATCCTACGACATCTGTACAATTTGAAAAGTAAACTGAACTACGGCAAATAAATCAAATAACAGTAATATCAAGAACGTTATTTCACCGTACAAAGTTCGTCAATTGAATCGTTGCTCGACGAATAGTTTAGAAAAGGCTTCATTTGATATATGCAGAGGGTAACTTCGAATATCGAATAGTACGAATTCTAAAAAGCCCATCCCTTTACAAATAAAGCTACATTTAATTTTGGTATCGATAAATCAATTATTCGATGTCGCTCACTGATGTGATGACCATGGTTTAAACATGTTTATATGAACAAATACATTGATACCACGACAAATGGATGAATTAATTTGATTACCTACATTATGTGCAGAATAATACATGCCCAATTATTATTTCAGCATCATCATCCATCAACATGTAAAAGTCCACTGCTGGACATAGGGTCCCCTAGAATGCCACAACAAACGGTTTTAAACTGCCTCCATCCACCGACTTCCTGCGACGTTTGCAATGTTTTAGTCTATCGAGTGGGGAGGGCCTCCTATACCGCGTCGTCCTGTGTCAGTGCATGATAACTAACGGCACTGAGATGTGGTCGCTAACTATTGGCCGCACAGACAAGCTCAAAGTTGCGCAGCGGGATATGGAGAGAGCTATGCTAGGTGTTTCACTATGTGATAGAATCCGAAATCAATTTGTGAAGTCAATTCACAATTCAGTCTCGATTCGGTAAAATTGTAGTGTAATTTTAAAATAATTAAAAGAATTGGGCCTCTAAAGTTTGGATTTCATTCGTTTTGTGGTCAAAGGGTGCACTAAAAAAGGAGTTTGCGAAATACACCCCCTAAGGGGATGAAGCAGGGTGTTAAAGTTTGTATGGGAATAACTAAACGCGGACGAAGTCGCGAACGTTTCACTAGTATAGTATAATGACACAAAATTCCACGATGTTTAACGTGATATTTTTCCTTTGAAATCTCCAGAAGAAAATGTGACGTCAAATTAGCGAGGAATGTCGTTGTGGCAGTGAACGTATTCTGCGCTCACTGCATTGTGGTTATAAGAATAACCAACCAACCCAGTTATGTATTTTATCTTCAGCAAAAACTGCTGCAATCGATTGAACCAGTCGTATAATTGAAACTTACAACATCTCACATAAATACCTAAAAAAACCAGGCAAGTGCGAGTCGGATTCGCGTGGAAGGGTTCCATACAAGAAGGCTACCAAAGTAACCACTAGACAAATTAACTTATTAGTCAATCATTAGAATTTTATAAGCATTTTCTCAATAAGAGTAGGTATATTCCGTTTCCTATAGGAATTTTAAGATTTAGAGTTTCCTTTTAGATTTTCCTGTACCTTATGAAAATTACACATTTTTTTTTAAAACGATTGGCTCATTAGTTTCAGAGATTGTAATGTAAATTTTTGCATATTTCTAAAATATAGTTAAAATTAAAAACAAAGCAAATTAAAATTATATTTTTTTTATTTATTATTTTTCATAACAAGTACTTTTATTCAAATATAAAAATAGATTTGACAAAAGTTTTTTTTAATTTTCTAGTTTGCCCCCCTAAATGGATTCTCGAAATTAAAATTTGTTTATTATCGCTATATGTCTGGACTGGGTCACCTAACTCTATTTATATACCTACCAAATTTAAACTTTTTTGGTTCAGTAGATTCGGAGAAAATAGATTTGACTGTCAGACAGACGCCTGATAGATCCAATAATGGTCCCGTTGGTACCTTTCGAGGTACGGAACCCTAAAAACCCTAAATACTTAGAATTAAGTCACTCCCAGGAGCTCAAAACGATCCCAGATAGTTCCCGCTCAAATTTATAGGCATAAAATTGAATTGACGGGAGTCGGCTGCATACCAAGCTGTGAAATTATCTGAGAAGTGCAACGCAGATTAAGTGGTGCCTCACCGGCAAAGCGATCGATCGGCCTGGTTCAAAGAAATAAACAAGATGTTTATCAGGTCAGGCAAGTTATAAGACTTGTGAAAGGAAACTTAGTGCATAGTGAGAAGTTTTGTGGATACTATTGGGAGCTTACATGATGATGATGATGGTGATGCTGAAGATGATTATAACTTTTGAAATTATCATGGTTATGAACATATTTATCACTAAATCTAGATATTTATCACTATGATTTGTTTTATGGTATTTCGGTAGTTGCATGCACCATGATCACGGGTAAAGTGAATTCTTTTGCGAGTAGATTTTATTGGTGGCCATAACAATCTACCCTCTTTCTCACTCTATTATTACAAATATCGGGAATAATACAACATATTACGGGTGTAAAAAGACTACTCCCGAAAACTGAAATAGTGCACTCAGACCATGATTCTGAAAATATTTAAGCTGAAAATAAGCGAAAAAAAATTGCTAACTTTTGGGCCGTTTTTTTGTGTTTTCTTTAAATACCAATAAAACATCATAAAAGGAACACAAAAACCTAATTTCCATCAGTAAAAACACGTTTATAAATAAAAACAAGCAAAAAAAGCAATGGAAACCACCTAAGAAATATTGGCGCAGTGCGTCGATCAGCTGGCCGTTGAACTCACGCAGCCAGCGCGCTTTGTGAACTCGCGCTATTTGATAGAGCTATGATGTAGGTAGCTTTACCGGTACCATCAGTATTCGGGAGCTGTCCTTTTACACCCTGTATAATAATATAGTACAGCTAAAAAGCCCGTGTTTAGTGATAATGATGACGATGATGTCATCCAGACCGATTCCGGCAACTGCTCTTTACCAATTACTTATTTTTTTCGGAGTCCCTTTAGCAGAATCAGTCAGATCATCACCTATATACGTCCACTGCTGGTCAAATACTGGGGGGACTGCTCCTTCTCCACTGCTTCTTGAATACAATGGGGAAATTTGCCAAAATCCTCACACTTGACAGGTGGATTAGTCAGTTTCGTGTTCAGTACTCAGGTGGATGCTGCCGCCCATCCCCTTGTGTAATCACTTAGTCGGCTTTTACGACGTCCAAGGGAAGATGGCTATTCTTAGGCCGGACACACCACGGCAAGTAAAGACTTCAATTGACAAAATCGGGCAACTGTACTTAACTGTTCTCGACCACATTGCAACAATAACTCTCTAAATCCTGTTCCCAAATTCCTAAAACCATGTTATTAATATTCTGGGCACGAGTTGTTTCACACCCGTAACTGATGTAATTCAAAGGAATCAAATTAACGTGTCAGCTCTCTCGATTTTCTTCAGGAACTTGTGTTTTAGCGAGGAGATAACTTTGTTAATTAAATTTTGCATTTTTTTCCGCCCCCTCCATTCCCATTACGTAGAATAGGTTCATATACGTAGAAACGAAACCTATGTGTTAATATCTACGCACCGACGAATTTGTGCCTGTCCGTTACAGTGGCAAATCGTGGAGAGATATTGGACTAGCTTGCTTCAGCTACCCTTGCAGGTGCTTTACAGTTTGCTTTGGTTTTTAGAGCACACGTCTTCTGGAAGGCTATGACACATCCACGATATGGGTTTTGTAGAGCTCTTTCTCGATACCACTTAACAGGTTCTCTGGATGGCTATGACGTATGCACGGAAGGGTAATTCTTTAGAGCACGTTCTCAGTTGCGCCTAATACGTTCTCTTGTGGGTACGCATGCACGATATATTTATATTGATGGTTTTGAAAAAACTGAGATATTTCTCCAAAGCCTGACGTCACCCACTGATGGATTCTCCCAATAATTTGTGCCATCCACCAAGATGGCTCTAATTAGCTAGAGCTAGTCTCCCCTATCTACAGCCAGCTAATTAAATCTTTTTAGGTGCTAAATTTGGGTCGCAATATGCCTCTACCCCGCACTGGAATGCGTGATACGAAAAGTAATGACAGGTGTCTTGCAAAATCGTAGTTAGTTTCCGCCAGTTTTATCTCTAGTTGTAGATTATACTCTGTGTCATTTCCAAGACTTGTCCGGCTCACCTGAGTTGAATTTATACTTTTTCATGAACTGCATTGGATGAATTAAAAATACAAGATACCTACTGTACACTTGGAATGGAATTCAAAGTTTTAAATGAGATGGTTTATTTTTATAAGATCAATTTTTCACTAAAACTTATAATTAGCTTTTTGTTGGAGTTTATCTACTAGGAATGAGCATTTTCCTAGCTGTAAGTTACCTAACTAATTACTAGGCTGGTCGTATACCTACTCCAAAGTTTGGGAGACTGGAAGCTGCTTGATCGAGATACTTACCTACTTATTTTATTTTGCATCTGTAAGGCAGCTTCTCCAACAATTAATTACCACTGGTACTTTTCACTATAGTCACTACGCTCTTTCACCATACCTCAAGCCAAAGTCAAAGTCAAAGTCAAAAGAATTTTATTCATTAAAATCACAATGATCATTTTGAATCGTTTTATAAACTAAAATTACTCCTGTTCCAACGCGACCAAGCCTAGAAGAATCAGGCAACAAACACGGCTTGGCTTACATAAATGGCCCGTCTTACCACTAGGTAAGAAGCCCCTGTGTGGTGCCTCTTAGCAAGGAGTTGCTGATACATAGTAAATAAGAACTTAAAAACCTTAGGAAGGTAGTCGAAAATAAATAAACATCAGCTAAAATATGCAAGACAGCACACGCTACGCTTGTTATAGAAGCGTAGTCAAGCTGACGAAGAGTTACCAAGAAAGAACCAGTGACAAGTAGCATTTGTATAACCACCTGTAATCTACTAGACATTCATATGCTGCTTCGTAACTATTGATCATGTCCCGAATGTCCGTTAGTTATAGCTGTGATGAGTTTTTTAATGACAAGACATAGGTATATGTAGGTATAGTAGTTCATGAAACTGTTGCATAATAAGGGTTCGTTAAAAAAACGAGCCGGGGGCGAGTTTTTTATAGCATCACACGAGTGTTTTAAGAAATTTCATAGTGAAAACTACGATGTATGATTCATATCATATAATTATAGCGTTAATATCTTAAGATTTTTTTTCCGATGGCCTAACCAAAAAAATTTACGTCACCTAAAAATCTGACATATGCTGGGAACTTAGACATAGGGATTTTCCACGTTTGACGGGTTAAGACCAAATTATGTGCAGTTTCATACACTACTTTATCTAATCTCATGAAATAGGTAATATTATATTTTAAAGTCTTGGTAACAATACCTTCTAGATTTCGCTGGTAAGAGGTTCATTTGTTCATTGCAGCTTCGAGAATGTCCGGTGGTGTACAATTTTCTTTAGTATCGCTACTGTCGTTTTCAGACATTTTTTAAAACAAAAACTAATTTGACAATTAAATTTGCGTAAAATTACTGCTTATATTTGCATTCATTTATAAACGTTCAGCGCCAAAATCCATACGCGCGAGCGAGTGTGTTGCGCCGCGTCCACAGATTATGTATAGAAAAACTGCATTGCAACCTCCTTGGTCCAAGTGAAGTTGTATCGTAATAGAAAAAAAGTTATATTATAATACAGTTGTCCATAGAAGAGCTGTATCGAAATGTAATTTTTTATTTTTATTTTGATAAGGAGATTTCGAGTGCATAAAGACTATCATTTTTGTTTTGTTTTAGTTATTTAATCTGTATATTTCAGTATGAGAGTAGATAAACTATTAATTTGAATTGTTTTATTTTAAAGGCTTTTATTTAACTTGCATTGTAGCTATGTTTGTCCGGGTGGAATCTTGTAAATGAATTTTAAATCAGTTATCTTTAACCGATTGAGCTGAAACTTTTTCACACCTGTCAAGTTCAGATGACTGACAATACAATATTATGGTGACGGCGAGCTGATGTGACGATGGAGACGGAAAGTGGACAACGGAACTCCTCGATGATTAAAAAGTAGCCAAATTTAATAAAAGCACATTTAAAAAAAAATTTGTATGTACCTACTTGATTGTTTTTTTTTAATTACAGCAGTGTTAGCCCAGTGTTGTTGTGTTGATGATGATGATGATGAAGGAGGTGGATGGAGGCAGCCCGACAGCGCTCATCGTGGTATTCTATTGGAGAGGCCTATGTCCTGTGAGCTTCTATAGGCGGATGATGATAATTATAGTTATTGAAGCAACCAAGTAGATAAGCATGTTAAGCTCGCAAGCTCAACACGCCAGACCTTTTTTTTAGCTAGACCGCTAATTAGCTGAACATTTTCCAAAGCATAGAATCAAGATAATTACAACAGATAAAACTGAATAACTTGCGCGGATAGTTACCGAATAGAGAGCTCGCTCCGAAGGGGTTAATAAGAGAGGATGCCGTTAATTTCACTCGGCTAAGAGGGCCTTACCGTCGCGATATCACCTTGAGTTTCAGATTGCTAAAGGTATGTGCAAAGTGGGAATAGAAGCGGGCACTGACGCGATGCGCTTAGTGAAGGGCTATACAGAGTAATCAGGAGAACTATCATCGCTCTCAGTGGTGGTCAGAGGGGGGGCTACATGGGGCTCATGAGCCCCCTCCCCACCCCACAAAATCGCGTTGGTAAACCTCCTAAAAAAAGTCAATTGACTTACTGATTAAACTTCTTAACAAAAAATTTAAAATAATTTTGAAAAATTCGCGAAACACCGTATTTCTCGATATAGCACGTCGGTACTAATTGGCGCAGTAAGATTGATTGATTGGTCCAAAACTACACAGATCTATTTTGGGAAAACCTTCCATTGTATTCAATGGAGGAGGCTTTGCCCAGCAGTAGTCGTAAACAGGCTGGTGATGGTACACATATTACTATTGAAGTAGTTTACAAAAGAGAACTTAGTTAGGAGGCAAAATTCGTAGGGTGGAAAAATTAAAAAAAAAATTTAAAAAAAAAAAAAAAAACTTCCTAAAATTTTTAGCTCCATAGTTGGACAACTGTTCACAGAAACTAACCTTTACCCGCTTATTAATAATACATTTTTTTAAATTTGATAGCTAAAATAGCCTTTGTCTTGTTTTGTTGTAAGCCATTTTACATCAGAGAGAACAAAACAAAAGCTATTTTAACTAAAATAGGTTTAAACAATTATTATGAATAAAGGGGTTAGAATTTAACACTTACACTGTGCATTCTACATCTACTCTTTGAGACGCTTCCGCTTTTGCAGAGTCAGCCACCTTAATACCCAGTGGTAAACAAAAGACTAAACTACTTAACCTAATTAACGGGAAAAATCTAAGCAAAGGGTAATTGGGTTTTTTTTGCCAATTTGGATAAACGCCTACCTTTGCTTTTGAATTAACAAGGCTCCGATGACAGGACATTTAAGAAAAAAATAAAGTAACTGGCAACATTTTGAAGAATTCTACGAAGGAATGTAACAATTGAGGGTTCCAAATTCTGACAACCCTTCTAGTTTCGCCATGTCCGCCTGTCTGTCCGTAGTCAGGCCTTTTTAATCGAAGTTTAAGGGCCTCGTTCACGATCTTCAAGTAAAGTGTTGATTAGTTACTTCCTAAGTAGCGCTAACCAGCAAGTAAAAGTGTCGATTAAGTTTTATCAGTTTCACAGCAGAAAATTGAGTTCCGATTAGCAACTCGGTGGTTAGATGAATGATTTAAAAAATCATTCAATCTTCCGTTCAATAGACGCCGTCATCAACAACTTTTAATGTCAGCAGTCACACGGCACGGTTGTCAGATTTGCGCGGCGCGGGTAATTTCTTGCATGTTTCGTGATACACAATACAATTCGTGTAAAATTGAAAATTATAATGGATAAAGCTAAAATACTATATTGTTATATTAGACTATGCACTTGGTTCACTGCATTTTTAGATTTAAAAAAAACATATTCATCAAGTTCGGCAAAATAATTCACACGAACATGAAATACACGAACTCTCGGAATTGTTTGTCTTGATAAATTTTCTAATTTTCTCTTTTTAAAAAATTATTATTATTTAAATCAAATAAGTCCATTTCTAACACTTTCTAATAGGTTTTTTCGTAACAGTTTGATACTATCTACACAAAACCAGACGAAACTTGACTTTACTCGTCAATTAGACCGGCTAATCGGCAGATGAAGCAAGAAGTAAGTTACAGGCTACTTTACTTCCTGGATAGTGCTACTCGGCCTTTGTGAAACTCGTATGCACAGTTACATGGGACTTTAACCAACAACTAGCCTACTCGAGACTTTACTTGAAGATTGTGAAAGAAGCCCTTAGTATAGTATTCTTCTTCAACAGGCTTTAGACTTCCACTGTTGGATGGGTGGGGACTCCCCCATAGAATGCAGTGAGGTGATTAGCCATAATCACCATCACGCTTGGCAGGCGGATTGGTGATCGCAGTATTGGAGTTGCGTACACAGGTGGATGCTGCTGCCCATCCCCTGGTGTAAACCCTTAGTCAGCTTTTACGACATCCATGGGAAGAGACGAAAAGTTCTATAGTAAATATTATTTATTAGTACGCACCACGGGTCTAGATATTATTGTACTGATAATGTGTACAAAATTTTATAGAGCTTGATGAAATAATAGCCAAATTAGAAGCAAACTTTGTTTGCGTGCTTTTTAACCGACTTCCCAAAAAGGAGGAGGTTCTCAATGCGGTTGTATTATTTTTTTATTTTTTTTAATGTTTGTTACCGCATATCTCCGGCATTTATGAACCGATTTGGAAAATTCTTTTTTATTTGAATAGAGATACTTCCAGATTGGTCCCTTTTTTTCAGAATCCAGTTCTGATGATGGGATCCATGAGGAATTGAGGGAACTCCTCAAATATTGTAGGCATACATATGGCGATTTTGATATTTTCAGCAAGACACCAAGCATTTGCATTCAGAAAGTATCATAATCCTTTCACCACTATGGTTCTTTCATAATTTTTTTTTCATCCAAAATTATTTAGTCGAATACAATGGCGGAAGTCGGTTTTTTAAATGAAAAGTTATTTGCTACCTAACCGGTGAGCTCCTCCGACACTAGAACGTTCCTAACGGTGTCTGAATTTTATTTTGATTAATTTTTAATACGAGAATTAGACCTTAGCTTTTCGCATAAAAAGTATCCTTTTTTTTAATTCAGGTTTTTATCTACCTGCGTGCACCAAATTTCATCAAAATTGGCCCAGTTTTTAGTGTGAAAGCAACACAAACATCCAAGCATATGATAATTTCTTTAACTTTATATATTTATAGAGATATTCTGAAAATTGTCAGATGTAAGTATTCTTTACTTCACTTACTAACTTTTACTTTTATTAACTTACTTTTAAAAATGTATTAGGGACCAGCATCTTTTACAAGAAACATTTCCGTAATGTTGGCACTCTGCTTCCGCTCTCACGATGTTACAGAAAATTGCTTCACAAAACACCAGGAAGTTATAATAAGATCCTCCAGACTCCAGATAAGAGATCTTTAATCAAATCCGTACGGATCACAAAGGCCCAAGAAAGTCATTGAGAGCGAAACCACAGGTCAATGAACAGGAACCCTAAACCGTGTTATAAAGAGCATAGTGTACCTTAAACAGTGATTCATATGCATACAAATATTCCTAACCCAATTGACGAACACATCTACACCAAAGATCAATTAAAAAGTGTGTACCTCTTAGGTACTAGAAAATGCTCTTGAAAGAAACTTGAAAAAGCACAAAAAATTATGCCACGTGGCTGCTTAGGTATTAGAGACCTGAAGCGGTTAAAAGTCTTTAAAATTGGAACTACGTTTGTGTGGAAATGCAAGACACGTGATTTTGTGCCGCTACTTTTTTTTGTCAGCCTTTTACTTTCGAATAGTAGCAAGGTAACAAAAATAAGTCAATGAATAGCTTCGCCCATGGTATGTGTCTGGCCAAGAGTAGAAACCTCAATCTCTGTGGATGTCATAAAAGTTGACTAAGAGATTACACCATCGGATGAGCAGCAACACCCACTTGAGTACATATCACCAATACGCGATCGTCAATCCGCCTGTAAAGCGTGGTGATTATGGCAAATCCCCTCATTAGATTATTCGGTGGGGGAACCCTCGTCTAGCATTGGACATCAAACGGTTGATGATGATGATAATAAATAGATTAAATGTAAAAAAAAATTGGGGGTAGTGTACAACTTTAGACTTCACACTACAGTTAAGTACTACAACTCGACCTCTGTTGCGCGGCGTGCGAGCAGCCGGCTGAGATGCGAGAGGTTGCGGGTTCAATTCCCGCTGCGGGACAAATGTTTGTATGATCTTCAAATATTTGTTCCGATTCTGAGTGTTATAACTCGTTATTTTACCATGGTACTCGTAGTTCCTGATATGCACGACACAGAGAATACTATTGTGGGATCAAGACTACGTATGTGACTGTTGGGTGTTATGTTATGTTTATGTTACAACTGACAAGCCATGATATAATGACAGTCTACCTAAATACACAGTTGAAATACTGCATCGTCGGTACGTTGTACGCAAAGTAACTTCAAAGCGACTCGTTTAACAGCACACAGTGTCTGGATAGAGCGAAATAATGGTTACTCATTAGCTTACTTCAATTAACACAAACCAAGTTGAAAATTAACCCATTTTACTGCTTTTACGTCTACTCCCGTTGATTTCGTAAATGGCGACTAAGGGATTACACTAGAGGATGGGCAGCAGCATCCACTTGAGTACTTAACATACTAATACTTCGATCACCACCTGCCACCAGAGGCACCACACTGGCGCTTCTCACCTAGTGGTAAGACGGACCATTTTTGTAAGTCAAGTCGTGTTTGTTGCCTGATTCTTCTAGGCTTGGTCGCGCTGGAACAGGAGTAATTTTAGTTTATAAGACGATTCAAAATGATCCTTGTCAAGTCAATGAATAAAATTATTTTTTTACTTTGACTTAGACTTTGACTTTGTCTTTTTTACTTTGACTTTGACTTTGACTTTGTCTTTTTTACTTTGACTTTGCCTGCCAAGCGTGGTGATTATGTTGAATCCCCCCATTGCATTCGATGGGTTAGCCCCAGTTCAGTAGACAACAACCGGCTGATAATGATGATGATGACTGCTATATATCTAGTGTTGCGAAGTTGTTAATTTAAAAAAGGATAGGTATTGTTATTATCAGCCGTACGAGTCCCACTGCTGGGCAAACGCCTCTCCCATTCTTCCCAGACTTCAGAGTCTGGAACTGTTTGTGTCCAGTCTATATTAAGAATCCAACTCGTCTCGTAATCTATATCTTTTGGTCTGCCATGACGCCTTTTCAATGGGTCAGACGCTACACTGGGCATGCGACAGTTAGGACCAGCCCAATACCATTTCCACCGTGGCGGTTTCGGCAACGAATAGGCCCATCAAATTCACCTCGTCGATGTCGTAAAAACCGACTAAGGCATTACACCAGGGGATGTGTAGCAGCATCCACCTTAGTACTCAACACCAATACTGGGATCTCCAATCCGCCTGCCAAGTGTGATGATGGTTGCTGACGATGCGGTGATAATATAAATAAATGCTGGACATTTCACACAACATTATCTAGCCCCAAGCTAAGCAGAGCTTGTGTTATGGGTACTAGTTAACTAATATAGTTAATACAATACATTACATAGATAGATATTTTTTTATTATACATTGAAAATACCCAGAACACCCTGAACAAATATCTGCAGATCGTACAAATATTTGTTCCGAGGCGGGAATCGAACCCGCAACCTCCTGCGTTGCAGGCGAACCTTCGCCCACCACGCCACAGAGGTCGTCATATGCTTTTATAACAAAAAACAAAATACTACCTTATTTCCTTGAACACTATTCAGTATTCTATCATGACCTAGATACTTTAACCTATCTATTAGGTCATTATAATATATCCGCCATCCTCCCACTTATTGCTGGATAAACTTTCTCGTATTCCGCCAAAGTGTTCGTACATAAATTATCCCATAAAATAACTATTCACGCCAAACGCAGGTTACCGGCGCTTACTGGTGCAACTCGTGAACGCTGAGTTGCAGGCTTAGCATGTGTACGCAAAACAACGCCTTTTCGACAGAAGAATTAAGAACAAATTAGATTTGGATGTAGACAGGCAACATTTGTAACTGTCTCGTCAGTGGCGATCTCAACAATGACGAAAAAACGTGTCTACGTGGTCGAGTGAGACGATCATATTTTAAGCTTAGAATAAAGACGTAGCTTCACTCCTTATTCTAAGATTTTTAGCTATCTTTGACATTTAGATAAGTGTCAATTGACCCTTGGGCTAAAGCACCTAAAGACATTATAGGTACGTAGGTTACTGTCAATGTAATAAGTGCGGTAAGTATTAATACTAATAATTTTACTAGTAATTTTACTGGCTAGTATCTATTATATATAACCACATCAAATGGTTAACACCGTGTAAATAATCATTTTAACTGGTTATTATTAATAATTCATTAACGCTTTTGGTTTAATCGATAAAACATAGATGACTTGCTAAGTTATAAAAAACCTAACAACCTATACTTATACCAAAGAATGCAAATGCACAAGACGTGAGACGAAAAATACAAAAAAAGTCCTTCCTAGCGACCTTTTTTGCTTGCGAGACGTCCGTTTAATAATTTCAATTTCTAGTGTTTTCTTGAGTTAGATCGTGTAATTTTGGTGGCATTTTAACCGATGTAACCTATAAAGAGTACATGGTAGTGGATTTCAATAAAATAAGTGTTTTGCGTATCTGTTCGAAGGAGCGAAAATTGACCAGAGGCTGTAGACAAAGTAACATTCTAATAGCGATGACGCTAGTAGAAAAGTCCAACATGTATGAGATTGACGTAAGCTATCAA
Organism: Epirrita christyi; assembly: GCA_951392215.1. Classification (NCBI taxonomy): domain Eukaryota; kingdom Metazoa; phylum Arthropoda; class Insecta; order Lepidoptera; family Geometridae; genus Epirrita; species Epirrita christyi. Next base: position 6,187,626 of record OX595851.1, read on the forward strand.
TATGTCACGTGGTCTTTTGTATTGTATTACGACTGTAGAAATGGAATCGCTTCGAAGCGAATACCGTTTGTCTAGGCTGGCTGGAACATTCTAGTAAAACTGCCATCGCTTTGCTGGAACATGACTTGACCGAGGACTTAACGATTTGACATTATTTCAAATAATCTATCTCTACTTGATATTGGCAACATTGAGTGTTAACATACAGGCCATAATTTAAAAAAAAACATGGATGAAAATTCCTCTCCTGGCTTCCGCCGCAAGCAAATCCCACAGCTTAGCTCTTTTTGTGCCAGATCTACCATTATTTTGTATTATTAGATTTTAGTAAATGTAGTACACCTTATTTGTCATTATTAGTAAATGTAGTACACCTGGTGACCAGCTTATTTCATGAATGCGACCTTATTGCGATAAAACGTTAACGGCCCACATTTATTATTTATCACCGAATTTTATTGTCAACCGCGTGCGTGTGGAATCGAAGCCTTTTGTCTATGAACAAGCCTTAGGTATTCTCATTGTGCTTTAGTTGTTGTAAATAATTTATAGTGAGGCACTGATAAAGGTAAAGAATACTTACACACAAGCAAAACGTGGTGAAGTGTGTGACAGGCCATACTTAACCGTTTGTATAAAGGTGACACTTCACTTGGTGTATATTCACAAATGTTTAAAGATAAAGATAAAGATAAAGATAATTTTATTTGTTTTGTAATTTTACATTGGTGGTCATAATTCACACGTCCAACATACTCAGTCATACATTATGACATACAAATAATTTCGTTCCCATAAGTAGGTACTAGAGTAGGTAGATACCTCAGAAAAAGGACAAGCAAGGCAGATACATCCATTCCATATCATTAAAAAATCATGTCAACATTAAATACAAATCATCAAAATAAAATCTATTAAAATCCTAGGTCACCATAAAAATTATTCTAATGTGTCATCTAAAAAGTCTTGTATACTATAATAACATTTTTTTAATAATAATTGTTTAACATTAGCTTTAAATAAATTCTCATGAAGGTTCTTTAACGAGTTTGGTAATTTATTATAAATATATTATATATATATATTTTTTTTTTTTTTTTTTAATGCTTGCGTCATTTTGCCAATAACATTAAAGAAATAAAGAAATAAAGAAAACATTTATTCGTACCAAATTGTACACAACAACATAATAACATACTATAACATACGCTACACGAATTCAAAAAAAACAAATAAAAAATAAGCATATAAGTAATACAAGTGTATGAGAGGAGGAACGCTGCCATGTACATGTTTGTACGAAAAGCCCTGAGCTCAGCATGTGCTGTGAAATACTCACAACGCTATGATGATGCATTATGTACCGATAGACTCATGGTAGATTTTACCTTGGAAAAATAACGCAAACATTTGTGAATATGCACCAAGTGAAGTGGCACCTTCGCCTATTATATTATTTGGAAATTTATTTTCTATGCTCTATATTTAAGAATAAAAGCTCAAAAGTTTAATTTTTTTTAAAAAACTTTAATTTTGTAAAAACGGGACTTTTTACGTGTCTAATACCTGTTGACTATAACAGTGATTTTTTTTATACAATTACAATTATTGCTCAGTCATCAATGTATGAAGACAGAATTGCAATTTACTAACGAGAAAGTATAAGTAGTACCTAGAGCTTTATCTAAACTATGTTTTTTTTAAGTACGGTAGGTACTTACGGTATGTAAGTATTTTCATTAATTCATTCAAAGCTCATTTTTAATTTGAAAAATAAAACCGAATTGAGAACCTTCTCCTTTTTTGAAGTCTGTTAAAATCTAATTTTGACTGACACTGGACAAATTGGAATGTTTGTAAGGTTTGAATAGGTTTTGTAATTCATATTTGCTGGATTTGAAGGCTCTTCAAATTTCAGGAAATTTATCTAGGTATCGGTTTCATTTGCCAATTAAACACGGTAGGTACTAATTTATTTTTTGCGACCAATATATGTATAGAAATCTGTAGCCACTTAGTTTTGTGCCTTCCAAAATTAAATAGTGTAAATTAATATTTACTCGATATTATCATTTATATTTGTATTTTCGTATATTGTTTTACGGCTTGCCTACATTATATTAAGATTCTTAAGACCACCCTTTTTTCTAATAGAATTTATTTTCAAAGTAAATTGTAACATCATAACCGAAGTTACCAACCTAATCCAAGAGAATTAAAAGTACCTTCTTTTTATTCCCTATGGATCTAAGGACAAGAAACCCTATGAAAAAAAATATATAAATTGTTTTGGTTGAGCATGTTTGAAACGCCACTCGTACCGCCATCTATCGGTGGTGGTTATAAGCAAAAAGGCTATACGAACTCAGCTATGATTACGAAGAGAGACAAAATATAATACTGTTACCAACACAGATAAACAGTCAGCCACTAACGTGATTATTTTATTCCCAATTCCCTAGACGAGATGCATCGGGGATACCATAAAAATAAATTACAATGTTAAACGCACTCCCCGTAATCGTGAGGGTGATTTGTTCCGGTACGTCGTTGCTTTTTATTAAACTTGATGTTAGGCTAATAATATAATACAATTTATAACGAATGGTAGTGATTGGAGAGGTGAATGATTAAATTACATGGATTTTGCAACCGATGCACAATATTGTTGCAGGAATATAGATGATTTTGCTGAAAGCCCTTTGTTGCTTGGAAGCTCTCACAAATCGTTTAACACCTCATGCATTTCTCAAGGTTTCATAATGTTATGCATTCTCGCAATAAATTCCCCCATTCCACTGGAATGCTAGTGAAGTGGTGTCACGAGACGAATTATTACTGAAATTCAGCACACCTGGCATGACCAGTTTTTCCTGACCTGGCCTCTACCAAGTTATACAGTACTCTAGGTATATGATATTGAGGTTAGGTGAAGCTGGTCCTGTTGTTGAGGTCAGATGGTTGTTAAGGACATAGCATTTGCAGTCGTTGGCGCCCTTAGGTGGGAAACTAGAATTACATTGAGGTCCGTGTCTTTAGATCTCTCAAAACCCTCTCTTCTCTTCTCCACCCGTGGATTTAGTAAAAGCCTTACTAAGAATCTCTTATCTCCAGAGGATGGGCAGCAGCATCCACCTGACACTTAACACCAAACTGCGATCACCAATCTGCCTGCCAAGCGTGGTGATTATGGCAAATCCCCCCATTGCATTCTATGGGGAGGCTTCGTCTAGCAGTGGACGTTGATGAAGAAAAAGTAGGGAAACTTCCCTGCGGGGCGCATCCGGTGTGCTTCATTGCAAAATATGATTGAGTTAAAAAAAATGGTTTTATTTCATGAAAACTATATGAGGTTTCATTTTATTAAGGTATCTAAGTTCAGTCACTTGGTCTCTAGTCAGAAATTCCTGGCAAAATTCACTTAGAAATCTAGCTTAATCAAGCCACAAGGACTTTCCACCAAATTACAACAATATTATTTGTGCAGAGTATAGAGTTGAATAATTCATTTAATAAAACCGTAGACATACGACCTCCATGACACGTCGTCGACATCACACATTGTTACAGCTGCCTGCTATTGCTGTGGCACATTGCATCATGTAGAACAGTGGGTCTGTTTCTCGTCGCCAAACACGATGTGTAGCTTAGTTTCGATTTTGTAGAGCATTTTCTTTGGCATACTTCCCACGTTCTCGACTGCGTTAGACAATGATCATCATCATCAGCCGGGAAAAACTCACTACTAGACAAAGGCCTGCCCATTAAATACCACGACGATTAGCCTTGAGCTACCTCTACTCGAACTCCTAAAACTGTTACATAAAATGTACCTAATCAGGCCATACCTCAAAAACAACCCGGACAAAACTAAATTTTTCCGAAAACGATGTACCACATCAATGGCCGTGAAATGCAGATCCTAGTTTTCACAACTTTGAAATGTAGGGTTGAATTGGATTAGTAATGAACTTCAAGAATTTGTCTGCATGTTCAAAGTGATCTTGAGAAGGGCGGAGTCCAACTCACATATTAAATAGACGTATGATTTCTCGTTTGCTCATAAACTGGAAGGCAACTCTCGTAATTATTTGATATTCAATTCAAAATTATCTCATCTCAGTCATCTTTTGAATAATACCTTTCTATCACTCAGGAAGGCGTTTGCTAGCGCAAAAAATATAATGTATGCATGTTAAGTCTACCAGGAATCGAACCCACACCTTCCGTCTAGCAGTTTAGGTAGTATAAGTACCTACATTTTCAAATCATAAATGAACTGTTAGAGCGGTTTTGCACTACGTCCGATCCGAGTCCGATCCATATCCGTGAAAATTCGGATCTATAGAGAAATCGGATGACGGAAGCCTATATAGTGCGTAAACTACCATAGAAATAGTTCTACGACTACTCCGGACCGTATTTTCACGGGTTCGGATCGGATTCGAATCGGACGTAGTGGGAAACCGCTCTTAGCCTTCTATTCCATCCTCAACAACGTTAAACTTTGATTGTGTTTCGCCCGTTCAAATACGTTTCAATATCAGAAAACATAACTTTATCGTAGAACAATCTCAAGCGCTCCCAAAACGACCGATATTTACAGGCAAAATTAACCTTATTTCATCTGACTTAAGAAAATTAGAATTTATGGTTACTTTATACGGAAACGCCTACACGCCGCAATATGCTAACTTACACACCGCTGAGTAATGAGTGTAAGGAGCAGGTTTGCCTCCATCGACAAAGGGCCTATTATGTCAAAAACAAACCCGGGTATAACCAATTCCCTCCATGTTTGCTGAGGGCTGCTCTCTTATAAATATGCAAATGTTATCCTGCGTTTAGCGTGCCACTGCAATAATAATATTGAAATACCCGTCCTTGAACTCAGCTATTATTATACTGTTCAAACAACCCTTTTACATTTGGTTCGTCCGCTATGGATTGATTTTATTATCGATGTTTGACAACCTCCCAACTAATGGGATATCGATATTGACATAATGTCTGGCTTTAGACTCGATTTGTAATTGACGACCTCTGTGGTGTGGCGGGCGAGTAGCCGGCTTAGATGCAAGAGGTTGCGCGTTCGATTCCCACTGTGGGACAAATGTTTAATGTATGATCTGCAAATATTTGTTCCGGATCTAAGTGTTATGGTGCCACTCATAGTTCCTGACACAGAGTATCCTAGTGTGGGATCAAGACTACGTATGTGACAGTTGGGTGTTATGTAATAAACGGTATTTTAATCGATAATAATATCTTAACCAATTTTAACACCACAATTTACCAACCTTGTAATAAGACTTCGACACAACTTTTCCTGAACAGTTCCCCAAAAGAACCGCAATAACGTGGTTCATATAACAAAACGACAGCGAAAACTTTTTGTTTAACGCAAACAGGAGCATAACCCTTGTCCCACAAAGGACAAGTTATAAACCTGTCCGCAAACGTCCGCTTATAAAAGATACAGGACATTCTCGACAGAATGGCCCAGACTTCCCTCCCACTTTCCCTAATAAAGTAGCAGTCGTAAAAAGCCACTACAATCATCATAACTGGACACAGCCTTTTAAAAATTAACGTGCTGGCCGTAAAGTCAGCAAAATGTCATAGGTTAGATAACATAACTTTACAAGATTGAAAATATCTCGGAGTGGTGAGTAGTTGCCTTGTAGATGTTCTGTTGGAAATATTACTACTTTATGATCATCATTATCCCTATCCGTCTTCACAGGGATACGCATATTCTTTCTCTTCTATCCCTTCTCCCCTTACTATCTTTAAGACAGTTTTGAATGACTTCTCTCCTCTCATACCTTTTCTCTTATGTCATCAGGAAACTCTCATAATCCCTGCGCACAGTAGTTCCTTCTATGGAAATTCTTTCACTGTGCAAGCTGCCCAGCACTGCCCTCCTTTAAGCTGCAACTAAAGCAACACTATCTAATTTCTGTCTAGCTTTTTATGTGTCACGTTTATTTGTTTGTGTAGCATTTATTATGTTAAACAACGACGAACCGATATTTTGATACTGAATAGTTTTTGAACTGAATCGCTATAAAATCTCATGGTAAGGCCTCGATAAGTATGGGCATTCCTTCTGTGGTCTAGGGGTGCGCTAAAAAAGGAATTTCCGAAATTCACACCCACCCAGCCGGGTGTTGAAGTTTGTATGGAAAAAAACTCTACGCGGACGAAGTCACAAATGTTTTACTATTCATAATAAGTTATCTTTATGGATGCCGCTACCTATTATTAAAGCTGAAAACTACTTCAGCGATTGTTTGTTCAAATTGAACACAAATGTGTCAAGCTTTAGGAAGACAAGCCTCTACCTTTGCGGTAGGTATGTGAGTGTGTAAGTGGTTTCGGATCGGTGATGTGTAAGTTGTTATAGTAGATTGTATCATAAGGGAGCAAAATAATATTTTTACGGCGAGGGCGCTTTTTTTAATCCAGAACGAAGTGAGGGATTCTAGAGTAGAATCCCGAGCATAGCGAGGGATTCTTTAGTAGAATCCCGAACGTAGCGAGAGATTCAAAGTACGTCGCCCGAGCCAAAAATATATTTTGCGCCCGAGTGTTACACTCTACTTTTCATCACCCACTATGAGAAAATAAAAGGCGCCTCATATTTTATTTCAAAACAAAACCATGAATTTCTAACAATCCGTGAATAACTTATCATTTAAAAAAAAGACTTCCGCCGTTGTATTCGACTAAATATTTGGATGAAAAAAAAATTATGAAAGAACCATAGTGGTGAAAGGATTATGATACTTTCTGAATGCAAATGCTTGGTTTGTTGCTGAAAATATCAAAATCGCCATATGTATGCCTACAATATTTGAGGAGTTCCCTCAATTCCTCGTGGATTCCATCATCAGAACTGGATTCTGAAAAAAATGGGACCAATCTGGAAGTATATCTATTCAAATAAAAAAAGAATTTTCCAAATCGGTTCATAAACGCCGGAGATATGAGGTAACATTTAAAAAAATACAACCGAATTTAGAACCTCCTCCTTTTTGTAAAGTCTGTTAAAAATGACGAAATCGCGGGCCGTCGTTTCTAATTTGTTTTTTTTTATTCAGCCGGTGGCGCGACTATGGGCCGTCGTACCAGCCAGTATTTATTTAAACAATATTTGCGTTCGCCTTCTTTGGCGCTGAACACTAAGATGATCCAAATTTAAAAAGGGCGCGGAAAAGATAATTGCGGCGCACTTATTTGTGTTTGATTCTTTTCAAGATGTTCCAAATTCAAAAAGGGCGCGTAAAAGATAATTGCGGCGCACTTATTTGAGTTCGATATATTCCAAATTTAAAAAGTGCGCGGCAAAGATAATTGCGGCGCACTTATAGAAGCTTCATACAGAAAACACCACCTTTGGGTGCACTTAAAGGCGAACCAAGTCGTCCTTTTCGAATAGATGGGATGAAAAATAGTTTTATCACAAGAGGAAACTATTTAGCGCTTAATAATAGTAGTTCTGTAAAGTAGAAGTCTCAATTCAATATTCAACAAGAATCAGTAGTTACAAAATCCATAGTATTCACTACATCGAAAGCTAAACTGACAGCGCAAAAAATAATTATACCTACGTATATTGAACTACGGAACCCTATAAAGTAAGCAACAAAGCCCCAGTAGGGTACACACCTCCATTAAAAGTATAGTATTTATCTCTATCTCTACAAATATTTAAAAGTAAATTGAATGATGATGGTATTTGGACTTTTGTCGTGTTTTTACGCCAAGACGCCTGGACCAATTTTGATAAAAATTTTGCAAGAGATACATTCAAACCTGGATTAAAACAGGATACTTCAACTAAGGTGAAACCGCGGACAACCACTAGTTCTTGATAAAATCATAAAATACTTAATTCTTAGTAATAACTTAAAGTACATAAGCAATTCAATTAAAAGATTTCCTCTCACGCGCCGTTAAGTGAGCTTCATACATGACCCTCGACAAAACTGCCCTCGTTCAAAAATTAGTTCTGGCACGGAGCTCAGTGTCGCATGTATTTCAAATTAAAAATATTATTAGCTAGCAAGCAGAAAAATGCCGTTGTTGCAAAATAAAGACAAAGATTTACTTTGAAAGATTAAAATGTAAGAATGACGGAAAATCTTGTTACTACTTAAACTAATTCAGTAAACAACCTTTAGTTATATTAAATAAGTAAGTTAAGTAAACTTCAGAATAGCATTATTTATGTTAAGTTTATAAGTTACATTTGCTGCCTGTAAATAAAGAATTTACAAAAGAAAAGGTAACAAAGAATTTGTACCTCTTAAATTAGAAAATATATTATTTTATCTTAGTTCTAGTTATAAAGTATAGTTGATACCTCTACCCGTTCCTGTGAAAAGGGATTTTGACAGAAATACAGACAGAATAAAGTTAATTTAAAAAAAACGGACTTCTTTCACAAAGCGCAAAATCAATTTCGATAATATGGGACCACCTCTTAAAGTATAACCTACTAAACAAAAAACTAATCATCAAAATTAATTCAAAAAATTGGCGGAGTAATCGCGTAACAAACAATTAAGTATACAAAAAAAAACATAAGTATATTCGAATTCAAATCAAATCAAATCAAAAGAATTTTATTCATTGAAATCACAAGGATCATTTTGAATCCTCCTTGAATTGAGAACCTCCTCCTTTTTTAGAAGTTGGTTAAAAAGGAAGAGAGACGGACAACAAGCAATTCTATAAGTGTTCCGTATTTCTGAGGTAAAAATAAGTACGTAACCCTAAAATAAAATTTTACAAATAATAGATGAAATACTAATGTGTGCTACCAAACTCTGAAATATCACTTTATCATTCCAAGCACCGGTTGTCAGTCAGATTCAGCCAGAATTTTATTTTTACGTCTTATTTAAAAATAATAATATGAAATATCATGGTGCTAACGACTACGATCATACGCTAATGTGTTTGAGAGTATTTTACAGGTGTGTCTGCAATAAGCGCGGTATAATAGTTGTTGATGATGCTTTTATTTTTCACGAATTACCTTAGTGAAAAAGCATTTTGAATTTTAAGTATATTAAATACTAGAGTAGACTAAGACGTCAATAATGTGATGTTGTGAACTTTAGACAGGTCGCGCACACAACCAACAATCTTGGGGAAGCGTGGTATTCGTGCCATTCGATCTTAGCGTGCTAACCTATTTCTATTGATCCAATATTCGTGCAAAAGAAAGAGGGAAATGAGGGAAATAAGGTGTGGGAAATGAGGGCGCTGCATTGCTCATTTACCGATTTTGTGAGGTTTCTACACCGTCTTGTCATTAAGTATATTAGATACTAAAGATTAAGACGTCAATAATGTGATGTTGTGAACTTTAGACAGGTCGCGCACACAACCAACAATCTCGGGGAAGCGGAAAGCGTGGTATTTTTGTCATTCGATCTTAGCGTGCTAACCTATTTCTATTGAATCCAATAGAAGAGGGGTCGTGCAAGAGAAAGAGGGGAATGAGGGAAATAAGGTGTGGAAAATGAGGGCGCTGCGTTGCTCATTTACCGATTTTGTGAGGTTTCTACACCGTCTTGTCATTAAGTATATTAGATACTAAAGAGTAGGATTAAGACGTCAATAATGTGATGTTGTGAACTTTAGACAGGTCGCGCACACAACCAACAATCTTGGGGAAGCGGAAAGCGTGGTATTTTTGTCATTCGATCTTAGCGTGCTAACCTATTTCTATTGAATCCAATAGAAGAGGGGTCGTGCAAGAGAAAGAGGGAAATGAGGGGAATTAGGTGTGGAAAATGAGGGCGCTGCGTTGCTCATTTACCGATTTTGTGAGGTTTCTACACCGTCTTGTCATTAAGTATATTAGATACTAAAGAGTAGGATTAAGACGTCAATAATGTGATGTTGTGAACTTTAGACAGGTCGCTCAAACAACCAAAAAAAAGTTAAGTTCGAAGAAGTTAGTTCAATCAAATTTCTAGGCATACATTTAGATGCAAATATAAACTGGAAAATTCATGTTGATAAGGTATGTAGTAAGCTCAGCAGTTATGCATACGTTTTAAAAAGACTACGCGAGATGGCTTCGAGAGAAGTAGCCCTTAGCGCATACCATGGTCATGTTGGTTCTGCACTTCAATATGGATTACTTTTATGGGGTAACACATTGAGCTCTGAATGCTCTATCGAAATCGTGCGGATTTCGATAGAGCATTCAGAGCTCAAAAGAGGTGCATACGCTCTTTATGCGGAGCTCACTTTCTGGACTCTTGTAAGCCTCTTTTCAAGACATATAATATTCTTCCTCTCCCATGTCTCTGCATTAAACAAGCGGCAGAGTTTGTGAAGCAGCATCCCGAATTATTCAGGAAAAATAAGGAGTTTCTACTAATAAAATTAAGGGATAGATCTAACAACAGACTCTACAACCCAAAATATAATCTAAAAATTACGCTAAATCGGGCCTATTATATGTCGATAAAAATTTAAGTATATCAGTTATCTAGCACCCATAACACAAGCTCTGCTTAGCTTGGGGCTAGATAATGTTGTGTGAAATGTCCAGAATTTATTTATTTATTTATTTTTATTTTATTTTCAATAATCTACCAGAGGATCTTAAAAATCTAACTGGAAATTTATTTAATATTAAATTTAAAAAATGGCTGATGGTTAGATGCTATTATTCTTTAAATCAATTTTTACAATACAGGGATTTTCAATTATAATTTTTATTGATTAACAAATTATTGACATTTTTATTTTACTTAGTTCATTGTTTAAATCTCAATTATTATTCTAATTTTATTGTTTTTATATTAATCATATTACCCATGTGAAAATTTGCATTTTTATAAGGTAGAACATATTGGACTTTTCTAGTTTAAGACCTTATTGTATTTACAATGTTCTGGCAAATAAACTTATCTTATCTTATCTTATCCAACAATCTTTGGGATAGCACGTGGCGTGCTATTCGTGCTATTCGATTTTAGCGTGCTAACCTATTTTTATAGAATCAAATATCGTCGGGGTCGTGAAAGAGAAAGAGAAGGCGTGGGAGATGAGGACGCTGCATTGCTCAATTACCGATTTTGCGATGTTTTCTACACTGTCTCGTCATTAAAGCTCGGCTCGATCTAGAATCTAAATAGTTGTTAAAAACAACACCAACCTTTAGACGTCCACTGCTGGACGAAGCCTCCCCCATAAACATACAATGGGGGGAATTGCCATAATCAGTACGCTTGGCAGGCGGATTGGTGATCGCACTATTTGTGCTGAATAATTAGGATACTGCTGCCCATCCCTAGTGTTAATCCCTTAGTCGGCTTTTACGACATCCACGGGAGGAGATAAAGGGATATATTCTGAGGTCAAAGACACCACGGCACCCAGACACATCAAGGCACGCTATTTGGTGGCTGGGTACGCGAAAATCAAATTTGAAATAATATTAATTCCTTTTTTCACTGCACCTATTTTTACGCACACATAAAACGTCCACTAGCATGAGAAGTAAACGCATTTCATCATCATGATCATCAACCTGTACTCTGTAGCCTGATTTCGGACCATAAAATGCCACGAAGAACGGTAAGTAGCCACATTTAGAGATTCGTGTAGGTACCTACTTTATTTCAATGTAGTTTAACAAATACAAATGGCCGCGCAATCTAAACAGGTGGGGCAAACAGACTAGCCACAAATGTTACGTACATAATTGATGAGCCAATTAATTAAAACACTGCTTGAATATCCTGTTTGTGATACCATTTGATTCATAATTCTGAGTAAAATGTATCTATAATTAGCCCATAATGTTCGCAATGCTGGAACTCGCGGCCTACTCTAGTTTGACGGGAGTAAATGCGGGTTGGTGAATTTCACATACATTAGAATTATTGGTCCTAGGTCATTTACTGTTTGAGCAATTGGTAGAGCGTGCATAAATTTTTTAATTCAAAATTCAATTTATGCACGCCTAGGATTCGAACTGAGATGTGGTCGCTAACTATTGGCCGTATAGACAAGCTCAATGTCGCGTAGTGGGCTATGGAGAGAGCTATGCTAGGAGTTTCACTACGTGATAGAATCCGAAATGAGGAAATCCGTAGAAGAACCAAGGTCACCGACATAGCTCTCAGAATTAGCCAGTTGAAGTGGCAATGGGCAGGTCATATAGCTCGAAGAACTGATAACCGTTGGGGAATAAAGGTTCTCGAGTGGCGACCACAAGCCGGACGACGCGGTAGAGGAAGGCCCTCCACTCGATGGACTAAGCCAATGGATGCCAAGACCGTTCGTCGTGGCATTCTAAGGGGGAAGCCTATATCCAGCAGTGGACTTCTACAGGCTGATGATGATGATGATGAGGATTTGAACTTACCCCCTTCAGATTTGAAGTTAGGGTACCTCCAACAATAACACTTCTCTTTTATCCAACTATTCTTCAAGGGAAATCAAATAATTACGTTTACCCTACTTCATGCTATCCTATTCCTATTCCTATTCCTACTAATATTATAAATGCTAAAGTTTGTGAGTATGGATGGATGTTTGTTACTCTTTCACGTAAAAACTACTGAATGGATTTTAATGAAACTTTACAATAATATAGCTTATACATCAGAATAACACATAGGCTACTTTTCATCATCATCATCATCATCAATTTTCATCATTATTCACGCGGGTGAAACCGCGGGGCGCAACTAGTGTTAAATAAAAGCTTCGGTGAGTAGATGCCCACATCATTTTGAATATTATAGCTACGAGGAGAATCTTTAAAAACCCCATTTTTAAAATCCTATAAACTTCAATATGCAACCACAGATATTTCCTACATTGTGATGCGTTTTGACCCTCAAACTCCCTCAAAAGAATGTTTTTTATCGCCCGTAATAAAAGGGAGATTTTTATTCGTAGAATTAAGGTAGCCTATGAGGGGTGGTTAAACCAAAAACGTTAAAATTAAAATGATTTAATGCAAGGTTTTACATTAAATAGGCTATACATAATATAGCAGAATATCCAACAGTCCCATATCTTACATTAGGATTTCCTGTGTCGTGGGTATCAGGCATCAGGAACTACGAGTACCATGGTACCACAACACCCATACCCGGAAAAAAATGCAGATCATGCAAACACTGGTCCCGCAGCGGGAATCAAACCTGCACCTCTTGCATCTTAGCTAGCTACTCGCCTGCCACGCCTCGGAGGTCGTTGCCAAACGGTGCGAGTGGCTCAAACTAGTCAGATATTATTACTATTACCGTAAGCCCAAATTGTCCCATGGTTGGACAAAAGGCCCCCATTTCCGCCAGTCACTACCGTTCCACGCAACCGTTTGTTAGTCCCTTTCATAGGCATCCAGTTATTATGCGACGACCTCCATGGTGCAGTGGGCGAGTAGCTGGCTGAGATTCAAGAGGTGTGGTTTCGATTCCCGCTGCGGAACAAATGTTTGCATGATCTGCAAATATCTGTTCCTGGTCTGGATGTTGTTGGTAACATGGTACTTATAGTTCCTGATACCTACGACACTGGGAATCCTAGTGTGGGATTAGTACTATGTATGTGACTATTGAGTATTATAACATAAATGAAAATGAATAAACTAATTTGTTATGACAATCAATACGAACGGTGAACAATGAGATCGAACATACCGTTCGGCTAATCAAAAACATTCTGCCATTTGCATGTATCCAAATATAGACGTTATTTGGGCTAATTTAACTGTTACAGTTAATTAGATAGGAATATGGACAGATCTCGCTACAAACATTGAAACTGAGTTATATGTACATTATTCAAAAATACATAGGTATGCGATAACTTAGATTTTTTAAGAAAAATTCACCACGTACTTTACTATTCTGCTGGCAAAAAAAAATAATTCAATCTAATTTCAATCAATTCTATCTAATCTAATTTCTAATTTTATTTATGCCAAGCCACGATAATTTCAATTCTATTATTTGTACATTATTCAAAAATAGTTACAATGTGATAACTTAAATTTATTTATCCCAAAAATTACAGACGGTGGTGATCGAACCTCCGTGTTTTAGAGATAACCTTTATAATTAACGTACCTTTCTCCCACGTTCTACGTCATAGTCCTTTCGCTACACTAGTTCCTTTCGTGATCGGTCGGTAAGACCCTTTTCAGGCCACTATGCCTTAAGCAGGTCACTGACCTACAGTAGAGTGGGCAAAAAAGAATCCGTGGCATGATAATGATTATGTTGCAAGGTTGTGAGCCCAGTGGGCGAGTTACCAAAAAAAATTATAAATGCCGTTCTGAATTGTGAGTATTCATTGAAATACCTGCCTGAAAATGGTCAACGAAACGTCAGCAGGAGAATAAGACTAAAGTACGTGGTGTATAGTCGTAACATTTCTTAAATGAAATACCTGCTGTTAGATAAAAACAAAGTGTTATTTTCAGTACAACAAATTGAGTAAATAACGTTTAAATGGCAATCTATAATGGTCGGTTAAAATTTTCAGGAGAAGTATTTTTCGCTAGTAGTCATTAAAAGAAACTAAGTAAGTGTTCCACGCATAGTGCATGGTTCCGTAGTCACAGTTTCAAGTTTCAAGTTTTCATCCCATGATAGTCAAAATGATTTACATGAATAGTTCCCACTAACACGGTCTGATTAAAAGTTTCTTGGTTAAAAATTTAGAAATTACGAAGGGGTGGGACACATTGTTAACTAATTTGGCATAGAATATCTCTTAACTTTACGTGTATAACCTTGAATAAAGTAAATGTTTGATGTTTTATTTTCTTAAAAATTAAATTTGCTGGTAAAGTTTTGATGGGTTTCAAGGACTGAACGATTTTATAGGGGTTTTATTTTTCACCTACGAAACCCTAAAAAATAATATTTTTTATAAAAATAGAGTAGTTGTAAAGTACAACACTATAAATGTAATTGTCTACGGTCGTAGAGCGTCTACAACCGTAGAGTCAGCGTTACGTAGCCACGTAGCACTCACATAGCCACGTAGCACTCACGTAGCATTTCAACATTAAATTGCAATATCAGTGTATAGAAATAAAACTCCTTTGTAAATTTCCCGTACATACAAAAATCTCTTGTCCCTAATACACCTGTCACTCGTACATACTCGCTTGGGTGACGACTACACTACTGAGAAACACCAAAACTCACGTGATAAGACTGAAATAATTAATTGAAAAATTAATTATAGACTATGGTTAGTAACAATGGATTTAATTTTTTATCTTACGTGGTGGTATTATTTTCCTTCTCTTCACTTGCTGGAAGGAGTGTAGTTTCAACCAAGTGTGGGAATTTCAGTTCTTCGAAAGCGTAGTTATACCTGTTTTGGATATAGCTACGAAATGAGAGTCACATTATCGCGTAACAAAATGTGAATGTGGACATTTGCAAGTTAGATAGCGACCATATAGCGACTGAAAGCATGTAGTGTAGTTTTGCACCTCATTTTTTTATACAAAGATATCTTTGTAAGTTTGCATTTTAAAGATTTAGATAAAAGTAAATAAAAAATTAATTAAGTAAGTAATTAAAAGTAAGAGATAGATTTCACTACACTTATTCTGTTGAGTTCTTCTTGAACCAACTAGTATGTACAACTAGATATGCTACCATAAAATATTAGTTCCATTAATAGTTGTGCTATAACTAACTATCTGTTCCATATAAAACAATTGCATTCACATTCTAAAATAGTTTCAATTTTCGATGTCGATGTCGTCTGTTATGCTGTTATGTAGTAAACAATATCAAATTAAATAAGATATACTATTATGGTAAGTAGTGGCAGTGAGTAAATACCTTGCATAGCTTATTTCTGAAAGACATAAGAGGTAACAGATATCTGTACCTTCTTATAAGATAAGAAGTTAATATAGTGAAAAAGGGTGCTCATAGCGTAGGGTAAAGAACTAGGAATTGGACACTTCGCTGTCTTTTGAGTGCACTGATACAAATGCATGAAATGTGGCGACCGTTTAAGCAAGTAATAATTCAGCATTGTAATTGTTAGAAACACCAATAGATGGTAGAGTATTCAGCACAGATTTTTTCCATGGAAGGTATGCTCGCTGTGTCAATTTCTTGCACGGAATAGGTACCTATGCACTTATTTTTGGTATGGTGCAGTTTATTTTCATGATCGTACTTCAGAAACATGGTGTTTCATGGCTTGAATTATTCGCACAACCACAATCTTATCAGTAGGTAAGTGAGTAAACCTAAAATAGATGGTTAAGTTACAAGGAACATTTTTTACAATGCTATAAAATACCCTTTCACAAAGCAGTCCAGAATCACGGGTAAGATTAACAGATGATTTGAACCGCCATTACAATAAAACCGCGTTATTACCACGTTTTGTACCAAATGGGGTTTGTTGGAAATAATATGGAAGCAAGGAAAGGGTTGACGTCCGACTTTTAAGAGCTCTTGTCCGACTAAAAGTTAGGAGCGGGATGATGGCTGGAGGAACGACCATAAATCAAGTAGAGTGTGAATAAGATATTTTGAAAGAACCTGCCTCGGTAATTGTATATAAGAAAAACCAAAACCACCACCACCACCAAAATTTAATTTGGTTTTGAACCAAATTGAAAACGTTTTGAAGAAAGTTCATATTTAGACTGAGTGTGGGTAGATGAATCAAATTGAGATGGGAAATAAAGGCTCTCAAGTAGTTTTAAACTGAAAAACGGCTAACTACCACTGTTTTTCATCACTTTTACCGACGTTTCGAGAACAGAAGCCTCTTCATCATAAGCACCGCCCGCGACCGCGTTCGATGGTAGACCGGCAGAGCCGTTCGCCGGTGAAAAGTGGTTATTAGCCGTTTTTCAATTTAAAATGATTCCCAACCATGAAAGTTTCAACTCCCAAGTGGTGATCACAACCCGAACGACGCAAATAGTAAGAATCTCATGATGGACTACTAACATTTTCGAAAGTAGCAGGAGTTTGGTTAATGGAGGCCGCTCAAGACAAGCAAGCTTTGAAATTCTATGGGGGACGCCTATGCCCAGCAGTGGCTACCCACAAACAGGCTGATGAAGATGAGATGATTCTAAAAAAGTGACTCAGGATCGTAGCGTGAGAAAACCTCTGCCTACACCACAGAAATGCAGATTAGCGTTTAGCTTTTTTCATCGGGCAACTCTAGCGATGACACGGGAGGACCTTTCTATTAAAATTCAGAAAATAAAGGGACCAGGGCCCCTGTCTGTTTACCTGGCCCGTGTTTAAAAAGGAATGTAATACAATCCCAGTTATTTTCATTATTCAGTGTTGCATTAGCGCCTTTAGTATGTAGGTACATGGATTTATTTTAAAGCTATTTTTATTACAGTTTGCGTTGGACATTGATTACAAAGCTATTTTTATTAAAAGTTGAGTTGGTTGGCATAATAGGCTTTTGTGCTTTTAATTCTTCTAGATTTAACCAAAGCTAATTTTAGTTTTTCTCAAATTTGAAAAAGTAAATCTGCGTTCACTCAAAAAACAAAAAACTATTTTATAGCACGAGTTGTTATCGAATCGACTGCAAAAATACGATAAAATGCTATATAATTATTGATAGCTCAAGGTCTATCTGGTAGGCATCTACCAGGGTCTATTGAGATTTTTTTTTACATTTGCGCCGTATTCTCTGTCAATTAAATAACGCTAAAACCTACCATTTTGTAAGAATTTACCCGAAAGCATAGAAATAGCGAATAGAATGAATAAGCGAATACATAATAACCACCAAAAGGTAGTTTACTAGATAAAAATAGGGTCGTTCAAATTTCTGTTTGAATACTATTTTTTCACAAAACAGTAGGTTTTTGATAAAAATAGTATTTTGTTCCATAAAACCCATTTACACAAGCCGATTCTTAATTGACGAGACACCTAACGCATATCAAAATAACAGGTTCCTATGAAATACTGTCTAATTTGACATTCGCTGTGTCTAGTAGGTTAGCTCTCGGAACAATAACTCTTGGGTCATAGTGAATAACCACCCTGATTGAATTCTTTTGCAACAGTTCTATATGTCAATATTATTTTCCTCTTGTACCACATTTACCTGCCCTGTCTGTAAATAAAACTCCTTCAAAGCACTGTCTAAAAATCTAATTTAGAGTTTGAAACCGCAGCTCATTTAGCAGCGCTGTTTGAACATAACCTATGCAAACCTCCCGAACCACAACAGGTTGGGACTCGTAAAACTAACTGCTGTGCCGTCTGTTTGAGACAGGAGACAGTGGTTAAAAGTTTAACTTATTTATGGAAAGTTACTAACTATTTAAATTGCTTTTCAAGTTAATTTTCTGTAAAATCAACCAACGCGACAGACGCAGCTGTTTGGTCGATATGTCTCGTTATAAGTTATTTTGTGAAAACTAAGTAGTCAAATAGAAATTTGAACTACCCTATTTTTTATCAATTTCTCGTGCCACTAAACTAACTCACATAAGTCCTCCAATAAAGTCTTATTTGGAGTTTGAAACAAGAGCTCATTTAGAAGCGTTGTTTGAACATAACCTATGCACAACTCCCGCACCACAGCAAGGTACGATCTCGTAAAACGAACTCCTGTTCTGGTTAGGGCAGGAGACAACGACTTTAAAATAAATTTTAACGTAGTTACTTATTTATGGAAAGTGTCAATTTATCTAGCTATGGTTTTCAAGCTGAATTTCTAGCTACACTACAGACGCTGGTTATCGATACGATTAGTCTAATAAAGCTTGTAAATATTAATTAAAGGTACACTAATATCTAATAATTCTGACTTGTATACCAAAACTAAACTCGAACTGAATCGAGACTCATGTATAGAGTTTTTGACAGATGTTAATGAATAAATATAGTTAAATGAATAACTTTTCATTTAAAAAACCGACTTCCGCCATTGTATTCGACTAAATAATTTTGGATGAAAAAAAATTATGAAAGAACCATTGTGGTGAAAAGATAATGATACTTTCTGAATGCAAATGCTTGGTGTCTTGCTGAAAATATCAAAATCGCCATATGTATTCCTACAATATTTGAGGAGTTCCCTCAATTCCTCATGGATCCCATCATCAGAACTGGATTTTGAAAAAAATGGGACCAATCTGGAAGTATATCTATACAAATAAAAAAAGAATTTTCCAAATCGGGTCATAAACGCCGGAGATATGCGGTAACAAACATTAAAAAAAAAAAAAAAAAAAAAAAAAAATACAACCGAATTGAGAACCTCCTCCTTTTTTGGGAAGTCGGTTAAAAACTAACATAATATAGTCTCTAAGTAAAATAACAATAAACCCCAACAGCCACATACATAGTCCTGATCCCACTCAACAATTCCGTGTCGTGGATATACACTACGAGCACCATGGTATTACATCATCTAGACCCAAAATAATATTTCAAGATTAAATAACATATCTCCCGCTGCAGGAATTGAACTCGCACTTCTCGCATCTCAGCTGGCTAATCGCCCACCGCACTACCGAGGTCGTCAAAAATGATTATGTTCGAGTCTCGATTATTGCTTGAGCATTACTTTTTCATTTTGTAAAAACGGGAAATTTTCACGTACCATTACTTTTGCAAGAAAACAGATCCTAAGTACAAATCGTTGACAAGAGTGTTTGTCTTAGAGCTCGTAACTATAATTCTATCATCTATTTCAACTTCAAGTCAAATTAACATTAACATTATACGTTTTTGGTCACTATTTCCTTGACTACACTCTACCGACGTTTATAGAAACAAAGGCACAACTGTCTCGAAAGTCCTGTTATTCCGGGTCTCCGGGATGCTTTGGAAGCGTGCAGTTAGATTATAGACCTTAATACCGTTCAAAACTTCGACAATACCTTCTCAATTTTCGTTCGTGAAAATAAAGGTTGTGCGGATCGGATAGGAAGTTAATTTAATTAACTGATGATGACGTCATGCATGACCTCTGAAGCGAGGAGGGCCATTAACCAGCTGAGACGTGATAGGTCAAATTCAAAGTCATCAGCTAGATATTAATCAATTTAATTTGAATGGTAAAAAGTTTCTTATTAACAGACTTCAAAAAAAGGAGGAGGTTCTTAATTCAGTAGTTTTTTTTTACATTAAAATCTTTAAAATAAAGAATTCTATTGTCCAAAGGCAATTTATTAAAAAGATTTATTCTTATGCATAAAAAGCTATAAGCTACTTTAGCTAGTCTGGGCTTCGGAACAACTATAATTGTCTTTAATTGGTATTGGTAATAGGTGCGGGTTCAATTCCATGATCAGCTAATATTTGTGCCTGGTCTGAATGTGGTACCATGGTACTTGTAGTTTCTGATACTGATGCTAGTGTGGGCTCAGAATTATGTATTTTGTGTTTTATTTGTGTAATTTAATCTATGACTTTGTTGAAAGGACGTGAGTGGATAAGTTTATTGCACTAAATTTTTTCAAGAGCAATTTATCTTAGTTCTCTACCAAGGGTATCTAGATGTTAATCGAGGTTACCGACCACTGAGTAAAATAAATTCGTTGTTATTCTTTGTATCAAAGAAAAAGTTGCTTTCAATGCCTATTGATATGAAACAGAGCGGGCAACTTCCATTTGAATTAAAGTACAGCTTCGTTCATTCTTCATGTAAGTAGTTTTTTTTTGTGAATTATCTTGGTGTTTTAACAAGTAGAGTGCATGATATGGTAAAAAAGCCAATGTGGCGAAATGGATTCAGAGGTTTCTTTCATTAATGTAGGTACAACATGTTTTCGATTTTTTTGATTCTAAAATTATGCTGTCCGTACATCGTGAGGATACGATATTTACGTAAAATTGTGTTTTTAATTTTTTTTTTTTATTTATGGACAACCGATATTTGAACTCCAATGTGTCAAGTTTCGATTGCAATAGGATATTATGGTAACAGCGAGCTAATCTGATGTGGAGACAACGGAACACCTTCATAGAAAATAGTAGAGTGATCGTGCTTAGGCTCATTTGAATCAGCTCACAGTTCTGATTACTAGTTTCATCATCATCATCAACTGATGATGATGATGAAGAAATTTTCATTCCAACTGGAATGAAAATTTCTTACAACAATGGTTGAAAATAAAATTCTCACAAAAGAGATCAGACACGACCCTTCTACTGCTATCGTTCGAAGAGGTGAGACAGCTGACAAAACGTGACAGCCAGGGTCCGAAGGTGAAAGTGGGAGAGGCTCAACGGATGTCCAAGGGGGAGGCCTCGTCCAGCAGTGGACGTAAACAAGCTGTTGATGATGATGATGACCTTGGTATCTTAGTATCCTGATTGAAGGTTGAAACATCGATACGAAAGAACCCACTTTACTTAGTAGACAGACACCTTCCGAATTAAGGAAAGCTAAAAATTAAACAAAACAAAGGTTGACCTATAATGTAAGTTTTTTTCGAACTAACAAAATAGAAGACTCGAAGTATGGAACGCGATGAAAAGCAAACAAAAACAATGATGTCACGGAAATAGGTCATCGACGGTACTTCAAGTCCGATATAACGAGACACTTGTAAAATTTACCCACCAGCCACTATCGCAAGTATCTTTGTTACTGTATTTATGGTATGGCAAAAATGTGGAACAATTTTCTTCAAACTGTAATTGCATTAAGTAGGATGCTTGGTAGAGTAGGTAAGTTAATATATGGTAAGAAACGAGGCTTAAATCCATAATAGCAAACATCAACGGATATCTCAGGAATTAGTACCGTGGTGTGTCCGGCCTAAGAATAGACCCCTCCTTCTCCTCCCGTGGATCTAGTAAAAGCCTAACTAAGGGATTACACCAGGGGATGGGCAGCAGCATCGGTCTGAGTACTCACCAATCCGCCTGCCAAGCGTGGTGTTTATGGCAAATCCCCCCATTGTATTCAATAGGGGAGGCCTCGTCCAGCAGCGTACGTAATCAGGCTGGTCATGAAGGGGTTGGATACCAGCATTAAAACCTTTATGAACCAAATCAATGGATGTTTGTACAAAAAGGTAATAAATTAAATAGCCACTTGAAACGTCACTGTCGTGATTAAAAACTATGTTGTTACTGGCGATTGAAATTATCTATGCATCACGGCGGAAAAATTCAAATTTTCACGTCAATCAAAATCATCTCATTTGATAAAATGACAGCATAAATAAAATCCTACAAAAATACACGGAAAATAGAAATGTGGCAAACTAAATTATTTATAATGTGACTTTTACTAAACTACAATCAATTCAAAATAATTGTGATATGCCGGGGCCGGATACCAGAGCCAATGACAATGTCCTCGGCGAGATGTCGACAGAGCCTACGGCGACTGTGCATAGTGGCGTGGAGGCGAAGTGTGAGCGAAAGCTCACTGTGCTCGAAACCCACGGCTACGTGCTAGGGAGAACAATTGGGTCTGGCTCCTATGCCACTGTCAAGGTATCTCAAAAATAACTTTAATTAAGATTGAAATAGGTAGAGGCATGGAAGCGTAGACAGAGTAACTGGAAGAGACGTTTTTACTTCTCTTATGTTTCATTTTATGTGAATGCAGTTCGCAAAAATGATACAAGAAAATACAAGACACACACACAAGCAGAGGTTAATAAAGATTATTAAAATGACATAAGAGAGAACAAATTTTATTAAACTTTTTTTTTGCTTCACAAAATCTCTCATGTTAGAGAAATTGACTCGGTAGTTTTAGATTTCTGATGAATCCATACAAACATACTTACATAGCCGTTAAATACAAAACCCTTTCTTCCCCTCTTAAATTAGTCGGGCTGATAAAGGTGTCATCGCGAGGTCTCAGTTCGGGGCGAACCACTAGTTATAAATAGTGTGCCTCTCAATCATGACATCCAGCAGGGCTACTCTTGAAAACAGTTGTAATCGCAATCCAGTTTCAATCCTAATAACGCTTGTTTGGCACTCTTGAACCAAATCGAGTTTGAAATTGAGATAGAGCACGCGTGTTGACTCGTGAAGAACAACAGAGACAGAAAGTCGATTTGGCTTAGTTCCATATAATTCCACCAATCTCCATTCCAAATTGTGCGCTAGTATTAAATTCAAGAGTACTAAATGACCAAGGAATCTAGTACTCGCTGACGACAAATGACACTTAATCCTGAATTAGGATTGGAGTAGAGCGTCAAGAGTAGCCACACTGGTCTTGTCCCCAGCTACGATCCCTAAACCAGAACCAGCTAGGCTTCAACTGCTCTTCCATTATACAAGCCTCTATTCTAGCTATTTCTGATTCTACTGATATACTGGGGTCAAGACCCTGCATTGAGGTCCTTCTGTATTGTCTTTCTGTTAAACAACAAACAGCCAGGCTCCTTAAAAAAAACTATAAAGGACTTTGAGCTGAAGGCATCCCTTTCCTTCTTTACTATTTTTTTTAACCTGTTATCAAATGTACTTAATATATTATATTTGCAGGTAGCCACCAGCGACAGACACAACTGCCAAGTAGCAATAAAAATCATAAGCAAGTTCCAAGCACCGGGTGATTATCTAAAGAAGTTCCTACCAAGAGAAATTGAAGTAGTAAAAGGCCTGAAACATGAAAACCTCATACGGTTCTTACAGGCTATTGAAACAACCCACAGGTTTGCTGTCTATATTCCGACTTCAGCGTTGTTCCATTACTCAGTACATTTTTATTTCAGAAAGTATATAGATAGAATATTTTTATTGAACAAAACTAACAATTTACAAAAGCAAACTTAATGCTAGGATGTATTTTCTAGCAGCTAACCTTTGTGTATTGTGGATAAAGTTTATTTAGGCGGTGTAAAATACGTATAAAAAGAATAATTGATACTTTATGTAGATATAGTACAACATACACAATATAGGTATATATATATATATATATATATATATATATATATATATATATACCTATATATATCAAAATTCCTAATTCCTTTCTACCGTTTACCGTTTCGTTTGATTATATGGGGATGGTTTTCAAAAACGTTGTTAAACAAATTAATAAATTTAACCAAGTGTAAAATGGGTATTGGAAAATGTTTCAGGTCCTATTTCGTTACACATGCACACGCAACACTAAAATTGTCTGGGCAAAAATTGATTGAAAAAATTTACTATAAGTATATATTATATTATTTTTAATATTTGATTTTTCAAATATGTAAAATAATGAAAAACAACGACTGTATATAGAAAATTACGATTGGACGATATTTAAAAATTGAGTGATTTGGTATAAAGAATGTCGTAAATTTGGTATTCAAAACATCATAGATATTTCAATACTTTTGAAAAATTAAAATATACGTGTTGGCACATCTGCTTGGATATTTACTAAATTACACTTTCAGATTTCCGCATAATTATGTGTGATGTAATAGCACCTATTTTTTTTTCAATATATACTTTACCAAATATCCATAGAGCTATCTTGTCTTTTTTGCCTTTTCTCTGTGCAAACAATCAGAGACGGTGAAATTAATATTGAATTCGAATTTCGAACCCTTTGTTGACTGGACTAAACTGCAAAATTACAGACAAACAACGAAATCTCATCATAAGAGATCTTTTGCAACTTTTCGGTAACATAAACTAAAAAGGAGAGCCCGTTTTTCAAACCATCCACATTTATTCCTAGATTGTAGCGTGTAGATCTACATTCAATTAGTACTGTTGCCGGTGTTGGAGTAAAAATACAACTAATTTCCACTTTCCACTACCAATCCACATTTAGGTACCTACTATACAAATATCTAAATATCATTTTCACCAGCCTGTTTGCGTCCACTGCTGGACAAAGCCTCCCCCATTGAATACAATGGGGGGATTTACTATAATCAGTAAATCCCCCCATTAGTCCCCATTAGTCATCCCCCCAGAAACTTAGTACGGCTTTTATACATCCACGGGAGGAGAAGGAGGGGTCTATTCTTAGGCCGGACACACTACGGCACAAACACAAACAAATTTAAAAGTAAGTGGGCATGTACAAAGGAAAACACTTCCGTCTCTTCCGCTCTACATTATTTTAAACTTGGTAGACAACCAGATTGGTATAGTAAAAAAAAAGAAGCAAAGTACCTCAATTTTGATTGTGTTATGGTCTAGGGTCTACATCGTTATGGAGTATGCAGAGAATGGCAGCCTCCTGGACATAATCCGCAAAGACCAGCACATAGACGAACAGCGCGGGCGCCGTTGGTTTCGACAACTAGTCGAGGCTGTGGACTATTGTCATGAGCGTGGAGTTGTCCATAGGTAAGAAATAACGCTAAGTTCGAAGGCCTTCTTCATCACTTAACTCTCTATGATGGGTTGAACTTGGGTTGATGGGTTGTTGATATAGGTATACCTACTAAATCTTACAATCTCTTACTAATGTAAGTACATCTGGGATCTATAGTGTGATCCATCTTATCATTAGCAATGTTCTTTATCTTCTAAAATGGTTACCAAACGTGTTACTTCCGTAGACTTTTTTATGCGTAGAATTTTCTTTACAACCTTTCAACGTGGAAAATCCAGAATATTTATTCGTATTCATAAATTATCAAGATCTTTTTTTTTAAATAAAATATTGTAAATAAAACAATAAGACCAAAAAAAAGTTACACAAAATATGGCAAAAGTTTAAGAAAGGAACAAAAATGCTTTGCTAGTTTAAAAGAAAATACAAAATATATAAATAAAAAAAAATATATAAGAAAGAATACAATTTTTGCTTGCGTGGTTTTGTTTTTTGTGTAAGTGTGGGTGTGTATGTGTATGTGAGTAAGTGTGTGAATGTGTGTAAGTAAGTTGGTATTTGTGTGTGCATCTGTATTCACCATTATGGGCAGAATTTATCGGTTTTCTTATTTTCAGGGACATAAAATGCGAAAATCTGCTCATGGACCACGGCCTCAATATAAAACTGTCGGATTTCGGTTTCGCCCGCGGCCATATGAAGCCGAAAAATGGCGTCTTTTCACTTTCCGAAACGTTTTGCGGTAGCTACGCTTACGCGTCTCCTGAGATCTTGAAGGGGGTACCGTACAGGCCGCAGGATAGTGATATATGGAGCATGGGAGTGGTGCTTTACGCTATCGTATACGGACGCCTGCCATTCGATGATACGAATTATACGCAGTTGTTGAAGGTACATAACATCTTGTAGCATAAACACATAAACCTATATGTTGTTTTGTAATGTGTGTCTATTATTATCCGAAAGACAAACTCTGACAAAAATATTGCCCTGTTACTTACCACAATCAACTGCGATCTCATTTTTCAGCCGGCTCGGACTAGATGACCGATACTGATAATTCTTTCTGAATAATTCCCATCAAAGGCTAACTTAAGTGCAAGAACAAAAATAGTAGGGGTATACAAAGTTTTCTTTGAAATGGGATAGTAAATTGGAAACCCTAATCGGTAAAAGATATCAAAAAATGCTTCAAGGGCTCCGATCACCGATTTTGATAAAAACAAAAACTGCATGCAAAGATTTTGGAAAAAAATTATAAGCGTCACGGGCAGCGAAAAGCTAATACGTGTAAGGTATAAAAAGTATTTTTTGTCAACGTTCCTTATGCCAACGTGTTTTGTAAATGTGAATGGAAACCCCGAAAATCATAGTTTTTTGGATGTGGTAATAAACAAGCAACGATATTTTTTATTCGGAACAAAGTGGATTCGGTTCCCAAGGCTTAACTAAGGTTTTTCCAAATGTAGTTTGTTTGTATAAACATCGGTGACACGAGTCCTTTCAGTGTTTGATACCCCCTCACTGACCCATTTCACCTTTTTTTTACCTTGGAATTGATAGTTATCAATCTAGATGAATGCTTATCTACAAACCAAAGAACTAGCTGAAGGTGGAAAAAGCTTGCGTCTATAAGTTGGCTAAAATAGACTCATTTAATTAATCTATTCACAGCAAGTGCAAAACAAGGTGTCATTCCCCCGAGAACCAAAAGTGTCAGCGGAATGCCGCAAGCTCATCACCAAAGTACTATCTCCCTTGAAGATTCGTGTCAAGATACCACAGATACTTGCCGATCCATGGCTAAACCCCAATCATCCGCCTACTAAAGATGACGAGGTAGACACAAAGGTTTATTTTTTATTTTTGGGCTTCAGACTTGAAGTCCCCCTTTTGAATGGTAATCAGGTGGGTCCATCCACCATTTATCTCGTCCTCCTGGCTGTTTTGATAACCTCAGTGGCCGGCTGAGATGCAAGAGGTGCGGGTTCGATTCCTGCTGTGGGACAGATGTTTGCATGAACTGCAAATATTTGTTCCGAGTCTGGGTGTTGTGGTACCATGGTTGGTTCTCGTAGTTCGTGATACCCACGACATAGGGAATCCCAGTGTGGAATCAAGACTATGTATGTGACTTTCTGGTGTTGTTACTGTGGCCTCTAATTTTTCAAACAACCCATTGGAGAATAAGGACCTGATAACCCTTGAAACACAGGAGTTTTGGTTAACGCATGCCTACGAAGACATGGGGCATCGGACGTAACAGTACCAACGCCGTAATACCGTAGGCGTAGACCACCGTGGTTACATGCTTTACTATAAAACAATGAATGAAAATGGTTAAAGTCATAAAATAAATTAAGAAAGGTTACAGTCCGGAAGATGGCCTACGGTGCTACGGCGTAGACAACTTCTGCTACGTCTGAACTTAGTCGAAAAGATTCTTTTTTAAGGTTCGTTAACTCAACTGACAAAATCGGGAAACTGAATGTCTGTGAGCTTAAAGTGGCGAAAAAATGCATTAAAAAGATATAGCAATGAATGTCTAATTTTTGTATGGTAATCGCGAAAATGAAACCTCTTTCTTACTTCAAGTGACCTCACAATTCTGAAATATGTATTAAGCGTTCATTTCATGAGCGGCACGATGTCAACGGCAGAGGCAACTGCACCCGTCGGCGGCAACAGTCGACGCATCGGCGGCAGCCGTTTACCTATAGCGACGCATGCTGTTGTTGCAGTAGCTGTCAACGGCTGCCGCCAACGCGTCGACGGCGAGTCTGAAATACAAAAAGGGCTATAGCCATTTAAAAAAAACATAGAATAAACAAATCACAGTTAGACTGCATGTGATACGGTAAATTAATATTCTTTCTTCAGAAAATGATGCTTCAACTCTAAAACAAAACTAATTTATAAATTAAAAAAATCAAATAAATTGACAAAAACATAATATTTTGTTTTTAGTTCATAATTATTAAAAACCCTCATTACGAACTACTTTGCTATTTGTTGCTATGCTGATGGTACCCGCTGTCAATTCTGCTCTGAGCTTGCGCACACTAAAATGGTGTGCACGTGCATGCCCTACTACAAACATAGCCAAACGTACCTACTTCGTGAAATAGAATATCTACAGACGAGAAATAGGGTCTTAGCCTTAGAGCCTTAGAGATTATGGCTTTAGGGGATATCTTAGTTGATAATAGTTTTTGCTGTAGAATTCCATTCTACAGCAACAGTTTTTCCAGTTTTTTTTTGTTTTCAGTTTGATGTTTATGTATCTACATATAGGTACTTTTTACTTATAATATATGCGGAGTTATTAGAGCATATTTCGGAATGTTTTGCTTTTAATTCTTTCAGTATTTTGTATAGCCCCATACCACTCCATCAGGGCGATTCTAAAACGTCGCAAACGTTTCCGATCGGATTCGTTAGTTTTTCATTTCGATGTGGTAAGTAGCCAAAACAATTTTCTCTAGTAAAACACAGTAAAAAACAATAAATATTGTATATTACTGTGTTTTACTACAGAAAATTGTTATAAAACTGTTTTAGTTACTTACCACATCAAAATGAAAATCTAACGAATCCGATCGGAAACGTTTCCAACGTTTTAGAATCGCCCTGCATATGCCTATTTTTCCTATGAATTAAACAATTGTAATATTCCGCTTATTGCCTGTTATTTTAAAATAGCCCACTTGTTCCAGGAGACCGCGCAAGTCAACAAAGAAGAAATAAAGAGTGTGAACATCGGCACGGTCACTTTCGATAGGAAATTTGAAGAAGTAAAGATTTAAAAGAACCCCACGGCAACTGTTTTTAAAACTAAACGAATTAAATAAAAATTGAATCACTTTATTTTGCTGATTTTTTAATTGGAGTCGGTCTAGGAAATCTTAGCTCAAAGCTCAAAATCGAGTATTTCCATGTAAAAAGTAGTAATTACCGTTCCTTCCTCGTGGTCAATCTTAATGGTCAAACTGATTTGACCACGAGGAATTCTGTTCCGGATAGTCAAACTGAGTGGATATTTAAACTTTTTATCAAGCTGTATACATTGCAGTCTAAAAAACAACACAGACACACAACAGTACAGTTATAAATAAAACATTATGTCAATTTGAAGAAACATGCCACATGACCACTCAATATAGGTACGTTTATTCCAATCTGTCCTACCAAAAGTTAGATGATCTAACTGTTCTACCTAGACCAGAAAATAGTAAAGTATTACCCAGACCGTAGTCTACGGTCGCAGGAAAGTGGAGAATTATCGGTCTTGGTCTAACCCTCCCTCATGGAAGAAGAAATCCAACCCTCCCGGAAGACTTGAACTGACAGGTAGGTCGAGTATTAATACAGTTCTCGGCAATAGTAATGGCGCATCGGTAGCTCGTCATCTTCGTTTATTCCATCCAGTCCTACTAGAAGTTCGATGATCTAACTGTTTGGATATTAACTTACTCTATCGAGAACGCATCAAATTCTCGTATCAGGGAATCACAAGGTGGAATGAGCAGCCAAGAGCTCTACCAGAAATAGTAATACATCTAGTCACTTGGTCGTACTTAGTCAAAAGCCAGATGTGTCATTTCAAAGCAGCAGAACTCTGTACCTCGTAAGATTTATTATAATTAAGTTACCTAGGTAATATAGGTTTATTGTTTATGTGCCTAAAATGTCGAAGACTGACCGTATATCGTATGACTGTGCATATTAATGTCAACTTTTCGGGATTGTATCTAGGTACTTTTTTTGCTGAGCAGATTCCGTGTGGACTAAATGCATTCCGGACCCATGAAACTTGAATTCGATCCGTGGCACCCCCAATGCCGCATTAGACAGAACAGCTTCTTCAGCAACTGTACCGACAATGAATAACAGGATTTTGAAAATCATGAATTGTATTTATTTTTATTAACTACACACACAAGCTACTTATTTTTGTTCCTCCTTTGGCAAGCAGCTGTACTCATCGTCCTCTCTTAGGACTGCCGCCTTCATGTCAGCCTTCTTCGCACGTCTTAAGCAAATGCAGGACAGCAAAAGCGTTAGCGCGTATATCGCAGCCACTATCAAGCAGTTACGTGCTAAAACAAATCAGAAATAAATAGCCACCTCTACGGTCAGATCCATGGGCGTAGCCGCGGGGGGGGGGGGTTTAAATAATAATTAATAATAATAAGGGGTAATTGAAAAAAGGAGAGGCGAGGAGTTGAAATTAATTACATCAATCATCATCGATAAAATTTATGTTTGAGTCAAGTTACGACTTAATATTTTATTATATTAATTAATGTTAGGCAGAAACTTTTAAAAACTCGCGCTCAAGTAACCGCTGCCTCAAGTAGGTACGTATACTTAGTATTTTTAGCATGGTCTAGCTAGGTACTATAATCACAAAAAAATTGGCACTGGCCGAGGGCGGCAGTTTTTTTTTCACATGAATATTAATGTAATTTTGTGTACTTACATTTTTGTTTTTTATTTTCTTGACCCCTCCCCCCCGATACTAAACCCTGGTTACGCCCTTAGTCAGTCACCACAATATTCCATTTGTAGTACCTACCTATGTCTACGATCTTTGGTCGATTGTCATGGTTAATATGAATAGCATAATTCAGATTCCAAGTGGTTTCATATTTTGCCAATATTCGACAAAATTCTGTTAGCATTCAGGATTAGTACACGCACTTACACATTGTAAGAATAAGAGAGTCCTTACCTGCAGCCGCGTAGTTCTCTTCGGTGGCCTTGATAAATTGGTCGCGGTCTGTGAACTTGTCATGTGGCACTGCGTCCTTGAATAAGGCTACCACTTCTAACTGGAAGCATACGCCCATTACGCCCTACGTTTAAATTACAATTTATTATTAGGTACCTACCCTACTGTACACACAGTAGGGTATGTACCTAACCTTTGGCTCAGAAATACCTACATAAGTAGGTGCCTAAAGGAACTAACATAACATAACACCAACAACAGTCCTGATCCCACACTAGGATTCCCTGTGTCGTGGGTATCAGGAACCACAACCACCCAGACCCGGAACAAATACTTTCAGTTCATCCAAACATATTATTTGTCCCGCACCTCTTGCGTCTCACTCAGCCAGCTAGGTACCAATTCGCCTACCGCGAAACGGACGTCTCGACCTAAGAAGGCACCTACTTCTCTGTAACAACAATAACTAGGTAGGTACCTATGATGAAAACATTATAGGTGTTTCCACAGGCATAATCTACACAGCATAGGTTCACTCAATCGTAGTTAGCGGGCCATGTCAATGCTTTCCATTTCTTTTGGTTCTAGGTAGGTATAGGTAATGAATGCTCTTTTCCTCACGTCTTCCTTCACTATAGTAGCCAGTTTTTGATTCTGAGGAGGTAGGTACTATCTACTCTCAGATAGGCTACTTATACTTACCTGGAACTGAATTATATTCCTCTAAAATTTATTTAAGTAAATAGGAACTGAATTGTGTCCCTACCAACTGAATTATAGCCCAAAGGCTCAGAACCATGCAACAAGCAGAAAATGTGTATAAACGACTCATTGGAAATGCACCGTTGCTATTTTGTGGATATATAAACAAATCAAGGAATATTAAGGAATAGGTACACTCTCCGGCGAGAGAACAGGAAGGCAATTCTCGTAGTTATTTGACATTCAAATCCCAATAACATCTCACCTCAGTCAATGTTCTAAGGTACCTACCTCAGAATAATGACTGCTTCAGTCATTATTCTGAGGATCTACTAAGGATCTGTGTTGGCCTTAGAGAATTTATGTGTTGGCCTTAGAGAATTTATAGTTGGCAAGACCTTTATCCATTGAGAATCTAGGAAAGTTCACAATATGTATGTTTTTGTCGATGGAATTTTGTTTGGTCTACTGCTTGGACGAATGTCTACTGTGTACAGATTCCTTGGTTGGCTAAACCAGTGGTGGGTAAACTTTCTTAATGGGGGGCCAGAAAGTTTAAGAAATTTTCGAGGAGGGCCAGAATTGTAGGAAATATGCATTTTGTGTTGAAACTATTAATCATATAAAAACATTACAGTATTACCGCAATAACCATGAACTGCGCGGCTAGTCTAGCTGGCTCCTTTACCTATGCGTCTATTATTCTAAGTACCTAGTTTATACTTCTGGAAAGTCAAAATATAATTATCGCGGGCCATATACTATTCATGTCACAGGACTCGGCGGGTCGGAGTAAATGATTTCGCGGGCCGGAGCTGGCCCACGGGCCGTACTTTGCCAATCACTGTTCTAAACGAACAATTGACACGGACGTATGGTGTAGTGTAACACGGATGTTTGTAATTGTATAGAAAATGAGGTTCACAAAGTGTACACTAGGGACGCTCATCGGCGTCTGCATACAAAAATCCGTGTTACGATCATGGATATAGTAGTACCCTCAGAAGTAGTACCTATACGATACGCCCGTGTCAATTGCTTGACAAATCTTAGGACGAGATAAATCGAGGTTACTTACCTCAGTATAATGACTATTCTTTACTTACCACCTTTAGGTAGGTAGGTACTATAAAGGGTACTATATCCATGCTTAGCATCTTAGAATAAGGACATGTTAGATAGATCACACGAGTTACAGCTCCTAGCTCCTACACAATATGCCGATATACGCCGCGGGTAGGCACACAGAATACCCGCCGAGCATACTGCCGGGCTTGTCGGCGGTGCGGCATGCCCGTTGGCTGGGCCGCCGGCAGTGTGTAGGAGCCTTTAGCTACTACGGCCTCTGGGTTACTTTCAGTTCTTTGTTCTAGATGTAATCTTTCAAAACACAAATGAAACAGAAATTTAGTTAACATTCATACATTTACTTCAAGAAAAAACCTAAGCATTTTACAATGTTAATTTGAGGAATATTTGCTTCACCATTAAACTTGTAAGAAATTCAGTTTCAAATGGCAAAATAAGTTCTTTCTCAGCAGCACCTACATTAAGGATATTTTATGTACAATTTATAGAAATCATCCACAGATTAATACTTAAGTTCATATTAACTATTATCAAGCTATCCTTGACTTAAGAGCATTTAACGGTAAATGCTTTAAGATCCTTGACATTGAATACAGATGGTAAAAAAACAATGACAAAGTATACTTCAAATACCTACCTAACTCAACAATTATATTTCTATGCAAAGTAAAGTTATATTCAGCAGGTATTAAGGTGTTCCGTAAAAAAATAATCCACAGTCTAATTGAATTGGTTTTAAGGTTAACTCGGGCAGTTGTTAAAATGGTCTTGTAATGCAATCCAAATAGCTAATTTATGAAAACCTTGAGAAGAACTGTTCCATTACAGTGCATACATGGTTAAAATCTCTGATCCAAATACAAATAATATAAATAAACATGGAATGGAATTAACAGTAACAACTTGTACCCAAAACAGTAGAATAATTAGCGGAGTAACACCATTTTACATACTAACTGAAGAACGATTGTTCATCCAGAATTGGTGAGAAGAGACTACCAGTGTGATGACATATAGCAATGCAGCGATCCAGCAGTTGTAGGCATTCTGAAAAGTTTTATATTTTTTATGAATATTTGACTTATTTCAATAAGTTTTTTTCAAGGACAGCTTGTATACTATGCACAGCTAGCAATAGACTACCTATTTGATTCTTTTGAGTAATTTAATGAATTTCTAGATTTTTAGATTCCAAATTTGATCTAATTAAACTGGTTTTTTACATATACCTCTTGTCCCATTGTTGAGCAAAGATCCTTTATCATCATCTAATAATGCACATACAGATGCAAAGTTTTGATATTTAGATATTTGGATGTTTGTTTGTTCCTCAATCACACCCATAATGCATGATAGAACCGATTTTGATGAAATTTGGTACACAACATAGATTCTTTGTGACCTAGACGGAGCTGGATAGGCTAAATCCAGGCGAACACTAGTGTGTAATAAATTAATATTGCTTTGACACACTACATGCCATACATATAGGGTTGCACCAAAATAATACCTACTTAGAGATCTTATTAGGGGGATCAAAATAGAGTTCTCAACATTTCTACACAAATTTTATAAGGTTCATAGTGTATGTGACGTGACTCACCTGTGAATAACCTGCTTCAACTTCAGCCACGAAACTCTCGATGGAGTGGGCGCCACCTTCTTCAAGCGGGAGATCTTCTAACAAAGCGACGGCTTTGATATAGTAGAAGACGCCCATCAAGGTCTGAAACATTGAAGAGTTCATGAGCACCAAGATATATCTCTAAGAGTGCTCTACCAGGGATTTCTGGAGTTTTACTTACCAATTGAATAATTCCCCAAACGCTCAATATAAGCCCGCATAGCGACAACTTGGGTCCACAGAATCTGCAGGCCATTTTCGTAGTCTTTTTGAGAATTACGAACAAACACCAAAAATAAATGATATCGACCACTACTAGCTGTCAGCTGGTGTCAAAAATGGACACTCGCTCACATGATCTCCTCTTGTCTATGGTCGTTAGGATCGTTCAAAACATAAAGAGCATAAATTATATTTGGTTCATACTGGTTCAAAATAATTTCTGAAAACTTATTTTAGAAAAAATTCAAGTATTTTATTTGATGATTATTTTGCAATTTTAAAAGATATGTAAGTTTTTAAATTGTTGACTAAACTCAAGTTATTGTATTCTATTTCTTTGTAATTTGATGCTTTGCATTTTAGATTGAATTTCAAGAAAAGTGAATGGAACGTTATTTCAATGTTTCCAGCTCATTTAAAAATAAAGAACAATTATTGGATAAAAGATACGCGCACGATATTTTCTAGAAATAATGTTACGTCCATAATGTTAGAGCTTACAGGATGAAAAAACAGAACGGGGCATGTAGGAAAAGTACCTGCATAAAACTTCACTAATTTTTCGAAACATTCTATTGATTAAAAAAAACAACTACGTTCACTTAGCGAACCGGAAATGAAACCAACTAAAAATGCAAAAAATAAACACTGGCCATTTTACTGGACCAATCGCTAGGTTAAGGATAAAATCACCACAATGAACATCGTATCATGTTGTTGCATGTTGTGTTGTGCCTCCGTAAAAACTAGTTCTTACTTTAGAAAATGCGTTCAGTCGTGTTTTTGGGTTGGGAGCTAGGGCTAGCAATCCATGGCGAACATATCGTGTTGCTATGAATTAACACACGAAAACAAACACGTACACGACGACCACCATAGCACAGCAAGCGAAAGAGCTGAGATGCGAGACAACTCTCGGTTTGATTCCCACTTCGGGACAGTAATTCATATATTCATAATCTGCAAATACTTATTTAATCCGGGTCTGTTGTTCAACATGGTTCTAGTACCATATAATTTTTTAAATTCACAAGACAAGGTAACCCTAGAGTGGGATCAGGGACTGTGTAAAAGCGACTGTAGGGTGGTTATCATCATCATCATCATGATGATGAACAATATGAACACTCAACAGTCACTTAGATTACAAGATACTAAATATTATGCCCTGTTTCACCATCCAATTCTTATACTACGAACGGTCAACGCATATAAAAAAATAATCTATTATTTTGATATTCGTTTAGTGGTATGTGGCCCCTAGGTGGCTAATGAGTATCAATTACCTACTTATGTAATGTAAATATCAAAAACATAATACAGGGTGGTTCAGTGAAAATGGAACAAGTGAATAGAGTGGCTATTCGACAAAAAACAACAAAAACAACAACAACTTTAACATTGAATGATGTAGGATCTTTATGTGTTAAGTTATGTGACTATTGAAAAATAAAATATATTAGTAATAATATTTATCGAACTATACCATAATTATTATTATGTATTCGGCAATTTCATAGGTAAGCTTTATGATCCTCCCTTGCCTCGATTGGTTTGATGTGGAAAGATTGATGGGTAAACAAAATGTTGCAGAATTAGTGAGTGTTAGAATTTTAATTTGTAAAGTTAGTTGGTAATATTTTGCAGTGAGTGACACATTTCTCTTTTTCGTGTCGTATTTACGAAAAAATAATTTTGAGAATGGTGGACCGTTTAGGTAGGATATATTACATTTTGCCAGACAGAAAGCTGTAATCAACAAACGTGTGAAATAAGTTAATAAGAGCCACCTATAAAAGTTACGTGGGTGATTGCTGTCATTGTTTGCTAGGTGGCTCACTCACTTTCCTTTGACGTCAAACTTTGATTCAGTATTGTAATTTAAGTATTTATTTGTACCTTTACAGTGAATAGTGAGGCAAATGCAAGGCGGATTGCTATGGTGGAGAACTGCTTCGGCAGTTCGGGACAGGTGAGTGTCATTTCACTACAAGATAAAACTATTACGGCCATGAAAGTTGGTGATTTACTATTGGTTTATCAACCAACGAACTGGAGAGATATTATCTTCTGTTCGACGGGTGGGATTGCCTGAGGAAAGATATCATGCTTTATCAGCAAGCGTTTTTGATATTAATGTGGGCAATGGAATGATGTTGATTACATTGATTACATTAGGATTTTTGCAGTGGATGGATTTAATTTTGCTTAAATTTAGTTGAATTTCCACCTCTTTTATAGAAAGTTTTGTTTGTGCTTATGTTTAACCGCCTGAGCATCAATAAATACAATCAGAGTCTGATGTCAGAGTTCTCAAAAACAAAAACCGTAGCTAGTAGCTAAGATACAATGACCAACTGGTGCATGAAAGGACAATCCCTAAATGACTCTTGATCCTTTCACCATCGGTCACAGCAGGGCCTAAAGCAGGTTTATCATAAAAGAACCAGTGACTCGATGAAGAATGACCTATTTAACCTATTTTTTTTATTTCAGCCCCTAGCAGAACAAGGCAGAGTCCTTGTTGGAGAGGGTGTTTTAACAAAAATGTGTCGTAAAAAGCCAAAAGCACGTCAGTTCTTTCTCTTTAATGACATACTGGTGTATGGGAACATTGTTATAAACAAGAAGAAATATAATAAACAACACGTCATTCCACTCGAAGAGGTGAAATTGGAATCCCTGAAGGATGAAGGACGTGAGTTGATAGCAATAAGATTGCTTTTTTATGATGGTGATTCTGGTCAGTATTTTCTAGTAGTCTTTGGCAATGAATTTAATTAGAAATGTCTACATCATTTATTGTAATTTGCATTTTAAAATCCTTGTTGTTGTTGTAAATATTTAGGTTCTCAGCATGTTGTTTGTGTTGGTTTATGCTGCAGAACAAATATTTGCATGACTGTAATTTTCATTGATGATGATGATGATCTGTGACACAGAAATCTAGTGTGGTGATAGGACTATACATTTGTATATTATTGTTGTTATTTGTTAATACAGCTGATGCGTGTATATCTTATTAATTGAACTTTTAATGCCTATCCAGACTATTTTAAAAAAAGTTGGTTGAGCACTTGTCAACCAACTTGTCAGCACTTGAAGCCAGTTCCAGTCGCTGACAACACAGTGGGGCAGAATGTGGTTTCTTAGATTGCTAGTACCTGGCTGGCTCTGCTGCTTCAGCAATGTCCTCTCAGATTTGTGTTATTGTTCATAGTGTATATGCTTGTCCCGGTACATTGTGGTGATTGTTAAGTATTTTGTGGTACGATTTTATAATGGAAACATACAAAATACAAAACAAAATATAAATGAAAAACACAAACGCAACAACAACATTGAATACAACAACATAACATATATATCAACATTATATAGCGGCGGCTTGTCGCCGAATTTTTTGCACTATTCCAATGGCATAATGCCATAATGACTGCTGGGTGTTATGGTATCTTAATAAAACCACTAATTGATTAATATTAATATAGCCTTTTATTCAAATCAACTGAGAAATCCATTAGCTACAAATATAAAAAAATTAAACTTAGTCTAAGTAATCTAGTATTTGATTTTTGCTTGTTTTCTGTAGATCTGTTTTTGGCAAAACTCTTCTGCAGTCGGCAAGGGCCTCCTCCAACTGTAATTGATTAGTCAGGGTTTATTTTATTTGTAGCTGAGACACGCAATATCTATGCTATACAGAAAGAGAAAGATGCTATAAGAGTGAAAGAGTTAGGTAAACAAATAAGCTGCATTCAGAATCCCACAGGTGTTATTTATAGATGTAACCATGGAGAATTTTGTTTAACATTGCTGGAGCATGCCTTGGCATAAAAACGCTTGGACCTTTGTATATATATATATATATATATATATTTATATTTATAGGCCTTGGTGTTATAGGAATAGGATGATAAAAAGTCATGTCATGACTAGCTGTCATGGGACACATGGTCCTTACAGTATTTTCTTTGCGGATGAATTCGCCGCATATAGTGGTTCTAGTTCTAATTCTAATTCTAAGTTAAGACCTGCACTGACGTCCCGCTGTTGGGTGTATTGTGCATTGTCCCCCTGTGCTAACCCTACCCCAGCCAGCCCAGCTCTTTAAAGTAACGGAGCAGGACTTTGGGTTGGTGGCAACACCGTTGAAGTGTGCCCGAAGGCGTCGATGCTGGAGAGCAGGATAGAAGTAGCTCCTGCAAACCCGTCTTGGCCCTGGTCTCTTTTGTGGCCGCACAATCCAGGATCACGTGCTCCACCGCCTCTTCTTCCTGCAAGCAGCCCCGACATAGCCTATAGCTTAGCATATAGTGGTTAATACAATGATGAAGACTCACTATTTCAAATATCATCATCACCCTACAGAAGTCCACTGCTGGACATAGTGCCATGTCAACCAGTCTAGAGTCACCTCCATCCAGCGACTTCCTGCAACCTTTAGAATGTAGTTGGTCCATCAGAGGGCCTGCGTCATCTGGTATAATATGTACCAACTGATCTCAAGACTTCTACTTGAATTTGGTATTGAAAATCTCCATCAATGACTCATTACATTAATGTCAATGCCCAATGAATCATCAAATCATTATCATTTTCTAGTGTAGAGTTGACATTGATTATTTACGTCTGTTAGTGACTCAGCAATGGACTTCTGAACGCTTTGTGGATTACATTTTATTTATTTATCAAACAAACCAACGATCTCTAATACTCACATAGATATCGGGTCGGCGCAATAAAAACGTCTCGGTGAATTTAAGCTCACTTGAAAAGTGAGTTTGTATTTGATTTAGTTCGCTTCAAACAAAGCCAATGTAAACACGTGTCACAATGCCGCAATGTATATTTAAAAGTTGCAAAAATAATCCCCGAAAAAACAATTTAACGGCCGGAGTGTCTTACTTTCGTTAAGTACATGTAGAATAAGTTGTATTTTAAGCTTTAAACTAACAAAAAGTATGAAATTTTGATCAAAATTACCGATTTTAAACCACCGCTACAAATGTTTGGCCAACGTTGACGCAAAATTGTCTGTAACAGAACAGTAGATGCATGGAGTAGATTTGTATTGTAATAATTTGTTTTTACCAGAACTTTAAAAAATTTGAATACTACTTTTGTGTCTGTTTGTTGAACTCTCATCAGATACTTGGCTTTCCTTTT
Source organism: Epirrita christyi (assembly GCA_951392215.1). Classification (NCBI taxonomy): domain Eukaryota; kingdom Metazoa; phylum Arthropoda; class Insecta; order Lepidoptera; family Geometridae; genus Epirrita; species Epirrita christyi. The sequence goes on from OX595851.1 coordinate 6,227,465, forward strand.
TTTTATTTTAGCTTTCCGAGCAATCCATTTACGCTACTGTTATTTAACCAAATCTTTGGTTAACAACCCCTTTACATCTATACCAACTGATAATGAGTCCTCTCGCTTTGTTAAAATTTATGAACCAGAATCACTTATAGAACACATTATCGTAAAAAAACAGTACTTTTTCAAATTCTTTTATCATATTATAGGTATATTTCCCAAATATCAAATAAATGCCCAACCTACGGCAGGCGCCTGTACGCCCGCCCTCAAGCACTTTACGGTTTTTGTTGGAAAACTTTGATGGTCGATATCTTTTTTTATTATGAAACGAGACAAACGTAACAGAACATATATTTTTTATATTTGAGCTTTTTATAACTAGGGCTTCATTATCAGCCTGTAGGTACGCAGAATGGAAAATTTTTAATGTTGAGCTGTTTTAAACATTTTGGGTTTTGATCAAATTATTGCACTAAACTGTACTTGTATTATAAAGATTGTAAACATGAATATAAAGATGTGGAATTTAGTGATATTTTTATTTGTGACATCCAGCGATAGACATCTTGGCCAAAAACATAAACATACACATAAATATACACACAACAGAACGTTAATAAAATAACAAGTATATATACTATCAATATCAAACATACATGCCCAAAACATAAATTATTTTAACTTAACTTTAACGTGCATATTATAAATTATTTAAGTGATCAACGCGACTCCATACCTTCTGTAGTTAAATTTGAAGAAGCAAACAGAAGCGAAACCATGGAAACGGATGGATGTAGCTCGCAAGGTAATAACGGGAAAAAGAACTTTATTTGTAGCTCTTTAAGGTTGATTTCACACTAGTTGTTTAACCTATGTCTTTTGATTTGACAAGTGACAGGAGTAATATAATTGCTTTGCTCGTTTTTTGTGACGAATAATCGTAAGTGTAAGATAATATTTTGAAGATTTGCTACTTTTTTGCTAGGTGTCATGGTTGTAATTAGGTTGAACTTAGAACTGTTTTAAAACTTTCATCTTTGTTCGTTAGTAAACAAATGTAGCTGTATAAGTATGTATCCATGCGGACAGTTTTTAGCTTTCATTTTGTACGTGACCCTGGATCTATTGTGAATTATAAGATCGTTGAAACAAACTGATTACAAAAATTTGGTTAGCAATTTCTTAAAACCTAAGTTAGGTTTGTCTAGACCAGTGGTGGGCAAACTTCCTTAATTGGGGGCCAGAAAGTTTAAGAAATTTCAGAGGAAGGCCAGAATTATAGGATAAATGCATTTTATGTTGAATTTTTAACCAACTTCAAAAAAAGGAGGAGGTTCTCAATTCAGCTGTATTTTTTTAATGTTTGGTACCCCATAACTTCGTCATTTATAAACCGATTTGGAAAAAAACTTTTTTTATTTGATAGGACATTACTTCCAGATAGGTCCCATTTTTATCAAAATCCAGTTTTGATGATGATAGTCTATCTGTCTATTATTCTAAGTACCTAGAATCTACTTTATACTTCTGGATCGTCAAAATATAATTATCGCGGGCCATATACTATTCATGTCGAAGGACCGTCGGCGGGCCGGATTAAATGCTTTCGCGGGCCGGAGCTGGCCCGCGGGCCGTACTTTGCCCATCACTGGTCTAGACACTAGGTTCTCGATGAATTAAGTTTTTATTATAAAATACGTCCAAAACACGAGCAATATCTATAAACAAATGCATGAACTATTTGAAATACCTACATCACTATAAATTAGCTAGCAAACGCACACAAAAGCGACACAATCACAGAGTGGATATTAGGTAGTTTACTCGTGCAGTCACCAATAACCGGTTGCAGCTAGGTGCACACTCGATAGTATACACATAACATAACATGATATGTAACTGACTTCTATTAAGAGGTCATGATATTAGCATAATCATCAAAGAAGTCCACTGCTGGGCATAGGCCCCCCCTTAGAATGCCACGACGAACGGTCTTGTGCCACCAATCTGATACATGCTTATACAGGTCTGACATGATAATGGGACTTCAAAGGACCTTTAAAGGTTGATATGTTTGAATATTTTGTGTTGTTCTCAGATGCATTTAAGTTTGACAACAATTGTCAACCGCGTCTTATTTATAGGCGAACTCTTCCCGCCATTTCTGAAAAGAGACGTCGCCTAGTTTTGTTTAATTGAATTTTCTAGTGTTTTTATAAGTTATTTTGTGTAATTTTGGTGGTATTTTACCCAATGTAGCTTTTATAAAGTGCACAAGTGTAGTGAAATGAAATGGAAGTGTATTGCGTAACTTTTCAAATTGGTGGAAATTGTCCACCAAAGTTTTAGTAAAACTGCCACCACTTTACTAAAACATGACTTGACTGAGACTTTGACGACTTGGAACGAGTGTAACGTTGCATATATTACAATAAATTTATTTATTATTATACTTAAAACTGGCAAATGAACAAGCCGTACGACACAAATTAAGAAAAAAAAAATGTTATTAAAAAGCTTTTTTCGAATAGTTTCTTGTCTGTTTCAGAGTATCGTAATGGCTGGCTCATTCGCACGGCATCTAAATCATTTGCGGTGTACGCCGCTACAGCGACAGAGAAAGAAGAGTGGATGGCTCATATAGAGAAATGTATAGAAGATTTGCTAAGAAAGAGTAAGTAAGGTTTTTTTTGTTAAGTTTTGTCGCGTTTTGGCTTTTATTGTAATGGTTGATAGGAAGAACCTGTGTGGAATTTTAGGGCGCGACCCATTACTTAGTAGACTGATGTTATTACCTATTGTGGACTGGTGTTGTTGTTGTGGTACCATGGTACCCTTAGTTCCTTGATATTCACGACACAGGGAATCCTATAATCAGGACTGTTGGGTGCTATGTTATTGGTTTAAAAATGTTATGCTCCATTTTTGGCCATTTAACATTTGACCATTTGATGGCTGTTGGTTTATAGGGACTTAAGGGAAATGCTAAGTACCCAAAAATGTATTTATTATATCCCAGTGGTGCAGCAGTTAACGATCCAAGTTTGGTTGGAAAAAGGATGATTATAAACACAAGTTTTTTTTTAATTTTCTAGTTTGTCCCTTCGAATTCAGAATTCGTTAATTAACGCTATTCGTCCGTGATTAGGTCTTTATATTATAGGGGTACCAAACTTTATGTTTTTTGGTCCAGTACATTCGGAGAAAATAGACAGACAGAGTAATCCTATAATAGTTCCGTTGGAAACTTCTGAGGTACGGCACCCTAAAAAATATTTTTTGTTTACGTTTTAATTAGCCATTCCTGAGAAAAAGGTTCTTGACAGAGGGACAGACAACAAAATTATCTATAATGGTTCCGTTGGTACTTTTTGAGGTGTGAGACTCAAAAAACCATCATCTAAAAAAACAAGGTCTGCTACTCCGAGAGTAACACCAGCTTACGTCCCTATCCAGTTGCCACTTAACTACAACATTTACGGAGTTAGAAAAATATTTTCTGTGATCATTTTGTAAAAAAATATTGTTAAAGATTGAAGGTATTTTTTAGTAAAAACCTTGTAGTTTTATACGATTCGGACAGGTTTAATACAATGGGGTATGCATGAGTTAGATTTCACGCTACTCGTAGCACAGAAACGGGCGTTCTCTATTCAAAACGGCGATGACGTAGGCTGGTGTTTACCCCACGTGACCATGGTGTCTTGGAAGACCATACCTGACGGAGTATACTATTATACCATTACTAAAATAATATATTTCACCTACTTTTATAATTTGTAGGCGGCAAGCAGCCGCCGTCTGAGCACGCCGCTGTGTGGGTGCCGGATAATGAAGCCTCTATATGCATGCATTGCAAGAAGACACAATTCACTGTGCTCAACAGGAGGGTATGTTCATAACTATTTTCCAAACTTTATCAACATAATGCTGTAATTTATGCTCAATTGATAGTTCTGATTTGTAACAATTTGCTTAGTAATCAATGTATAACTGCAGCTAGTGAATGTATCTTACATAGGGAGGTTGCGCAACGCACGGCGAAAGTGGTGGGGTTTGACGGCGCATGTGTACATGTGCGCGTCTGTATCTAGGAAGCGCGCGATACGGAAGGCGAATGATCAACAAACACGCGCCGGCGCTGGCCGCCTCTCCCGTCGCGGCTCCAACCCCTCTAAACAGACCCGAAAGCTCATAACTTGTTGCGCGACCTATACCTTGTTCGTTGTTAATCCGAGATTAATTCCAGCGTTTTAACAAGTTGTGGAGACGGCCCTAAAATCACATGCTTAGCTAGCTAATTTGGGTACTAGAGGTTAAGCATACCTATCTAATAAAATAACAATAATAAATAAGTCATCATCATCACCAGCAGTAGCCTTTAGAAGTCCACTGTGTTGGACGAGGCCTCCCCCATTAAATACTATGTTGGAAATTGCCATAATCACCACGCTTGGCAGACGGATTGGCGATCGTAGTATTCAACGTACAGTACTCGGGTGAATGCTGCTGCCCATCCCCCTTTGGTGTAATCTTAGTTGGCTTTTACGACACCGACGCGGGGAGACGAGAGGGCCGGGTGCACCATGGCACATTCATTATTATTATAAATCTCTTCATCTCAGTTCTTTGGCTTATACAAAGCGGCGGTAATTTGTACTTATAATATTGTTCTCATGTAAATGAGTCTTTTTTGAGAAATAAAAAATTCTATTAACTTAAAAGTTTGTGTGTATGGATGGATGGATGGATGTATGTTAAAGAGTAACCCCCTTATTCATAATCATTTCTAAACCTATTTTAGTTAAAATAAGTTTTGTCTTGTTTTGACGTATTAAATTTTACATCAGAGAGATGAAGACAAAAGCTATTTTAACTAAAATAGGTTTCAAAAATGATTATGAATAAGGCCCTAACTCTTTAACGAAAAAAAACTACTGAACGGATTTTGATGAATCCGAATAGTTTTTTTCGTTTACAACTTTACAGTATTATAGCTTATACATCAGAATAACATATAGGCTATAATTTATAATAGAGCGTGGAACACGCGGGCGGAGCCGCGAGCAAATGCTAGTTATTTAATAATTATGAATACAATTTAGATCTCTAAATTGACAGCACTTCAAAACTGATAATTATTCTGCCAGCAATGTTCAACAGGAGACTATAATGATCATTTGTTATCTCAATTTATTAATAAACTTCCTGAAAGTTGGGAATACGCCTGATCAAGTTTATACGCCTTTTATGAATTGATATGAAACATTTAGGAACGGGAAATCCCAGTTGTTACATAGACTGGACTTTCTGTTACATGCTGAACTTATTTGTATAGCTGTAAATACGTCAATTCAATTTATGTGAGCAATGTCTTAGTGAAATTAAATCTGTCAATCTTATTACATTTAAGGCGATATGTTAAAATTTTGGTTCGGTTATGCGAGCTAATTTAATTAAGTGTTCGTTGTTTTAAAACTTTTAACGTTAAATAGTTCTATCGAAAATAACATCTATATAAAGTACTAGTTGCGCCCCGCGGTTTCACCCGCGTGAATAATGATGAAAATTGATGATGATGATGAAAAGTAGCCTATGTGTTAATCCAGGGCGTAAAGTATCTCCATTCCAAATTTCACTCAAATCCATTCAGTAGTTTTTACGTGAAAGAGTAACAAACATCCATCCATACTCACAAACTTTCGCGTTTATATTATTAGTAAGATTGTATATCTTCTCGATGGAGCATAGTCATAAACGTCGCAGGAAGTCGGTGGATGGAGGCGGCCCGGGACCGTTGTGGTATTCTATGGGGTAGGCCTATGTCCAGCAGTGGACTTCGATTAGATGATGATGATGAAAGTGATACCGTGCTGTGTCCAGCATAAGAATAGACCCGTATCCTCCAGTGAGTGTCGTAAATGCTGACTAAGGGATTACACAAGAGGAATTTTGCAATCACCAGAGTGGCGATTACGTAATTCTGTTGCTATTGATTTCAATCGATTTCAATGTTGTTTCTTTTTGAAATTACGTTTATGCGATTACCTAATTTATGCATTCTTGTTGCATTTAATCGTTGTAAGCAAAATGCGTAAATTGGGTATTCGCAAGAGCGTCATGTCGGATAGAAACAGCATTGAAATCGATTGAAATCAATTTCCACAGAATTACGTGCTTACGTACTGTGGTGCGATTGCACCACAGTTCGTCGGCCTAGTGTGGTTATCATGGCAAATCTTCGCATTGCAATCCATGATAGAAAAGGGTAATGAAATTAATGAATTTTGTACTTGTTTTTTCTAGCATCACTGCCGTAAATGCGGGTCAGTAGTGTGCGGCCCGTGCTCGTCCAAAAAGTGGCTTCTGCGCGGTCAGAGTGATAAGCCACTACGCGTGTGCCTTCAATGCTTCGACGAACTGAACAGAGAGCGGGCCCGTCCACCAAACCAGTCTGCATTACCTACAATCCGTAAGTTACAATTTTGAAATATTAATTACTAGCTGGTGCCCGCGACTTCGTCTGCGCAGGATTAGTATTTCGAGTAGCTTATATTAGCGTGGCGTAGAAAAGAATATAACCTATATATATACTGTGGTGGGCTTTTTTGTAGGACTATTTAAGATAAACGTTTCCATCATACATTACATATGTGTAATTCTAGCGGTTTTGGCAGCGCACGCCAGAATAGCTCGCAGATGGTAGATTTTTTCCTACTTACTTAACAATTATCGTGATATTATGGACAATTCACACAATATCTTTATAAATTGTAGCCTATATGTTATTCTGATGTATAAGCTATATTTTTGTAAAGTTTCATTAAAATACATTCAGTAGTTTTTACGTGAAAGAGTAACAAACATCCATCCATCCATCCATACTTACAAACTTTCGCGTTTATAATACTAGTAAGTAGGATTCTTTCCGAGGTGTGCCCGACCGGTTAACTTGAGACCTGAGCGCAGTAGGTAGTACACAACGGCGCTCAGGTCTCAAGTTAACTCTTACGGGCTACACCTGCCAATGAGAATGATTATTGAAACCCAACTTTATAGTATACTAGTTGCGCCCCGCGGTTTCACCCGCGTGAATAATGATGAAAATTGATGATGATGATGATGATTATGATGAAAAGTAGCCTATGTGTTAATCCAGGGCGTAAAGTATCTCCATTCCAAATTTCACTCAAATCCATTCAGTAGTTTTTACGTGAAAGAGTAACAAACATCCATACTCACAAACTTTCGCGTTTATAATATTAGTAGGATATTTTGTAGTCTAAGAGTCCTCCTAGCCAGATGAAATTACAAATCGCCCCTTAAGCCTCTACAAGTCTGCCCCTCTTTAGGCCTGCAGCGCCCACTTTGGGAAAGGCTGGTATAAGGTATTTCTAGCATGGTTCATTAATTTGGAACCAGTGTGGTAAAATCGGTGGTGCCGTGATGTGTCCAGCCTATGAATAGACCCCTCCTTCTCCGGTGGTTGTAGTAAAAGCTTTACTAAGGGATTACACCAGGGGATGGGCAGCAGCATCCACCTGTGTACCTCAACACCGATACTGCGATTACAAATCCGCCTGCCAAGCGTGGTCATTATGGCAAACCCTCCCATTGTATGCCAACAAATTCAAATTATTTATTTTCTCAATAGGCACGTATTACATGCACTTAGGAAAGTCATAGGTACAAGAAGTCGTTTACAGTTTACAATAATAAACAAGAGAATAAACATACAAAATCGAAACATAATATCACAAAAAAATAAAAAATTACAATAATAACATATCAAATAATAGATAGGTACACTTTCAATTCAAATATTAAATAATTGATGTCAAGTATAATGATAATATATTTTATAAATTAATGCTTTCCCACGCAGCATATCTGTTATGGGGCAGCATTGCCCCATAACAGAATTCCATAGGACATAAGTGAATGAAAGTAACTAAAGTAGATCAATCTTGCTGTTTTGATGTCCGTTAATTCCCTAATTTTTTGGACAGCAAATGCTGCGGAGCTTAGTTTGCTGGATAATTCATTAATATGGCTGCTCCATTGTAATTTATTATCTAAGGTGATTCCCAAAAATTTTGCACGATCTATTATGTTAAGTAAATTATTATTTATATGAATAGGTATAGGTAAATTTGGATTATTTGTCAATGAAAATTTAATGCATTTTGTTTTGTCAGAATTTAAAATTAAATTATTTACATTAAACCAATTTTGAATAAAATTTAGAGATTCATTAATAATTGTGATGTCCGGATTTGATCGATTGATTTTAAATAATAGAGTAGTGTCATCAGCAAATAATATAACGTTTGAAAATTTTTGGCCTGTTGCCAGCAGTGGACGTCTAATGGTTGATGAATCATCCTTATAATGTCACTAGCTGTCCCGCCCGCCGCAATTTAGTTTATTAGTACATTTCGAAATACAATATTTTCACATTCTTATGCCCTACGTTTGATGTCTCGTCATATCTAAAGATAAGATAAGGTTTATCGATTCATGGTGTTTAGCTACACTCTATACGTAATAAACCATAATCTTATCTAATATATATTAATCTATAAGTGGGTATTACTGTGAATTTAAAGTAATATTAAAAAGTAATTTTTTTGAAAAAAAACGACTTTTTTCAAAAAGCTCTGAATCAATTTCGATAAAAATGATACGGGACCACCTCTGAATGATCTACCAAACAAAAAGTAATCATTAAAATCAAGACTTTTCTTTTACTGTTTTCGGAAATGCCACTTGCAATTCGCAGGTTATTTACGGATTTAGCTCATAAATTTTACAAATATCAGAAAATACGCATTATTAGTAGATTTTAGGTAAAATATGCAATAACCAGCAATGATAGCCAAAATATGCAAATGTATATAAATATGCAAACGTGCAATTAAAATCCGGTCTCTACTCATGACTAGAATAATGATGCAACTATAAAAATGGAGCCAGTTTCACTTTTAACCTTCGATTAAACAGAGAGGTGTTGTAAATTTTAGGCCATAGTGTGTTTGTTTATCTGCCTGTGGCCTTATAGCTCGGGAACGGGTACTCTGCCCTGAGGAATTGATAGTCATTTTACTTGTCAAACGTTAGTCGCCGAGTGACTTTCAGTTAGGGAATAGAGGGGCTGATTTTGAATGCGGTTTTTTTTATGAAATATGGTGCTTGCGAGATGGTTCTTAGCTATGTCTGGTAAACGTTGGGCAGCCGTTTTTTTTTTTTTTTTTTTGTTTAGTGTAAGTTCAAAATGTTCATTTTTGACGACATTAGGCTAAGACTTTAGGCTCTAGAATCTGATAACGACCAGCACAGGATGAACTGGATCTATGGTACTACTGAAGCTCAAACCTCAAGTTTTAGTTTGAAAAACAAACATTGTAGACACCGATGTGTGTATTTTTTTAACAAATCCAGCATTAATTATGCTTTCGGGCATCCAATACATCATCATCATCATCATCCTGTACAAAACCCACATCTCATATAGCTCGCAGATCTGACAACCGTTGGGGAATAAAGATTCTCGAGTGGTGACCACAAACCGGACGACGCGGTAGAGATAGGCCCTCCGCTCGATGAGCTAAAGACATTATTCAATACATACTTAGGTAAAATGAAATGTGTTACAGCGAAAGCAGACGGCGTGGGCTCCGGCGGCGAGTCTTCAGCGGACGAGGACAGTGATGACGATGACGACAGGGTCACGGCCGAGGAGAAACACGATGAGGTAACACGACATGGCACACTCGATACTTTATACAGATTTAACACAGACCAAAGTCCGAGTTTTAACAAATACACCATACGTCCGTGTCAAGTCAAAAAAACCGTGTTCCAACCATATAGGCTTACTTTTTTTTTTGCTTTTTCTTAACTCCCTCTTTTGGGCACCACTATCTCAACAACCCCGTGACCAATTTATCTCAAAACCTGATTTACAAATTGCAGCAGTACTATCTACCCATCTTACCATATTTCATAAAGATCGGATGAACGATTCGTGAGTTATCCTCGGACTAACATACATACATACTTACATTCATTTTGTTAAGTAGCATTCCTTGTTTTTTTATACTACTTGGTAAGCAAGCAAGCCCACTTGATGGAAAGTAGTAACCGTAGCCTATGGACGCCTGCAACACCAGAGGCATCACACGCGCTATGCCGACCCTGAGACTTAAAGATGAAAAGTCATCAACAACCTCGTTTTAATTTACACTTAAAGTTTATATGTGCGGTCGTTAAAGTTCTAAATTATTTTATAGGTTCTAGTTCCGATGTCCATCTACTATGTAACTGATATCTAACAAGCACTGAGCTTTCGAGTAGGAATGCACAAGCTGACTAATTGGTTCTAAAGGTAGTTGGTTATGGAATCGGCTGCTATTTCATTGTCTACTTGTATCGTCAATACTTAGGGGCGTATTAGGGTTTGACCAGTTTTGTCCGCATGGAACATAATTTTCCCGTAACTTAATCTCTTTCTGTCGCTCAGAATCATCGTTAGCTAGAGCGAGAAACATTGCTTGCAAGCGCCTGTACTCTTCGGCGGTGGTCGGGCCATCAAGCCGAATCCGTTCTCGCTCTAGAACGCTCTGAACGACAACGAGATTCAGTTATGGGAAAATGCTGTTCCGTGCAAACAAGTCTGGTCCGACCCATAAACACTCCGCAGTCTTTTCAATGCATTAGGCTCGAATTATAGTCAGCGGCCTTGTACGTATAATATGTACATTTTCATACGAAAAAGTGTCAAAGTTCTGTCAAAACTGTCAGATCTTGTAATGTCAAATTCGACACATGTCTACAATCCAAGAATTGGCCCCTAAGGGCGCTTGGTCGCGCGGATGATAATAATTGTAGCCTTGGGAAATTGGAAATCAATGACTGGCTTACTTAAACGAGGTGCACAATGCCACATAGGTCATGGCTCGAATTATGTTAATCATCGCGACCAAGTGGCGTTCTTATGACTATAATTTGAGCTTAAGAGAACCAGAACTAAACTCCAACTAATAGGGGCTAGAAGGTTAATTTTTTCAGTTTTTAAAGCCTCCATACAGTTTGAGTTTAGTTTTGGAATACGGGCCAAGTGTGCGAGGTGTGGGGTAGCTCAAGCATGATAAATGTCCTTCTAGAACGTCTGGACCTCTTATGAACTCACCTTTGCATGTCCTGGGGCTCAATTCTCGCACTCATAGACAAATATCAAACGTGCCATTTTCATACAAAACTTTGACAGATGTTTTATGAAAATTTCACGTTCGACATTTTATCTGTCAGCGGGAGAATTCGTTTGTGAAGCTTGGAAGTCTTGGGAAATCGCAGCAACGCTCGTAGAAAATGGATAGCCTTTTGTCTAGTTTCTGAACGCTGTCTACCAAGTTGTTTATACGCTCATTGTCGTAGGACAAATTTATCAAAATTATGACGAAACATTTGCTCAAAATAACGTAAATCTGGGGGCTTAGTACGGGTTTTGATTTTTTTCGAAACATATGAAGTTTCGTTTCCTGCCATACATTTACTTGCAGCGCCCCTAGCGACAACGAGAAGAAAACTAAGGACGCTATCAGTAAATGTATGGATGAAAACGAAACTTCATATTGTTTCGAAAGCTATCAAAACCCGTACTAAGCACCCTGTAACAAATAGACGTGTCTTCGTCAAAGTACAAGCCAATTGTTTATTTCTAGGGATTTACAAGTTATAACGGTGTGAAAAACGGATTTGGGAGTAAAGTGACGACAGTATAGTACAAAGAGATGACTTTATGAGTAAGTCGAGCGCGAGACATGCATTTGGACACCATTTTGGGTGCATTTTGTTTTCGTTTGTGATTGTTATTTTTCTCATGCCCATTTTAAGCTTTATTGGATATTGAAGTTATTTATAAGCTTTTGTCTTTCACCTTAGAATGACGCACTTGAATTTCACTAGAGATTATTTTATCACTAACGGACTGAAAACATTTTTATCGTATCTTGACACCATTTATGTTGTGGACATTGAACAAAACCTTGTTCTTGCACTCTTTGGTCACGATAATAAAGTTCAAATTGAGACGATCAATCAAAGTAAGTTTTGATCGATAACACATTGTTTTCTTTTTAAGTGTTCACAGTTTTAAGTTTCACTAATTCGTTTGTGGTGTTGTTTGCTACTCATCCGTTTTTCTCGCATATAAACGTTTTAGTTTATTTTCACTGTTGAAATCTTACATAGTTAAATAGAAGATAAAATATCCTAGAAATAGGTAGCAAGTACAATGTTTCCTCATATTTTTTTAAATACTAATTACCATCATCATAACCCGCTAGATGTCTACTGCTAGAGCCGCCTCCATCCATCGACTTCCTGCTGCCTTTACAGTTATTGGTCCTTCGAGTGGGCGCTCATCCTACTACGTGTTCGCGGTCACCACTCGAGAATCTATGATTTCATTGACAGAACGATCTATTTGTAGTTTGTGTGTAAGAAGTTATATTAGCTACATATCAAACCAAAGTCACAAGCCTGATCAAACCCATTGAGAGATAAGTGATCATTAGATGTATCACACTCGTTTTCCAATGTAAATCTAATTCTAATACTGATCACGTCCCGCTGTGGGGCGTAGTATTGAACATTACCCCTCTGCTGGGGTAGGGTTCAACCCAGCCCAGCAGAACGTGTTTATAGCTAGGTGATTTTTGAACGTGCTTGCAGTGAGTTTGCCGCGATAACACCGCGACGCGGAAGCCATTCCCACAAAGTTCTCCCATTTTTTTTAAATTTTACCCCGGCATTACTTACAGTGCTTATTATAATGCTGTACCTTTAAAACCTCCAAAGGTGACTAAGGTACTCGCATTCGTCATAGTAAATTAGGTACACATACACATTCTCTCTCAACAAAACAAAATCTGTATAGGTATATTTATCACAATCCTTAAAACAGCTGATTCGCACTAATAGCATGGTAACGAAGCAATAGTCGAATAGTTTTATACATAAACTTTCGCACGCCCGTTCGTTACGCGTTGGAACCTCGTTGGAAACACGCTCGCAAATCGCTAGTGTGAGAGTCCCTTAGTCAAAAGTAAAACAAGATAACTAGTGGTTCGCCCCGAACTGAGACCTCGCGATAACATCGTTATCAGCCCGACTACTTGACTAAGTAATTTCCATATTTTCTATTATTATTTTTGAAAATTTTTAGCTCGAGGTCTATTAGTACAGTACAGGATCTATCAGTAACTACTCTAATTTCCTACACTTCATCGAAATAGCCTTTGAATAGGACTAAGCAACAGAGCGTAAATACTACATACCTGTTACATAAATTACTTGACGAATTCATTGATAACGTCCTTTTGACGAAAACATAGAACTCCAATGTCATTCAAATTCCTAGGAATGGGGGGTCAACAATGGATGTTATATTGGTTATTGTTTTTTAAGGTTCAGGTTCCTAATTTCTTCAATTTCAGACTTTTCCCTGTAGTTGTGACACAAAAGCCAGAAGCATACCAAATTTCAGTATTGTGGGACTGCTGGAAGTACCCTAGAATTTTTGATTTTTGCGTTTTTTATTTTCCCTAATATCTCGGAAACTACTAAGTTTAAATACTTATTAAAAACAGTTTTGAAATGCCCAACTAAAGCGCTTTCATTAGACACCCCACTTGATCTGACTGTCTCACTTTTATTTTTTTTACCCCCTCTTGGACCCCAATATCTTAGCAACCCCCTGACCGATATAGCTCATAACCTTACCTACAAATTGTACCAATACTATCTACCCCCATACTAAATTTCATGAAGATCGGATTAACGGTTAGGAAGTTTTCATCGGACAAACATACATACATACACACATACATACAAACGCCGATTCTTCCAACTTGACTCAGAGAACTCGCTTCGCTCGTTCAATTATCACTTTTTTGTATTACAGCCAAAGTTCTACGATGACGCCGAAAAGACTGAAGAGACCAACAATCATTCGTCCAAGGAAGCTGCTTCCGCCAAGTGATGCCCTAACCGTTAGGCCATTCTGTCCAGTTTCTTATTCCAAATTATATTGTCTTAACCCTAGTTTTACTAAGTGCTGGCTAAGCAATCTAACAGTTTTTTTTTTTTTTTTTTTTTTGTTGTAAACAGGGATGCGGTTTTTGAAAGTTATCGAGTGAGTAAACGTCAGTAAAATTTTAAATGAAAAAAAAAAAAAAAATGTCACTAAAATTCTGGTTTATTCCACGGTTTCCAAATTTCTATACATCTAAAACTCATTGATGACTAAAATTCTTATACCTATGATGTTAATAGAATTTGTCCAGTAAATCTCCTGAAAAACGGTGATTTGCGGCCTTTTTCATGATATTTATTCGCTCAGTGACATTCAAAAATCGCTCCTCAGTTCCATTTTCAACTTAAACGGCGGGTGTAGCTTATGCTCAACTCCTGCCGCGTAGAAAGAGAAAAGGATAAAGGGTTACATTGCTACATTGCTTGCACAATCCTATACAAAATTCATTCAAAATGTATGGGACAGCTATAAACTGCGTCTCCGCGTGATGTTGTTGTAGCTCGACCCTTATCCGCTAGTTTGATTTATGAGCACTTGGTGAAAAATGTTCTTATTGGCTCTAAGGTAGAGCGTTTGTATGGTCTTTAAAAAAACACCGTGATGGCCTTCGAAATTTTTACATATTTTAACAAGCTAGTAGGTTTAAATTATTAAATTTTAAATAACAAACTTTTAGAAAATGAATTTGAATCATTCGGTTCCTTATAGGTAGGTTTTGTTGTATACTGTGACTCCGCCCAATACGCTAATACAAAACCAAACCTTATGAACAACTGCCTTTTTCTTCAATATATTTTTAAAGTCAATTAATACTGAGGGTTTATTTTTGATTAACTAAATAAATAATGTTTGAAGGGCTATTGAACGGTTAACAAAACTAGCTCAAACAAGTTGGGGGATACATTTTGTTTAGTTTTATAAAACGGTATTTATTACTCGATAATAAGAAGACATTATCATGGTTCTAACAGATGTTTTAGTGTTTATTTTTACGCTTAGTTGTATGTTATAACCTATTTAATATGTTCACAGCGTATATTATAGTAAACTTTAGATTTTGCTATTCAAAATGTGGATTTGTTTACAAGGATTCATTATTTACGTCGCATATTTTATAACAACTTATTACATAGCAGTTTTTTTTTGTATTTTAGCATCACATCGAGCCGTCAATTCTAGCTATCTTTGTAAACTGATCCTTAACTTTATTTGTATATTAGAGTTTTAGTTGTAAGAGGTGCATTCATTAAAGGTATTGTTTCTTTTAGAAAAGTGTTACATAAGTAAAATAGCTTGTTGGCAGATAATCATTTGGATATTTAGTTATTTTAAGGGTCATTTTGAGAACAATAACGCTGTCCGAAACTTTGAAACTGAAAAATGGAAACTTCTTTACTAAAACCTCCCCTTTTCAAGTTTCAAATGTTTAGGCATATAACAAATAAACTCTAGAAGTGCTACTTAGGTACTTCTCTTTGTGCGGGCCCCAATGCCGCCGAGATAAATACCTACTTCCCTCCACGCTTCTGTGTCTCGTCCTGCTCCTTAGTATCTAAATTGTTTACCTGAGGTAGGTACGTATATAATCAAAAAAAGGAATCGTAACATAGTTACTAGATACAATTGCCTTCATAATGAAATGGAGCAAAAAATAATGCTAATACTTACAAGATAATTTCAAACACATCACATCATTTTGTCATAGTTTATTGCGTAATTAACATACAAATGTTATAGACATAAAACTTACATCGTGACAGCACCGTGAACCCTCTATGCGCGAGTAGGTATTTAGTGCGACTTTGAGTGCGACACTAGCGCCATGGTCAGTTCTGTTTGGTTATTAACTATTTATATGGTTTAGGACAGCGCGTCTCCCAAAATGGTCCTATTTGTCAAAGGTATCAAGCTATATTTTATGTAATTTAAGGTAACAAAGGCCTAATGTGGAAAACGAAAGTGTTGTTTTTGTTAACTCTCCAAATATCGGTAAGCGGAATATGTTAAGATATTGTTTAATTTCAGTTGACAAATATACAATAATATTTTTAATTCACTCTTTTATTGCTTCTCGAGTTATATCATGACAAAATCTATAGTGAAGATGAATGAGGCCAAAACGTATTGTTCTAGTAACGACGCGGTCCCGCAGCGGCCCACTTAAGGCTCTAGCAGCTCACTCTCTAGCCTAGCCCGTATTTATTACTAACTAGTTGCGCCCCGCGGTTTCACCCGCGTGAATAATGATGAAAAGTAGCCTATGTGTTATTCTGATGTATAAGCTATATTATTGTAAAGTTTCATTAAAATCCATTCAGTAGTTTTTACGTGAAAGAGTAACAAACATCCATACTCACAAGTTTTCGCGTTTATAACATTAGTAGGACTAGTGTTAAAAAAATTTTTTGTTGGTGTGTCTAAGCTGACTTCTATGTCAAAAAAATGTGCCAGACTCATTATTCTAAGGCAGAAAGTGTGGATCCAAAATCGGTTGGTCTCAAAAAATGTGTCGGGTACGATCGCAGAATGTGTGGATCTAAATCTGTTACTCTCTGCCTAGCCTTTCGGCCCTCTGGAAGCAGGCGACAGCGACCAGTCTCGCTCTACATTGGTTACTGCACGAATAACATTGATAATCTCTCTGATCTCTTAGTAATGAGTCCAAAAAAACATGGAGATGTCCGGACTGCTCTGCTTCAATGAGGAAAGGAGGCGACAACACTCGGACGCCTGTCAAGTCTGGAAATGATTCCCAACACGTTACAGTGCGTAAGAAGGCAGAGTCGTTACCCGGTCTTAGCTCCCCAGAGTCTAGTTCAGAGCTCAGGGAGCTCACAACTGAACTGCGCCAGCTGACGCGAGAATTTACCACGCTGAGCACTAAATTAGAGGAAGTGACGCAGTCCCTCAACCACTGTCACGGGAGAATGGATGACCTCGTAGCGAGCATGAAAGCCACGGACGACCGCATCAAAAACTTGGAAAGACGTGATCAGGAGGTACTGGTTCTCAGGGAAACCGTCAATGATCTCCAGCTGGAGCTGAACGCGCAGGCTCAGTACTCACTGAGGAATGAGGTTGAAATAGCTGGAATCCCCGAAACCATAAATGAAAACCTTGACCATGTCGTCCGGGTTACAGCCCAAAAACTTGGTGTGGAACTAGGGGATAACGATGTGGACTTCATCACCAGAGTCGGAGCTCGTCGTCCTTCAAGCGCGCATGTACCAACAAAGGCAGATGAGTTGTTGGAGAGAGCCCCGCGTACGATTGTCTTACGACTTCTCCGTCGCTCAAAACGCGACCAAATTTTGAAGGCTTCGAAGTCTCGTCGCAACATCACCTGCGCGGATTTGGAGGTAGCAGGCGCTCCTCTTAAGTTGTACATCAACGAACGCCTCACCAAACAAAATCGTGTCTTGTTTCGGGACGCGCGTACCAGGGCGAAAATCCACGGTTACCTTTTCTGCTGGTGTAGTAACGGCTCAATTTATGTTAGACAACGCGAAGGAAAAGCAGCCGTGGCGATCAGGATGCAGTCTGACCTGGACCGAGTGCTGCCGGTGGAAACCGGCCCAGCTGTTGGTGCAAGTGCATGAGTACAGTCTCGCCAAGCTAAATAACTTTACTGCTAGTAAAAGTCAATCGCGTTCTTGTTTGTTTTTGGTAACTTTGTATGAATTAGTGCTGCCCACTTTTATTTCTTGTATCTATTTTTTATATATTTGTTTTTGTATATGTGTCGATAATTACATATCCCACTTGGTGTATCGTATTACTAATAGGTATTATAGAATATTATACGGTATTCATATGTTATTATCTGTAATCATGCTTTATAACAGTCAAAAACTTATTTTTATATTTAATCTTAACCTTACAGTGTGCATAGTAAATCTGGTGGTTGCGTTTATCTCTAACATAAACTTCGGGACATTTACCTGTTACAAAACTTCTCTCTAAAGATCTAAGTTGTGAATTAGACTCGTTCATGGTTAATTGTGAGAGTATAAATAATCTCGAAAACTGCAAAAACCTGTTTACACAAAATCATAATTTTAAAGTAGTTTCCTTTAATATCAGAAGCATACAGAAGAACTTCGATGCATTCCTGGTTGCCTTTTCACGTCTGAAACTTGAGGTGGATGTTATTGTTCTGACAGAGTGTTGGTTAAGCGATAATACGACTGTTCCCTGTATCTCGGGCTATATTAATTTCAAAACCACAATTTACAGGAATCAGAATAGCGGGATCGTTGTATATGTTAAGAATATATGGAATGCGCTGGTTTCTGAACACGTCATTGAAAATTCAGATTGTCTGGCAATCCATATTCCTAAGCTTGTCTCAATTCTTAGTTTATATCGCTCGCCTTCGAGTAGAAACCTTGATGGGTTTTTGGCATCGCTCGAAGCTGCTATTGAGAACAACTCCTTTGGTAATCTGCCCCTTATCATAGCCGGTGATATTAATATTAACATTATGGATGACACGGACACCATGCAAAGTCTGGAGTATCAATGTTTTATGGCTGAATACGGGCTCATGCCAGCGATATATCAATCCACGAGAGGACAAGCTTGCCTTGACCACATATACATAAACAGCCGTTTATCTGATTCTGCGATGGGTATTATCTGTCAAACTGACATCACGGATCACTATTTGGTTATGTTAGGTGTAAAACTTAAAAAGCCAATCTTCGAGCGCCTCAGCCGTATAAAATTGATGAGAGATTGTGATGGCATCGTGAAGGAACTGTGTGTTAGAGACTGGAATGAGTTGTATGAAATACGTGATGTAGATACTGCACTAGATAATTTTTCAAACACCCTAGAGGACATAATTAATAGACATACGAAAGAAGTCAAACAAACTAGATCTAAATATAATTTAAAACCATGGATCACGCCAGGTATTATGCGCTGCATGCGACACCGCGATAAACTCCATCTTCAAGCCAGAAAAGAGCCAAAAAATGAATTTCTGCAAATATCTTACTCCAGGTACCAAAACTTTTTTATAGGACTACTGCGTGATCTTAAAAAGGATTACGAATCTAAAGAACTTAAAGATAATTTAAGGGACCCAAAGAGGCTATGGAGATCTGTTAAGAGTATCTGTAACTTAACAACCCCACGTCAGGAAACATCCGAGTTGTTATCTCTCCACGGTGCCTCGTCTTCACGATCCTCAATTGATTTATGTAATGCTCATTTTTCAACAGTGGGACAAAAACTTGCGAATAATATCCTTCTGACGATTAATAAAAAAGAATCCGATCTTGCGACTTCAACCAGAATTAAAAATAGCCCTCTAGACTCGTTGTACCTTAATCCAACTGACCCGAATGAAGTCGAAGCTCTAATAGCGCAGTTGCGGAGCGGCAAGGCAACAGGGATGGACAGACTAGATAACAATTTACTAAAGCATGTTAAAGATTTTATAGTTGTTCCACTTACGTATATTTTTAACCTAAGCCTGTCAAACGGGGTTTTCCCACAGAAGTGGAAACTTGCCTCAGTCTGCCCTATACATAAAGGTGGCGCTAAGGACTTGCTTAACAATTATAGACCTATCTCCCTTTTGGGAGCTTTTTCGAAACTTTTGGAAAAGCTCGTTAACAAACGTCTAATGGACTTCTTGGAATCTCGTAATCTTATCTCGCAAAGACAATATGGTTTTCGCAGAGGTAAACATACGGAAGATGCAGTCTCGTTGCTATTGTCGGAAGTGTCATCGCAACTTGACATAGGTCAAAGCTGTGTGGGGGTCTTCCTAGATTTGGCAAAGGCCTTTGACACAGTCTCCATTCCAATTCTCCTTATGAAGCTGGACAGCCTGGGAATCCGAGGCATCGCTGGAGACTGGGTAAAAAGCTACCTATCGGAACGGAGTCAGTGTGTTAGGATCTTGCAGACAGTGAGTGGACCCCTACCTGTATCTTTCGGTGTGCCCCAGGGCAGCATTTTAGGGCCCACTCTTTTTAATTTATATATCAATGACATGCATGACCTACCTATCAAAAATGCTGAAATTATTTGCTATGCCGATGACACTGCCATTATATTTCATGGTTCAAATTGGCACGATGCACTATCTCTGGCTGAACTTGGAATGTCTCAGGTGAGTGTATGGCTTCGTCAGAACCTACTCACTTTAAACACCGACAAAACCAAGTATCTATGCTTTCACAAAACCACTGCCTCAGCCCCCCCTCCTAGTAATGATAATTTAAAAATAAAAATCCATTCTGTTTCTTGTGCCGATCACGCTTCCTGCAGTTGTGAATTTATTGCCAGAACTAATTTCATTAAATATTTGGGAATCTTTATAGACGAAAATTTAAATTTTAAAAAACAAATTGAAAGTCTTTCTTGCCGTATTAGAAAAGTCATACACATTATGCGCTGCCTCCGGGATATTACAAGTAAAGAGCTTCTCAAGTCTATCTACCTAGCCATGTGTCAATCGCTAATACTTTACTGCATAACCTGTTGGGGAGGTGCAGCGAAATCCTACCTCATACAAGTTGAGCGAGCTCAGCGCTCAGTTCTTAAAGTTATGCACAAGAAACCTTTTAGGCATCCAACCACTGAACTGTACAAAGAATGTGGCGTTCTGAGTGTTCGACAACTTTTTATTCAAAGGATCTCGATTACCGCACACAGACTTTTCCTTCTCTCGGATAATTACTCCTTATTGGCAAGCAAAAGAGTTTATAAAATGCCTACCCCTAAGACAAATACTTCCTTCGCTCGGCGGTTTGGTTACTTCGTTAGGGCTCATGTTTATAATGGAGTGGTTAAATCTTGCGATATTAAAAATAAGTCTGTCCGGGAAGCAAAACATATCATATTTGGCTGGTTATTGACTCTTTCATACAAGGACACCGAGGATATCCTCGGTATCATAAACTAAAAGTTTTTTTACCGTTGGTACTATTTCTCATAACCATAATATAAGAACTTATTTAAATAATTATCTAAAATACGACTTTTAGTATTAGCATTACCTATTTATAACTTTATAGCATATTTATCTACATGTTATTATCTGTCATATTTATTATAAGTATTTTCTATAATTGTATCTTAATATTTCTATCTGTTTTTTGTTTTACACATTATTATAGATCTCTGTAAAACTTAGATCCCTACTTACCTACCAGTTTTCCTATTAATCTAGACTTACCTGAAAGTTGCGCATGTAAAATCGTAGGTACCTCTTTACTAGAATCTTAGTTGTACCAAGACGCTAATTTATTTTATTTTTTTGTTAATCGTAACCTTGGTCCTCACGATACAGGCTCGGCCTAGTGTGAGGGCCGTCGATAGACACTTTTTTAGATTATGTAGTCAGTTTCAGCATTGTCCGGTTTTTATTAAAACCGTTAGTACCTACCAAGTTTAATGGTGTTATTAAATGAAATAGCTTAGTTTATATATTACCGGATTTGTTGATGCTGTAAATAAATTTATTTTCTTTCTTTCTTTCTTTTCTTTCAATGGTGGAGTAGGAATCAAACAAATAAAAAGCCAGGGTAGTAAACGGACGATTTAATGTCTCAAAAAGATATGATTCCGACTCATAATTACATTATAGAAATTCCATAACTTTTTAAAAAGTAACGATCTTCATAAACAACAGTAGTTTTTTCATATAATTGTCTCCAGACAAATAAAATCACAGGAAAATATACCTACTTATAAATACTTTGCTCCAACTATACGTATAAATTGGCACTTTATTGCAATTTTCCTAAGATTGTCTTTAACTTGTATTCGCCGCCAATTCGAACCACTGTCTAAGAGCATCGCCTAAAACATTGGGCAATGCTGACATGTCTCGTAGGATGAGGTAGAAGGGGAATGGGAACGCATCCAGATATGAAATGAAGCTCAGTTGGTTGGTGACTGTGTCCAACACTGGTTTTCTGATGTCCATTATTGAATCCTGGAAAAGAGATTTTTGAATAAATATAAAAGGCAATTACACAAACTCCAAAATGCAGTGCCGAGTTCTGGCGTTGGTGACGTCACTGCTTGAAGTCGGCTGAAAATCAACGCAGAGTAAGAAGGATACTTTGTAAAATAGGACGTTTGTTTCCTTACCCCCCCCCCCCCCCCACTACCTCTCTTGTGTTTGCCCTATTTGTTTTCGTGACAAATAAATATATTAAATATAGTTTGTAGTAGTAGAGCTCCTTTCGAAAGAGTTCAAATAACATGCAGTATTTCTACCGCCAAGCAGTAATACTCGTGGTGTTCGGCTTTGTCGGTGAAATTACGGGCACATGAGACTTTTCAAGTTAGTATCAGGGTTTCATCGCAGTGCAATGTTACGTATGGAACATCCTAGGTGGAAGTGACCTTAGAGATATTGTCCTGTTTATTACAACTGTATCCACTGTTATCCACCTGATGTTAACATCCGAGGCCCAATTCTCTAAGTTATTTTAAAACTACACTGAAAGTTGACTGAATCGAGACTGAATTGTAAATTGACTGAAAGTTAAATTTCTAGTCCCTCATAAATAACAATTTAGTCTACTTCCAATTCATGGTGACCACCATTAGAGTAGGATAGTTATATATATAATTGGAAAGAGTAAAGAGAGACTCCATCTACTTATGCTAAAATTAACGAAAAAACTTTGAATCGTTCAAGTTTCGGTCACATTTCGATATAATCACATCACAGTGTTGTATTTTATGTCAGGAGAATACCATTTCTGACATTTAAGACATCGACACAAGATCGAAACATGATCCGAACTCTATTTTAACTACTTTTTAGTTAGTGATAACCTCAGGTGGATAACCTGCCAGATAAAACGTTGATATAGATATTTTTTTATCAGAACTTTGATAAAAAAACCAAATCCTCAAACTAAAAAAAGTTGTATTCGCAAAAAAAAAAATCGCACCCCTGAAACAACCGAGTAATAAAAACTCAAAGAACTCACCCTATTATCCGGATTGTCTATGATAACGTACACCAAGAATATGCCTTGCTGTCGCGCCCGCCTCACCGCTCGAACCATAGTCGTTTCTCCCTCCGCGAAAATATTCCTTCCATCGCCTACAATCACTAGCAACTTTGCATTGGGTGCATCACTTCTTATAGTCTGTTCCTCAAACATAACAGTACAGAAGTCTAGTAATTGCGCGATCTTGGTCTTGGTTTGTTCAAAGCGCAGTTGTTCTAGTATTTTGGAGCCGGAATGTTCGGAGAATTGCTCCGTGAAGGGATGGAGGAGGTTCGGTTTCTCGCCGAAGCTTAAAACGGCTAGGTCTCCGGATTCGAGTAGGTTTAGTGCCTGTAATGAAATATTAGTGATTAATGCTGAGATACGAGTTTATAACATGACATAACACCCAACAGTCATATACACAGTCCCAATACTAGGATTCCCTGTGTTGTTTGTGGGCATCAGGAACTACGAGTCCAATGGTACCATAATACTCAGACCCGGAACAAATACTTTTAGATCACAGCTAAGCGATCGACAAATATTCGCCAGTGACATGGCTCGACATCTTTATAAATTGCCCGAAAGCCCCAAAAAATCCGAAAGAATAAAAAAACCAGCGTGGGTTAGTCCTTGCACAGGCTCCATTCATGCACAGAGAGCTGATTCTTAATTTTTTGCAAACAATTGACGGACGTTTGGTGTAGTGTAACAAGAATTTTGTATGGCAGCACCGATGAGCGCCCCTAGCGTACACTCTGTGAACCTCATTTTACATACAAAAACCTGTGTTACACTATACTAAACGTCCGTGTCAATTGTTTGCAAGAAACCTAGAATCAGCTCTCAGATAGTTTAATAACAGCCAACTGCTCGACTTACCTGAGAGACCAGCGCCAAGCTCTCGAAAGCCAGCTCTTTGCTCCTATTATCAGCCATAGAGCTGGAGTCATCAATGGCAATCGCGATCTTATACTCGCGCTTGGCGGGCTTTGTGCGTCGCAGCCAGATACGGTCCTTGCGGAAGTGAGACGCGATGTAGGGTATCACGCGACGCATATTAATAGCGCGACCGGTACGGAAATCACCTGTAAATATGTAATAAATTCACATGTCAGAAAATAAGTTACAATAATAAATAAGTTTTAATCAGAATTAGCAAGTTGAAGTGGCAATGGGCAGGTCATATAGCTCGAAGAACTGATAACCGTTGGGTAATAAAGGTTCTCGATTGGCGACCACAAACCGGACGACGCGGTAGAGGAAGGCCTTCCACTCGATGGACTAAAGACATTGTAAATGTCGCAGGAATTCGGTGGATGGAGGCGGCTCAACACCATTCGTGGCATTCTAAAGGGGAGGCCTATGCCCAGCAGTGGACTTCGACAGGCTGATAAAGAAATAAATTAATAAAATTAATTTTGAGGCTCATCATTATCAGCCTGTAGAAGCACACAGCTGGGCAAAAGCCTTCCCCTAGAATGCCACGACGAACGGTCTTGAGCCGCCTCCATCCACCGACTTCTTACGACGCTTTTAATGTGTTTAGCCAATCTTTTCTACCCATACGTGCATATCGTGGAATGGGCCAACATTCCTCCCTTTCGAGGTTTTTCAGCAAAATTAAAAGAATATGGGCCACTTTAATAAATTTAAAGAACCCTTCTGAGTCGGAAAACGGCAAAGGCGAAATGTTGCCTACTCTGAAGGGTTCTTTAAATTCATTTAAGCAGCGGTTACCGTCGCCTATTGACATCTGCAACACTAAGGGCCATTTTCAGCAATGCCCCTTGGTGTTGCAGATGTCAAAAGGCGACGGTAACCGCTTACCATCTACCGTGCCGTCAGGCTGTTTGTCGAGCAATTATATAAAATATAAACCTATTCTACGAATACTAATTTGGCTGAAATTTATCGGAAGATAGCCTAGCTTTACTTACCGGCTCGCCGAGAGCTGAGCGTAGGTTCTAGCACAAGACGCAGTCGTTCACAAAGAGCACGCGCCGCGCCGCCGGATAGCTGCCACAAAGAGCGCCACACGCCGCTGGAGATGTGCGGCTGACTCGGCTTTGTGTTCAACCATTCGCGGATGCCCATGTATTCTTCTACTGTCATGTCTTCGGAGCGGGTTTGAGGTGTTTCTTCTAACCTGTAATCAATACTTATTTGTGAGAGGTACCTAGCACGGCCGGCTATATTATGTGAGAGGTGCGGGTTCGATTCCCGCTGTGGGACAAATATTTCCATGATTTGCGAATATTTGTTCCGCGTCTGAGTGTTGTCGTACTATGGCACTCGTAGTTTATGATACCCACGACACAGGGAGTACTAGTGTGGGATTAGGACTATGTATGTGACTTTTGGGTTTTTTATGTTATCTCTATAAACGTCATGAGTAAGAATTACTATCTAAACTTACTTAATAAGAGTATAATATCTCTAAGTTACCTTATATACAGTTGTGGTCATATAATTAAGAACGATTTGAAGTTCTAGAAGTTTTTTATTTAAATCGTATCATACACAGAGATGTGTACCTTCTGAGAAGCAACTAGTTATGTTATATAATAGTCACATTAATAGAGCAACCTGACTTAAGAATAAAGTATGAAATCGCTAACTATTTTTTGCACATTTTATTGATTTTATCAAAGTAACACATTCAAATAGTACTGAAACTGGACAAATAATTAAGAACGATTTATTTAACTGCTCGGGAATTGTTTTGTATGACACTTAGATTTAAAAAATCACAATATTATGTAGCACAGGAAACATAAAAAGAAATTTAATAAATATTTAACTAAAATTAATAGTTAATAGCATATCCACAGCTTTTAATTACAGCTTTACACCGGCGAGGCATTGACTCTATTATTTTTTGACATTTCGCAAGAGAAATAGAGTTCCATTCTTCTAAAAAAACGTCATACAGCTCTCTTAAATTTCCACACTTTGTATTTGAAACCTTTTTCTTTACTTCAAACCACAGATTCTCTATTGGGTTTAGATCTGGACTGTTAGCAGGCCAGTCTAAGACAGAAACTAATTGCGCTGTAAGAAATTCCTTTACGGTGCGTGGTGTGTGCTTTGGATCATTGTTATGCTGGAATGTCCAAATGACCGGTAGAACGTCTTCAGCGTATGGTAACATTGTTTCTTCCAGTATATTTTTGTATTGGAACTGATCCATGTTACCTTCTATCAACTTTACAGGTCCTACACCATGTCCAGAAAAGCAACCCCAAATTTTCACATTTCCACCACCGTGCTTTAAAGTAACTTTCGTGTACTTTGGGTCGAATGCTGTATTCGGGGGACGTCGTACATATCGTTTTCCATCAGAACATACTCTGTTTATTTTCGTCTCGTCAGAAAAAACTACATTTTTCCACTGTTGCACAGTCCAGTTTTCATACTTTCTCGCAAATGCAAGCCGGGCTTGCCTGTGGCAAAGTTTTAACATGGGTACCTTTCTTGCTATCCTACCGTGCAATTTTTCTTCTACCAAACGTCTTCGAATAGTGCGTGCTGAGATTGCTGAAGGGTTGTTTTCACCAAAATATTCTTTTCTAAGCTCATTGGACCCTTTAAAAGGATTTTGTTTTGCCATACGAACGATGTTTCGGTCATCTCGAGGAGTTGTTTTTCTCTGTTTAGGTACACGTGGAACATTCGAAGTAGTTTGATACGTAGCAAAATGCTTTACAGCGTGGTAAACCATCGTTTTTGAACATTGCAGATGGTCGGCTATCTTTTTATGAGACCAATTCTTCCGGCGAAGTTTTATTATTACTTCCCTTGTAGATTTATCACAACTTTTATTTTTTCCCATTGTTTTTTCTAAAGAAGCAATCACCTTTAATCTTTTACAGCACGTAATGGCGCCAAAATTATACAAACAGTAAAAAATCGACTGAGT
The DNA here is from genome assembly GCA_951392215.1 of Epirrita christyi. Lineage (NCBI taxonomy): Eukaryota > Metazoa > Arthropoda > Insecta > Lepidoptera > Geometridae > Epirrita > Epirrita christyi. The sequence continues at coordinate 6,254,448 of OX595851.1, forward strand.
GTTATCTATTTAAATTTGAATAAAGTTATAAACTACTTAGCGTTCTTAATTACGTGACCAGCCAGTAATAAGGAATACTTTGTTTAAAAGTAGTGTAAAAAGTTTGCCTATTGATTTTTAGCCAATCATGTGTATCAATGAATACAGTGGTAATATGGGAATGTTTTACGATACAGAGAGAAATAAAAACAAATGCATACAATTAGTTTTGCATCTTAGTTGGAAAAAATCTTCCCTTTATATCAGCGTTCTTAATTATATGACCACCACTGTACATAACATAACACCCAACAGTCGCATACATATTCCTGATCCCACACTAAGATTCCCTGTGTCGTGGGTATGTGGGTGCCTACTGGTATTCGTAGTTCCTGATACCCTCATCAGGAACTACGAGTACCATGGTGCCATAGTACCTAGACCCAGAAAGAGCAGTTATAAAAGAATTTTATAAGTAGAGTATCTCTATAGACTTACCTAGTATGAGTAGGTTATCTCTATAAATTTGCCTAGTATCAGTAACATATCTCTAAAAATTTACCTAGTACGAGTAAAATAGTAGTAGAGTAGAGAGTAGTATATCTATAAACTTACCTACTATGAGTTGAGAATCTCTATAAATTTACATAGTATATTAAGTAGAATGGCTCTATAGACTTACCTAGTATAAGTATAATATCTTTATAAATTTACCTAGTATGAGTAGAATATCTCTATAAACTTACCTAGTATGATAAGTGGTTTCGTTTCCTCTCGGCACGTGTTCCGTTTCGACCTTCTCGCCTTCCACTTCGATCCCTGTCTCGCCCGTTGGCTCGTCTGAGCCGTCCTTCTTACTGCCGGTCTTTTCTTTGTCTTTGTCGACGCCATCTTTAATTTTCTCAGGTTTGAGTTCATCGGATTTTTCGACCTGAAAGTTTTTAGATAATTACAAAGTGGAAGAACCTAAATCCAGTTGGTTAGTTCAGTTCGGTGGGCAAGTGGCCGGGTGAAGTACAGGTTCGATTCCCGCTTCCCGCCGTGACTGCTGGTTGTTATTTATTTATTCATCATCATCATCATCATCAGCTGCCTGTCAATGTCCACTGCTGGGCGAGGCCTCCCCTATAGAATGCAATATACCATAGTGAGAGGTTTTCATGGCCGATTCAAATCATGCTTTCAGCGATAAAATAGATGGCGCTGCCCTGTACGTAGCTGCCAAGTGTAAAAATAAAGTAAAATGCCAACATCAACAACGTAGGTATATTTTCGTTTCGTGGTATAAATAAATGCCTACTTCTAAAAACACCACGAAATCACTAGCGCACACTCAAGAAGCAAACACAAACAGAATATTATGACTAATAGCCCCAGACTAGTTAGATAAGAGTTAGATAATAGCTTAGTACGCGTACACCACAGATAATACATTTGACAATCTTGGCAGCTACAGTTGAGTCAGTGCCATCTATCGAACCAATTTGAACAATTTTTTTTTTAATCGAATGTGAAAGCCCTTCATTACCTCCCCAAATATGCCGTAATTACACGTTCTAATTACATGAACGTGTGATGTAAATTATGGCGGGATATGCCATAATTTACACGTTCTAATTACCATTAGAACAAATGACACACTTACTTGTATATCATCATCATCAACATCCATAGCCACTTGTTCATCCTCCTTCAACTCTTCGGCTCCTTCTTCGTCTTCTTGCTGTATCGTCGGCTGCTGTTCTGCTTGCTCTTTCGTGGCCGCATCAACCGCCTACAAATACAACTATATTTGAAATTCACACAAGTTTCGCAATTAAAATCCTTATTTGCCTAGGTATTTCACAGGCTTCTCAGCAGTTTCCAAGAGTTGCAACTTTCTGTCATTGTAAAATGAATGAATTGACGACCTCTGTGGCGCGGCGGGCGAAGGTTCGGGTTGCGGGTTCGATTCCCGCCTCGGAACAAATATTTGTACGTCCTGCAGATATTTGTTCAGGGTGTTCTGGGTATTTTTCTATGTATAATAAAAAATATCTATCTATGTATGTGTATTAAGTGTATTAAGTATATCAGTTATCTAGTACCCATAACACGAGCTTTGCTTAGCTTGGGGCTAGATAATGTTGTGTGAAATGTTCAGCATTTTTTTATTTTTTTAATGAATCTTTACAACGCTTTACTAACCTGTAAGTCGTCCTTTTTAGCTTGCTTCACGTGCTGGAAGGCGTCTGCTTCCTTGTCTTGGTTCTCGGGATCCCCACCGTCTTCTGCGTTGTCATCCTCCCTTTCCACGTTCAGTGTGTGCGTCTGTTTGTGTTTCCTTTCGTTGATATCACCTGTGTGGAAATAAAATATTTTTCAAACCCAACTTATACATATAAAATAAGTCATTCAAATTAATATTTGCAAGCCATTTCAAATAAGCTTTAAATTGCAATTTTAATTGTCTACTTATTAACCAGTTAAGTGGCCCAAATAGTGTTTTCACTACGTGAGCACTTCATTTGTGTCCATGCGTTCGGAATTGCTGCGCTAATCTGGTGCTCTGAGATCGAAACAAAAATTGAGAGCGAGAGAAGCAAGCCACGACGCCGTTTGGTCAGCCAAATAGCGTTATTTGACTGACGAAACGGCGTCGTATTATAGTATTCTGAATTATCTACCAAGAGTCCGTTCTTGATCGGTCATGCCCGGTTTGTTCTGATGCTTCTTCTGTTTTTGTTGCGATGAATCCGAGCGGTTGGCAGCTTGCTTTTCACCGCGGTGTCCTTTGTCGCTCTTGTCAAGTTCCGAGCGGCCGGAGGACTGTTTGTCTTCGCCTACTTGTTCTTGGGCTTGCTCCTGTGAATTTCATTAGTAAATTGTTGGCTTTCAATAATTTGGCGTCGAACATAGATTCTTACACACACACCCCGTAGCGGCTAATTGCTCTATAATTTAAATTCTACATAACTCCACGACGACGAAGCACTGTGTCAGTCACATAATGTGTCCTGTGTTCTACTAATAATTGTAGTTGAATTTGTATGAAAATAAATATAAGATATGGGCTTATGTGTAAATTTTAAAAGGCGAGTTCTTTTAAAACAGATCTAAAGAAGTGTTACTAACATAAGACGCGGCGTCTTCGTCTTTCGCTTGCGCCATGTTGGTGTCTACATTATCAGTGGTCCCTTTCTCAATTTGCACGCTCTCGGCTTTATCATCAGTCGCATCATCACTCGACGAGGTGGCTTGCGGATTCCCCTCATAACTCCTACTTATGCCTACTTTATTTCGTGCTTAGATATCATACTTACTTACATAAGGTGCGGAGTCTTCGTCCTTCGCTTGCTCCGCGTTAGTCTCTATATTGTTGTTGGTACCCTTCTACATTTCTACGTTCTCCGCCTTATTCTACTGTACCCGTTTTATTGCGTACTTAGATATCATAGTTACTTACATAAGGTGCGGAGACTTCGTCCTTCGCTTGCTCCGCGTTAGTCTCTATATTGTTGTTGGTACCCTTCTACATTTCTGCGTTCTCCGCCTTATTCTACTGTACCCGTTTTATTGCGTACTTAGATATCATAGTTACTTACATAAGGTGCGGCATCTTCGTCCTTCGCGTTCTCCGCCTTATTCTACTGTACCCGTTTTATTGCGTACTTAGATATCATAGTTACTTACATAAGGTGCGGCATCTTCGTCCTTCGCTTGCTCTGCGTTAGTTTCCACATTATCATTGGTCCCTTTCTTCATCTCCGCGTTCTCCGCCTTATCATCCGCCGTTGGGTCATCACTCGATGGGTTGGCTTGCGGATTTGCCTCATGACTCTTGTCTTCTACTGTATCCTCTTCGGTTATATCTTCGTTATTCTTCGGCAGTTCCTCGTTCTTCGGCTCTTCATTTTCTTGATCGGTTTCAGGTGTTTCGGTGTTGTCGTCTTCTGCTTTATCATTTTCCTGTGGGCCTTGGTCTTCGTCGGTTTTGTTTTCTGGCTGTACTGATTCGTCTTCTTTGTCCTGTTGAGAAGGTATTAGTATTAATGTGATATTTTTGGTATGTCAGGCTCGTATTGGAACACGTTTTATAAACTTGTGAAAATTCATGACACATACGTAAAGAAAGGAGCCTTCTTTCAAGGTATATTCTTTCATCACAGTGGTTCATTCTACCAATCACTAATCTCTTTTTAGGTCACCATAAAGCAAGGATCACCAACAATCTGTGACACGATAAAATAATAATTATTATATAACCAACTTGTTCCCCGCCATCTTCATTAGATCCATCTTCCATAGCGCCTTCTTCCTTAGCACCCTCCTCGTTTCCATCTTCTTCGTCACTTGACAATTCGACATTATCATTCTTTTCTTCTTTTTCTTTATTTTCCTCTTCCTCAGCTGCTATGTCCTTCATCACGTCTATTTCGAACGGGTTTTCGCTTTCTGTTTCACCGTCCTATAAGTTGAAATGTTATTAGCATGGTATAAGTAGTATTCAATTCGAAAACAGTGTCATGTGCATAAAAAGAGCCTCTGCGAATTCTCGAAATTCTCACAGAATACTTTCACCACACTGGTTCTTGCACCATCAGTGCAAGCAAAATCCAGTGATACGACACTAGCAAGTGAGGGGGGAATTCTGCAATACAATACAAGGCTTGTACAGGGCATTAAGAGAATTTGCCTTATTCATCATGGTAACCACTAAGGTGGTTATACCGCCCACCATCGTGATACATTTCTGCCAATTGAATATAATTTTGCAAGTGCTTTTTTACATGCAATATTATATTTTATGTTATTTGAAAGATCTGATAAAGCAGATATTTTACACAACTTACGTGCAAAAATAAAGCTACTTGAGTAGAAAAGATATGAGAAAGGGTAGAATGCAATCATATCTGGGTGGGTCATATTTTATCCAAACGCCCACACATTTCACCCAGACTCCAAGACTTCTTAATATCAAGGAAGGGCTCCAAGACAGAAGTAAAAAAAAATTACCACAAAAGTATCTGAAACTAGCGGTGGCTCGGTGGTGCAGTTTGTTAGGGTATCTTGCGGTGGGTTGCGGGTTGATTACCCCCAGTCGATATTTAGTTTATTGGTTCATACAATATTGTTAGGCAGGTGTTGAATAATAGATTATGGTTATGAACAGGATACATATTACATACCTTATCATCTTCTCCTTCGTCGCCGTCAACATCCATATTGTCTGGTAGCTCAAAGTCTTCCGGCTCTGGTAACGGCTGCTGGTTACCGTGGTACGGGTCAACCTGCAAACCAAATAAATCTTTAGTAAAAGACGAAAGTCTCAAATTATTATGCATATGGTGCAGTTATTACATTACAATAGCATCGTCATTTCTCTGTTCTTGTTCCTATGCAGCCATCTCTATCTATCTACACTGTGTCTCTCTCTCTCTCTTTCTAATACTCACATTCGCTCGCCCATTTCATTGATATCCGTCTTCCGTTTACCGTTACCTTTGTTATCAGTTTCATTGCCAGTTCACTGCGCTTGTTCCATAGCAGCGGCCTCTCTCTATCTAGTCTATCTCTAATACTCACATCATCATCATCAGCCCACATTAGTCCACTGCTTGACATAGTCGTCTCCCAATACACACCACTGAGCCCGGTGTTTGGCTCTTCTCATCCACTTTCTGCCCGCCGCCTTTCGTAAGTCATCGCTACACCTAGCCGAGGGATGCCCCAGTCTACGTTTGTCAAGACGCGGTCTCACTCAATACTCACATGATCGTCGTCAACCTCCGGCTCTTCCATTTCATTGATATCCTTCTTTTGTTTCTCATCTTTGCCGTCACTACCATCGTCGGTTCCCTGTTCTTGTTCCTTAGCAGCCATTTCTTTCTCTCCCGTGCTCTCGCCTTGACCTTTATCGTCTTTCTCTTTCTTTTCGCTTTGGTCGGGTTCTTCGTCTTCATCGCCCCAGATTTGTTGGTCCAATCTGAAACGAAACTCAATGTATTATTTCATGAATACGCAAAAATGCTCCCAGCATTCGCTACCCGTAATTTTTTTTAATTGAGTAAATGACGGAACTGCTTGGTGGCCCGCTTGGTGTTAAGCGATAACTCCTGCTATGCAGGGTTAGAGCAGCAATACGGTTCATGTCTACCTAGGACGTGCACTACGTGGCATTGCACTACACTAGCCACCCTGAGATAAAGATTGCCTTGGATTCACTAAGGGACAAAAAGTCCTCTACATGACGCACTACACAGAGTCTACATGACGCTGCAAAAAGAAATATGTATGTTACTTGCCCGGACAAACTCGTTCATTAGGAGCTTTACTACTATAGAACTCAATTTAGCGCCACATTTGTTTTGGTTAAATAATTATATCAATTCAATTCAAAATTCAAATTAATTCTTACTTTTCGGCTGCATTGTCAGTATCTCCCATCTGTTTATCAGCGTTGTCGTTATCATCTTCCTCGTCAGAATTTTCGCCATCTGCAAAACAAATTAATGTACAGATTTATTTTGCAAGGTCGTTATGTGACGCGTCCAGTTTCATTCTCGTGACCCGAATTTCGTAATCCTGTCTTGTTTTGCATATCCCAAGACAGCCGTGTTTAGTGAAGTAAGACTGTGTTATCTTCTAAAAATTATACAGACCTTTTTTATCGACGTCTTGTAAATGAGAGTCGAAATCATCCGTCATGTTGACCCCCTTCTCTTCTTCTTTACAATCTCTTTCCTCTTCTTTCTTTTCTTCTCCAGGACGATGTGCGTCATCTAGTTGATCCTGTTGAAACATTATGTCAGTAAATTTATTTCAGAGCTTATGTCTGATTTGAACATAGCCACGTGTCGCATCGCTGTTAGTGAGAACATTTTGTTTTGACATTGAAAACTTTGAAACGTTCTTACTTGATTCTCAATTTTCTCCGACACGTCTTTCTGACCCTCGCCTTCTCCTAGGCCGGTTCCACTCGACAGCTTGCCAGGACCCCCTTCTCCGTCTCCTTCTTCCATGTCCAAATCTGATGGTTTGCAGAATCTACAATAGATAAAACAAAATAAATGCAACCGTGTAAAGTGTAAGTATTATGGTAACACGCGAGCCTGGCTGCGGGACGAATGCTAGTATATAGAAGCTAGATATAGTATGATAATAAATCAAAAACCCTGTGGATATGAACGTAATGTCAGTTCTTTCAAAAAGCTACACGGTTTTCAAAATCATTCCTTTCAATCGCCTTTCGATGGACCGACGAAATGTTTAAGGTCGTCGCGGCATTCTAGGAGTTTCCCTATGTCCAGCAATGGACTTTTACAGGCTGATGATTATGATGTTGTCCTGAGTTGTAACAATTACTTACCCTTTCGTAGCTAAATCAGAGAATATCTTCAACAAAACCGAGAGCATCTTGCACGACACCCGATGCACCGCAACCTTTTGCGTGACGAAGTATTGCACAAACAGCACCGTTTGTTCTAGAATTGGGACCAATCTCATCACGGCACTTCTTACTACCTCTAAATCTTTCCCTTTCACAGCTAGATATTGGAAGTAGTTGACGAGTAAATTACGTATTTTCGATACTAAAGTATCTAGCTGTAAAGTTCTAGTGTCGCTTGTCAGTTTATCTTGCAAAAGCTCTTTTAGATGTTTGTCTTCTAATATGTCTTTAGCTTCTTCGGGAGCCTTTTCACCGTTATTTATAAAATCATCGATGGCATTGAACACTTCCATATTTTCGTTCTCTTCAGGCAAATGTTTTTTGTACACCGATTGAACAACCAATAGCATCGTCGCAATAAGGTCCTCAGTTTGACCAATCAGCTCGTCGCTTGAAGCTTCCATTGACACGTCATTATTCTCATCTAGCTTTTCAAGTTCTTTCACAGTGTCTTTTAAATAAGCGGATAAATCGACTATGCTTCTTAGGAGAGGGTGTTTAGGTTCATAATCAGTTATCAGAGTTTTGAATCTGATTTGGTAGTCGTTTATTATTCTGTCTACATCGTCAATAATGAGTTCGAGGTCGCTTTTTGAGTCTTCGACTGTGTCTATATGACTTTGTGATATGAACGGTACATCTTTATTGAAGCCGATTTTCTGAGGCATAGTGCTACCAACTTTGTGTAGTGCGTTCTTTTGTTTGTTGATATCGGATATGAGAGTGCTGATTTCTTTAAGCAAATCCTTCCATTCGTCGCTGTTTTTGTAACAGCGTACTATTTTGGAATCTGATAGTACAGAATCGAAGTCCGGTTCAAACTCCGCACTTAAAACTTTTTCTGGGCAAGATTTGAGAACAAGACTGAATTGTTCCAGCACCACTCCAGCGTTGGCGTAGCATTCAGTCAAAACATCGAACTTTTGTTGCACTGTAGATATGTTCGAGTCCGTTCCATCAATTTCGAGAGCATTCATCAGGTTTGTGGTGAGCGTGCGTAAATTACAGAGACGTCTTGAATATTTGGATATTGATTTCTTCTGCGTATTAGTGAGTTGCTAAAACAAGATAACATAAAATTTTACTGGTGTAGCTCATAATTGATTTTTTCGCCGGCACTCTCGATGAGAGTGAACGGGCGGTGATATGCCTTCGAATAATTATGCTTCTATTACATGTATTGACATGTGGTAGAACCAACTTTTACATGTTCCTCACGATGTGATTGTGAGGAAACTGTTCTACACGATGTTTTACTTTACCGTTTTGAGCACATGGGTAAGCACATAAGTTTTAAAACAACAACTTTACCCGTGAGCGGATTCCATTTCACGACCCTTGGATTTAAAGGCATTCCTTTTAAGCTGACTTGGCTAATTATTTCAGAGAGGGAAAAAACAGCGTGTCTAACTTCTCCCGTCCTTCGTAGCATGGCGGGCGAGAAACCGGCTACGATGCGAGAGGTGTGGGTTCGATTTGCGGGACAAATGTTCGCATGATCTAGAAATAGTTCCGGGTCTGTGTGTTGTGGTACACGTAGCTCCTGATACCCTCGAAACAGGGAATCCTAGTGTGACATCAGAACTATATGTGACTGTTGGGTGTTATGGTATGTTATAACTTAATTAAGAAAGACTTACCAGCAACTGCGCCGCGAAACCCTTGCACCGTTCCATGTTCTGAATTCCCAAGTCCTGATGCGGCGATTGGAGCGCAGCGGACAGCAATCTGTGTCTGGCTATGTTCTTTTGGAAGTACTTTTCGCAGCCTGACCATAGGAGGGCTAGGGAGGCGTCACATCGTCTGAAAAAATAATTATACTCGTCTAGTTTGGAATATATTTTTGCTGTAATGGAGTGATTTACGAATTAACGAAAATATCAAGGTACATCGGTATCTCCCATAGCTATTGAGCTAAAGTCACTATGACCACAACAGCTCAAAATATGGGCCAGAAATAGAACTATACGAAATGAGAACCAATTTTCGCGCTGATAGACAATCCTCGATCTGACATTTTAATACAAGATCTGTCAAAGTTCAATCAAAACTAACAGAGCAATATTATATAAAATCGTTTCGTGACTGACTGACTCACTCAGTGACTGAATATCAACGCAGAGCGGTAAAACGGTAAGTCCTAGAGACCAGAAATTTAGAGGTGACATTCCTTTAGTCTAGGGGTGTACTAAGAAAGGAATTTCCGAAATTCACCCCCTAAGGGGGAGGGGGAACTGGGGAGCGCTTTCCACTGGTACTGTATAAATTAGGAGGTGACATTTCTTTTGTGGTCTAGGGGTGCACTAAGAAAGCAATTTCCGAAATTCAACCCAAAGGGGGCTTTCCACTGGTACTGTATGAAAATGTTCAGTTAATTTTGCAAGACCGAAACTGAGTTGAAGTCATTTTAACTGTTAACTATGTGACAGCAACTGAGCCCGTATTAGATTGAAAACCAACTTAACAAATAACCCGACTACCTTCAAGTCACAAAAACATACCTGGATTTCAAATAGCTCATCGCCGCGTCCAAATCAACCGGCGGAATAGTAAAATCATACAGTTCTCCGTTCGCAGCGGCTATAATGACCAATCCAGTGCGGTAGTTCAGACCCATCTTAGCCAGGTACTTGAATAGGTCGGCAAGAGCCTTCCGTTTTTGTTGAACCATGTTCTTTGCTTGCGATGTCTGTTTATCTTTGGGGAGTGCTGTATCAACCTGTGAAAAGTAAAGTATCAAGCTTAGCGAGTTCATTCATCGTACTTCCTAATCCTACTTATATAATAAATGTAAAAGTTTGTGAGGGTGGATGGTGGATGGATGGATGTTTGTTACTCTTTCACGCAAAAACTACTAAACGGATTTTGATGAAACTTTACAGTATTATACATCAGAATAACATAGGCTATAATTTATAATAGAGGTTCCACGCGGGCGGAGCCGCGAGCAAATATTAGTAATATTATAAATGCGAACGTTTGACTGTTTGTTCAACAATCACGCCGTAACATGAACCGAAAACGTGAACCGAATTCGATTAAATTTGGTACAGAGATACACATTTGCTACTTTTTTTTCTTATACCATGTGAGCGAGGCCGCGGGTGGATACTAGTATCTTGACGTTCATGTATCAATTCTACACGAATTTCAAAATAAAAATCATCAGGCAGATGTTTCCACAACTGAAACCTCTCGAACATTTATAATCGCAGGAAAAAAAGGAAATTATGTGTAGGTAATGGAAGGTCTAATATCAATTGATGGCAAATCAATTGATATTAGACCTTCCATTACCTACTCAATAGAGTAGCATACTGAGCGAGCAAACCATGGCACCACTAGCAAGACCCAAGACACTTAACAACTTACTACTCGCAAAATACCAGATACGCATAATACCAGATTAGTAAATTGATAGATTCTTGAATTTGTCGAAAATTTTAGAAACACAAACCAAAAAGCAAGCTTTCCTATCATACATTGAAGTAGTTCTTACCTCCAAAGAGCCAAGATGCGTGCTAGTCTCGATTACCATAGTCACAAAGTCATCCAAACCTTGAACCAAGGCGGGATATCCAGAGTTTGTGATCGTATCCTTGCATAAGGTCTTCGCTTTGTTCAGCAGATTTCCAACTTTGGATATGAGACTTCCGTCAGTTATGATCGGGCATGGCTGCTCAGATTCGTCTAGATATTTCTGTATGGAACATTAAAATACTTTTTAGTATACGTTTACAATTTAAAGTGAGGTCTACACTAACATTGGACCGAGAAAGAGCAATGACAACGGAATTTTTGTGTGTGGAGCTCACTTAGGTTTCAGCAATCAACATCCAAAATACCATTCAAATCTATTAAGAAGCATGAAATAAATTATAGAAAAAAAATACCCCCATCAAAAAACCAGAGCCAGTAATAAAACGAAAAGCATGAATAAACTGCCAAAACTGCGTGCTACATTTATCAGTAACACGAATAATTAACGTAACCGACACAATCGCAAATTTTAAAGATTGGCATACTGTTTATTGAATACAAAAATGAAAAAAAACTTTATCTAACATCAACATTTTAGGACGATAACGTCAAGACTAAAAACTGCAATTTGACATTTTATCGATTGAGCCTCGGGCAACACAAAAAATAAAAAAAGTAATCGCAAACTGAAATGCAAAGTTAATAAGTAATGATTTGATAGGTCATCATCATCACTAGCCAGTTAACTGAAGAATTATTCGATACGTGAAAACGTTAGATATTCGTGCTTGGACCTCAGCGCCCATCTCCATTGAGCCAATGCATTTTCAGGTAAAACGTCGGCATTCATTTTAGAAAAAATAATTTTACTTCTAAAAAATAAACTTATCCCATGCTACACCAACGGGCAAAAACATAATACCTACCAATGGTAGGTATTATTACTTACTGAGATCAATAAGTATCTGGAGATTTTGTTCTACTCTAAATACTGATTAATTATCGTAACATGATACTTACAAGTAGTTATTTATCAACACTAAACATTAACGGTACTAAAGGTATATTAGTCTAGTTAGAGAATCGTGTACTACCTGAAGTTGCTGTGGATTAAAATGAAAAAGAAAATTAGTTTCAAGAAATAGAAATTAAGATTTTAACAGGAATACCTAAAATTAGGACCCAAGTCACAGACATGAAATAACAGAAGCACATTACTGTGGTCTTGGTAGAAATGAGGTAACAAACAGGCCTGTATACATCATCATCATCACCATAAGCCCGTGTGTTCCTAATAAACCCGTTTCGAAAGTGGCAAAATAGGTTTGATAGCATGCCACATTTAAGATATTATTTTTTTAGTAGATCATGCAAAGTATTTGGCTTGGTTACAATACAAATGAAATGAATATGAAGTTTAATTTCATAAAAAAAATTATACACACAAAAATGAAATAAGTTCTGTTCATAATGCATGTCTGATGTTAAACAAAAACCCCAAACACGATGATAAGTCGATAAGTATGAATGACGAGCCAGAAGACGTATAGTAGACGGATCCCTAATGACATTGTAACCCGTCGCAGTAAGAAAAAGGATGGAAGCGGCTCAAGGCCAATCGTCATGGCATTCGATAGTGGACTAAGTCCAGCAGTGGACGCATCTTTCTAATAACGACGATAAAACTAAGAGTGGTCCAGCGTGCGCCACAGGGCAGAGGACGAGACTAATATTGTTTATTAGCTAGGCATTCTCTAAACTAAACTTAATTTGAAAGCGGTAAACATATCTACATCCTTTTCATTTTAGTATATTAGAAAAGGAGAGATACATTTTTAGTTCGTCAAAATTAGTTTAGAGAATGGCGTAACAAAATCGAATCAGAATGCCTTCTTGTAATTTTGTTATTTCCTTCCATAATCAAACTTAAATGTAAATGTATTTTATTCATTGATATCACAAGGATCATTTTGAATCGTCTTCATCAGTAGCTTTAGGCGTCCATTGCTGAAAGAGGATTACCCCATAGAAAGCAATAGGGGGCCATATTCAACACGCTTGGCAGGCAGATTAGTGATCGCAGTATCGATGTTCAGCACTCAGGCGGATACTGCTGCCCATCACCTGGTGTAATCCCTTAGTCGGCTTTTCCGACATTTACAGGACACACCACGACACTAAAATTACTCATGTTCCAACGTGTCCAAACCTAGAAGAATTAGGGCCATAAATAAGGCTACACTCCCTCCGAACTCCTTCCTTCTTCCGGTGCGAGGAAGGACGCGGAGGGAGTGTAGCGCGGATCCTTTACCCACCCTGATGAAAACCCTCGATTAGGGTCGAAACCTGTTGGTGCTTCCTCCAACATATCGGTACGTGAAAATTTCCCGATTTACAATATGAAATGTAGACCAAATAATTTAGAAGAACATACCTTGACGTTCCGTGAAAGAAGGATATGATTGGTGGGATCTATCATATAGGCGCCGCCGGCGGGAGCGCTCGCGGTCGCGCGCTTCGGTCGGTCCCAGATACCCACGTGCTCTGACCCAGACTCCGCGCCGCTGTCCACCAGGCAGCTTGAGACGCTCTCTTTTAGAACGTTCTAGAACAGTAAGATACTAAACTGACAAGTTGAAAAGATAGTTATTACATAGCACACAACGGTCAGATACATAATAGTAAATCTTTATTGCACGACTTAAGGTTCTCACGTCCACCTCGTCGATCTATTTAGCTAAATTAAGCTTCAAAACTCTCAAAATTGTTTAAAAAATCTAGCATACGTCGTACCTTGATAAGACTTATCCGATTACATTAACAAAATTTTATGAATAGAATTGTAGTTTAAAAAAAAAAAAAAAAAAAGAGCAGTTTACTCGTAGCACAGTGGATCCCGCACTAGGGCTAGCCTGTATCACGGGTTAGTTTACTCAAGTACAATGGATCCCGCGCTAGGGCTAGCCTGTATCGCGGGTTAGTTTACTCAAACACAATGGATCCCGCACTAGGGCTAGCCTGTATCACGGGTCAGTTTACTTAAGCACAATGGATCCGCACTAGGGCTAGCCTGTATCGCGGGTCAGTTTACTCAAACACAGTGGATCCTGCACTAGGGCTAGCCTGTATCGCGGGTCAGTTCACTCAAACACAATGGATCCCGCACTAGGGCTAGCCTGTATCGCGGATCACATTACTTAAACACAAATGGATCCCGTACTGGGGCTAGCCTGTGATCGCGGGTATCCAGACTTAGTTAACCAAATAAGATTTAAGAGTAAACATGCGAGACAATGACAAAACAATCTAACAAAATTTAAATATCATTTTAAAAAAACTTAAGCTAAAGAGATCATTGATTGAAAGGTCCAAAAGTTATTTTTCTACTATGACTAACCTCAAACTCCTTGGTATGCTTATGAAGGGCCTTATGAGCTTTGTCGACAGTGTCTTTCACGCTCCAGTAACTAAGGTCTCTGTCCCAAGAGCAGATCTTGACAAAATCACGTAGTTTCTTCTCAATAGGCGCTCGTTTCTCCTTGATGTGAGAGGCGACTTGCGCACTAAACTGCGAGTAGTAGTTGTAGGTATTCCATAGGATCGATAAAAGTTCATCTGCAGAATAATACACAAAAGTTATTGTTGTTTATTAAAAATTGAGAATTTTTTTTGTTTCTTGGTTGAACTATTGTACAGGAACCCCTCTTGGGATTTAGTTTTCTGCATTTTTTATTATTTGTTAAGGTTCATGTCACAAATGTGTGAAAGCTTAACAGGCTATCTTTTATGGCTGCCGAGATAGAATGCCGAGCTCTGTGACAGAATCCAGACCGACAGGCGGCATAGGCTTGTAATAGAGTCCCGTTAGCACCCATTGGGTAAGGAACCCTAATAATGCTTAAGAGGCCACTTAGACTAAGAGTTCGTTAGTAAAATCTGTGTACAAACCTCGTCGATAGCTCGGTTCTAAATGCACCAAATGGCAATGATACACGAAGATTATATCCAGTCTCACTTCGTACTCAGCCAGGTTGGATGTCTCTATGAAATTCTTAAGGGCTCCTGTAACCTTAGCGGCGTCGACTGTGTTAGTGTCTGTGTCAATGTCTGCTTGAAGATGATCGTTGATAACGGAGTAAATGAAGAACCAATACTTGTGCGCTTCGGATTGTTTTCTGAAAATCAAGATAAACATTAATCTTAAAAAGTCCACTGGTTGATTTAGGCCTCCCCAATAGAATGCTATGACAAAAGGTTTTGAGTCACCTCTATCCACTGACTTCCTGCAATCTTCCTCAACAATAACTCATCATCATCATCAGCCTATAGAAGTCCACTGCTGGACACGGGCCTCTCCCACGACGAACAGTCTCGAGCCGGCTCCATCCACCAACTTCCCGCTTTCTTATAACGTCTTTAGTCTATCGAGAGAGGGCCTTCCTACACTGTGTCATCAGGTTCGTGATCGCCACTCGAGAACCTTTATTCCCCAACGATTGTCAGTTCTGCGAGCTATATGGCCAGCCATTGCCACTTCAACTTGCAACTACGTCAGTTATCTTGCTTCTTCTACGGACCTCCTCATTTCGGATTCTATCACGCAATGAATTTTCGAGCATAGCTCTCTCTATAGCCCACTCCGCAACTTTGAACTAGAAATTAACCCACTCTAATTATAAGTGGTGTGGGGTGTATTGTGCATTGTCCTCCGTGCTAGCCCTAACCGAGCCAGCCCAGCTCCATAAAGTAACGGAGCAAGACTTTGGGTTGATGGCAACACTGTTGCAACAGCGTATCCGAAGTCGTTTAAAGTTAAACCACAGCAGTAACCGAATTCATTATTTCATATCTATGAACTAATAACATATTATATACATATTTGGCATATAAAACCATAATATTTTTCATAGGTGTGGGTACACTTAAAAAACAAACAGACATACCTTTGATACAAATTGTTCAAGCACTCCTTCCAATGTGCCATTTCGAGTTTCCTCCAGTTAACAATCTGCTGTCCGACCGCAAGTGACATTTCAATCATATTATTACCCTTGTGAGCGTACTTATTCCACTCCTCTATTTTATCCCGGAGCAGTTCCAAGCCGGTTAGGAAACGGGACACCGGACTTGTGACCGGGAAGCTAAGGATTCTGTTTATTATTACTATGATCTGAAAAACAAAGAAAGTAATTAATTTAATAGTGAATTCTTTCATCACAAGACACTTTTCAGGGCACCATAAGGTGACTGACCAACGCAAGACCCAGACAGAAGTGACACGAGGAATTAATAGTACAGTCGCCGTGAGAAGTAGCTTTACAAATCAAGTGATCCAGCTTACTACTAATATTATAAACGCGAAAGTTTGTGAGTATGGATGGATGTTTGTTACTCTTTCACGTAAAAACTACTGAATGGATTTGAGTGAAATTTGGAATGGAGATACTTTACGCCCTGGATTAACACATAGGCTACTTTTCATCATCATCATCATCAATTTTCATCATTATTCACGCGGGTGAAACCGCGGGGCGCAACTAGTGACCAATACAACAAAGTGATTAAACAGTGCGCCCAGTTAGCCAAAGTAATCAAACAGTGTGCCCAGCTAGTCAAATTGATGAAACAGTGCGCTTAGCTAGGCAAAGTGATCAAACAGTGCGCAAAGCATTTTTCTTGATAATGTTTAGTATTGTTGATTAATGTACGATACCTAAGTAGAATATACCTCGCAGAACCAATAACAGTTCATCATCATCATCAGTCTATTTACGTCCGTTTTTGGACGAGACCTCCTCCATTGAATACAATTTGCCACAATCACCACGCTTGGCAGGCGGATTGGTGACCGCAGTTTGATGTTTGCTGCTTCTCATCCCCTGACGTAATCCTTTTATCACCAGCCTGTTTATCCACTGCTGGACGAGGCCTCCCCTATTGAATACAATGGGGGAATTTGCCATAATCACCATGCTTGCCAGTCAGATTGGTGATCGCATTTTGGTGTTAAGTACTTAGGCGGATGCTGCTGCCCATCCTCTGGTGTAATCCCTTAGTATTTAGCTTTTACCACGGGAGAGGTCTATTCTAAAGCCGGACACACCACGGCATGATATTGTATCCGACGCGTAGCAGGTAGTTGCTGGATTAATACACCTCAAGATCTTCGCCGTGGCATTCTATAAGGCATGTTAAACAGCGGACGTTGGCTAATGATGATGATGATAAAAGTCCAGAATAAAAGTCGGATGTCCTCAAAAACACTCACCTCTTTTAGAGTGGGGAAGTCCGGCCACTGATCTAACAGCGCATTCGTGGCTTCTTTTACATTCTGTAGTAGCGACACGCACTGTCTCGTCTCGGAAACCCATGGAGATCTGTAGAAGTCAACCTTACTGGTGGCATCTACAACAAAATATCATTATATTACTCAACTACTTGCGCCCCGCGGTTCCACCCGCATAAGTCTCGATTCGATGGGAATATCGGGATAAAAGATACCCCATAATATGTTTATTCATGGTATAAGCTTATTTCCATTCAACATTTCAACAGAACCACACACCTTCACCTTCTTGGTTGGCAGGTAAAAAATGACTTTGGCATTATGCCCTCCATTTGTACATTTACTTTTAGTTTTGTGTGCAATAAAGTATATACATACAAAGAAACAAACAGTATCGTTTAGTCTGTTTCAGCGTGAAGGAGTAACAAACATACTTACAAACTTTCGCATTTATAATATTAGCGAGTAGTGAGATAACCAATTAGTAAGCCCGGTTTGTACAAAGAAAAGTATGTAGAGAATTGCCAATGTAGAGCTGAAAATTGCCAAGCATAATTTACATACCATTGCCATCAACTTTAGCCTTGATCTGGGATATGAGAACCATCAAGCTCGGTGAAATAGTTCCTTCAACTTCAGCGTCCAACGCTTCCCAGGCATTCTCTACAACCCGACTGAACGTGGGATACCTTTGCAGGAACGAACTGATTATGTCGTTGCCAACCAATTTCTTCTTGCTGGGTAACCATTCCGCTGACGTCATGGTCCTTACAAAGTTCGAATGCCATTTGTAGACCAAAGAGACATCTTCAGAGGATATGAGTAATTTGATTTTGTTGGTATCCTTGTTTAGTATCTTTTTGACGGGTTTTTGCTCGAGGGAGGGGGGCTTGAATTCTCCGAAATCGTTTTCGGAGTAAGACGGGAACATTTCTTGAATTTCTTCGAAAGCTATCGCTTCTTCGTCCTCGTCTTCGCACTTGGATCTAAAATGTTAACAGAAAGCATGATTTATTTTAGTATCGGCGTAAGAATAATAACTACATGAATAGAAGTGAAACGGGCAAAGGTTTCGCACACAAAACCACGCTAATTGCTTCTCATTCGGGCGTACTAAGGCAATATGACTTGTACGGGCAGGCAGAACAAAGTGAGTACATGCACTTAAAATACGTAATACGTCTTATAATGGTACTAGATAAACAAGAATTAGAGTTGCTGAAAAACGGTAAGCAAAGCCACCCTCAGAATCAGGTGACTTAGCCAGCGACAAATTTCCCGTTTAGGGACAACGTGAAGCGAAAAATTAAACCAGCTAAAATTGATACTGCATACAATATGAACTACATCAAACAAATTATATATGTGACTTTCTCTTTTTCAGTACTTACTTCGTAACATACAAAGCTTCATCGTCCTCTTTCTTCCTCTCAATATCCCGTTGTTGTTGCTCCCAGGTTGCGTAGATGCTGTTAAGTGTGGTCAACATCGCGTCTATACTGGGTTTGTCGATATTTTCTTTAGCTGTGCAGTGCATTCTGAGCTCTGTTAGATTCATTTTTAAGACTCTGTAATCAATATTTCCTATTACAGTAACGGCAATATAATAGTAAATATAGTTTGGCAACGGCGAAAACAGTAGATTATTACAAAAGATGTTAACCCAAGGTGTGTAAACGATTAAATTACACTTCTATCATCATATTTGTAGTTTTGCTAGTTGGGTTGGGTGATGATATATATTATACTCACTCAATACATTCCATTTCAGCCGAAAATCCGTCTTCACTTCCCATCATCACATTCCGTTTCAACAAACTCGTGAACTTTGCATTCGCAAATCGGTTTAAGTGCCCCTCTCTATCGCCTCTACTCGGAACCGCAATTGGATACTCAATAAGATCCTTAACTTCCTTCCAAATCGGTCCTTGTTCGATTTTCACAACCATTTCTTTAATCAGATCAATCGTTGATGTGAAACTGTATATTATCTGTGATACTGAGCTTTGTAAAGGCTTCGCTAAGTCTGGGAATGCTTCGGAGTATGTGCTTTCGATTTTCTTATAAAATGCGTTGACAGAATACAGCCATGAGGTGGTCTCTTTGACCACGGTATAAGCGTTCGATAGTACAGTTTTGTTGTTGATGTCGTTTTGCAAGTATTCGTAGAGGGTCATACACGTTTTGACTATGTTTGTGGTGATATCGTTTGCCATTTTGGCAGATAGCACTGATTTCGTGAAGTGCTTGCAATCCTGAAAAAGATACAGAATATTTTAGGTTATAGTTTGCATTTGCCTTTAACTATCCCTAATTTAATGTCGTCCACTTGTGAGACCATGGAGTATACTTGCTTTTTGGGAAACGAAACCCAAAATTAAAGCCCTCAGCTGTGCCAGCAGCCAATTTCTTCATTTACTAAAATAGCTGCTGGCTTATTTAGGATTGTGGTATTACTTGAAGAAAGTGTTAGCTGAGTTAATCATGGGAGAGCAATGGCGGCTATGAATTCACCACACGTCTATATTGCTACGATTGTGCCACCCAAGCCTACACGCCTGTCTTTTTAACATAGAATTAAAGTGTACCTATTAACAAATAATAGATATTATAAATGAATTAAATTAATTATAGGAAGCCGCTAATTTGATATGAGCTAAGTGTCCCGTAAAATGAGTGTCAAAATTAACTTTTGTGTACTCACTTTGACAAAACTGCTATAAGAAGGCTCCTCGGGTCTAAAAGTATTCCCCAACGCATACTTCCGTATCCTATCTGCTGTCTGGTCCTTCAAATCCAAGATAATCGCACAATACGGGTGCACCTTCTTCAAATTACGCCTCGCTTCTTCACTTCTATACATTTCACTGGTAATATCAGAAGGTTTCTGTATATTCTCCGTGTCTACTATAGTGCCAGTCACAAGCCCGTGGAAATAGTAGTTGTTGAGCAAAGCTTCGAACATTTCAACGTCTTCTTCAATATATTTTACTTTGAGTCGGTATCTTTCTACATGATCCACAGGGTTGATTTCCGACAGTACTTTGACGAATAACAAGCTAGTCAATAGAGACAGTTCTGCTATTAGAATCTTAGCTTTCATTGGATTGATTTCTTTTCGTGTCTCGTTCTTTAATTCATTGTATGTTTTGTGCGTTTTAGTTATACAGTTGACGTAATCGTGGTTTTCTTTGAAATGCTGTTTCAGTAAGTCTATGCTTTGTTCTGATAGGTTCTCAGTGTCGGCTTTTGCTAGTTTTTGTGTGGCTATAGAATGCAGGCAATAGATTAATCTTTCGTATTTCTTGATTTCGAAGGCAGCATCCATTTTACTGTAATACAATAATGTTGATATTCATCATAACACACATTCACACACAATGTCGAACATTTATTACATAATACATTATTCGCCGCCCTGGAGCGTGTCCCGCCGAACATACTCCTACTTTTCTCGTGAACATCGTAAAAGCCGACTAAGGGATTACACCAGGGGATGGACAGCAGCATCCACCTAAGTAATAACACCAATCTACCTGCCAATCGTGGTAATTATGGCAAATGCATGCTATGGAGGCTTTGCCCAGCAGTTGACGTCTACCGGCCGATGATAAAGATACAATGTTCGAACTTGCGTTTTTTTTTTAATGTTATGAGTTACGACTTACATTTTTAGCATAGTAGAAGTGTCGAGTGTGGCAATGTTCTTCCAGATGATATTCAAAATATTGCCCAATTGCTTTGAGTAATTGGTTCTGTTTTCCAATGAGACTGTTTCATAAGCGAGCAAGTGACGAGAACCTGCAAAAAATTTACATTGAATTAAACAGACTGTTAGTATATATTCCGACCGTTATAGACCGTTCATCGTGGCATTCTGTGAAGGAGCCCAACTAGCGGTGGACTTCATAATTCGCTACAGAAGTGGTGATGGTGATATGGTACTAACCTGAATTCTCCGCTGAGACAGTGAACTTCTGCACATAATACGGTATCAAAGGCAGATTCTTGGACAGTCTCTTAGTACTTGAAGGAATATCCTCTAGCGAGTCCTCTTCCAAAGGTTTGTCCAAAGACAAGAACGGCAGAGGGTGGAAAGCCGGCGAGTTGATGACAGCTTTGTAGAATTCATCCCAGAACTTCGCTGGGATTGAAGATATTCTGGAAAATATAAGTGAGTAAGTACTGGTGTCCTCCCGTTGATGTCGTACAATCCGACTCAGGGATTATACTAGTGGATAGATAGCTGCATCCACCCGAGTACCTAACATCGACACTGCGATCATCAATCCGCCTGCCAAGCGTATTGACTATGGTAAATCCCCCCATTGCATTCTATGAGCGGGGCCACATCCGCCAGTAGACTTTTATCGGCGGATGATGATGAGGACTGATGTAGACTCTAGGCAGCATCTGATATACTGATATTCATATCAGTATATCAGATGCTGATATACTGATACAAATTGATACGTTAAAACTATCGCGGTACTTTTCAAAGTACCGCGATAGTTTTAACGTATCAATTTGTCACTTTGGTTAGCTTACGGTCATATACAAGCACCTTACTTGACTATCTATTGTATTCCATATTTCAAGGCGTAATTTAACGTAGTTTATCGCACAACTCAAAAAAAGTACATACCTACTGAAAAATATTATATTTGCTAAAAACTGGTAAAGACAATTCATTATTAGTTACCTTTGCATGTCTTGACCTTCCACTGTCTTCAATATCACTTCTAATAGATTTAAAAGTGCAGGTGGAAATCCTTTACTGAGCCGGCTTAGTTGCACCAAGTACGAAAGCACTGTGACATCGGCCCCTGTGGCCTGGCTACCTTCACAAGATAATTTTGATACAATATCATAGAGGCTCGTTTGTAATAAACTGAGTACTCTTTGAACAACATACGAAGTCACGGGTAAAAGCATAGCTTCGGATACAGCTTGTGATGATTTCGCTTGTGCTATTTTCGATATATTTTCCTCGATAATTGTTAGTATGTTGTTATCAGGAACATCGAGAGCTAAGCTCAAATCGGTAACAGACGCGCAGTCTACAGACAGCTTATCTAATTGCTTGGATAAAGGCTGGTTCACATTTAAGGTGAGTTTCCCATAAGCGGTTGATCGACGAACGTTTCGATCGTATTCGTCTTTACTTTCATACAATTTCGGTTGTCCATACAACTTCTTTAACTTCTTGCTGAGCTTCATCAACTCCGTATTGTCTTGATCGTACTGATTCGTTATTTCCTGAACTTTACTATTGAAGCTGTCGATTAATTTGTGGTCAGTAGGCAAATGCTTGAATAATTCGGTCATAAGATGTTTACGCAACCATTTACTATGAACATATAGCAATGGAACAATATCTTCTCTCAAATGTTTTCTCCGCTTCGTACTCGAAGCAACGAAAATAGATTCTGATGCGTACTTTATGAACCTATTCCGCCAGTTCAGAAGCTGCATAACTTTGCAAGCTGTTGTATCATTAAATTCAGTCGCTTTTGTGATCGCGCGAACGATGTGAATATCTATTGCTACCAGATATTGCTCACAGTGTTTTAGTATGGGATATTCGACAAAATCGTCCGTTAAACTTCCCGAAAGTACCGCTTTCGAATAATCAATCACAGAAAATTCGTTTTTAGGTATAGACTCTCTTGTCAGTGTTTTCGCCAATTGAAAAAACATCAATACCTCTTCAATATTCGTTTTTGTAAATTCCTCTGTGCTCGAAATGAATAGCTCGGGGTAAAATCGTTTGTGACCGTTCATACTCGTATCACTTTTGGTTATAAAAGTGAATATTTGTTGATTCAATTTATCAGTAATTTTTCTTACACTGTTTGAAGATTCTTGTTCTTCCAAGTTTACTTTTAATACATTGTGGCATACATCGCGGATATCTTTATGACATTTTTGGTACGCTTTAAAAATACTGCAGAGCGCGTGTAAATGGGTTTTTGGCTCTGACTTAGCATCCAACGTTTCTTGAACCGCAGAGAATGCTATTTGTTTGACTAATTCAAAAGAGGCATCCGCGCATAATCCTTTGACTGTCAGCGTGTGCGATGCATCTTTCGTATCAGATATTTCATTTGGGGTATCTTTGATTGTATCTTCTAACAATTTCAGCATCTGATTTTTGTTTTCTGCCAGAGACATGTTCAGCTCTGAGGTGAAGTCCGCTCCAGATCTCGGCTTAATGTAAACGTCAGAGAAGCTGTGGATCAAAGCCGTGTCTTTAGGTATGCCTCTGACGATTTGTTGCCAAAAAAGATGCGCGGCTTGCAGTAAGTGTGATATTGTGGGTCTCTCTAACCCTGAAACAAACAGAAGAAATTAGTAGAATATAAACACTATATAGCTTGCAGACTGACAACCGTTGGGGAATTAAAGGTTCTCGAGGGGCGACCACAAACCGGACGACGCAGTAGAGAAATCAGTAGATATAAAACATAAAAGGGCCGAATTAACTATAGAACTGGAAACATGTTCAACAATTAACAAGAAACGTCAACATGAAGTTACCTTGGACATAACGTGTCATCAAGTCGTGGCATGTCATACATAACTCATGGTATTCACAAGGCAGTCCACACGAGGACAGAAGCGCTTTCAAGTCGAAATTCGTGACAGTCTCCGACAAACTCGTATTCGGGTCATCTGGCCTGAGCAGGAATATTTCAACGCCTCTATTTCTCATCGCTCTAGAAATTTCTCCGTATTTAGGGTCCATTGTGAAGAACACTCTGAAGTTGGGATGCGGTTTTATGTCACTAACATCTCCCCTCTCTGGGATGCTCAATACTCCATTCGGTTCTAACAGTCCGTTTAGTCTGTCCAGAACTGCGGCTGAGGTTAAATTAACGTTGTCCAATAGCAACCAAGAACCGTCGACCAAAGTTTTGACGAGCAATGAATCTACCCACTCAAATTTGCCTCCTGCATTCACCGAGGTCGCCTGTGAGACTTTAGACTGTAACTTCTTTAGATTAGTTACAATTTCTTGTAGTTTGATTGTGATGTCACTAAATAGTTCATTGCTTACAAGTAAGTTTTCGCAATGCTTTACAAGGAATGTTATCTTTTCGCTGAACTTTCCCATATCGTTGCCTCCTGATTGGAGCGTTTGGTATTCATGCAGTTGACTCAAAAGTCTATTGGACCTCCAATCTTTGGACTCTGTCTTTACCCACAAGTTTCTTACAGTTTGAATCGTCAATGTTTGAATTTTTTCGTATAGATTCTCTAAATTCCTATTGTAGTCCACTTGTTCGAAACCACCAAGTAAATCAGACACATCCATGGCGGAAGTGACAGGTACCACTTGGAGGTCGTTCCCTGTCAAATCGGCAAGTACCTCGACGATACTACTCTTGCCTGTCGCCGTTGGTCCGACGAGAATAGTCAGCCAGTTCATTTTGGTGCTTTGCGCGATTGCCTTCAAACTTGGCAGTTGATTTCTAAGAACCAGTAAATTGGTTTCGGCTGAGCGATGGCTTTTGAATCGTTTCTCGATATTTCTTTGTAAAATAACATCTCCAATGACAATTTCTGCATAATTTATTAGGAATTGGGGAGTGCTGTCACTTCTAGGGTAGTTGGGGTGGAATATTTCATTATATGTTTTGATCATTCGCTCTTTATCTTCGGCGGTTCTCATTCGATTTACATACAACATATCTACGAATTTTCCGGGCGATGGTTCGACTAGATGGTAATTTTGGTCTTGAATGATTGCCTCACACCATCTTTGGATGTCTCTCAAGTTCATTTCCCAAGGGGATCCTCTGTGCGCCCACGATTGCAATTCTGCTATCTCATGCGCTACTTTGCAGTTGAATTGCACTATTCTGTGTAGAATTTCTTTTGGAATACTTGGGTATTGCGACTCTACTATGTAAATGAGATCTTCTTTCGTCAAAGTATCTATGTACACTTGTGTGAATCGGTTCAAGAAAGATAGAGGTAAACCTCTGCGTGCACCGCCTTGTTTCAACGGATTTTGACAGGCAAATAGTTTGGTCGTCGGTTTCACTTTGAATGTTCTACCTAGTTCCGGTATAAAGACTTCTCCACGATGATCTAAGCAAGCGTTTAGACCTTCTAGAACCGGCTGTGGTGCCAAGTTTAACTCATCAAGTAGTATCCAGTCGCCATTTTGAAGAGCGTTAAGGAAAGCACCTTCTTTGAACGTGAATGACCCGTCTTCTGTGGGCAGGTCTGTACCAAATAAGTCCGTGATATCCTGGAATAAACAACATTTGTATGAAAAATTACTTAAATATAAATAGAACAAGAGTGGCATAAAAATACTTACAGTTTGGTCACTTAAATTGATTCGAACAACTTTATGCCCGGAAGATTTGGCCAGAGCAGTTACTAAGCTCGTCTTTCCTACACCTGGATTTCCTTCCAAAAGTATCGCCTTGTTCAACTGCAGACCACGCAATAGCCTCAACGTATTTGACCCAGTTGTAGGAGCGGTGAAAGTAAAGCGCTGTTCTTCCGACTCTGTAATGTCTTTATTGTGTCCAACGTCTATGTAAAAAGGTTTTATTCCAAACTTTGTTTCGTCACTCTCAGCTGTAAATACAGTCTGTTTATTGCTCAGCATATTGCGTAAGTTTCCCGTGTACTCGTTTCCAATAGATTTAATTTGATCTAGGAGGAAGTTGATTGCAGTTGTGCGCAGTACCACAAGAGTTTGGGAATCTATGTGACCTGTCAGTGCTGTACCAAAGCAATCTAAGAACGTCATACAAGCACCGTGAACATAGGCTTCGGGAGTATCCAAAAGTCCTTTTGAAACCGTACTATTTATGAACTGTACCCAAGACAAAAGGTCACGTATACTGCACGGGAACTTATTTGTCACTTCGGAGTTCTTCAACCAGACAGTGAAGTCTAGTATAGAGTTGCCAATGCCAGAGCTCCCGTCTTCCTGGTTTCCCAAAGATATTCCTGTATTGACGCTCTTTTCCAAAACCTTAAGCAGATCGTCCCGTGACGTCACGCTGTCACACCATATTTCCGTGAATCGGTTCCTCAAAGCTGGTGATAGCTCTTTCTTTCCAAAGTCGCCTCCAGGGTTCATTGTGCCGATGAAGTGGAAATTGGTTTCGGCTGTTATAACAACAATATCCGAGTTATCTTCCATGCCGCGTTCGGCCAAAACCAGCTGCCTTTCTGGTTCAAGTAAAGAGTTCAATCGTTCTAGCACGCTATCATCTGCTAAGGATATTTCATCTGCCAAAAACATATCTCCAGTTTCCATAGCCTTGATCAAAGGTCCATCGACCCATTCGAATAATCTTCCGTCATTCTTGTATTGACGGACCGGTCTTAGACCTCCGAGGAAGTCTGAGCTTTCTGTGTGCATGTGACAGTTGACAGACATCAACTGGCGTTGCTTGAACGCTGCGAGGACCTGGCATATCGTCGTTTTACCACATCCAGTCTCACCGACGAGTAAAACTGGTTCATTGAATGTGAAGGCTTTGGCGATTAAGACGGCGAGTCTTCTCATATTAAAAGTCCAAACGACATGCGAAAACTCCTGTAGCTGGTTGTTCAGAATCATTTCGAGTATGTATTTGGTGACGGGAGATGTTGTTTGATGCAGACTGAACAGGTTATCAGGATTCACACTTCTTTTGATATTCTTTAAAATTACCTCTTCAATTATACTTCTTTCGTCTGTCTTCCTGACTTTTCCGGCCAGTATAAGATACCCTTCATCAGCGATGTGCTGATCCCAGTCATAGAACTTATCGTCTGTTAAGGATTCTTTGGACGCGTGTTTGTACCGCTGACCCCATCTGAATAGATCTCTCAAGGTAATAAAGCCGTCTTTTCCTTGAACAGCTGCTGAGCCCCGTCTCCTAATTTGTAGATCCGACATAACGTTGATCATTTTCTTGCTGTAAGCAGGGGGAACGTGACATCTTTGGTGTAATATAGTTTCTAACTCATTCTTTGGTATCTCATCAAAATGAAGCTCAACAAATCTGTTTCGGAAGGCCCTCGACAACATTTTCCGACCTCCGTACAACCCTGGAGGGTTCTGAGTCGCGAAAAGCATGAAGTTAGGGTCAGCTCGTACGACCTGTTGTGTTTCCGGAATGAACAACTCGCGATTGTCGTCTAAAACTCGGTTCAACGCTTCTAGAACGTCACTCGGGGCTAAGTTCAGTTCGTCTAGGATTATCCAGTATCCTTTTCTCATTGCTTCGACGAGTACTCCTTCTTTGAAGACTAGTTTACCGTTAGAGTCTGTCGCGTATGACCCTATGTACTCTTGCAAGTCTGTGTGTTCGTGGTTGTTTATCCTGACACAGTAATTCCCTGACGCCTTTGCTATGTATGTAATCAGAGACGTTTTTCCTACTGAAGTGTCACCCTGTAGTAAAACAGGTAGGCGTCCTAAAGAAATGATTCTGGCGATATCTCTTAGGTTCTTTCGTACAGTTTGTGTGAGGATATAGCCTTCAGGAATGTTGATTTCTAATTTGCCTTGGGGAATCCAATGCCCTTCGAACAGAAGGTAGTTTTGCCCGTTAGCGTGAGGCTCGGGGATCATTTGATTCAACACGGCTTTTATATTCTTCTTTCCGATGACGGCCCTACAAGAAAATAATTCATTACAATCCGAAATACAAACTTCATCATCGTTAAACTATAAAGTTCTGGGAATCAAGCATATTTTCGCTTTGTGAAAGCGTTCTCTTTCACTACCACTGTTCGCTACCACGCCGGTTCAATACTGTATATTTAGAATGTCACAAGGAAATTATTCTAAATTAAGGTAACCATTAGTAGCTAATTATTATTAAGGGCCTTTTGTACCAAGTCCTAATGAAAGGCTGATATAGGAGTAGGACATAAAATGTATTAGTGTGAACAAAATGTGTTAAAAGATTCAGTTAGGCTAACAATAATAACCGTCATTACAGGACTGAATGAAGAGGCCCATAAACCTTGAATACTATTATTTGACGAACTGACAGTTCACCTTCGTTGATTCGGTCCACGTTAACAGGACCAGTAAAGAAATCCAAACAAAAAAATAACACATGCAACAAGCCATTGAGTGTTTCTTTTATAATAATTGCTAGAGGTTGTCCGTAGTTTCACACGTTATTCTCACGAGAAACTGAATTTCGAAATTAAAGTATCTTATGTTTTAAATTTATCTGTGTACTAAATTTCAACAAAATTGGCCTAGCCGTTTTGGCGAGAAAGTACGACAAATACCCAACCAGTCATCATTTATTTTAGTTTTATATATTATTAGGGATTAATAAGTTTTTAAAAAGGTAAATTGTTATTCTATTATTATTGTTAACTAATGGTGAACAAGGGTACAGGCAAAATACAATCGCTCCACTGAAACGGTATAAACAGACTAGGTACTCACTTAGCGATCATAGCCTCAACAACGGGATGCGATGAGCTGTCCAGTTGCGTGAGGAACGATAAGCAAAAAGCTTCGTACAGCGACCTCGAAACCGTCCCACATTTGGCTTTAGCTGCCGCTGTGAGAGCTCTGCAAAGGGTTCTCAGGGAATAATGAGGAGTGTTACCTAAAAACAGTAGATAATCAATTTAAAAAACTAAAAAGCACGACCGCGTCTTCTTTGAATTACTTTGGTATTTAACACCCACGATTAAGATGAGTCCCACGACACCTCATTCATAAAACACATAAATAATAAATTGGCCTATATGTATATCATAATCATCAGCCGGAAGACGCACGCTGTTGGACGAGGCCTGTATATGTTGATATATCAAAACACAAATTTTTCGAGCGTCTGCCTATTTCGACCTCACATATACCGCCGAAATAGCTCAGTTGGGAGAGCGTTAGACTGAAGATCTAAAGGTCCCTGGTTCGATCCCTGGTTTCGGCAAAAACTTTTTTTATATTTTTATTTTTTGCGCACACAATATTTATATAAATTTTAACAAAATTTACCTGCTCCATCAACAAGCGTCAACTTTGCTTCTTTTTTGATGGTCGCGTAGAAACTATAAATCGCTTCCAGAGTAGCACCGCTGAGGTTCATATGATACAAATAATCACCGATCAGCAGCATCAAATCATTTCTTTCAGTGAGCTCATCTATAAAGAACTCTGTGAATCGATTTCTCAGGCCAACTGGCAAATCCTTCTTTCCTACGTCAGTTGCTGGGTTCATACAAGCGAATAGAGTGAAATCTGGGTGTCTCTGTATTGGAACTTTATCGCCTTTTTCTAGTAAATCTATACTCTCATTTTTGTCTTCCAAAAGGCCCGCTAAACACTCCAATATTTCGGCTGAAGCCAAATTTATCTCGTCGAGTAATACCCAGTGTCCTTTCTGCATAGCTTTGACTAACGATCCTTCAATGAACGCAAAGGTCAATCTTGACGCAGCTTTTACTTGCTGATCTAACTTAGTTAGTTTATGACCAAACGCAAGCCACTGTCTTAGCTTTTTATGTTTCTTTTCCGCAGTCAGCCTCATTATAGCGGCTTTATGACTTTGCTTCATCAATGCTACGAGGGCCGCCCAATTCTCAGTTTCATAACACGTTTCGATATGCCCCAAAAACTTGGCATTCTTCTCTATATTGTAAAAACCTTTGAACAGTTTCTCGAACTCGTTTCTTATTGGTCGTATGACATATTTCATGTCTACAGGTTTGTAACCGCCTAACAAATCGGCGGAGTCAGATTGCTGGTTCATGTTGATGACTGTTAGCTTGTGGCCGGTCTGTCTCGCTAAGTACTGGACGGAAGATGTTTTTCCTGTGCCCGTTTCTCCTACTAATAGTACCGGCTCACTTGCCGTCACACAGCAGGCTATTCGTTCCAGCAAGCACGCAGATTGTCGCGTAAATGAAAAGACAACTTGTTTGTTATCAAAATCAATTGATTCTAAACTTTTTTCGAGTCTAGGGACTCTCGCTCTGCCAACTTCCAAATTCGAAGGTGTTAGAGCCACGTTTGGTTTGTAATGTTTGCAGTAAAACTCTGATTTCGTTTCAACAATCCCCAAACAAGTGCCAACTTTCTTTGCTAGTTCTAGTCTGTTCTCTGGGGAAGACACTGAGCAAGTAAATATATCCAATGCATCTTGGAGCACTTTCAAAGCAGATTCAGGACTCGATACACTGAACCCTACGACAGATCTTGAACACCACTTCATTAGATCTCTTGTTGAGATCAATCTAGATCCTCGTATGATGTTTACTGTCTCCTTTTCTGTGGTTGTTTCAGTTGTCTGCAGGGAAGTGTCATGGCTTCCTACTGAGAACATCATGAATACTTCGATCATTCTAGGACAGATAGAAGTCAGACTTGGATAGACTGCTTGTATGATTTCTGAGAGTTCTGACCGTGACAACGGCTCTACATTCATTTGCGTTAGGTGTTTTTGGAGCAGTGTACTGGAGTTGGACATTTTCTTTTGGAATCCATAATTGGTTGTGAGGGTCCTAAAAATAACAATTTCACTTAATTCGCGTACATTAACACTAATTGTATATTGTAGCAGGAAATGAGAGAGAGTTTAATATGTCCAGGTCAATGAAATTGTGTAGGCATTTCATTGAAGTGGACATAATGATGCTCTCACTTATTTCCTATGCGTTTTTAAAGTAAACAATTGGCAAAATACGCAATTTTTATTACGCTCCCGTTAGTATTCCAAGTTATAGAGATTCAAAATGGCATTATCAAAGTATCTCAAAGTAAGTGTATTGAAATAAGACGAAGAAGCTAGTAATATTTTTGTACTAACCTTTGTGTCACAAAGAGCTGAAATCCGGGTGTGACTGGAAGGGAATCACTATAACCCGGAACACAGAGCGTGTGTCGGTCCAGCAGTGAGCTGAGGGTAGACGCCACATCCAGCGCCGCACTATCTATGTCCTCCAAAAGCAGCCAGTGACCATTTTGTACAGCCTGAAATGTTAAAGAGATATTTTTGAATACCAATCCCATTAATCACTAAATAAAACGTGCAAGTAAGTGTTAAAAAATCCCTGCCCCATATTTTAAGGTGACGAAAATATTAAAACCTGAGTTAACCGTAAACTTAAGATTCAACCTATCTTACGTAATAAGACAAGTAAGTTAGTAGTAGAACTTCTTGTGAAAGAGTTCGTCCGGGGATGTACTACCACGTGTATTGTTTATCAAAGACTACCACCGTATCTATTTCTGGCGCCAAGCAATAGTGCTCGCATTGGTTCGGTTTGAAGGGTACGGGTGCCGGTGAAATTACAGGCACATGTAACTTTTCATCTTTATGTCTCAGGTCGGCAGCGCGCCTGCGATGCCTCTGGTGTTGCATGCGTCCATAGGCTACGGTAACTACTTTCCATCAGGTTGGCCGTAAGCTTGTATGCTTACCACGTAGTTTTAAAAAAACAGAAATAATTTAAGACCATTTTAAAGATTATTTACAGTGATTTTAGAACTGTTGTTAGGTACAAAAAGTAAAGCTGATAAAAATTGGTGTAAAATTATTTCTTGGGAACAAGAAACTACATACTCGTAGATACCAACTGCATAGACACTTGTGTAAACAATTTATTTCAGCATTCGGTTAATATCAATAAAATTTAAATTTTACACTTTTTTAAGATTTTTATATTTATAGGTAAGTAGACCATTTGGTTATAATATTCTCTGAATAAGTACGAGAAAATATTCATAAATCTGAATGAAGCCATAGAATAGACATGTTTTTGGTTTTTCGACAATGTTTTTTTTATCGTCTATTTTATAAAAGTAGATATATTATAGTAGGTATTCGAGTTACTTATGTAAAAGTTGTATTATATCCATCTATCATTATTTGTTATCTAATCTACCTCAGTCAAAACGCCCGCCCTCCACACGAACTCGCCCGGCACGTCTGTACACTGGTGGCTGCCAAGCAGCATGCGTGAATCAGTCTGGTCTCCTAGTTGCACCTTCTTGAATGCAACTCCTTTGCGTCCCGTGACTGCTGCTAGGTGTTCCACTAGGGACGTCTTGCCTGAACCTACTGGACCCATTAAGGAAACAGCTTGACCTGTAAATATAAATAAAAAAATCATGTTAAGACAATGTGATGGCTTAGAAAAATCTAGAAGTAACCACCATCATGTGTCATAGTGTCCCAGTCTATGATCTATAAATCCATATCTCTTCTGGACCACTTTCCAGAAGAGATTATGGATATGAATGACACTCAAATGGTCAACAATTTTGTGATATTTCTAATTTGTTACGTAATAAAAATCTTTTTTATCAGCTAATAGACGTACAGTGCTGGACGAGCCCTCCTCATAGAATAAGGGAGATTTGCCATAATCACTATGCTTGGCGGATTGGTGATTGTAGCTTTGGTGTAAAGTGTAAAGTAATCAGATAGATGATGCTGCTCATCCTCTAGCGTAATCCTTTAGTCGCCTTCTACGACATCCGTGGGAGGAGTTGGAGGAGTCCTATTCTTATGCCAAGATCACCACTCCCGGCTTTATGCCTTTAACACTTCCACCCTTGGAGCATAGGTTTCGCTCTTGCGCCTCCACCCTCGGCGAACCAAGCAAGGCAAGCCGAAGGCCAGGGTCTCTGTGACTCCAGGGAGTAATGGGGCTACGCGGTGTCGCTACTCACTGAACGGTCGCCACAAGCGTGCCCTGCGGTTTTATTATTATTATTCTTATTTTTTATGGGGGCAAATTAGATTCTGACTTTCCTGTCTCCTTTTCAGAGTTCTCATATAAATAAAATATATCATTAACTCTTACCTGAAGCAACAGCTAAAGCTAAGCTCCTCAAGTTATTGACCGTAGACTTTACAGGGACTAAATTCCCGCTCTGGACATTCTTCTTATCATACAAAGGTAGTAGAATACCATCTATATTCACCACACTTTCCCTATTCAGGTCTTCATCTTTGATGATTTCTATCATTGTGTGTACTTTGGCTGTTTTACCAGCTGTAAGGCATTTCAATGAGTCTTCTCGCTTGATTTTCAGGTTTTTAGACAGTATTTTGGATTGCGCTTCAGTCATATTTGTTAGGATAACCATACATTCTTTTACCATCCTGTGAACAAAAACATATTTAAATATCTACTTAATCAAGAATTCCAGAAGACAGCATGGATTTATTGTCAATTTCGAAGCTGGTAGACATCCACTGCTGGACGAGGCCTCCGTTTAGAAAAAGGGGGATTTGCCATAATCACTCAAGACAAACACTAGATGTTAGTGTAACGATAATGAGTGCGTGAGAGTAGCGAAGGGGCGACTACTGATGAGCGAAACATCTTTGTTACTGGACTGATTGCTTTCAAAATCAATATCTGAGGATCCCTGTGACCAGAGAACACGAATCTGTTGTCAGAATTGAAACAATACCCACCATTTTAAACTTTTTGGTTACTGGACTGATTCCATTTCAAAATCGATAAAATCAATCTATAGTTTGGTTCTAGCCCATTTGTTAAAATACAATACACTAGCTTTTACTCGCGGCTCCACCCGCGTGGAACCTTTATTGGCTCCGCTCATGTGGAACCTTTATTGGCTCCGCTCACGTGGAACCTCTATTGTGAACTATTATAAATTAAAGCCTATAATATATGTTATTCTGATGTACAAGCTATAATACTGTAAAGTTTAATCAAAATCCGTCGAGTAACTTTTGCATGAAAGAGTAACAAACATCCATCCAGCCATCCATCCTCACAAACATTTACAATAATAATATTAGTAGGACTAGTTAAGTTGTTGTCAATACTTACCATCTTATTTCAGCGCTTTCATGAGAGCTGAAGTTATTCACAAAATTGGTCCAGTCCCATTTATTAGCTAGTTCATTGGGCAGTTTCTTGAGCAGCGTAAAACAGCACACCACAATCTGCTCTTCCGTAATTTTGTGTTTAAAGCCCAGGAGACGGCGTTTCTTTGGCGCCACATTGTATGACTCCTCGTGGTGTATGAACACTTCGAATGGTGGTACTTTGTTGATTTCAAAGTACTTTAAAGCATATCTGAAATATATTATCAAAGTAACCGTTTTAGGCTTTTGTCCCATGATTAACAGGGAAGTCAAGCACTATAATATTGTCCTTACAGTTTTTAAGGCTTTAAAGACCTTGTGAGGAGCAAAATCTACCCATTGCACAATTTCTCACTTAGTAAGAATTGTTTAAGTTTTTATGCTATTAGAATGTTGTACTGGATACACTTTTAAGACTACAAACAATTATTTTACAAGACACCTATAGTTTTCAGTGCCATTATCAGTATGCTTTGTGGTAGTCTCGGTCTAAGAATAAGACTCGCTATAACTACACACTACGCTAGAGGATGGACAACAGCATCCATCTGAGTATGTAACACCAATACTGCAATCACCAATCCACCTACAAGGTGTGGTAGCAGTCAGACGATTTAAATTCCCAATGACTTTAACATGTGGGAAGGTTAACTTACTGTAACACATCTGGGTGATCACTTAGCACAGCCAAAACAATAGAATATTCCAAATGGCTTATTTTCTCTGCATCACTGCATATGTGGTACTTTGAGCATGAAAATACTGGCTTGAGCGGTATCCTGGCTGAGACTAATGCCAGAAGTATGTTGGACAAGTTCTGCTTGAAAATCTTTGCATCCTCAATGATGAGGATGAACTCAGATAGCTTTTTGACCACATCTTGAATTCCAATAGAATTTGATTCAAGTGATTTCTGAAAATGATAAAACAAGTCATGTTAAGTGTTTTAAAATTTCAATGCAGCCTTGTAAATCAAATCAAAAGAATGTTATTAATTGAAATCACAAGGATCAGTTTAAATCATCTTATAAATAAACTAAAACTACTCCTGTTCCAACACAACCAAGCCTAGAAGAATCAGGCAACAAACACGGCTTGGTTTACTTTGATGATCCGTCTAAGAATCATTTCTACCTTACCATACCCATTTCGACTTTCAGCATTACATTAACACCTAGTTTGCTCCTGTAGTGTCACAATAAAACATTTGGAGTTATAAGTTATTGTTCTGAGGTATAGAATCCTTGATAATGAAACAAATATTGTCAAATGCAATGTATATGTAGTTTATAAAAATATTTAGTTACTTTTGTGGATGAAAATGTACCAAAGCTGACTAAAATTCTACACTAAGAAATTGTTAAATTATAAGTTATTCCTTCGTGTTAAGATAATCTAAATATTAGCCAGTTAGGTCATACACGTATCGAATCAAAATTATACAGAATAAAGTGCTGAATTAGTCTAAAATATGAAAAACTAAATGTATTTTCCTTTTGTTTACAATGGATATTCTTACCGAAAGCTCATTGCACGCTTTATTGAGGTCAGCAGTGGATGTTTCTTTCTGTATATTTTGAAGTGCCCTATGTATATTCAGAACTGACATTTTTAGAAAGCATGGGTCCAGCAATATTATATTATGTTTTTGCAAAAATCTTCGTGCCTACCGGCCGCGTGTTGTTGCAATTTCACAGAGATCGACGCTAGAACACGTGTGATTGACTTTGACAATTATATAGACAATGACACTTGACAGTCATTAGAGCAATAGTCCTACTAATACCATCTAATACCATAGATGGTAGGCGTAAAATACCTAACCCAGTTTCATATTATTTTTTAACCGACTTCACAATAAGGAAGAGGTTCTCAATTCGGTTGTATTTTTTTTTTATGTTTGTTTCCTCATATCTCCGTCGTTTATGAACCGATTTGGAAAATTCTTTTTTTATTTGAATAGATATACTTCCAGATTGGTTTCATTTTTTTCAGAATCCAGTTCTGATGATGTAATCCATGAGGAATTGAGGGAACTCCTAAAATATTGTAGGCATACATATGGTGATTTTGATATTTTCATCAACAAACCAAGCATTTGCATTCAGAAAGTATCATAATCCTTTCACCACTATGGTTCTTTCATCATTTTTTTTCATCCAAATATTTTGTCGAATACAATGGCAGAAGTCGGTTTTTTAAATGAAAAGTTATGTGGTTAGGTCTTAGAATAAGAACTAAAGCACCCTTAAGGTCTTCGCACATTAAAACAACTCAATGGCGACTCTACTCTATGCCAAATATTGAAAGGTGATGTTCCAAGATGTATGGAGCCTAGCCCTTGTCGATGAACACTTGTGTAAACGTGGCTAAATATATGTAAAACCTTTTCTTATTATCCTTTTTTGATTATTTCGCTTCATTTAATGCCGATTCCTAAAATATCTTTCTCACGGAGAGCAACACAAGACAAAACAATATAAATAAATAAATAAATAAATAATTGCTGGACATTTTACACAACATTATCTAGCCCCAAGCTAAGCAGAGCTTGTGTTATGGGTACTAGATAACTGATATACTTAATACAATGCATTACATAGATAGATATTTTTTTGTTATACATATAAAATACCCAGAACACCCGGAACAATTATCTGCAGATCGTACAAATATTTGTTCAGAGGCGGGAATCGAACCCGCAACCTCCTGCGTCGCAGGTGAACCTTCGCCCGGGGCGAATACATATACAATATGGCGGGGTGGATACAATTTAATCTGTGGTAAAATGTTTCGACAGCTGTTGACAACTTTGACCAAAACTGCATTTTGTTCACGTCTTGGTCTTGGAGAAAGGGAAATAAATATTTACGATATAACTTCTGGGACTTCTGTCCCTGCTTAAAATTGCCCCTCTCACTACTCCCAACGAACGAATAAAGCAAGCAACCACAGAGCAATAAACGTGACATTCCCTGCCTGTAATGGCTGCTCAGGAAAATATGTTACCATTGTAAAAAAAAACGAATTTTAAACATTTCTGTGCAGTAAATTATACTTCAAATTAGAGTAAGAGTATTTTTACGATAATCACTGATTTTTTCGCCATTCACTGTCTGGTGTTCATCGATATAGGCTGGTTTGGAACATGTCCTTTAAGCCATGTGTCATATGTTCAAGGTTTAATTTCAAAAAATGATACTAGTGGTTCGCCCCGAACTTAGACCTCGCGATAACACTTTTATCAACCCGACTACTTAACCAAGTAATTTCCATTTTTCTATTATTCTTTTTGAAAATTTTCACCTCGAGGTCTACCAGTACAGTACAGGATCTATCAGTACAACTCTAATTTCCTACACATCATCGAAATAACCTTTGAATAGGGCTAAGCAACGGGGCGTAATACTACATACCTGTTAGTACCTATATCAAGTACCTGACGAATTAATTGATAACGTCCTTTTGACGAAATCATAGAACTCCAACGTCATTCAAATTCCTAGAAATGGGAGGTCAACAATGGATGTTATATTGGTATCTTTTTTATGGAGTACAAGTTTCTAAATTCTTCAGTTTCAGACTTTTCCCTGTAGTTGTGACACAAAAGCCACAAGCATACCAAATTTCAGCATTGTGGGATTGCTGGAAGTACCCTAGAATTTTTGATTTTTACGTTTTTTATTTTCCCTAATATCTCAAAAACTACTAAGGCTAAATACTTATTAAAAAAAGTTTTGAAATGTCCAACCAAAGCGCTTTCATTAGATATCCCACTTGATCTGACTGTCTCACTTTTATTTTTTTTACCCCCTCTTGGACCCCAATATCTCAGCAACCCCCTGACAGATATAGCTCATAACCTTACCTACAAATTGTACCAATACTATCTACCCCCATACCAAATTTCATGAGGATCGGATTAACGGTTTGGAAGTTTTCATCGGACAAACATACATACATACATACATACATACAAACGCCGATTCTTCCAACTTGACTCAGAGAACTCGCTTCGCTCGTTCAATTAAGGTAGTGTACGACGAGTGGCCTACGCATCGTACACTAAAGGTCATCTACTCATCGAGAGTGTGAGTAGAGTTGCTGCCGCGTTGGCGTGGAGTTGTTATAATGTGCGAAGACCTTTATTCTGAGGGTTAGATCTTGTCGACATCAGCAAAATTGGGGTTATGTAACATAAGCCATAAGTAAAAGAAGAAGAAGTAAAAACTTGGGCTATCCCGTGGTATATTACCGTAGATACCTTGGATATTGCTTATGCATGTATACCTGTCAGCTCTGGTTCAAATACAAGCACGGAAGAATGAATGTCTTTTTCCATGAATACAAGAGAAAATTGTATAGTACCATAAGGGTGCAATACAATGACGCTTATCGCATTCTCATGAAAAAGCCAAAGATTTAAATCTTTGGAAAAAGCCACGATTCTGTAGCGCGTCGTGTCGGGCATGTTCGCTGATGCACGGGTTCCGGATTTCTTCTCGATCTTATGAGCACGAATAGCGTCATTTTAGGGTGGGCTCAGGAATTCCAATAACGGCATTTTGCAATGTATGTCTGAAGGCCTATATGACGGTGAAACGATTGAGATTTGAGATCTGAGTGTGAAACAAAAAACCCTTCTAAAATAACCGGCCAAGTGCGAGTCAGACTCGCGCACGAAGGGTTCACAGGGAAAAGAGCAGTGAAAAGAGCATCGAACCTCAGTGGCATACCTAAAGTCCGCCATTTAAAAAAAAACTAGTTTTTGCGGCCGTTATGAAACACTAGTTGCGCCCCGCGGTTTCACGCGGGTGAATAATGATGAAAATTGATGATGATGATGATGATGATGAGAAGTAGCCTGTGTTATTCTGATGTATAAGCTATATTATTGTACAGTTTCATTAAAATCCATTCAGTAGTTTTTACGTGAAAGAGTAACAAACATCCATACTCACAAACTTTCGCGTTTATAATATTAGTAGGATAATACTATACTGGTATTGGTGATTTCCCTTTATGCTTTTACTGGGCTAAGGACTAGCACAATTTTTCTAAAAAAAATGGAATAAAATATAAAAAATTGTGGCGCATTTAAAAAGCTCATTACCTACGTATTTAAAAATGTTAAAGGGAGTTGACTGGCCCAGTTTTGCCTCCAGAAGCCTACAATACAAGGTAGGTACTTTACTAATACAAGCATGTGAAAAGTCTATAATTAATTAGGTTAATAAATAGTATCAAAATTTGGTAGGTCTAGGTACCACCTTTTTAAAGTCAACTGCACTAAGATAATACATATACCTACATAGGTACCCTAGGATACGATAGCAACTATAAATAGGTCTAAATAGCTAGCTAGCCTTCGTTTAGATTTTCCTTTAAACTGAGTAAAGACCTATATTCTATTCTGTTATTTTTCATAATTTTAGGATCATATCATTAGTTTCGGTGGTAAAGGGGGAATGATCGATTTTCATATAATTTTCTGATCGATTTTTCGAACCAACTCGTCATTTTTGAATTGATGGGATGAAAAAAATGTGACAATGTCATTATGTCAGTGGCAGTCAAACTGTCAAAGTAGAAATGAGCGGTTGCCGGCTTGCCGGCCTATTTATTAGTATTTATTTTCGGTTTAATTTCATAACATTCAATTAATTTTTGTATTACAGTTACAAACTTACAACGTGCATTTGCCTACACTAAAAGAAAAAATACATAATTACGTTGTAAATGTGAACGCACAGATGCGATGGATAACCCACAGATTTCGAACTTCGACGATGCTTCCGAGCTGAGGGATGAAAGTTTATCAGCTGTATCCTTCTTAAAATCCACTGTTTTGAGTATTGGGTTTCCTACACCACAACCTTAGGTTCAGATTTGCTGATGATGATTGAAAGATTCCAAGCTTGGCAAGCAGCATTGGTGTTAAGTACTAAGGTTCAGCATTCTATGGGGGAGGCCTCGTCCAGCTGTGGACATCTAACGGCTAATAATGATGACTCAGGTGGATGCTACTGCCTATCCCCTAATTTATTCCCTTAGTTTGCTTTTACAACATTCACTGGAGATGATAGGGTGTTCTAGTTGTAAGCCAGACACACCATGGCAATCATTATCCCCATATCTAGTTGAGCATTGTGGATTCAATCTCTGCCGGGTAATTCTTGGGAAATTATGAAATTGTTTTCCTTATCATTTTATCATCAGACACAACTGGTTTTCTACGAGTCCATGTTAGCTACTACAAAAGAAGCAATCAGTGGGTACAAAATTGAAATTACAAAGTCTACCTTGCCCACATATTTTGCCACAGTGTTAGAAAATAGTAGGACTTGTATTAATCATGTAAGTACCTTGATAAAGAAGCTATGATTTTCACCAAACTTATATGGATTACTAACGGCCCGCTCATGACTTTGTTTGCGTGGTCCCAGTGGTTTTGGTGGTCCAGAAACCTTCCCTGGCATGTGGACAACCTCTTACCTTAGTACATATGTGCAGTAGTAAATTTTAATTTGTTGTTGGGGAATAAAGGTTCTTGAGTGGGGACCACAAACCGGAGAACGCGGTAGAGGAAGGCCTTCCACTTGATAGACTAAAGACAGTATAAACGTTGTAGGAAGTAAGTCAATGGATATGGAGTTGGCTGAAGACCATTCATCATGGCATTCTAGGGGGGCGGGGCAGTGGACTTCTACAGACTGATGATGATGATGAATTTAGTACAAAACACTTATCATTACTTTTGTGATGATGAATTTCTAATTTCGTCTAGCACTTGCAGGGTTTCTCAAACTGGGGTTTCGCAAACTGAAGGGTTTGCTTGTTATAGTGGTTCACAAAAATAAGATATACGTTATGGTGGCTGGCTGGCTGGCACGCGCATGCGACACGTTGTATTCGAACCCCATTTACCGAAAGCATAACCATTGGTTTGAGTATTCAGCACTCTTCTGATTTTAAAACAATATCTTTAATTGATATTTGGGCAGTAAGATGGGAGGATTATCCCGAACTCTCACGTAAAGCGTTGCCTTCCTTTTATCCTTCGCAACAACTTATGTTAAAGTGGGTTTACAAACAAACAATCGACTCGTTAGCTATAGATATTGTTTGTTATTTTTTTGAAAGGTGTTTGCAGTTGTCTGGGAAATAAAATAAGGGTGCGTGGGGCTGTAAGTTGGAAAACCCTAAACCACTGTGACAAGTAGGTAATAATTCTGACATAAAATTATCACCTGCTTGTCATTATTCGCCCTAGGTGAACTTGTGGGACGCTACATTAGTGATTATGAATTTATTTACTGTTCTAATTTCAGAGTCTAGAAACCCTAATCAAAGGTTTATTGTCAGACACAACTGTACTAATAAACAAGATTATCGAATACCTGAACGACTGCGTATTTTTACTTCAAATGTTGTCAAATATCTACAAAAGTATCATCGAATCTGTTCCCATGTCATGTGGTTCCTTGAAAACACTTCCAGGACAAACTGGCCTGATCATTTACACTGTATTTGTACATTGCAGGGATAGGTTTGTATTCACCTGTTTTTTATAGAAATATACCACCAACCAATTGTTAGTAGTAGAACTTCTTGTGAAAGAGTTTGTCTGGGGAAGTACTACAAACGTACCTATTTCTGCCGCCAAGCTGTAGTGCTCGCATTGCTGTGTTTCGGTTTGAATGGTGAAATGGCGCCGGTGCAATTACAGGTACATGAGACTTTTCATCTTTATGTCTCAGGGTCGGCTGCGCGCGTGTTATGCCTCTGGTGTTGCAGGAGTCCATAGGCTACGGTAACTACTTTCCAGCAGGTGGGCCGTATGCTTGTTTGCTTGCCAAGTAGGTAGTATAAAAAAAAAACACCTTTAATCAATCGCATTGGTCTTGCAGTGAATCTCTGTATGGGTGTCATTTGAAAAGTGTTGAGAAACAGCTCAAGGATTTGTTCCGGATCTGCCACGAGTTGCAGTTAACATACCTACTGATACTGGAAAAGCACTTTAATTTCGATTTAACTGAGCAGGAGGATAAAACTATCTTAATAGAGGGTAAGTTAAGTTCTTGCTTTAATGTGCCTCAGTAGTTCACCCTTAACATGGATAAAAGTTTATGCAAATAAAAAAATAATTAGGTTTATTGGGAATTTTTAGCTATCAACTACTAGTTAACTAATATTCAAACAAATCAACTAGGGAATTTATTTTCATCCTTAAACAAAATACATCGGGGTTTTCCCACTAGTTCACCTATCGTAATCCAATTATTGAACTGGTGGGAATATATTTCTATACAGTGTAGGTTGTTGGAGTAACAGTATTCATAAACTAGGATAGGATTGAAATAATTATGAATGAGATAAAATTTTCTCCCGTTTGTTGTTACAGCCCTGAAAATCAACTTGAATATTGGTGAAGTCATACAATCTCTTGACGTGAAAACAATGGCGGAGCAATGGAAAGCGTACACTGTTATATGTGAGAAATACTCTAGTGATTTAAGAGATACAGATATCTTTCAAGACTGCTCTCAAGTTCTCTGTACTTTGATTAAGGACAATATAGAAACAGCAATTGAGGTATGTCAAATCATCACTTCCCTTATCTGTTATATCATCATCAGCCTTTAACGATCCCACTGATGGGATTCTGGCCAATTCGAGAGCAAACCCCTAAGCGTGGTGGCTGTATTTTTAGATAGCGGGAAGCAGAAAAACTTGTATATTCCCGCCCGTTGACCTGGGTTAACTGATGGGAAACATATTGTCCCACAAGTATTAAACCGCTCTTTGTGCATTTCTTTTGTTTTTTGGTGTTTTAGTTAAGTTTTTGTATTTTCCTGTTTTAGAGCTGAGCAAACGAGGCTAACATGCTCTAGTTCCGGTCCACTTATGGGCTGGTTAAATTAAAAGTGTAATTTAAGGTTTCCAAGTCCTTTTCGAACCTTTTGGCTTAATTACGCTTCAACTCTCCCTAATTTTTTTACAACACTGCATTCCTTGATTAGTAATCCGATTTATAACAATAAACTACAAAATTTTATGAAGATTTAACTTGTAGTTTTTATATGAAAAGAAAACTAGGAATAGAGGAGCTAGATTAAACGAAAAAACGTAGTTTTTCATTAATTAAAATAAATAAATAAATCAATGCTGGACATTTCACACAATATTATCTAGCTCCAAGCTAAGCAGAGCTTGTGTTATGGCAACTAGTTAACTGATATACTTAATACAATATATTACATAGATAGATATTTTTTATTATACATAGAAAATACCCAGAGCACCCGGAAAATTATCTGCAAATCGTACAAATATTTGTTCCGAGGCGGAAATGGAACCCGCAACCTCCTGCGTCGCTGGCGAACCTACGCCCTCCGCGCCACAGAGGTCGTTAATTAAAAATCTACAATTAGTCAGATCTTCACAAAATGTAGTAAATATTATAATCTAATAAGCTTATGGAGGTACGCAGTGTTCTAGATTTTTAAAACAATTAATCAGTAAAGTTCGACGATGTTGAACTACGAACGAACTACTGGTTTTCGTTATCTCAAGAAGTGTTGATGAGCTGTGATTAGTAAAAAACACGATACAATTTGAATTTCGCGCCACTTACGAATCTTAATAACAAAAGTTTTAAATTTCAGAAAAATCAAGATAATTTAGTCGCCACGAGATCCCTCAAAGTAACGAATTTTACTATTAAGATACTTCTAAAACTCTGCAACATATTCAGACAATCATCTAGTAAAAACTACAATCACATTGTGGAGCTACTCCAATACATATGGATGTAAGTATTCAATTATTCGTGTACTGTCTTTATTTCGCGGCCGTGGCGTGTCCGGCCTGAGAGTAGACCCCTCCGTCTCCTCCCTTGGATGTCATAATGAGGGATTATTTCAGGGGATGCCCATCCATCGCCAGTGACGGATTAAGACTACTTGATGCCCTAAGCAATCCACGCCTGTGGCCTCCCCTATCCGTATGTCAATTAGAATCGGTCTTTAAACCTTTACCCCCAAAAAATTAGTACGAGAAACTTTTTTTGGTGTGGTTTTTGGTGACGT
The DNA here is from genome assembly GCA_951392215.1 of Epirrita christyi. Taxonomy (NCBI): domain Eukaryota; kingdom Metazoa; phylum Arthropoda; class Insecta; order Lepidoptera; family Geometridae; genus Epirrita; species Epirrita christyi. The sequence continues at coordinate 6,298,557 of OX595851.1, forward strand.
GAGCGGTGAGAGTAAGACGTGATGACCTAAGGACGGTTTTTTTTGTGCTTCTGGTGCCCCCCAGACGTGATGCCCTAGGCAATTGCTTAATTTGATTAACAACTGACTGTTTGATTTTTTTTTTGACTGCCAATCTTTTTACACGAGCAGTCTGTGGTTCAGCTTTTCTCAGAGATCGCTTAATGCCCTGCGCGTCCAGTATAATAATGGTTTTAGGATGCTGATGGGACTGCCTCGCTTCTGCAGTGCATCTACAATGTTTGCGGAGGCTAGGGTTGATGGTTTTCACGCCATCATCCGTAAGAAAACTGCCTCATTGCTCAGCAGAGTGCGGAGCAGTTCCAACAGCATCCTGCAGGTCATTCCTGATCGTTACGATCTGCCAGTAATGAAGGCTTTTGTTCGAGTCCTGATCAGGTAGGCGTCTCGCTGGAGTCTGTTTGGTCGGGATTCGGATAAAAGTTTTTAATTACCTACTTCCCAGTTACTGTCTGACGGCTATTATGTATTTTTTTTTAACAAATAATTTAACTGTACCTACTAACAAAAAATGGAATTTAAGTATCTGACTCAATAAATAAATTATTATTATTATTATTATTATTAAGGGTTAATCCGTCACTGTCCATCGCCCATCCTTCATCGGCTGTCTAGCAGCATCCACCTGAGTACTCAACACCAATACAATAAAATAATTTGTTTGTTTAATTTTTTTTTTAATTGGACTGACCTGGAGACGACTGATGGCGTAGCGGCTAAAAAATCTCCGTATCTAGGAGGCGGTCGCGGATTCGATCTCTGTTGGCTATTTTTGGGGTATTATAAAAATCTGTATTTCCTAACGACGATCTCGGGCATCTCTCTATGGCACGGTAGGTGAGTAGTCTGAGATGTGAGAGGTGTGGGTACGATTCCCGGTGCGGGATCAATGTTTTCACGTATTAGATCTGAGATGTGAGAGGTGTGGGTACGATTCCCGGTGCGGGATCAATGTTTTCACGTAGCTCTGCTTAGCTTGGGGCTAGATAATGTTGTGAGAAAATGTCCGGTCCAGAATTTATTTATTATTTATTTATTATTAGATGCGGGTCTGTGTGTTGTGGTACGATGGTACTTGTAGTTCCTGATATCCATGACTGTATGACATGGGTGTTATGTTATAAGGTGGGGGTGTGAGAAACCCAATAACCTTATTATACTATCTCTAAAATGCGGAAACGTTTCGCAAACTGGGAAGCGTATATAGGTTACTTGTCGTGTTTAAGTTCATTGAAAATTTACGTATAATTGATTGAAACAAATGAACACTAGCGATTGTTTCGAAGGCTATTGAAACCGAGTTTTCATACCTGTCACAATTTAAAAATAATGATTTATTTTATGTTAATATTTCCTGTTTCAGAAACAATGCCCGGTGCCTTGAAATGTCAGCTGAAAAATCATTATCCGTTCTAATGAGTAATAATGTCGTGATACCTTCCGACTGCCTGCTCAAAGAGCTCTTGTTAGATGAAGAATTTGTTGATGTAAGAAACGAACTATGGAATTAACATAACTTTACCGTTTATTTATTTTTACAATAATTCGCAAGGCATTTTTGGTGAAAGCCGTGGTGTTGCTGGAAAATAGGCTCCTCTATTGCTGGCTCCAATCTCATTCCTCTATGGCTGGGTATTTTATTTGAGTAAATGATGGAACAATCTGATGTTAAGCGGTAACCTCTGCCTGTAACAATGCATTACCAGGCCATGTCCACCTGAGACACCATCTTGTTTCATTGCAATGCGCCCGTCATCCTGTAACATAGCATTACACCCAACAGTCACATACATAGTCCTGATACCACAGTAGGATTCTCTGTGTCGAGGGGTATCAGGAACTAATAGTACCATGGTACCACAACACCCAGACCCGGAACAAATATTTGACCAGTAATAAATCCATCATTTTTGTTTCAGTGTCTTTTCAATGCTTCTCCACTGAACAGTTCTGAGAAAATAAATGATGAAAATCTTCTGGGATTCCTACTGGTAATTACCTCAGCTATGAAATGCACGGTACAAGCAAACAGAAGACTTCCAAATAATTTGAAAACTAAGCTGGTTACCTGTATTTACAGCTTAATACCGTGTTGTAAGTATTTATAAGTAATAACATTTATTAATTTAACTAATAGTGTTGGTTTGAACTAAAACTTTCATAACACCCTGGAAATAATTAGTGTAGTTAAAACACGGTGTAACAGCAATTCCAAGGATTTTCAGAGTTTAATAGCACTGGAAAAGGTGAAAATTCTATAGGTACCTTAACCACAGAATAAATATTAGTACAAGTAATAGTAGTGCCTCTGGCTGGTGTTGCAGGCGTCCATAGGCTACGGTAACTACGTTCCGTCAGGTGGGCCGTATGCTTGTTTGCTTGCCCTTGTAGTATAAAAAAAAACTAATAGTGTTGGACTTTGTGACTGTAAGACTGTCATCAAACTTTTTACCTTTGAAATTCACCAAATTTTGAAAATTTGAGTTTTACCACATTATGTAAATTTGTTTGCCAAATGATCTTGGGGGTGGTTGAAGGAGGCTGGTTCTAACGGACGGCATTGTTAAAAAAAGGAGAAAGCCTAGAAACAGCTTGAATGTAAAGCCTAGGTTATAATTAGAAACTTTTTCCAGCTCATATTTGGTTCCACCGGCGCCTGCAACTTGCCAATTCCAACGAAGGCCGAGTCGGCAGTGTACTCGAGCACGTGCTCTCACACACGACTGCGCTGGCGCGCACTATGAGCAATCACGAGTTCAGTGCGTTGGAGAGGAACATGATTGAGTCTATTCTCAGCACGGAGTGTGGCAGTGCCTTGTTTTCGTCGTATTTGTGGCTACTTTTGGCTAGGTGAGACTGTCAAACTTACTGTGCTTATTCGTTAGTTAAATTAAGGAGAAGGTACCGGTAGCTAGCAAAAAGGCGCTTAGGTCTTTTTGCGCGCAAAAATCTTTTTGAACGTAGTTTTCTTCTAATTTGGCTATTATTTCTTCAAACTCCATGAAACTTTGCAAAACACATGACTTGTACACTTATTACTAGAACCGTGATGCATTAGTTTCTTATAAAATAATATGGTTACCAAATAACAAATTAAAAAAAAAACATACCACGGTTCTCGATTTTAGTGTACTGATAATAATTTCATGTAGTTAGATCTGAATTTTAAATTTAAAGGGGAAGTAGGCCCAGATGGACTATGATGTGTCCGGCCTAAGAATATACCCCTTCGTCTCCTCCCGTGGATGTCGTAAAAGCCGACTAAGGGATTAAAGCACCACGTGATCATCCACCTGAGTACTTAACACCAAACTGCGATCACCAATCCGCCTGCCAAGCGTGGGGATTATGGCAAATCCTCTGCCCGTGTATTCAATGAGGCTTTTACCCCCTTATTCGTAATCATTTTTTAAACCTATTCTAGTTCAAATAGCTTTTGTTTTGTTGTTTCTAATTTAAAATAACATACGTCAAAAATAGACAAAAGCTTTTGAGCTATAAAAGGTTAAAAAAAATGATTATGACTAAAAAGTAGAGCAAGTTTTAAACTTTTTTTTTTTCACTGTTACATACATTGATTCAGGTGCATCAATCCACAATTACTCTTCAATCAGCTAATATGGCTCTGCACTATGTACCAGAAGCTGGGTATAAACGAAGGCCTCCATTTATCACCTCAAAACATTCACATGTCTCGTACAATAAGCTCCCTTTTCAAAGTAATGCAAGATGAAGACAAGTTGAAGATCTGTAAACAGTTTCGGATACACGATGAGGATAATGTATCGCTGTGGACCGCGTTACGGATACGGAACTTGCCCGTCGAGGCGCAGGGGAATGCGGAACAAGCTATTGCGGAAAAACTTAAAAATATCTTCAAACAATTGAACGAGAGCGATTCTGCTGATTTATTGGTAAGTAAATTTATATAACCAAGGTCACCGACATAGCTCTCAGAATTAGCAAGTTGAAGTGGCAATGGGCGGGTCATATAGCTCGAAGAACTGATAACCGTTGGTGAATAAAGGTTCTCGAGTGGCGACCACAAACCGGACGACGCGGTAGAGGAAGGCCCTCCACTCGATGGACTTAAGACATTGTAAACGTTGCAGGAAGTCGGTGGATGGTGGCGGCTCAAGACCGTTCGTTGTGGCATTTTGAGGGGCAGGCCTATGTCTAGCAGTGGACTTCTACAACCTGATGATGATGATGAAGTTAATATACTATATAATTTATTATCATCATCATCAGCCTGTAAAAAATAATCAAAACTTAACATTATAATTAAAAGTACAATGGATGTATGCATGCGTACTTATATTGATTGATTCGACTTTTCGATCCACGCCACAGAGGGTTGACGACCTGTGTGGCGTGGAGGGCGAATTGCCGGCTGAGATGCGAGAGGTTGCGGGTTCGATTCCCGCTGGAGGCAAATGTTTGTATGATCTGCAAATATTTGTTCCGGGTCTGGGTGTCGTGGTACCATGGTACTCGTTGTTCACGACACAGGGATTCCTAGTGTGAGATCAGCTCCCCCTATTCTCCCTATCTTGAAAGTCACTCAGTGACCAACGTTTGACAAGTAAAATTACCATCGATTCATCATCTATGTAATGTATAGTATTAAGTATATCAGTTATCTAGTACCCATAACACAAGCTCTGCTTAGCTTGGGGCTAGATAATGTTGTGTGAAATGTTTTTGTCCAGCATTTATTTATTTATTTATTTTATTTACAATTCTTAATGATAATTTTGAGCAATTGGATGGTCACTTCTACTTGTCAAACGTTAGTCACCGTGACTTTCAGTTAGGGAATAGGAGGGCAGGACTATGTATGTGACTGTTGGGTGTTATGTTATGTTTTTAGATAAATATCATAAACCTGGCCGCGACATGTTCATTCAAGAACACCAGAGGAATTGACGATCTCTTAGTAAGAGTCTGGTCAAAAGCGTGCCAGGAGACGCCTATAGTGCAAGGGTTGGATGACAATACGGTGTGGTTCTACGACTTTGTCAAAGCTCTGGCAGCTCTCACTGACTCTGTGATGACTAGATTGAGAGAAAGAAGAGACAATTTTATCACGGTAATATTACAAAACTTTCTTTTCCGCTACAATTTTATCAAGGTAATATTACTCTGTGATGACTAGATTGAGAGAAAGAAGAGACAATTTTATCACGGTAATATTACAAAACTTGCTTTTCCGCTACGGGGCTGATTCTCGAAAATGTTTCGTGCACTAGATGACGTCAAAACTGATGTAAACAATAATCTCATTCCATACAAAAATCTGTGTTAAACTACGTCAGTGTCAGTTGCTTGTTAACTCAGTAATGAGGCCTTACCATGAGCTCTTATAGCGAATCAGTTCAAAACTATTCATGGTAAGGCCTCTGTACTTCTATGTACCTGGTTGGTTGGATGTATATAATCCCTGGCATTGGCATTTTCAGTTCTAAGACGTGCCGGTTTTCTCAATGTTTACCTGCATCGTTTTGAGCTCTTTTTGATGAGTAATGAATACCTTTAAAGTGGTATATTCATTGATACACGCTACCACAGATTAACTAGTGGTTCGCCCCGAAATGAGACCTTGCGAATACACACAATGAAAGCATGTAGGTACATACTTTCGTAACCTTTCTAACCTACTTAAAAACCATACATACATACATAAACACACGCCTTTTTCCTCGAATGGGTAGGCAGAGCCTCAAACGGCCTCTTCACCGTGGGTTGCGCAGGAATATAGACGTGACAAGTATTAATCATCGCCGCCATTGCTTTCCACGACCAACTCGGCTAACGCTTTCTTCCAGCAATAACACTCCTAAATAAGCCAGCAGCCAGGACAAATCTTATACCAACGAAAATGACCCGACAAGTCCGGGTACCATGGGACTTATCATCTTTACGTCTCAGGATGACGAGCGCAGTGCAATGCCACGTAGCACGCGTCCTATGTGGACTTGTATTTGTTACACTTGGTGGATCAAATGCCAGTTTTGTCAATCACACAAAAAAATGTGTCATAAAGAACCTATAGCCTGTTCCCTTGGTTGCAGGTGGTGCATATCATCTGTGGCCTTATTAGAACAGGCGACACAGAAATGAAGCTCATACTAACAAACATACTATGTAAACTAGCAACATGTCAATCCAATGAGCACAAGAACAACGTAGATTCACATTTTACAGAAGCATTTACAAGTTTGCTTCAAGACTCTACTGATATAGTACGAAATAAATTGTTTGGAACACTGAGAAGTTACATACAGAATAAATATTTAGATAGTACGGTTACTAATATTGTAAGAGAAAATGATTCATTGCAAGAGACTTGGATGTGTGTAAGAAGTGGCAAATACGACATTCGTTCAAAGGAACTCATAGCTAGTGTAGCCAAGTACACACACAAATGCCTTGAAAGCAAAAACATCGAAAATAATACAATGATGGTTCAAGAATTGAAAGAAGCTAATCCAGATTATTTATATTTCGACTCGGGTGGTTCTGAAATGTTGGTCGAAACTGAAACCAAAGAGCCGCCGAGTAAAAGAGGGAGGCCGAATACTCACGAAACGGACTTGATTATAAGGAGCTTAGAAGAAAATGTATCGTTGCTTTATAAACAGGATGTTTATACACCTGACCAATTGGTCAGAATTCAAAATGCGTGTGAAAAGTTGATAAAGAAATGCGTGTTAAAAAAATAAAAGTTATTGATCAATTTCGTGTTCTTTATTACAGTAAAAACAACGTGTAGTCTTCTAGGAAGTCTTGTGCATAAATTAATCTTTGTGTGAATATCAGTGCTTATATGAGGTAATTTACGTCCAAATGACAAATTTAAATCAAATCAAAAGAATTTTATTCATTGAAATCACAAGGATCATTTTGAATCGACTTATAAACTCTGTTCCTGTTCCGTGTTTTGTAATCGAGTCAAGAAACCGAATACGTCCTATAATACCTACTGTCCTATGGTTAAAACTACCTTTTTAAGTGCCGAAACGTTAGAAACGTAAGAAACTTTTAGCTATAATTATTGTATAAGTTCTTGGTGTAGGTATCTTTCACTAAAACTTTGCGTTTATGTCAATTCAACATTCTAACTTTTTGACATTTTGGTCATTGTACATTTTAGGCACAATGTACCTACGTAAAGCGGCGGCTCGATTTTGTGCGTTAGGGGTAGGCCATGGGTAGGCATAGGGTAGGCTCTTGAAAAGGCAAAACGAAACGAAAGCACCGAGCCAATGTTGATGAAGTCACGCGGAATTCACCTAAGTATAGAGTTTATAAGACGATTCAAATTGAGCCTTGTGGTTTTAATGAATAACACGTTATTGACTGCCGGCTTTCCAGCTTTCGGAAACGTTATTAGTTCTGTGCCTTCTGTTGTACATGCACCATTCCTTGATTTTTTCTTTGATATCGATATCGAATTTTTCCCGCCATAATGCAGTGGGTGCACGGGGAAAAAGAAATTCCCCGTGGTCCCACTGGTGGGTGAAGCTGGTGGGTGGACGGGCTGCGGCCGGACTGAAGCGACTGACGATTTTCTAAAACATTTGCTTGACGCCTTTTTTTCCATTTGTCTGTTTTTTCTGAAAGAGTTCCAAAAGATAGCTATCTTAAAATGTATGTCTGGTGTAATTCCTTAGTCGACTTTTACGACATCCACGGGAAGAGAAGAGAGGGTTCTATTCGTAAGCCGGACGCACCACAGTTAACAGGATAGGTTGCTTTTAAATAAAACCAAAGATATTTCACATTTATATTTATTGTTGTGTTAAAAAATCTTTACAAATAAGTGAAATATGATAATAATAATAACTATCAATATAGGCTGGTATTGACCGCCATTATCAAGTTCCGAAAAAAAATTAATTTAAAGTCATAAGGAAGGTTTGAATATTAAGAGATCTATAGCATAAAGAGGAACATAGCATTGACCACAGAAGAATACCAGCCGAAGAGAATATTAAAAATAGATTAAAATGATACTCGGAGGTAAAAAGAGCTTAGTACACTTGTCAAACAGTATCAACTAACATCAGTCGCTCTTCAATTTTAGTAATTCACATCGAACCCCAACTCTTTCGCTTGGTATAACTTGTACATTAATGCAAACCATTTAGTAATGCAACACAGCAACAATTACTAAATAAACCCTAGTTATATTATCTATCCTAACACTCGTCCCTCACATAGCTTATCCTAAGCATCATATCGATCTTCTCATAATTATTGTGATGGCGCATTAAAAAGTTCTTAAATTGTCTAATAAAAATAGTATAATGAATACAAACAATATAATTCCACTGCAAACTTAGCAATTACGATAAGCAAAAAGCCTTTATATAATAAAGCGTGTTTACAGCTACCTACGACTTAAAATACAATAACATACAAAATAAATTAAAGTAAATACAGGAGAGTAAATAAAGACATTGGAATACCTTACTGAGAATTAAATCAATCAAACTTGTATTAGTAATACTTGTCTGACACACCGGAGCCTTGAACATCTCATTTTATACAAAAAATGTTTTCCAAAATATTTTGTGAGTTTAACTTTTTCTATACAACGTCGGTGCGTTATCCACAGTGCATTAAGAAAGTACAGTTTAATAACGAGTACTTGTTATTTTTTTGGGGCGTATGGGCGGGGAAAGTCATTAAATATGAAACATCAAATAAATGATAAATGCGTCCTGAATACACCCTCTCTCCGCCGAAATAACGGAAAGCAATTACTCGTTATCAGATTGCGTATTTGTGACGTACAATGCAACATTGTGGAACCTTAACTGTAGACAATAATTCAAAAGTTTAATTTTAATTTGTGCGATACATTTTGTATTTTTATTGTGATTTCAACATTAAATTTTAGTTGTCTACATACATTTACGATTGAATTGGAATGATCGAGTTAATTAACTTTCCTGCAGCATACTAGTATTCAAATTCCAGCATTCTAATATCACTCAATATCCAACATAACCGACCTACTTTCTGAACTATTTACAAGTAAAATATTGGGAAAAAACAATTTACAAAAAAAATGTTGCATGTTAATACGATTAGATTTAATTTACTTTTAAATAATCATAAATATTAAGACGTCTCAGATTACATCAACAACTACTCATTTCTTTAAATGTTCTGAGGACGGGGATAACTTTTAATATTCGTTTAAAAAAAGCACCTGCTTAATAGTTATTGCACAATAAACCTGTGATATTGGGCCAAAAGAATAATCATATTGTAACTTTTAAAATAGACTAAAATAATTACATGTAAAACGTATGAATATTCAAAATTACTTTAACTTAGGCCAAATATATTTTTATTAAATAGTAGAGCTGAATATATTGTTTATAGATACATTTTAACTATCCGCTTTAAACTTTTACTTAAACTAAAGTATTGGCACTAAAATTATATCAGTTTTGCGATTTTGTTGCATGAAAAGTACTAAAATTGAGCACAAGAGTCAAAAAGAAAATTCCAAATTATGCGACAAACGATACCCGACCAATATTGTAAGGATCTATAAATATGACTCATTTCTCATTCACATCTCGAAAAATATATACCAATTTAATAAAAATTCTAACGTCTACATACCCTCAGAACAGTTAATAATGTATATAAATTCAGTTCTTTATTAGGATTATTTGGCATCTATCACCAATATCTTTTAACTACATATAACATTGTATACGAAGGTGAAAATACCTAATCGATAACTGCGTCTCATTAAACTTAAATCCTTACAAGACATGCTAATTGCACGTATATTTTTGGATCCCTGCCGAGCCTAAATTTCTTCCTATCCACACACATTGCACTGCGATCGCTCATAGAGTTCAGCACTCACCGTCTGACACAGCTACACCACGGCGCCACTCACATTCCGATACTAAATGGGGATCAATTAGACTACACTTAATGGCCTCTAGTCTCAACCTCAACTCAAAACAAAACGGATTATCTCGTGACACTGAAAAATAATGTATAACCGATTCGCTCAGCAACGAAGCAGTTAACATTTTGATTTCAAGATTGCTACTGACTGAAACCAATCATAACATAACAACCCAACATTTATACGTATGGGTAGTCGATGGGCGCCAACAGAACAATCCATAATGCATAGCAATCATAATGATATGTCACTTGTATTGTCAAATATAAAAATAAAAAAAAACTAAAGGCGCTATGTCACACGCAAAAGCTCTCATCACATACCATCATATCGGTCACACTACAAGGGGCTTAAGATACTCGAAAAACTGTAACAGTTAACCTATTGTACGCTAAATATATTTAGAAAAATTGTAGAAATTCTAACTAAACTTATTACCGATCGAAGAGTAATATAGTAACGCCTACATACGTCGCTGTTAAAAATGGGACACATTCTAAAACTCAGTCGAGCCAGCACCACGCCTGACGACATCAAATCGCTAGCGAATCCGCGCAAATGTCAAATATTGAAATGATGTAATCTTTCTAATTTGAATTAGACATTTGTATCGGACATGCTAGCGATTTGATAACGTAGATACGGTACTAGCACAGGCTGACAAACGTTAGCAAGTCGCTAGAGCGAGACGGTAACAAATTACAAAATATTAACCAATCAAATTACAAAGATTTTAAGCTTCCCCTGATGGCATTGGCCAAAATCAGCCTGTGCTAGCCGTACCGGTGGTAAGGGTGCGGTTAGCACGAATATCTGACGTTAGCGAGACTATAGGTAAAGTCAAATAACAGTCAATGACATCGGTGGCGGCGCGGCTTGAAATCTTTCTTCTTTTAATTACGGCCTTTGAGGAGTCTCCTCAATTGTGCCAAGTAGGTATATTATTTTGCTAAAATTAGGTCAAGTCGTTAAAGTCTCAGTCAAGTCATAAGCGGTGGCAGTTTTAATAAAATGTTGGTGGATAATTTCCACCCATTCGAAAAGACTCGCAATACACTTGTATTGAAATTCACTACCATATCTTAAAATAAACTACACCGGTTAAAATGCCACCAAAATTACACGCTATCACTCAAAAAACACTAGAAATTGAAATAACATAAAAATGGACGGCGTCTCTTTTCCAAAAAGCGGAAAAAGTCCCCTATATTTGCCGTCACTTGCTAGCGATTCGCGAACGTCAGACACTGGTGCTAAAGGTACTGTTTACCTTGATGACATAAAATGGTAAGTCTCGGAGTTCTACTTGCAAACACCTAATGGAGGTAAACTCCTCTATTATAGGAATGTAACAATCGTGGAGTGGTCATTAGAATCAGTGACGTAGTTTCTCTGATTGCCGACAAAATTGGGAAACGCTATAATAAACTAACATGATGATTCATCAATGTCAAGAGATACATTAAAATGTATTGTCGATAACCTTAATTTTAAGGTACCTACGACTATTACAGAATACGTAATTCGGTCATTCTTCCTGGCCGATCGTTTAAAAGACAAAATAGAATGGGGGAGGTGAGGACCATTTATTTGTGAGCGCTCTCATTTCCGCAATTCAATTGAAAGAATTCAAATGTTCTTTGAAGAAGAATTCTGCAGCAGACGTAGCCGAGATGGATAACCGGAACGGGACTTGAAATATTCATAGTAATTAGCAAACGATTGTACGAAGTATGCGACGCGCTCATTTGAGTGACGATAATACTGTTATGCTGTGACTTCACACGGCCTTTCTGACCTTTTCTATTTGCGTTATTTAGTCGAAACAACGATTCTGCGCTAAATGTATCGCCATCCTTTTCATTTCAGTCTATTAAAAAGGACGGAAATATTATTGCTATGCATTTGATACCAATACGTCAAAAATATTTTTTTTTGTAAATGAATGGTCGCATCGCATCGATCATACATCGTTTACTATGATAATTCAGAAGACATTATGTTCCAGCGAATCGTTTTACCAGTAATTATCACCGTTGTCCGATCATGTAGTGGCGTTGTGGTGTCAAGTAAATGCATCTTTACGGTGTTCTGTAGTCACGTCTCGTCGCGTGGTGCTGGCACACCGGGCGCGCTAGACTCTGGTGCTGGCTCGCACTATGTTGGTGCAGCTGACTCGCTTGGTGCACCTGACCCTGGTGCAGCTGTACGCTCGCCTGGTGCGCGCTGGCCTGGTGCATGATGCTGGCCTGGTGCGCTGCCTGCATCTGTCCGATGGTGGTGGAGTGCATCGGATGCATTTGCAGGTATTGCATTGACGCGCTGTTGTGCATCATCAGTTCCGGTGGCATGTGGTACAGTCCTGGCGTCTGTTGACAAAACAACAAGAAAAAAGGTTTAGCATAAAAGTTTGTTTACAAACCAACCATTGGATTGAGCTACGCAATCCAACAGGTAATCTCAACAGAGCGGCATTACATACCAAGACTGGTACAAGAGGCAATTGAGATTACTAAACACAGGAATTTCAATAGAGAAGATGGTTTTCAATTGTCTGGAGTCTGGAATCCTGTGGTGAGAATGTGCAGCGATCGGAAAAATTGTGTGGTACCAGTTGCTCGTCCGGATAACGTTAGTGTGGTGTGTCGAGATGGAGTTAAGTGTGACAATGAAACTGATGGTTGGGGTGTTCGTAATAAAAGAGTGAGAAAGAGGGTAGATCGTTACGGCTACCAATAACAATAAATCTACTCGCAAAGACTTCAGTTTACCCGTGATCATGGCGCATGAAACTGTGCCGAAATATCGGGAATCAATAAAGCTCAAAAATCATGGTAAATATCCCGTTTCTAGTGATAATTTTGTTTACAAAGTATTTTTTTGTTTGAGTAATACACGGAACTGGCATGTTGGCCCCCCTGATGTTATGCGGTAACCTCAGCTCATTACAAAATGCAATACCTCTTAGGTCACGTCCGCCTAGGACGCGCCCTACTTGACATTGCAATGCACCCGTTTAGGGTATTTTTCGTGGAAGGCTCCATAGTATGTAAAATCACTACACATATAATATTGGAGGTGTTGCATTTGTTATGGGCTAGGATTACCGCTTATTATCATCAGGTGGGCAAAATGACAGATCCGTCAACAACTAAAAAAAAACTAAGACTTCCTCGCATACAAATACTAGTTTATCGACCCTTTACAAAGTGCTTCTTCATTTATAGTTATTTGAGTTGAATCTAGAAGAGGTTTTGCTATAACTAGTGTAAACAGCTTATTTCTTTGTTCGTGTTTATCATGAAATAAAGCGCGGATCTATAAATGCATGGACTAAACAAAGCGCACTGCATTGTTGCAACTACAATACAGAGCACATTGTGTTTGCCAATAAAAAGGAAACGGATAATCACTCATGTGAATGCATTATGTTTCCTTTGGTTCTAGATTCGGTTACAATTATGTTTCATTGTTTATTCATATTGTATTGTAGTAAGTACATAATGGAGTTAGGAGTTAAAGACGTACGAATTCGCCCAAAAACAATTGAAAAACTACTTTCATAATTTTCTGGTCTTGAAGAGGTCAAATAAAATAATAAGAATAGCCACCAAATAGATCACAAAGCCGTGGTGTGTCCGGCTTAAGAATAGACCGCTCAGGCTCCTCCCGTGGATGTCGTAAAAGCCAACTAAGGGATTACACTAGGAGATGGGCAGCAACATCCACCTGAGTACTCAACACCAATCATCACCAATCAGACCGTATGCGTCTACGACGTGGTGATGATGAATTAGAACAGATCCATGTTTTTATAACAGCTAAAATATCATTTGTAGGTACATGAATAGAGAAAGTGCAAAGCTGGCGAGCGAAGTGAGTAAATCAAAATCAGTCCACATCAACACCATCGGCCGGGAGACATCTGCGACATCAGGACACGACGAGCGGTCATGATCCGCCTCCATCCAACAGTTCTGCGAGCTATATGGTCTGCCCATTTCCACTTCAATAAATTATTTGTAAGAAGCCTAGTTACCGTTACAGTGTACTGTACATGTGAGTAAAGTTAGCTCAATGCGCTACTTACAAAGTTGTGATTGTGATGCGAGTGTGCGTGGCGGTGGGGCGGCAGGGAGGGCCGGGCTCAGTAGGCGGACGCCTCCTTGTACTCGGAGTTGTCCATCGTGAAGAAGTCCTCCAGCTTCCACTGCAGGGTCTCGAAGGTGGGTCGCTTCAGCGGGTCCTTATGCCAGCACTCCAGCATTATCTCGTAGAGAGGCGCGGGGCAGTTCTGCGGACACGGCATTCGGTACCCGTGTTCCACTTGGTGAAGCACCTCGGCGTTCGTCATGCCTGCAACCGATAACACGTGTCAACACTACGACCTTTGCAGCGCGGTGAGCGAGACATTGAGACGCGAGATAGATGAACTATATCGAAAGTCATGGCGCCTCTGCAATCCTCGGGTTTTCGAAACAGAACAATGATTAAACACCCATAGACATAAACACCCAACAGACACATACATAGTCCTGATAGCACACTAGGATTCCCAGACTCGGAACAAATATTTGCAGATCATGCAAACATTTGTCCAGCAGTATCCTGCTGAGACGCAAGATATTGGGTTTGATACCCGCAATCTCTTGCGTCTCAGCAGGATACTCGCCCTCTGCGTCATGGAGGTCTTCAGTTGGTTATGCATTTCACTCCAACAACAGCAATGAAATGCTTACGATGTTTTTGTCGACAATGAGTGAAGTGACACAACAAGAAGTGACTGATAAAAGTTACTTTCACGTTCGTTTTGTTACTACCGTACTAGAGTAGGCGTCACTACTTCTTCAGTGTTTAGCCATAAGGCTGTAAGGCTGGCCTGAATCAACATTTAAAAGAATCGTCCTAGAAAGTGCACGACAGACGACCGTGAAAGATAACAGTCCCGCTTACATAGTATCTGTTGCTATTAGCTGTGGTAACAGCTATACAATTGCAAGGTCGTGGGAAGCATTGGAAGGAATTGTTGCTCGAGTCAATTAGAATAAGAAAACTCCGGTTTAATTACAAGGATATCATGTACTTTTACGTAAAGTGGCGCAATGTCCTGACGAAATTGCGATAAGTGTTCCTGCCTAGACGAAAAAGTGTGTATCATCTTCGTTTTGTATTGGCCTTCCTATTATAAGTTACAACTGTAATTCATTGTCTCAAACAGCGAGTGGGTGTGGACAAGGTAATCTAGCAAATTGGTTTGGAGTGGTGGATAATAGTGGACTGAAGCTGGTATCAAGGTCGCGCCTATATCAAAGAAATAACTTCAAGACACAGTATGAGCAAATTTTCATGATTGTGTCTTTTTGGATCTAACTGGAGGCCCTATTGAACGAAAGAATTTGAGGGTTAATTAGATTGCAAATTGAGCTGCCTATAATTAATTTAAGCAGATAGATGTTAGTTTAGAAGTGAAGCACAACAGTTCATTTATTAATTGCATGTCTCAAACACCCTAAACTCACGATCTTCCTCACCATTCATTATTCAATTTACCAGGGGAGCGATTTTTTTAATGTCATCGAGTCAGTAAATTTGCCGTTTATTCCACGATTTCTACATTTAAACCTCATTGACGACTAAAATTGTTATACCTATGATATCAATACAAGTGCCACCTAAAGTGTAAATCTCCTGAAAAACGGTCATTTGCGGCTTTTTTGATGACAATTAGTCACTCAGTGACGTTCAAAAATAGCACCCCTGGAAAGGATATTTTTATGTAAAGACAAAAAAAAACAAATTAAAAAAAAATCGGATTAAATCATTTGAAAGATGTTTAAATGTTTTAATCCGGTTTAACTTACGCAACTTTTTCCGAGTATACGACCCGGGGATTCAATCTAGTTAGTAGCTCTTATTCATGTGTGAGAACTTCTAACTAGCTCGAAGCCCCGGGTCGTATATTCCGAAATACTGGTGAAAGTAAAACCATAATTAAAATACGAGTATGTATCTCATTCAAACTCCTTACCTGGATAAGGTATTCGTCCATATGTCACGAGCTCAGTCAGCAGTATGCCAAACGACCAGACGTCGGATTTGATGGAGAATTTGCTGTAATTTGCTGCCTCGGGCGCGGTCCACTTGATCGGGAACCGAGCGCCCACTCGGGCCTCGTATTCGTCTTCCTGCGAGACAAATGGAAAGATTAACATTTGATGTATGAGGCGAGTCCCGTTACCAATATCCTGGACAGAATCTTTATTTATCTTCGTATATAAAAATGTATGTATGTTTCTTTGTCCCGTATGCATTTTTAAACCACTATGTTGATAGCGATGAAACTTTGGCGAGTCGTTGTACGCAAGACGGGCAAAGTATTTGAAAAAAAAAAACTGGGACCACACGAACAAAGTAGCGAGCAGGCCGCTAGTTTATTATAAGGAAGGTTTCCACTGCATCAGGGCAACGGCCTCCTTTCCCTATTTCCACTGATCTTTATCTGAAGCTATTCTGGACAATCCTCATTCTCTACTCTAGCTGAACCCACCATCGTCACCTGATCAAGTAAATTTTATGCTTAGTGAAAATCTCGGAACTGGCTAAACAATTTTACAAGAAAATATAGGACATTTTGTAGAACAACTTTCGACCTTGGAATTATAAGTATGTAATATAAAACAAATCTTGTAATTTCGTTAAGAAGCACTATCAACGTAAAATCACGAGTCCAGATGAGGCGATTTGAATGCGCCATTTGAGTACAACGATGCTAATCGCGCAAGTGTGAGACACAAGAAATCCATACAATTCTTCCAAACGCAGTCGCGGAATTTACATACAAAAAATTACTCACGATTCGAAACGCGCGTAAATCGCCTCATCTGGACTGGGTCGTACGTAATGAACGAGGTATGGAGTCCCGTTACGAATATCCTGATTTAAATGTATGAACCCATTTGCGAAGCTAATCGAAATGATGGTATCGTACTGTCCGAATATGCATTGCATTATATTTATCAAACTTATGCCTGAGTATAATCCTACTAATATTATAAACGCGAAAGTTTGTGAGTATGGATGTATTTGTATTTGTATTTATTTATTACTCACATGTACATACAATATAGTTAGTAATAGGTCTTATTTTACTGTTAGTTATGTTTGTTACTCTTTCACGTAAAAACTACTGAATGGATTTGAGTGAAATTTGGAATGGAGATACTTTACGCCCTGGGCCTGCAGTCTCGACATTGATAGCGATCCGATCGTAAACTACCGATCGATCATTATTAGCGAAACTATTCGCTTGCTGTACCGACGTTTTCGCAAAACGCAAGTCTCTACTACCAAGAAACCGTGCAAGATCGTAAATTGAGACGTCGCAAAGTTAACGAAAAACCGTATTCATAGTTCAGTATTTGACAGTATTTGAATGGAAACTTTCTTCTACGTTATGTAAGTAATTTTCTTATCATTTGATATACGTACAAAATATTTTGAAGTTATGAGAATTCATTTTATCTTTATTGAACGAGCGAAGCGAGTTCTCTGAGTCAAGTCGGAAGAATCGGCGTTTGTATGTATGTATGTATGTATGTATGTATGTATGTATGTATGTTTGTCCGATGAAAACTTCCAAACCGTTAATCCGATCTTCATGAAATGTGGTATGAGGGTAGATAGTATTGGTACAATTTGTAGGTAAGGTTATGAGCTATATCGGTCAGGGGGTTGCTGAGATATTGGGGTCCAAGAGGGGGAAAAAAAAAAAGTGAGACAGTCAGATCAAATGGGGTGTCTCATGAAAGCGCTTTGGTTGGACATTTCAAAACTGTTTTTAATAAGTATTTAGCCTTAGTAGTTTTTGAAATATTAGGGAAAATAAAAAACGTAAAAATCAAAAATTCTAGGGTACTTCCAGCAATCCCACAATGCTGAAATTTGGTATGCTTGTGGCTTTTGTGTCACAACTACAGGGAAAAGTCTGAAACTGAAGAATTTAGAAACTTGTACTCTTTAAAACAGAAACCAATATAACATCCATTGTTGACCTCCCATTTCTAGGAATTTGAATGACGCTGGAGTTCTATGGTTTTGTCAAAAGGACGTTATCAATTAATTCGTCTGGTACTTGATATAGGTTAGGTACTAACAGGTATGTAGTATTACGCCCCGTTGCTTAGCCCTATTCAAAGGTTATTTCGATGATGTGTAGGAAATTAGAGTTGTTACTGATAGATCCTATATATATCCAATATAGGTCGAGGTGAAAATTTTCAAAAATAATAATAGAAAAATGGAAATTACTTGGTTAAGTAGTCGGGCTGATAAAGGTGTTATCGCGAGGTCTCAGTTCGGGGCGAACCACTAGTTATTTTAAATGGACTTATGAGAAACATTAAATGAATAACCCTCATGGTGTCCACTCACATACGCTTCTTCATGCACCCTTGGTGCCAAAATCTTTACATGTGTGCAGTCTATGGCTCTGATCGCGTCTGGGAATGGTTGAGGTACATTTCTTAATTTCTGTTTAGCAGTTTGCCGCTCTATTTGAGTCATTGGAAATTTGATGTACTTAAGTACTTCCTTAACAGGGTTACTTGACAAATTACATGACTCAAGGATTTTTGACTCGTATACTACCCCACAGAAGACCAACCTGACAGGTAGCTGATAGCATCCAGAGGCGTAAAATCGGAGTACCGTTAGTATCTACAAGAAGAAAACGGTGAAGTTAAAACAACTCGCAAATGTGCCATAATGATTCCCTACTGATAGGTAAGCTTCTGCTTACATCATCAGCGGTAGGTAATTTAATAAAATAAACAAGGCACACTTAAAATTCGATGGAAAGCCCATAAGCCCTCGTCTTTGAAAGATGGCCGTAGTTCATCTACGAGCTGGGTTAACATCTCTTTTGTGATTCTGTGGTCTAAGAAACTCATCTTCTCCAAAAGAAGCGGATTTTGGCTATTGCGACGGTTTCTCGCGATTTGCCGTCGCCTTACCATTTCGTAGCGATGTTCGAGGATGAACAAATCTAACGCTAAATATGCTTCCACCATTACTGCGTACACTGCACTAACAAACCACAGCCATTTTTACAATATTATTTTAATGTAGCGATCGCTACCACACTTAGCGGGCTATCAAAATTGCTCGCAATCACATTGACAGAAATCGTAAAGTTGACGGAAGTTTTCGGTACGATTCCGATAAAAATCGATAGTTCCGATGGTAGAGACTAGCAAAAATCGTTAAAATGTCATCGGTAAGACTTAGCGACCGATTTCGGTCGCTACGCAATCGCTATCAATGTCGAGACTGCAGGCCCTGGATACACAGACATAGGCTACTTTTCATCATCATCATCATCAATTTCCATCATTATTCACGCGGGTGAAACCGCGGGGCGCAACTAGTTTATAATAAATTGATATACCACGTCATCACATGCAAATCGTTTACATTATCAAGTTGAGTTCTTTAGTCATTTATTAGGTAATCGACTTGGTATTTGTCACGATAGATAAAAAAAAATACTAGACTAAGCGCTCATATTGTTAAATTTTATAAAGATTACGTCAATAGCAATTTTACAACGAACGTGCCATTGTTCGAAATGAGTTGATGTTTCGGTTTGAGATGGACGACTCTGAAGAAAGCCACAAAATAGTTTACGAGCTCGCGGTCTGCATAACTTTTTAATTTAAAAATATGACCACAATACACAATGTACATAATAAAATGAAGAATTCACTACTAAAAAAAAAAAGTTGGTTTGAATCGGTTTCTTCATCGATCAATCAAAATACAAGGTTTACGGATAAATTTAGTTTAGAATGAAAATGGCTGCAAGTAATATATAAAATATATCCCGTTTTAATGAAAATTATTTACATAACCATGATAGTATCAGAAGTTATATCGCTAAAACGCTAAAATAGAGACACGAAAAACACTGCTTTACACCTATAAACACTAATGGCTGCTAGTAATATATTGAAAATATCCCGTTTTAGTGAAAATTACTTCCTTAATCATGATAGTCTAATAAGTTATATCGCTAAAACGCTAATATAGAGACATGAAGAGCACTGCTTTACATCTATTAACATTAATGGCTGCAAGTAACATATTGAAAATATCCCGTTTTGGTTAAATTATTTATAAAACCATGGCCATGATACGTTATATCGTTAAAATGCCAGAATAGAGACATGTAGAGCACTGCTTTACATCTATTTACTCTATGTTCATCCTCTACTTTTGCACGTACGAAGGAGCTTGTGTATCACAGAATTGTAGAGTTACCTTGATCAGCCTGGCGAGGCCAAAGTCGGCGATCTTCACGATATTACCCTCGGCGACGAGCACGTTCCTGGCCGCCAGGTCGCGATGGATGTAGTTCTGCGATTCGAGATAAGCCATACCGGCTGCAATCTGTGCAGCCATGTCGATTAGCTGCTGAAGTTTAAGCCCGCGACCTTTGCCTGTGGGGGAAATAATTAAGTTTTAGTAGCTGAATAGTCAACTATATTTACACCGTAAAACCTTAGAGGTAACTTTGGGCCAAAGTTTGAACTTCCCGCCCTGCGGTGTGAGCGTAATTTCTGCTCGTAGTTTCTACTTAAATTGACAGATGGCAGGTCCTGTGCTCGCCAAGGAATGATTTCACACGAATAAGTCACGATTCGTGTGAAATCAAACTTTTCCCGATTTAGGCCAAAGTTACCTCTTAGGGTTAAAGTAACCCGGTTTTACGGTATGTATTTTTTATTTTTGTGTCTGTGGATGAAGACGGTTCAAGTTCATAGTGTCATAACAAATATAACTATCCACAATTAGTAAATAAACTGTCTTATATAGTGCCCCGTTCGGTGCATCAACGTGCCATGCGTTTGCGCCGCCTATTCCACACTCCTAGGCGTCGTACTAATGCTGGCGTGCGTTCACCTTTACGTCGCATCGTCGACATTTACAATAACAATTTTACTGACATCGATCTATTCTTATTGTCCGAACCTAGATTTAAAACTATAGTTAAAAATATGTTGAATGACTAAACGTGCAAAATATAAACGAACACGAACACACACTTAAGTAAAATAAAAAAATAAATTAAAATGCAAATTGTTATTGCTAACTAAACTAACTGGGATTCCCGATTAGATTACTCAATGAACGCCTCATTTGACGCTCTTGTATAACTGGATATGAGAAAGTATCACTCTTAAAACAAAATTCACGGTAAAACCAGTGTACAACTGCGATTATTTGGTTACTATGCATATATATATATATATAGCACCAACTAATGTTTGTATGATCAAATTAACGGCAAAGTTAGACGAACTCTAATCTGTTCAAGACTTTATCATAATTTTTTACCTTGCTTTCTAACCATATATCAAAAGGTTGTCGCACACATTTCACCCCGGCAATGGATCGAGGCGGCACCGCCTCGCCTCATCGCCGGCGCCGCGCTGTCAACGAGCCGTCAACGCAACGCAGTCACACCACACCGGAACGGCTAAGCATTGCCGAGGCGTCAATGCGGCTACGGCGAGTTGACCACGAATCGCAAGGCGTTCACTATCATATCCCGGGGCGAGGCGATGCCGTTACGATGCTGACAAGTGTGCGTAACAGTAGGTGTGGAGTTTCATAAAAATAATGCAGAACGGCTCTAGTTTAGGCGATGTAGATCTGTACGGCAGGCACAGGCTGACTAACGTTACTAAGACGAATGTTAATATTGGCCAATGACATCGGGGTAGCTTGAAATCTTTGTAATTTGATTGGTTAATAATTGACATTTACTATAATCTCACTAGCGACTCGCTATCGTTACTTACATTAGTCAGCCTGTGCTAGCCGTACTAGTGCCTAGCTGATATGTGAGCGACGACCTTAAAAGTAACACGCAAAAGCTTTTACGTCTTCCATTGAAACATACCTTGTAAGTAATCCAGCAAGGAGCCGTGTTTCATCAGTTCTGTGATAATGTAGATCGGCTCTTCCAGTGTGCACACAGCGTAGAGTTGAATCAGTTTGCTGTGTCGTAGCTTCTTCATGATCTGTGCTTCTGCGAGGAAGTCCTTCGGGTCCATTGTTCCTGACTTTAGTGTTTTCACCGCAACCGGCGTGGTGTTGTTCCAAAGTCCCTCCCATACCTCCCCGAATTGACCGTGTCCGAGCTTTCTGACGAACTTCAGAGAAGTGCGGTCGATCTCCCATTGGTCACGGGTTCTGTGCGAGAGGCCTTCCGTTACAGGCTTCTCGATCTGCAATAATAAATACGATTACGATGTAATTTTCCGGTAGTAATATGCAATTTTACGCAATGTATGATGTATGTTTATGTATGATGTAAACTATGCAGAAGTAAACTGATACTGAGATTGACCTAGTTATTTACATGAAAACAGTTTTGCTTCTATTTGTAGAAATGCATGTTTCGGTAACGGTCACGATACGGTAAAACAAATTTTGCCGTAACATGATATGTTTTATTATAGGCATTTTTGTTAACGCTAGATTGATGTTGTATATTGTATAGGTACTTATATACATTTTTACTTTTAAATAAGTAGATAGTTACAGGTACGTGTTACGACGCTTACAATGATCGACCCGGCTGAGCAGTGACTAGCAGAGATGCAGCCAGCCCGCAATAATACAATGACGATCAACTATTGTTATAATCGCGTTATCAACCTAGGTCCTAGAGATTAGCGAACGTGTTTTCAGCGAGGCGATCCGACAACGCGCTCTTTAGGAAAACGACCCCTCTTTACTTATAAAAGGCAACATCAGTCAGTGTGAATATAAACTTATAATTTAAGTTCTACAATAGATTTATTGCAGTTTTCACTGTAGTGTCGTGTAAGGACTTTATTGAGGTAGGTTTTAGTATCTAGAACCCAGATTCCGCTCCGGCGGAGCCGCGGGCAATTGTTTTTTCGATATAAAACAGGTAGAGCCCCAAAAATTACAAATGTCAGAAGTTCAAATAAAACTGGCCAAGGCGAGGTACGCCTTACTGAGGGTCCCGAAGTTGCATTACCTCCTTCTTTTACTTCATCATCATCACCATCATTAAGTCGGTTTAAAAGTAAATAACCGAAAATATCCCATATATCAAAAACTACAAAACATAATTATCTTATTCAAACCAATTTAAGAAATAATTTTCCACCCCGTACTAGAAAAGTTCAAGAGAGACACTTTTTACTACTTTGGAAGAGCATATATCTCACCAACTAATAGTCATTTTGAAACCTCTTTATAATTTTAGAAGATACTCCACACGTTTATGTGGACTGGATTAATTTGTCATCTCTCTTTTATATGTATGGAGAATCACCCCTATTTGTTTTCGTAAACTAAACCATTTTTTAACCTATCGTGTAAATTTCATCTATATAATATATTCTGATGATTTGATTTATTTGGCATTAAAATGCAAATAAAATGGCTGTGACATAAGAACAGACAGACAGGGCGAAATTATAAGGGTTATATTTATTGCCATTTGGCTACGGAACCCTAAAAACAGTATGTACCCTACCAAAAGATTGCCAGTTTTCCCGCAACAGACTGGTAACGAAAATATCAAGAAATCGATTTCTTAACTGATGCAGAATTCTCATAGCAGTTGTCTCACGTGTGGCGTGAACAAAATTATTGTAATGTAATATTTTATTTATATTTTTATTCACGCTAACACGAATGTGACGTTGTAACATGAAACCTACGGTTGGTGGGCAAGGACACGACGATCTGTCTGGTGTGGTGTACCCGTCACGGTTTGCCGCTCGGCTCCGCGCGGTTTAAATACCCACCCACACTTGTAACCTTTATAAATGCACTAAGATGTAACCCGACAAAGTTCCTCCTTGGCTGCTTGGGTTATAACAGTTTGGAGGTGAGAAGAACCATTGATCAATTTATAACCATGTTTAAGGTTCTTCGTGGAAAAATACATGCCCCTGACATCCACGATGAGATGTCCCCAATAACTACTGTAGAGGCAGGAGTCACTAATTGTTCTCGGAACCGTTTTTCCCGAATAGTATCGTGTGCCCAGTCGCCGATCCCGCGAACCCTCTCTGTGCTCCTGGATGCGAGCTCTGAATTTGATGTGATGGTGGATGAATGGAAGATGACTCTGTCGGAGTGCCATGGGGTTCTGTGAGAAGAATGTGTGAAAGTTGTTGCTTGACGTTTGACATTATTTTTATTATTATTATTTTGTTTGTTCTGTTGTTTTGACTGTTTGAATGTGTTATTTTTGTTTGTAAAAATTCCCAACGAGTAAAACCCTTGTAACGCATGTAAATTAGTTAATTAATTATTATTTGATTGTGTACCTACTAATGTATTATTGCCTCTTGACCTGATAATATTTGTGACTGGATTATGATTGTCCCGGATTTCATTATTAGGAATTAATTTGATATGTACATTTAATTAGTGTAATTGGTATCTGTATTCCGTTCTAATTAAAGTAAATAAATACATTATTAGTCACTTTATCAAATTCAACTAAATAAAGTCAACTAAGGGTTTACACCATGGGGCAGCAGCATCCGGAGAACTTAACATGAATACTGCGATCACCAATCCGCCTGCCAAGCGTGGTGATTACGGCAATTCCCCCCTCTGTATTTTATGGAGATGGCCTCGTCCAGCAGTGGACGTTAAAGGTTGTGCTGATGATGATAAATTACAAATCAGGTGGTCACAAAATAGACATAGAAAACCGGCATGTTTGGTTGATTCAAAACGATCCTTGTGATTTCAATTAATAAAATACATTTTGTTTTACTGATATACATTTCGTAAATTATATCATTCATTTTGTAAAACGGGAAAACCCCGACCTGATTTAGTTAGACCGTCGATTAGGGTCGAAACCTGTGTTGGTGCTTCCACCAACATATCTGTACGTGAAAATTTCCCGTAAAACGGGAAATTTTTTGTTTTGTTTGATTATTGGGTATTTTTAGGGTTCCGTACCTCAAAAGGTACCGACGGAACCATTATAGGATCACTCAGGTGTTTGTCTGTCTGTCTGTTACTGTCTTTATTCTCCGAATTTACTGAACCAAAACAGTTGAAATTTGCTACATTTACAGAGTTAGGTGACCCAATCACGGACGTATAGCGTAAATAAACAAATTCTGATTTGGGAAGCTAACTTTGGGTGGCCAAATAGAAAAAAAAACTTGTGTTAAAAGTATCATGACTGTGACATTATCAAATGAAAGAACCATTATGAGAATCACAAATGTTTTTTTTAAATGCTTGGTTTATATGGTATTAAAGAAAATATGCGAAAATTTACCACACTTAAATCCAAAACTACAGACACAAAATTAAAAAAAAAAATAGAGAATATTGGACCTAACTCATAGTTTACAGGAAAACCTAATTCAAAATCCTGAGTCCTTAGATTCTTACAGGAAACGGCCATGTAATGAGAAAATGGGTTTCAAATTATGTTGATTGACTAATAAGTTAATTGGTCTAGTGGTTACTATTGGTAGCCTACTTGTACAGAACCCTCTCCATGCGAGTCCAACTCGCACTTCGCACGTTTTTTATTAAATGTGCTCGAACAGAACTTTCTCCGAATCATCCCTGTCGCTTTCTTTTGCAATTTTGGGCGTTATTGACTACTGAAATATCTTACAATTTTCATATTTTGAATACTGATAAGTTATGATATTATGTAGCAATAATAAGTTTATATTGTTTCCTCAAAATATACGGAAACGTCAATCGTGTAAATATTAGCAAAACAAATTGCAATGAAGACCGCTCAGTAAACCAAGGTGAAACAAATTTAAGAATACGTTGTTTTATGTATTCATGTAATAAAAACTGTGTATGTAAAATTTTAACAATATGCACATCATACACATCTGTATGAGACGTTTGATGTAATAGGCTAGGTTTGGTTCGGAAAGTGACAATTGTTATACAACCGATGTTACTGAATCGAATGTCTGGGTACTCTGTACTTTGTGTGAAGTGAAAAGGCATTTTAGACTCGCCTACTTATTGAAGGACCCTCTACATGAGATCTTGTATCTACTTCACGCGGAGAAAACAAACGAACGTGTTTTGTATGAATAGTGACTAGTCATGGTCATACATGCGCATGAGCAGATTGCTACTGCAGCTACGCCAATTACTGATTGCCAATTATTTTGGTTCCTGTCGATTATTCTACGGTGAAAACGGTCAAGAGACGATATCAAAACAAATCTGAGTAATCCAATGTTATAGGACTAGCATACATAAACACCCTTATTCATAAACGTAACAGTATTGCTTAAAATTAGTCCTGTCACTGTTTGACATAACCCAATAGTAAGGGATAGCAATATTTGATTTCTAGCTAGAAATGTGATACTTAGAAATTATCTCTATACTAGTCCTTTATCATTCAATTACTCAGATTTATATTGAAGATAAAAACAATAACTTTTCATTTAAAAAACTGACTTCCGCCATTGTATTCGACTAAATATTTGGATGAAAAACCCATAGTGGTGAAAGGGTTATGATACTTTCTGAATACAAATGCTTGATTTGTTGCTGAAAATATCAAAATCGCAAAAAAATAATAATAAAAAAAATAGTAAATGTATGCCTACAATATTTGAGGAGTTCCCTGAATTCCTCATGGAATAAAAAAAATAATTTTCCAAATCGGTTTATAAACGACGGAGATATGAGGTAACCATACATAAAAAAAATACAGCCGAATTGAGAACCTCCTACTTTTTGTGAAGTCGGTTAAAAACAATAAGTATTTACAATTAAATTGATTTAAATCAAAATATTCGATAGACCTTATGAAGGCGTAGAAAAGGTATGTTTTTGCAGATGTTAAAGGTTTCATGAGCCAACACACCGATGCAATCATGGCCACCTCTGTAACCGCACTCTCGTTGAGAAATAGTGAGTGTAGATAAACTTAAAGAAACAATGAAATCCCACAAATGTACTAACAGTATTCCGATAAAACGGTGCAGAGTGAAGGGGCACAGCACAAGTCATACGGTAAATCATAAGCCATGCAAATTGTTACGTCACTCTCTAGCTAGACGTAGGCCAAATAAACAAAGTTTTTTGCAACAACACTGATAGATGACGCGAAGCACGTAATAACATGATCGCTCACATGTGTTTTTCTATTAGCAGCAATCATTTCTTGAATGTTTTAAAATAAAAATTAGTACCTCCTACAAGCAATTACTATTAATAAATTAATAAATGTTGGACATTTCACACAACATTATCTAGCCCTAAGCTAAGCAGAGCTTGTTTTATGGGTACTAGATAACTGATATACTTAATACAATTCATTATATAGATTGATATTTTTTTATTATACATAGAAAAATACCCAGAACACCCTGAACAATTCGGATCTGCAGATCGTACAATATTTGTTCAGAGGTGGGAATCGGACCCGCAACCTCCTGCGTCGCAGGCGAACCTTCGCCCGCCGCGCCACAGAGGAATCCGAACGTTTTAGAATAGCCCTGCTGATCGAACTTAGGATTCCCTTTGTGGGTATCAGGAACTACGAGTACAACACGTGTTGTGTTGACCTGGACCAGACCTGGAAAAAATATTTGCAGATCATGCAAACATTTCTCGCAGCAGAAATCGAACACGCACCTCTTGCGTCTCAGCCGGCATTTAAACATTGGAGTCCTGCCACTGTTTAACATTAGCCAATAGTAAAGGATGGCAATATTTTAAGCATTGCTTAAATTTTGACAGATTTTGATTAGTAAGCCCATACATAAAAGCTAATTAACAATGCCGCGGTGATGTGTGATTGGTATCATTTGAATTCTGTGCCAGGTGGTTGGTTTTCATGCCCGCGTAGGTTTATTCTTTAAGTTCATGATTCCAATCCATCCTTGAACTTCGATATCCTACAAGATCGTGTCCCACAAGTCCCCATTAACAAATAAATCGGATTGCATAATATTTTGAAATGATTTGTGTTGAATTTTAAGTGTTCCGCAAAAAATATACAAAATATCCATCTCATAGGTATACAATTAAACGAGAAACTACGTCATTTATTAAGTATTATAAATGCATAAAGATGTCGTTAAACGATATGGAATATATTTTTACAAAAAACTAAGAACCAACTTCAACTTCTGATTATTTAGACTGAAAATATAAAAAAAAATATCTCCACCTGAATCATTAATAGATTTAATTTGATTTGAGAGAGTTCAACAAATATAATGTAAATTAATATAAAATTTGAGGATTTCCCTCGATTTCCATGGGATCCCTTCCATCAGATTCTGACTTGGTGATTATGGGACCATATCGAGATACAAATAAAAAAATATATTTCAAAATCTGTCCACAATTGATGGAGTAATCGGTAAACATACACATAAAAAAATAGTCAGTCGAACATAGAACCTCCTCCTTTTTTGAAGTCGGTTAAAAAGTAAGGAAAAGGAGTTACATACAATATCAATAAACGAAACGATGATGGAGGTGATGACAACAGCCTAGCGTGGAACAATCTATCTCATTAGAGTAGGAATAATCACAATAATTGTAAAGACACGATCACACGAACAATAGGGTTAATTTATGAATTCACTTCAGCTTTTAATAAGTAGAAAGATGCACCCGGTGACGTAGATGAGGCATATTTAAATTTGGTTATAACATATTATATAAAGCTAAGTGTAAGAACTAAAAAATACTCAGAAACAAGTATTAATCCACTTCAAAATATGTAAATAAAAAACTCGAAAGGTTACTTTAGATGTAAGTTTATTGGCATTGTTCTTTTGTGATAATAATTTAATTTTGTAGCTATTTTGTGAAAAAAAAATACTACCCAGGTACATGTTTTAACAAATTAGCAGTCGCGCTCGCGACTTTGTCCGCGCGTAGCTAGTAAGGTTATTTTCACCGTGGTCGGAAAGCTATGGCCCAATTTGTTTGATCATCAAAATAACATCCAAAAGTTCATCCTAACAGAGTAACATTATCGCGGTTACCAAAGTGAAATTTTGTTGAATATATGTACAGTCAGTGAAAAAAGTAATTGCGTTATCAGAGTTATTTCAATATGATTTAATTCTGTAGACAAGTCCCCTAGTCCAGTATTCGTGGTCACATCGGCTTTGTTAGATTGATCTGACCACGGACACGCATCAGATCGCTACCAGAAAGTTATAAACTAAATGTATCCTGATAAAAAACCTTAGCAATTTACCTAAAACCTAGTGACTACAGTTTTATGTAAAAGAAAACCTACCTCGTGACTGATGGACACTCAAAATTATATTAAGAAGTCACGGACACTTTCTGATACCTAACGTATTCGAGGTGGAGTCTTTGTAGGTATCAAAATAAAAAAATTGAATGATGTAGCATTCTGGACGATTCACCACAGAAGGTTTTTCACATAATTTAGAAAAAAAAAAGAAAAGTGTTCCATAAATTTGTTTTGAGTTGAGTTTGGAGTTGGGATTCTTTATTTTAGTGGTAGTTTTGGAAAACCCTCAAATACATTATTACGCCATTAGTTTTAGCCAAGAGTATTTTTACCGAGTTCGGAGCGATTCGCCCACACGTTAAGATTCTCCCATACAAACATTCACATACCGTTGAACAATTTGATTACCTTTACCCCAAAAAAAATCAAGTTGAAATAGCATTTTTTAAGTTTCCCAATACAATTTTTACCCCCTTTATCCTAGTAACTTAGTTGGACCACAAGCTTTCAAGAGGTTCACTAGTTTTTGTTTTTATGTACCTACCTCCGATTGGTTTTTGGGAAAATACTTACAGTATACATACTTTTCGACCTTTAGCGTTTTATCATAGTATAGATCGATAGGTATTTACCCAACATTTAAAGATCAAAAAGAAGATTGAATATTAAATTTTTGTAACAACTTTTGAATTTCGATTTATGTGTTGAAATCTTGGAATTCAAACGTGAAACTTTTAGATATTGGCGTATAAAATGTAAAATTTCCAAATCAGTCTAACTAAACGATTCCGAACCTCGAAACAGAGATAGAAATATTTATAAAAAGAGTTGTAGAGTAACTGTTGACTGTTAACTTCCAATAAAGCATATTTGAACTCTCGGTAGTCGGTATTATAAATAACTTTGAGCGTAGTACAATATTTGAATATTCATAAATCGGTGTCTTTGTTTTGGAACGATGAAATATAAATACCACAATATACAAAGCAAGACAAAAGTGTTGTTTCCAAGTCATACACCTCAGAATACGAGAATGATACGCAAGGCCCGTGACGAAAGTGAGGCTTTCTGCCTTGAGACGATCGCGAAACTGGAACGGTAATCTGAAGGCTATACGTGTAACACAACAATAAATTATGAGCCAATTTATTTAGTCATCAAAATAGAAACACAAATATATACAGAGTCAAAGAAGTCCTTAAAGAGGAATCGATAACGTTTAATTAATATGTGATGGAGTTACACAATTTAATGGTAATGGAAATCACACGTGTAATTTATGCAACTGACGCAAATCTCTGCCACAAAGGTAAGATTTGCGTCAGTTGTGAATTATATATGTGCAATTTAATTTTCAGGAATACGTTAGAAGCTAGATGTCGTACAATCGTATTTGTATCTTTTTTCGTGGACGACATCTGTGGCGCGGCGGGCGAAGGTTCGCCTGCGACGCAGGAGGTTGCGGGTTCGATTCCCGCCTCAGAACAAACATGTGTACGATCTGCAAAAATATCTATCTATGTAATGTATTGTATTGTATTAGGTATATCAATTATCTAGTACCCATAATACAAGCTCTGCTTAGATTGAGGCTAGATAATGTTATGTGAAATGACCAGCATTTTTTTTTTTATTTTGAACGTGACCAAGGCGATAAATTTAAATATTATTAGCACTGAGCATCTTGGTGAGAGCGACAAGGCTCTTTGTGCAAGAAAGGAATTCTTCGGTGAATTTAAAGTATCGTCGGGCTGGTTCAATGCCTCGTTATATTTTTCACGAGGTGCACAAAGGTTCTGCGTCGAAAACCATAAATTTTATGGTCGTCCCGATATTGAATTTTGCAATTTATGCGCCATCGTAATAATATAGCATCATTTTTTCGATCTCGCGGCCATGATTCGTCTCGACAGCTATGTGATTTGACTTTGTGCACCTAACTGTGAATGTTACGTTCAATCATAATTTTACTATCAATCATAGCTTAAATGATAATGGAAGGTCAGGCTCAAGTTTAGCTATTATGCGTTTATATTGTTGTTATGAGTCAGTTTATTATGTTGTGATAGGTGGCATTTGTAAGAACGATGACCATGTATGCGTTAGGAATGCACAATGGTAGCATACAGCCTTGCGGAGTCACTGACCTGTACGCAGGGCTTGCTCAGGGAGACGCAGAGGCCATCAGCATCCTTGCTGTAATGCTCGACGAGCTCTTGCAGCGTGCGGAAGGTGGTGCGACGGGCGATGAAGAATCCACCCTCGTCGAGTTGCCTGATGCGGTAATGCTTCACTGTGTCACCGTCTCGCACTACAAACAAAACATTGAAATTAGAGAAACTCATACAGGTTGGCGTTTGACGATTGTCGAAAATCGATTAGAACTCGGAATCAAGCTTTTCATATAAAAAGGATCCCTGGTTCTTAAATCGGGTGAGACGACTAAGACGAAGTCATCATCATCATCATCATCAGCAGACTTTAAACGTCCACTGCTGAACGAGGCCTCCCCCATAGAATGCAATGGGTGAATTTGCCATAATCACTAAACTTGGCAGGCGGATAGGTGATCGCAGTATTAGTATTGGTACTCAGGGTAATGCTGCTGCTCATCCCCTAGTGTAATCTCTTAGTCGGCTTTTACGACATCCGAGGGAGGAGACGGAGGGGTTTATTCTAAAGCCGGACACGCCACGGACGGATTTATCAAGTTGGTAATAACCATTCAAAAAGGCTAGATGTTAAAACCCAGACAGACAAATAGTTCTCTCCAATTAGTCTTTCCAACACGATTAGCTTATTTAGAGACATGTCTTCACGAATTCATTATTTCTAGTGTTTTGCAGCACAGAATGCTAAGAATGAAAGTTATATTCGCGGAAGCCTCGGTCTCAACATATTATCTCAGTTGCCGAGTCTTTATAATCAAGGGCATACCGACGATCAACTTTTGAAGAGCCAACAACAATTTCGAATAATATTTTAAGTTAGTATTCTCAAACGTGAATCGCAGTTATTAACGATGTAGCCGTTCCGAGAATCGCCTTGTTAAGCTCTTGACAGTTCTTAGATATTGTGTTGATGAAGGTAAATTGAACTGACGCGTGATACTTCCTGGCAGGACCACTTTAGCTTTTCCATTTTTGACTTCGGTACAAATTAAGAGCTTAATTTGTACCTCTCAGAACTCGAAGCTCATAATTTGTACCTCAAAAATGGCCGAGTTAAAGCAATATCGGAAATGGTCCTGCTAGGAAGTTACTACTCTATGACACACTTGCGCCGTTAAGAGAATTCGCTAAAGCTACCGACTTGAAAAGTATCACAACAGTTTGTACCTTTCAAATAAACAAGAATTAATCCAAAAAACTGCAGTAAATCTATACTTTTCAGTGATAATTTCGCTAAACCAACCTTGTAATTTGAGAGTCGTACGATAAACGTATGGATTCGTATGATTTAGACCAGCCGATCAGATTTTTAACGGATCGGTTCCCTATCGGAAGTTTTAAGGTGTCCCGCATTCATGGGCGTAACTAGGGAGGGGATTTAGGGGGTTTAAAATTCACCCGAAATATTCTAAATATTACATATTAATGTACACATACATACATACATTATACCATACATAACAATAACACCCAACAGTCACACACAGTCTTTATCCCACAGTAGGATTCTCTGTGTCAGGAATCAGGAACTACGAGTACCATGGTACTATTTACTAGCAAGTGTGAACTATGTAGTAAAAGTAAAGCAAGAGTAAAAAACTCACACTCAACACACAGGTTTTGGCTGCCCTCGCCTATAAAATAGCTCAATTTCCACGACTATATAAAGCTCCCGCTCGCCGCTGCCTCAAGTACGTGAGGTTTTTTGCACTTTTTTGCATGGTCTTGCTACTAAAATCAAAAAATGTATGGCTTTCATATAAATATTATATATTATATATTTTATAATATTATATATACTAGTGGTTCGCCTCAAACTGAGACCTCGCGATGACACCTTTATCAGTACGCATAATATCCATTATTTTTTTTAAATTTTCACCTCGAGGTAATTTCCTACACATCATCGAAAAAACATTTGAATAGGATTAAGCAACGTTCATTTCATACTACCAGAGACAAGTAACTTGTCTCTGATACTACATAAGTGCCTGTTACGAATTAATTGGTAACGTCCTTTTGACGAAATCATAGAAATCCAACGTCATTCAAACTCCTAGAAATGGGAGGTCAACAACGGATATTATATTGGTTTCTTGTTTTATAGGGTACATGTCTCGAAATTCTTCAATTTCAGACTTTTCCCTGTAGTTGTGACACAAAAGCCACAAGCATACCAAATTTCAGCATTGTGGGATTGCTGGAAGTACCCCTGAATTTTTGTTTTTTACGTTTTTTATTTTCCCTAATATCTCGGAAACTGCTAAGTTTAATTACTTATTAAAAACAGTTTTGAAATGTCCAACCAAAGTGCTTTAATTAGAGACCCCACTTGATCTGACTGTCACACTTTTATTTTTTTACCCCTCTTGGACCCCAATATCTCAGTAACCCCCTGATCGATATAGCTCATAACCTTACCTACAAATTGTACCAATACTATCTACCTCCATACCAAATTTCATAAAGATCGGATTAATGGTTTGGAAGTTTTCATCGGACAAACATACATACATGCATACATACAAACGCCGATTCTTCCAACTTGACTCAGAGAACTCGCTTCGCTCGTTCAATAAATATTCCCTTTACTGGCTGAGGGCAGCAGTTTTTTCACATGAATATTACTTATTGTAATTTCGTGTACATTTTTGTTTTTTATTTTCTTGAACCTCCCCCGAAACTAAAACCTGGCTACGCCCTTACCCGCAGCAGTACAAAGAGTTTCAATAGTTAAAGTAAGTTTAGAGCATAGAGGTTTTATAGATCCTCCTTACCCAGCACACTCAACAGACGTTGCGATTTGGTTGGGCCAACAGTAACCGGAACCAATTCGGCCCCCTTCGTCCATTTCCCCGTTCGTCCACTCGGTGCCGGAACAAATAAGTATTATAAGTATATCAAGCGTAGCGTGTGCTGTCTTATAAACTTTTGCTGATTCATTTTTCTTTTGACCTTTTTGAGGTTTTCAAGTTCTTGATTTCTATGTATCATGTTCTACTTGTTCTCGAGCCCCCACCCACCTAGTAGTAAGAAGGATCATCAAATCAAGTCATGCTCTGTGTTTGCTGCTCTGGTTCTTCAAGGCTTGATCGTGTAAGAACCGGAGTAATTTCTTTTTTAATTTAATTTTGGAAATGATGCACATACATCATTTCCAAAATTAAAAAGAAATTACTAATGATGCACATACATCATTTCCAAAATTAAAAAAGAAATTACTCCGGTTCTTACACGATCAAGCCTTGATTGAGCTTTCATGAATAAAATACTTTATCTACTCTCATACTGAAATATAAAGATAAAAAAATTAAAACAAAACTTAAACGCAAATTATGTTATCTATTTCATGAGATAAGATAAAGTAGTGTATGAAACTGCACATAATTTGCTCTTAAAACAATCGTGTGAAATTATTGAAACACCTTTAAAAAAAACAAAAAAAACTCTTACTTCAGATAAAAACTTAAAAAAATTTTCTTCATTGCTATTTACAAAATTTAAAATAATTTAACACCTTTACAAATAACGAAAAAAACACTCATGTTTATAACATAAAAATATTTCTTTCATTGTTTTTCCAAATATATAAAAAGAAAACATCTGATTATGAAACAACATAGTTTTTATTTATTTTAAAATAAAAAAAATATGCAAATTTACAATAAATATCAACTCTTGAGTCGCTAGAGTCTGATAAAATACCATTCGTGGTTGTGAGTAAAATAATCCGCTGAAATGGAGCTTGGCAAGGCTTGATCGTTTTTTGTATGGAAAGGTTAGCAATAATATTTGATAGATATCCTTTTATTTAATTTAATCAAAATTTTAACCATTTCCGTTTAGTTAAACACATTTTAGTTTTTCCGTTTAGTTTTTAGTGTTTTCTTTGAGTAAACTTGGATGAATCGGCGATAACTTTCGAAACTTTAATGAAATTTAGTACGTAGGTTGATAGTATTAGTACTATGATTTGAAGGCTATGAGCTAAATCAGTCACGGGGCCGTTAAGATGTTAATGTAATGAAAAAAAGAAGGCAAAATATTAATATGGCTTTGTTTGGATATTTAAAAAATATTTATACCTAATATTAATTTTGACTTTTGAGTTTTGAGCATAAATAAAAATATCCTCTGGGTAACTGCCAGTAATCCCAGCAGAAATTAAAAACTAAAATATAGAACCAATTTTATCCAAACGTTTTATAAAGTCGGTTATTGCATTTATTCACAAGGTAAAAAGATCCATTAAATTTTCATTTAGTTCGGGGTGAATAACTAGTTTAATTATTCAAACCCTAGCGTACATTATTAAATGGGCACGTATATCATGATCATCTTTAGATTTCAGAACTTTTTTTTCTAAGTCATCATATAATAACCATTGATTTTTGCGTTTACAATATGTACGAAAATGACCGGGGCAATATTCAATCACAGACAAAAGTTTATAGTTATTGTATTTAAGCACAATCATGTCCGGGACATCTTTTAAAGCTAGTGACATTGTTATGTCAAAAAATATTAGGGCATTTATTTCATAATAAGTAGTTTGTGTAGAACTGCAACACTTTGAGATAGCAGATGGGTGTAATGAATCATCTGCTATCATTAATGCAGCGGACTCTTGTAATTTAGTGATATTTGACAGTATGAATTCATTCAGTAAAATATATTGGCACAGTCTTACAGCTGTTTTTTTGCAGGTTGAACATTTTTTTGAGAGTTTAGCGCTATATAATTCGCCTCCCAGGACACCATTTAAAACGAAGGCTAAAGAAGACGTACAATCAACAACTGTTATTTCACCTTGTACGGTCGATTGACAATGCTGTTTTAAAATGTCTGTTCTCTGAGCGTACACATTAATCAAATAATCTTTTTTGACTATTGTTTCTACTAACTTTGCGAATTTGGAAGTTAATTTACTTATGAACGATGCAACGAAAGGAAACTCTGTGTAACCAAAAATTATGGCATGTAAAATGGAATCAAATGCGCAGGTGTTAGTTACTACGACATTTGGTACGCCTGATTGAATTAAATTGCCATTTGGTAATAAATCAACGAAATTTTTTCGAATGCGTGGTTTGACGGTTTCTGATATCGGTTTTTTTTCAGGTTTGTTTGCTTGGTTCCGCCAGTTTTCGTTGAATGAGGGAACCGTGGAAAATATGGAATCTTCTGGAAAATCACCCTTCAGATCTTTACTATCCGCAGCTGATTTTTGTTCATTTTTTTCCAGTGAATTAAAATCAGCCAATTTACAGTTGGCAGACTTTAATTCACCAGATAAATAATCTACGTGTTTGATAATGAAATCATCCACTCTTAATAATTTTGATTTTGAGCCCAAGAGCAAGTTTTTTATATTTTTAAAATAGGATTCCACATTACTGCTGCTTGGTATGCCAGAGTTTTGTTTGTAGAATTGACACATAACATTTGACCAGAGGGGCAACTTTGGTAATAAGTGTCTTAAGCTATCTACAAAGCTTGGTAAATAGTACATGTTGTCATACTCTGTTTCATCGCATAAATCTAAATAAAACTTTTCTTCGTCTACAATATTTTCTAGCCATTCCATGATTTTAAATTCATCGAGTTCCATATTTTCTGTTGTAGATTCATTTTCATTTTCTATGTCTCCCATTTCTAGGTTTTGGCCAATGTTTCTTAGAATATCTTTGGCTATTTCACATCTTGTTTTCTCCCCAGTATTTGTATGCCGGTCAAATTTGTGTAATGCTACGGTTACTAAATTGCGTACAATTTTTTTAACTTCGTCGTAATCAAAACTGTTCTTTATTATCCATAGTTGTTTTACATAAAACATTTTAACCCGCTTGTCAATAAATTTAAAGCACGAGAGTCCGTATAAACACTTTATAAAATGCGATGTGTCCAGTCTGATAAAGCAGTTTGGCATGAAAGTCTTGGTTTTTTCTAGGACAAGAAAGCAATCGTCTAAATATTCTTTAGTGTTCCCGAATTTTGTGAATGCTTTGACAGCTGCCCCTATGAGTGCCGATGATTGATCAACAATTACTTCGTTTGGCAATATTTTAGAAAATGTTAGCCATTGGTATATTTTTTGCATTGTTTGATTTTCTGAAATCATTTGAATGATAGGTACCGATGTGTTTGGTAATTTTAGAACGGCTATGTATAAGAATAAATGTTTGGCAGCATAGTTATGGTTTGGATCGCACGGTGGACGCAGTTTTCGGAATATGGAGCCTGTCGCATCAATGCTAACGCAGGTGTTGTGCGTTTCTGAAAATTTTTTGAAGAATGATGTTTGTAGTTGTGTCCAGTAGTAAACAAAAAATGGATACGCAGAGACGTGGCGAATAACGTTTTGGAAAGGAGGGGTGAATGACATTATCCATAATGACATAATGACCATTTTATGATAGTATTTTGTCATCGTAGTCTTTGCATTTTGCAAGCTTTTTAATGATGGTATGTACGGTGGTTCCTGAGTTTCAGAACCATTCATTTCATCATCAAGCATACAATTTCTTACAACGATTGGGTAGTCGTGTTTTAATTTTAATGCTAGCTGTTTTTTTTTATGGGTAGTTAATCTAAGTTT
This sequence comes from Epirrita christyi, assembly GCA_951392215.1. Taxonomy (NCBI): domain Eukaryota; kingdom Metazoa; phylum Arthropoda; class Insecta; order Lepidoptera; family Geometridae; genus Epirrita; species Epirrita christyi. The sequence continues at coordinate 6,336,605 of OX595851.1, forward strand.
TTGTTGTTTGTGTATCATGGATTTATTTACATTATTTACAAGACATTTAAATGTTGTTGATGATGGTTTGTTTGTAACTTCAATTTTAATCTGTCCTTCACACTGCCTACAATATCCATTTACACACACAGAGTTTTTACTTTTTACATCATGGTTTTTAAAAAACCACACACATTTGCTTGGTGTATTTTTGTACACCAGCTCGCTCACTATATTTGTCCATTTTCGTGGCGGTAAGCATTTTCGCAAATGTGTGAGTACATTTGGCAACCGAGGATCCTTTCTCTTCCCTGTATTAAAATAAGGTTGTATGGCACTCCACACTTTAGGCGATGTCGTAAATTCGTAGCTGCTCGTATCCTTGCTTGAATCGCTACTATCACTGTCACAATTTACACTTTCTTCACTATCTACAACACTATTTGCACTATGTACATTACCATTTTCATATTTTTTGTCAATAGTTTTTTGTTCGAAGAAATAGTTGAAATTTCTTTTTACAGATATATACAATGCTTTTGTTGACATCTTATATAAAAGATTTTCACAAATTTTTGTGTAAACATCGTGCCCTGGCGGGGGCAGATTTTCGGTATCTACAAACAAGTCAATATATTCTACAAAAGCACATTTTTGCTCCTCTACGGAAACAGATAGTTTTCTTCCACCACTCTTCATATTTATATAATATGTACCTGGGCAGTGAGCAATTATTGAATATTTTAATAAATTATATTCACATGAAAATTCAAGAAGAACGAAGAGATGTCAGCATTGACATTATATTACTAGTGTAAGGGCCGGTTTCCACAAGGGTGGAGAGGAAAGGAGACGAGAGGAGAGGTGCTGCAAAGCTGGCAGGCTCTTTTTACCAAAGCGGAGAGGAGAAGTATAGTGGAGAGGAGATGTGGAAATAACGGAATCGGATTGGTTTATTCAAACACATCTCATCTTCTCTCTGCCCCGGTGGAAACCGGCCCTAAGGACAGGCGGACGTGGGATGTAGTACCGCCAACTCAAATGGTGTTAAAATCAGTTGAGTTGCAGAAACCACTTCGCAAAGTGTAACTAAAAAAAGGTGGCATTTCTTATAATCGATATGGCAAAATTTTGTATGTTGAACTTTCCCTAATTATAGAAAACCATTTTAATGTCATTGGTAGATCGCTCTCCAATTCAATAAAGAGACGCCATACAAGCAAAACGCTATAACTTTATAAGGACGTTAATTGATATACGTGCGAGCGGCGAAAGGAGCCAGCGAGACATTATGTATTTTGTTTGTGTAATTTTGTACGATATAAATTAATAATAATTTAAAAATTAGGTCGTTTCTTTCGTCTCGTTCAAAAATTGTTCACCAACAAATATGCATATGGTCTAAACAAACGTATGGAGGATCTCAATTACCTTCACAGTCACCATTTGTGTTATAAACAGGACTCCATTGATCACGTGCACAAAGATATGCATTTTGTAGTGCTTAAACGTAATAAGTTTATATAGAAAAATATATTTTTGTAACCAGCTTTTCCCAAATAGTCATGGACAATGTGAGCTGATCAAAATGAGCCCAAACACTGCGAGACTACTATTAATCATCGAGGAGTTCCATTGTCCAAGTTCGATTTTTCAAAGAAGCCTCTCCATTGCCAACTATTACGACCTGGCTTATAGTGATTGCATTGTTTTAATTTCATCATCAGCCTATAGAAAGAACACTGGTGGGCTATCCCATAGAATGTGGCGATGAACGTTCATGAGCCACCTCTATCCATCGCATTCCTGCGACCTTTAAAATGTCGTACAAGAAACGATAGCAGTTGTGCTAGTGAAATAAATGTGCACTTTTTTTCACATAAGGAACAGTGGGATACCGACTGTTTGTAATCAAAATCAGGTGCTAGTAAAATAAATGTTGTACACGATTTTTGTCACGATTTGATTGACCCAGATATATCGTGCCGTTTAGTAATAGCTGTGGACTAAAGTCCCATCCACACCGGGTCAACAAACGGTAACAAAGAGGTTCGTTCGCCATCGTTGGTTAGTCGTTGGCCATGAACCTCAATCCTTCCACGCAGCCATCGTCAACGAAGGCGAACGCCTGGTAC